>LR738713.1:87867985-87895647 GCA_902687465.1 Secale cereale | reverse complement strand
GTGCAATGAATTTAGTAAGGACAGTCAGAAAATTCTTTCCATACAAATAATCAGCTGCCAGACTGACAAAGATATATCCACCAAAGGCTTCGAGCATAAGCCACTCAGTCTTCCTCAACAAGACACCCCGATGGTTTCCGAACGCAAGCTGCCCAGTATTCTTCTGTATGGCACTAGTACAATGTTGGGGAACGTAGTATTTTAAAATTTTCCTACGATCACGCAAGATCTATCTACCAGATGCATAGCAACGAGAGGGAAGAGTGTGTCTACGTACCCTCGTAGACCGGGAGCGGAAGCGTCAAGTGACGCGGTTGATGTTGTCGAACTTCTTCACGATCCAACCGATCAAGCACCGAACGTACGGCACCTCCGCGTTCAGCACACGTTCAGCTTGATGACGTCCCACGAGCTCTTGATCTAGTTGAGCTTCACGGGAGAGTTTCGTCAGCACGACGGCGTGGTGACGGATATGATGTGTTCACCGGCGCAGGGCTTCGCCTAAGCTCCGCGACGGTATGACCGAGGTGTGATTCTGTGGAGGGGGGCACCGCACACGGCTAAAACAATTCAACTTGTGTGTCTTTGGGTGCCCCCTGCCCCCGTATATAAAGGAGCAGGGGAGGGAGGCCGGCCAACCTCTCCTGGTGCGGCTAGGGAGGGAGTCCTACTAGGAATAGGATTGCAATCCTATTCCTAGTAGGATTCACCGAAAGGAAGAAGGGGGAAAGGAATAGGAGAGGTGGCGCCCCCCCAATCCTAGTCCAACTAGGATTCCTAGGTGGGGGCGCCGGCCAGCCCTATGGGCTGCCTCTCTCTCACCCTTTAGGCCCACTATGGACCATCCCCTCTCGTAGGGTGTTCCGGTAACCCCCTCCGGCATTCCCGATAAATCCGAAACTTTTCTGGTATACTTCCGGTGTCCGAATATAGCCGTCCAATATATCAATCTTTATGTCTCGGACATTCCGAGACTCCTCGTCATGTCCGTGATCTCATCCAGGACTCCGAACTACCTTCGGTACATCAATACTAAAAAACTCATAATACCGATCGTCATCAAACGTTAAGCGTGCGGACCCTACGGGTTCGAGAACTATGTAGACATGACCGAGACTCATCTCTGGTCAATAACCAATAGCGGAACCTGGATGTTCATATTGGCTCCTACATATTCTACGAAGATCTTTTATCGGTCAGAACCGCATAACAACATACGTTGTTCCTTTTGTCAAACGGTATGTTACTTGCCCGAGATTCGATCGTCGGTATCTCTATACCTAGTTCAATCTCGTTACCGGCAAGTCTCTTTACTCGTTCCGTAACACATCATCTCGTGACTAACTCATTAGTCTTTTGCTTGCAAGGCTTATTGTGATGTGTGTTACCGAGAGGGCCCAGAGATACCTCTCCGACACTCGGAGTGACAAATCCTAATCTTGATCTATGCCAACACCATGAATACTTTTGGAGACACCTGTAGAGCATCTTTATGATCACCCAGTTACGTTGTGACGTTTGATAGCACACAAGGTGTTCCTACGGTATTCGGGAGTTGCATAATCTCATAGTCATAGGAACATGTATAAGTCATGAAGAAAGCAATAGCAGTTAAACTAAACGATCATAGTGCTATGCTAACGGATGGGTCTTGTCCATCACATCATTCTCCTAATGATGTGATCCCGTTGATCAAATGACAACTCATGTCTATGGCTAGGAAACATAACCATCTTTGATCAATGAGCTAGTCTAGTAGAGGCATACTAGGGACATACTGTTTTGTCTATGTATCCACACATGTACTAAGTTTCCGGTTAATACAATTCTAGCATGAATAAAAGACATTTATCATGATATAATGAAATACAAATAACATCTTTATTATTGCCTCTAGGGCATATTTCCTTCATACAAGACATTAAATTTGGAATTGTCAGCATATGGCAGTATTTTCCAAGTGGCAAATCTGCAACAGTTGGTCTGAAATAAAAATTGGTCAGAGGTATGCCTCGAGAAACATATATTAATTCATCCAGTATGTTGCCAAGTCTCTCGCACAAGGAAGAATTCGCGGTACACATCCGACAACCTCACCGGTTATTCAAGAAACAAAAACCAGTGGGTGATGCCATGATGAACAAGGCTTGAAGGAAAGACAACACTGAGACAATAATCTTGGCAGTCATTGTCAAGATTAGTCCCGCACATTCAACAATATGATGTTATTAACCCTGTCCCTGTCCGGCATAATCCCCAATAGTATTGAGATCTGTGTAACCACACGTGAGCCAGATAAATATACCGAGGCTCAAAACATGAACTAAACCAAGGTATGATTGCCAGATATTGTACGTAACCGTATTCAGGGCCGCAGAAATAATCGAGGATCCATATAAGGCCCCGCTCTTTCAGTTGAGGATCAAGATGAAGAAAGTAATAATGGAAGAGCAAGACCAACAATACAAGTATGCCGGTTATTATGTGAAAAATATGGATGCCCAAGTCCTTCTTATTCCACGGCAAACCCACGCAAAGATCGACCTAGGAGATATACCCCATTGTGGTAAGGACCTCATAGCAAGGCAACCAGCTCAGTCCATAACATGCTCAGAACTGTCAGCATTAAATACCCGAGTCTGCCGGTCAGACTCATGGACAACTCAATATATTGACCTTGACACCCGCGATGGAGCATCGCACCGACTGTTATTCCCAGGGAAATACTGGCACAATAAAGAATCAGTGTGAAAACATATACCTTGAGGATTGTTATCTCTCGCAAAGGGGAAGCAATTAAAAGAATAGCCTGTGTGGATGGGATTCTTTGCCAAGGTCACCGCCAGTCAACACTGCAAATTTTATCATCAGAGGATGGTGCATTTTTCTATCTGTCATGACAAGCGACAGTTAAAACTTTGGTACAACTTGGATACTCTAGACTGTGAAGACAGTCAGGATAAGTCAGAAACTCCTGCAAGATGACAGCATCCGTTAGCAAAAACAGATATGATCCACATCACTGTTTTGGAACCAGAAGGCATGCCTATATTCGAGGAATCCGATGCCTGGATAGAAGAGATTCTTTGTTCCACGGGAAGATATGTTCCCCAACTCCATGGAATATTCTCGGTACTCGATACGAGGATAACATTACCAGCAAGGATCAATATCAAGAAGGACAAGTATGTCCGTAAAATTAATATTTCGGATGCTAGCTCAGCCAACAGATATGAAAGAAAATTTGAGTCAGTATAAACAGGAACATATAAGGTACGTCCTGTCATAATGTCAGATACAACAAAGCAAACCACCCCAGATCAAGACAGATAGTCAGATCCAATTTAGTGGAAATATTATGAATAAAAGAAACTTGAGTTGGAAACGGTTTCTTCAAGTCAGAAGAATTATTTAACCCTGAACAACCAAAACTCGAGGACGAGATTTCTTTAAGGGGGGAAGAGTTGTCACAGCCTGATTTTTGGCCCTTTCTTTTTCTTTGAATTTTCTAAGATTTTTGCCTGAGTTTTCTTTTTCAGTGGCTATGTGGTTCTAAAACTTGGGAAGACCATGTCTTGCTAAGTTTTATAGTGGCTTGCCATCCTCATAATCATCCCAAGACCCTGCCATTTCCATCCTTGACCTAACCCAATATTTTTTTCCAAGGAATATTCCTTTTCTATTAAAGGAATAATTCTTTTTGCCCTAGGTTGTGAAGCAACCTATATCTCAGTCATTCTAAAAATTCCCAAGTAATTCTCATAAATTGTTTGGGTCATATCTTGCTCAAATATGGCAAAACATTTCATTGCCATGTGAAAAAATAATCCTCCAATAATCATTTTCCTATTCTGCCCTAAATGGCACTTTGTGAAGCAAGTGCTATTTATCTTTGCCCAATTTCCCCCAAACTTGATGGACATCTTTTCATGTCCATATCATTTCCTTGTACAAATTTTCACAATCATTTGCCTAGTAATTATTTTCCAGTGATTTTCCAAAGTTTCTTTCTAGAAAGGAAGTTTGTGAAGGAAGTATATACTAGGCATGTCCAAATGAGATGAAACTTGGTCACATCCTTCACTTGATCAAATCATGTATCTCCACCCAACTTGAGCTCATGGAGATCATCTATGTGAGCTCAGTTCCAAATCTTGGTTTCTGGTAAAATTTGCACTTTGTGAAGCAACCCTATTTTACCTTGCTTCATTTGAGGTGCCAATTTACCAGGCCATTCTTACATCTAGCTCTACTCACTCCACCAAGTTCTGGCTCAATCCAGTTATCTATTTACCCTCAGTAAATTCTCAAAGATTCTGTCCAGAATGGAGCTTTGTGAAGCAAGTGCCACTTTGGTAACTCCAAATGGCATCAAGTTTTTACAGCAGCTCAATATGGTCAAATAACCCCCCTCTCCCAAATTTCAGCTCATGACACTTAAGTATGTGAGTGCAACATCATGGTTCACTAATCTGGCCAGTTTTGCACTTTCTAGAGCAAGTGCCGTCTAAACTCCTCCTCTTGGTCTGGTTTTTGGTGATCTACATCATCTTAGTGTAAGATCATCGTCACACAAACTCTTTACCAAGTTACCTAGCTGGTTTTACCATAGGAAGTTACAAACACTTTCCTGTTGTTTTACCATGGAGCCATCTGCAAATCTCTTCTTTCCCCTGGATCAATTTCTTTCTGCATTTCTACTAAGGGCACTGAGGTCCATCTACTGGACATGGTCGGCCACGCCAAAGCTCGCCACTTGCACCAGTGCGCGTGGTGACCGCACCTGCGTCATGCACATCGCGCGCTCTGGAACGGTCGGGCCAATGTGCTTGTCGCCTCCCTCCTCATCTCGGCCTCAAACCTTGTCCAAGAGCTTTCCCGTGCTCGTCTGCACCGCCCTGCATCACTGCCCCATCGTGTCTCGTCGGCAGCGCGCCGTCATAACAGTGCCACTGCGACGCTCTGCTTTTGTCCTCCATTAACGCACTGTTGGAGCTTGCTATTGAGCGTCCAGAGCCGTCTCATCGCCTATATAAAGGACCCTCGAGTCCTCCCGCAGCTCACCAGCCTCTCCATTGCCCTCCTCGACCACCTGAGCCTTCCCAACTCACCTCTGTCCGTCGACATCCGCCATGGCCGCCTCGGTCTCGGCTTGAGTCCGGCGAGCCCAAGCCTCCTCTCCCCCTCCCGAGCTGTCCACCAGAACCCCCTCAATACCACGAGTCGCCCCAACCCCTTGCCCCCTCGCCGGAGCCACTGCTTTGCCGAGAAACTCCACCGCCCGAGCTCTCTGTACTCCTCCATGGCGCCATCCCTCCCCTCAATTCCAAGCCTCCCCAGCGTTCCCTAGCCCTCTGAATGGAACCGCCGCGCCTCCCCGAACCCGCCGGTGCCCTCTGCTCGGCCGGAGATGGCCAGAGCTGGCCGCTCCATCTCCGGCCGCCAGTCTCTGTCCTCCTTCTGCCTCCTCCGGGCGCCGCTGCTCCAGGCCACCCCGGCGCCAACTAGCCTCGAGAACGGGCGCGCCGTGCCGCCCCGAACCCGCCGGTGGCCGCGCCCTGGCCAGAGGTGGCCGGAGCTGGCCGCCCCGTCGCCGGCAGCGCCCTCCTCTGTCTCCCTCTGTTTCGTGCGGGACAGGCGGGAGGAGGAAGACGACGACCGACCCGTGCCCCCTCCCCCTGCGCCTGGGACCCACGCGCCAGTGGCCCAGGGCTTGTCCACGTGGATAAGTGGAGGCGGTTTTCGCATAGTACGTTTGATTTTGCTGAAAGCGTATTTTTATTCCACTTCGGTCCAAAGTGCGCTTTCCTATCCAAAACGCGTATTTCTAATTCTGCGTCTCTGCCTTATCCACTCACGGACGCGTTTGCTGAAGAATTATTCACAGATTGGTCCCTCTCCTTCAACACCTCATATTTTCGCGATCGTAACTCCGAATCAGGTGATTCCAAATCCCACGTCTTCGTCTCGTCGAGCCCGTTCTGTTGGTATCATTTTCACTATGGGTTGAAATTCTGAAAATGACCACTTTGCCCTTGCCCGTAACCAGCCCCCTCCGAGAGAGAACTGTTTTCGATGAATCTTTCCGCGATTGTTCCGCACTTCTTCCTGGAGTCTCTATCACCCCAGGCAAGCCACAATACCCACTTACATGATAGTCATCCAGTAGCCATGGTTTTCAACTTGAATATTTATTAAATGCTTGCTTGTTTAAAATGTGGTTATCGTTGTTTCTGTAATGCTTCGGGGTTAATGTTTACTTTCTTGCTATGTTGTAATGCACCAGTTTGTCATGTCCTACTAGTTGCTAGTATTCTTTTCATATGTTTATGCTTGCTAGTAGTACATGTTGATGTTGGTGATGGTCTTCGGTGCATGACTGCCGTCTGTCCCGAGTACCGTTGCTATGTGTGTTCCTTTGCATCCAGTAGTTAAATGCTTGCATGTTGGTATTATTGATATGTTCTTGCATGATATTTGCTGTTGATGTTAGTAGTCATGCTATGTTTCGGAGAAGTATATACTTATGATGTTCATGCTAGTCAGTATGCCATGCTTATGATTTATTGTTGATATGGTGGATAGTTATTTGTTATCTCATGATTATGTTGATATTCATGCTCATGCATTGTAATGCATCATGTATTTTATCATGACTCAGCATATTTGCATTCAAGTTTAACCGGATTAAATTGAACTTGAACAACTATTGGCTGAGTCATGGTGCCACCATGTCGAACTGACCAGTGCAACCATGTTTAACTTTATGGGAAGGTCCTAACTGGGTCTATTGTCATGCCTCTCGCCGGTGCCTCCAACGAGGGAATGTTATGGGCATGCGGTACCTTGGCCGGGTAAGCAGACATAACCTTGTGTGCCCGCTGTTGTTGTTTTGGATCCGGGTCCCCGTTTGGGATCATTTATGTTTGGCCACGACGATGGTCGTTGTGTCTTTGGTAGACACGGGGCCACCCAGGACTTAGCCCAAAGGGGAGTTGGTCAGAGTGGTCGGGAGAGTGTCATGACAGTAGACCGGTTTTGTCGGAACGCCGTTGGTTCACCCGAATGGGAGAACGAGGCCATGGGTTCTGTAGTGTGGGTACAGTGCGCTATCTCTGCAGAGTGTATATTAAATCTATCGATAGACGCGCCCGCGGATAAGGGCCCAGTTCGTAGTTGGTCACACTATGAGTCAACAGTGATAATTATAATAATGTGCTTAATAACAACCTCGGTTCGATGACGAGATAAGTTGGTTGTGATCGCCGAAGAGATCACCGTTTGAGACCAAGTGTTGGTCATGGTTGTGATCATCGGAATGATCACAATGGTATCGAAGATACCAAGTTGTTCGATATTCGTGATGTTGTGCGAGAATCGTGGGTAAAGATCAAGCTCCTTGTGGTCATTTGATGATTACTATGGTATTGTTTATACCAAGCTTGATTTGATCCTGAGATGATCGTATAATGTCCGAGGTTGGTAAGTGATGTATATGATGGTTACGAGGTAACCCGAACATAATAAATGGTGCATGTAGTGTCATCATGTTGCATTCTAGTTTCATCAAATTTATATGTTCATGCCATGTTCATATTGTCTAGATGTATCATGTTCATGTTGTTCATGCCATGTTATCCTGATGCTCTTATGATAATTTCTGATTAACCTATAATTACCACGATGTTGTTTGTCTTGAATGCTTTTGGTTTATTGTGAGCTTGCAAGTACATTTGATGTACTGACCTGGCATGTCATGCCAGCTTGCAGGTCGTTCCTAGATTGCTAGCTTGTTTGGTCTTTTTCCTGTGTTCGCGAGCTAGGGTAAACGTTCCAGCCAGAGTCCCTGCGGATTGGAGTTTATCATTGCCGATCGTTGTTCCGCTGCCAATAGTTGTTCCGCTGCTTCGAGTTGTTATGCTGCTTGTATAGAGCAACCGTGGTTGGCGTAGTGTCGCCGTGCCGATGTTATTCATTGTAATATCAAAACCCTTGTAATCATATTCGTGTTGTAATAGAAAGCTGGTTTGTTCTATACTAAGCAATGTCGTATTCCAGAAGACTTCATCTCGATCTCTGGGCTGGAATACGGGGCATCCCGGTTTTCTCTAAGCCGGGGTGCCGCAGCCGCACTGGCGGTACATCCACGAAGAAAAGATGTGCACGCACGCCACGCACGCACTCATTCCCTCGCACGCACACGCGGGTACACGGGCGGACGCAATTTTGTACCAAGATCCACCCCATGTGATAATTTGACGCGTGTAAAGTCCTTCACTTCATTGATGGTCAATTAATACATCGCATGCAAATTGAGTGGACGTGAGGGCGAAAGAAAGACATTACCACCCCACTGCACGCGTGTGAGTAGTTAAATCATGGGTTGCTAGTAGTACTTCCATTGGTCTCCTTCGTATTTTGTGCCAATTTTTGACAGTAACATAATATTTATGCATCTGAGCAGTGTAGTCTACTTGAAATTTATGTTCCACTAAACTCATCGGGAGCTGTTTCGGGCCTCGAAACCAAAAACCATAAATTAATCTTTACCTTGTTCCCATCACATTCGAAAGTACTAGTGCTACAATTAAGTACAAGCCTGCTCACACCTACCAGTACGTACCAAACCTGAACGTGTTCCATGCAGGTTTTAGTACTAGTGCTAGTACTTAGGTTATAAAAAGAGGTACTACATAACCGGAAATTACTCTACCTTCCTCCTCATAAGTCCTCCTTCTTTGTTCGTCCTTGCCATGGCCGGTGTGCAGAGCTCTAGGTCGAGAACTACTCGTAACAAGCGAGCGGCAACTATGGCTGCGGAAAAAAAAGAGGGCTCGCCGCCACACAGAGACCTCAAAAGATCTCTCACGGGAAGGCGATGGCTCCTAGGAGCGCCCTAGACGCGGAGGTGAACATGCCGAGCTGGCGGCGCTGGAGTCTTTCTCCCTCGACGGCATGCCCGATCAGCTCAATAAGCACCTAAATAAGCAGAAGGAGTTCATCCATGGCTTGGTGGAGCTGTTGAAGGAGAGCCTCGACGACATGCCCGCTAAGCTCAATGAGCAGGGGGAGTTGACCGCCGGCTTAGTGATGCTACTGAAGAAGAGCATTGCCTTGGAGAAGAAGGCGACCGGCAAAATCCTGCAACTTCAGGAGGACAAGGCGAAGCTCTGCCACGAGCTCGACCTTCTGAAGGAGGAGAACGCCGGCTGGAAGAAGCTGCATGAGAATCATAGTTCCTCGATGAAGATGTTGCAGGCCCTCGTCATGGAATAGAAGGAGGAGTTGGCGAAGCTACGCATCGAGCACCCGACTTCTGTCAAGGTACGTAATGCGGCCTTGGAACAAATGATGAAGGCTCGTGTCGAGAAATCCCGCGTCATGGACACAATGATGAAGATGGCGGAGGAGACGCGCAAGGAGATGGAGGTCATGGAGGCGATGAAGAAGTAGTTACGACTCCGCGGCCAGCAACCCTTCATGTAGCGAGAGCAGCGCCCTAGACTTGTGTGTGCGTCTTCCTTCTTTTTTTGGGGTGATAATCCTCCTTCTTTTGCTCCCGTGTTTCTTATTTTGCTTCGGGTGTTTCGCCGCACGTGTCACCTTCTCTGCGAGACATGAATAGAACAATGCAAAAAATGAGATGACTAGCAAATTAGATCATTCTTTATCGCCAATTGAACAATCCCTCTTGCTAGTAATATATAATAAGAGTAGAGAGTAGAGGATATGGCACTGGGCTGCCGTGTTTCTTGCTCCTCCGTCGTACTCCACTAGAAAACTTGAGTATACCGCACGGTTCTTTGCTCCTCCTCAGGTCGTCGACACATTTATACGAGCAGTCAAATCACAAGGCCCCGCCTTCCAGCAGTAATGAGCCGTCAAATCACAAAGGCCCCTCCCCTCTCGTGAAAAGTACCAAGCTAGACTGCCCTGCCATCTAGCCTTTTAATAAATTTTGAGCGCGTCTCGTCACATTCCAAATTACTACTACTATGATGCTATATTTAATTGCAAACCTATTCACACTGATCACAACCTAAATGGTTTCCCACTTAGGAGCGTATTAGTAGTACTCGGTTATAAGATGACTGCACATTCCTCCTCAACTCCTCATCCACAAAAAACAATCAAGTCAATCAAGCCATAGCCGATGTGAGTTCTGGGTCGACAGATTTCCACCAGGGAGAGGTGAGCATGGAAGAGGAAGCACGAGAGATGTCCCGCCTCGTCGCGGAAGTAGCCGACATGTCCAGCCGCGCAGCAGTAGTAGCACAGAGGTCCCGCCGCGCCGTCGATGTAGCAGACTAGTCCGGCCACGCCGCGGAAGTAGCAGAGATGTCCCTCTGCGCCGCCAAAGCAGCAGGGACGTCCCAACGCGTCATCGATCCATGAGATGCCTGCTCAAAAATGCAATTAGATATCTAAAAAATGCCATCGTTAAGTTAAATGTTTGCTCAGAAATGCCATTAGACATTGTTATTTTCACATCAAACCCGTTGACCATGTTACATGACAAAAATAAGCAGATTCTCACAATAATAAGTTAATGGTGTCCAGCACAACACACTCCTCAAATAAAACTAAGCAGCCTGGAATTCTTTGACAAAACTAAGCACCCTGAAATTCTTTGACAACTAAACTGCTGGCTATATGATGTTAGCCATATATATATATATTGTATGTATATAATGTCAAGAAACGAGTGGTAGTACTATACCAACTAAAAGATGAAATGTACGAAATATAACGAGAAGAAACATAACACAGTTCTGCTGGGGGCTCAGCACAACACACCCCTCAAATAAAACTAAGCACACCATAAAGTAAACTAAGAAACTAATCCGGTAGACACTGCATTAGAACCACCATGAGCAACGACACTGCCACCTTACTCAGAGTCCTCGTCCACATCCTCGACTTCGTCCTTGTCCCTCTTCCTCTTGGGCGATACTTCTTTGCTTGAACCGCATAGTTGGCTCTTGCTCTTCATCCAACCCTTGTAGATATTGAAACAAAGGTAGCCATCCATTGCAGCATAGTGTATATGGTCTATATCTAGTACAGTCCACTACCAAGCACGATGAAATGTGTGCGGAGGTTTCTTCAATTTACCATACATAGGATGAACCATGGCTCCTGCCAGGGTCAACATTGAAGGCTGAGAGGAGGACACCAGGTGCTCCTTCTGGAGATCGAAGGGCTGGCCTACAACAAGGCCTATCCGATCCAGGATTTCCTTGTCGTTCCTAAAGTCTACAGTAACAAATTTGACTCGGCCGCCCTTGACGAAGTTCTTAAATTCCTCGCACGCAACGTCGGCATGGTATATGTGGTAGACCAAGCATAAGTCATGCACGCAAACCTGAATCAGGACGGGCTTCTTCTTCTCTGCCTCCTTTAGTTTCTTCTCGCTTCCCAGGACCGTAGTGTACTCAACATCTAGCCCAGCGACCCACTCATCATTTGAGTTTTCGAACATGCGTTTGAAGCGAGCAAGGCATTCTTTCACTGTTGCGGAAGAACGAGTGTAGATGACGTCGAACTCATCGCCGGTGATGGTTCTAACCTTGTACTCACCGCCGATCATGAAGATTTGGGACGCCATGGATTTGGGAGGAGGGTTAGGATTAGTGGAACTGCCGTAATGTGAAAGGACGGGACGACTAAGAGCGGTTTATCGATTGTAAAAATGTCGAGTGGGGGGCGCGTGCGAATGGCAGGGTAGTGGCTTTCCTGGTGGATAAATGGATTCGTGCACTATACTATGGGGGCCCAATTAGATGTCATGTCTACTCGACGCCCAATTAAATGGCTTTTGATGTCATGTGAAGCGTCAGGAAAATTACAAGTGATACGAAGCTTTCCATTCTCCCATGATATGGGCTTCCGAGAGCCCTTGGATCTGAGATCGAACGGTTGCATGGCGTGATTCTAGACCTATGGGTGAATATCCTATCCTGGAGGGTTATTCTGCAAATTTTCAGCAACTTAGCATGCGACCGTTAGATCTCAGATCCAAGGGCTGCCAGCAGCCCGTATCATGGTCGCGCCTACCATGACCGTCGCCTCGCTCGTGCGGTCACGCCCTTGGAGATTTAACACGGTGCATTAGGCTATCTGATGTTGGCATGAAATACATAGTCATCAAGTTTAGCTATATGGTTGGCTATAAGAGTATTTTTTGTTTACTTCTCTTTATCTCTTTCTTCGTAGTATTTATTGCATCTGCCAAGGAGTGACCTCTTCCAATGAAATGGTGCTTAGATGAGGTGCTATGGGCATTAAATTGCTTAGCAACTCAAGTCCCCAATGCATAGGTGCTTAGTTTTTTGTTGCTAAGTTTGCTTCATCTAGGTACACGCGCTTATCACAGTTTCTTCCTGGGGTCACCAAGCTAGTCTCTCTCTTCTTAATTATCTTGCACATCAGACTTTATGCCTATGTAGCAGTCTTAGCACCTGTAGGATCAAGTAAAATAGTGGGCTATAAGCCCGCTTTACATGGCATTTTTGCATATGTGGGGTTTAGGGTTTAGAGTTTGCATATGTGGGGGAAAGAGGCAAGGGAAAAGTGGAGGAGTGGGCTCTCAAGCAAGAGCCAGCCTCTACATGGTGGAGCATCGGGAGAGGCACCTGTATGGAGGTGGTCAGGAATCCGGCTTGGCAGTTAAAATGATAATGGCAAGTCAAATCACCGGGCCCCACCTGTCCAGCAGTAACTCACTGTCAAATCACACGGCCCTACGTTTGCAGCAGCCTACTCCCTCATCTTCTCGCGTCTTTGTTGAACCGACTAGGCGGAACTGCCCCGCCTACCGCGCGGGAAAAGCACCGCCCTCAACTTTTAAACAGTACAGTATACTAATTTTGAATCCATGGATTGCGCCATGGAGCAAAGCCTCAAGAAAACGGCGGTACACATGTACGGAGTATACAACACGCCCGTCGCATTCGCGTCGCACCCCAGACGGTCGGTCGATCTAGCACGCCGCTCTCCGAATGGAACGCGTCTCATATTGAATTTGCACACACACGTGGCACCGCAATTGAGAACCGACCATAGGCGCACTCCCCGGCCCCGCAAGTCGGGTGAGTTAATAGAAGTACATACGTTGGTACCTGGACGATCCCTGCAAGACACGGAAGATCAGTTCGTCCATGCATGTGACGAGACTCCAGTAGACACGCCTGGATTGGCTATCGTCTACATATCGTGTAGGCTGTGTTGTACAGGGCTGTAGTTCTGGTGAGAAATCTAAGAAAAGGTTTCTTGTCATCTCGCAAAACTAGGTGTCATGTGCTTCGGATATCTACGAGGGTTAAACAGCGACAACTGAGTTGGGCTAGTCATTGGGGGCACATGCACGAAGACTACTCGGCTGCCATCTAGGTCAAGCCGGCTATGTTAGTTAGGACATCTATCGACGACCCCTTTTCTACGAGTTTATCTTTAATTGGAGCTTTGATCCTCGTCTAGTTTGTCCGTCGGGATTCATCTTGTCTCCTATGGGCATTGAGGTTATGATTTCTTGTCATGTGGCATTTTTTGTGTTATATGTTATAATCCAGTGCTTCAGATCAAAATGACGACAACTGCTCCTCCGGGGCACGTGCATGAAGACTTCTCGACAGTCATTGCCGAGGTCAAGCCGGCTCCGGCCGGTAGACAAAAGAAAACTAGTACTCCACTATATAGTCAGGAGCCTCCCCGCTTGCTTGCTACTGTTGCTCTCTTCACACTGTCTCGTCCTCTCTTGATCTAAACACGACAGCAGTGGCCACACTCTCTCTCTCTACTCACTGCTGGTCATAGATCCAGCTGGATCCTCTCCGCCAGGGAAGGTGAGAAGGTGCAACATTCACGTGGCCGTCCTTGGCGAAGGCTCTAACCCACTTCCGGCGCATCCCGATCTGCGTGCCTTGTCGTTCTCTCCCAAGCATCGCTGGCGAGGGAGGGCCTTGTAACACTCCATATGTGATACCTTCCATTTATGGCAATATATGAAACGTTGACTTCATCAATTCCATTCTAGGCTCTTCTTTCATTCGGGTTTCTTCGTTTTGTCGTGTGCGTGTGTGCATTTCATCCATGTCATGTTATCATGTGCATTGCATTGCATTCGTGTTGCCACTTGCACCTGGTCATGCCCGTCTCTTCCCGTTGTCCGTTTCGAGTTCCTACACTCACACATGTGCCCGTGGCACCTCCGAGTCCTTCTTTCGTGTGGGCGAAAACCGCTCCCCATTTGGACCTTCCTAGCTCCCTATGCCTATAAAAGGCCCCATCCCTTCCATTTTCGGGCGAAACCCTAGTTCTTCCTTTTTTCCCTTTTTCCCCGTGTCCCGTAGCTCCTCCGGCCGCCGGACATGTCCGGACGGCGCCGGACACGTCCGCCCGGACGTGCCCGGCCAATTAGATCGCGCCGCGTGTCCGCCGTCGGCTCCCAGCCTCCACTTCGCCGCCGCTTCTCAGCCCCGCCGACGACGCCACTGGTCGCCGCCGCCCCGCACACCGGTCGCCGCTGCCTCGCCACTCCACTTCGCCGCCGTCCGCCGCCCGGCCGGCCGCCCCCTCCTCCCGCCACTGCGCCTCTCCGGCTAGTGCCGCCGCCCGCCGCCGCGGCGAGCTCCGCGCCTGGCTGCTCGCTGGAGCTCCGGTCGATCCAAATCCAGAGCCGGGTGGGATCAGATCCACCCGCTCAGGGATCCAAACGCCCCGTCCCGCGCAGGCCGGATCTCCTCGTCCCGGGACATCCCCGTCCCGTTGACTTTTCTCAGATGGGTATAATTTTATCTAAGTCCCTGGATTCCGTAATTTTGTTGCCTCCTTTGCCATGCGATAAATTCGTGCTCGTAGATTTGTTTTGAGCGTGTAATATATCAAATGTTCGTTGAAATGTGCTCTTCATTTTGTTCCACTGTGGCATGCTTGTTTGAGTTCATCTTGATGACCTAATAATCATTGCAAGAGTGCTATATGTTTAAAAATGTTGTTATCGGTAATTTTGTTGCATGCTTGTGGTGTTGATAACTTTGTGCATGTTGGTCCAAATGGAGCATATGATATGTCAAAATGTTCATTGTGAAGTGCTCTACATGATGGTTGCTGTAGCATTCATGTTAGGTGTCATATTGCCATGTTAATCTCTGTTGGAAAAGTGCATGTGGCTATTAAGTGCTGAAACTTGTTGTGAGATGCTGTTTTGACTTGCTCATTGCTATTGATGTGTTTGTCTTCATGTCACATGTCAATATGTTTTAGAAGCTCATTCATATGGTCTTTGCTGTGGTGCAATCCACTTTCCATGATATGCCTTGAGGTGACTTAAACAAGCTTGTGAACATGCCATGCCAATGTAGCTGTTTTATACTTAGTGAAAAAACTGCTAAGTCTGGAATCTGTTAAACCTGATGCTATGTTTGCTTGATGCCTCACTCCAATCCATGCATGTTTTAGTATGTCAAATGATCATTCCTTGTTTTCCATGTTATGCTCTATCGATCCATGCCCTTATTTGCATATATGGCCTGCTGTAGCTTATTTATTTCTTACCCTCAAGTTGCTATAAATTTACCTGTCAGGTGTTTATCAGCATGATTAATTTGGTAAAGCTTGTTGTTATTGATACATGCCTCCTATGGAGTTGCTCCAATGGAGTTGTTTGACGTATGCCATGTCTATTACATGTCCATGATCTTTATATAGTTAGTAGCGTTGATATGCTTGTTGTTTTGTGCCTCCGAAGGAAGCATCGTGATGATGTTTTTGCCTTCCTAGATTTTGACCAAGTCTAGATAAATTTATTGCAACTTGCCATGCTTGGTTAATTGTGTTTCAGTAGGTTTTTGGGTGTGTTCTAAGTTCATGCTTGTTAAGTATCATGTCTACTTCACATCCATGCCCTTTGTCTCCATGTTTGAGTGATGTAGCATAATTATTTCTTTCTCCAAAGATGCCATGTTGCTGTAAACTACAGTTTTGCGTGAATATTGTTTTGCTTGCCATTTGCAAACCATGCGTCCGTTTCCGGCGATCTTTATACCGATTTCAACCGAAATCTTCCCCTCTATCCAGTGGCTTGCTTGGTTTTCCAAGATGAGGCCTTCTCCATCATCATATCCTTAGGCTCAAGTGCTTCCACATGCATACGCACATCATACTTGCACCATGTTGGTTGTGCATTGCACCGTGTTTGATATTGTGCCGTGTTGTGTTCTTGTGTTGAGTAGAGCCGGGAGCCGAGACCGAGTTCGAGGATCTTGCCGAGACTGAGTACGAGGAGCCGTCTTACGATCCCTCCGTGGAATCAATAGGCAAGATGACCATACCCAGGTACCTCTACTATCTTTGCCTATGCTAGATGTCTAGCTCTTTAGATATTGCCTCGATGACTATGTCTGTTTGTCAGCCCTCCTATTGTTGCCATGAAAATCTCTAACCGCCCACCTAGCAAACCGTTGTTTGGCTACGTAAGCATCGCTCAGTCCCTCTTATAGCATTTTAGTTGCAGGTGAAGACTTGAAGATTCTTGCTTCGTGATGAAGTTATTGTTGGGATATCACTATATATAATCTAAACTAAATCATCTATATATATTGGTAATGGGTGGAATGCTAAGCCTCTTGCTTGGTGTTTTGTTCCACTCATGCCACCCTAGGAACCGTTTAAACCGGTGTTATGTTCCTTGATTTTGTGTCCCTAACACGGTTGGGGTTTATGGGCCTCCCTTGATAACCCGCGTAGCGCTAAAGCTTTTCCAGCAAGGCCCAACTTTGGTTCTACATTTGCCTAACAACAAAAAAACTTGCGTAGGGAGTTATAAACCCAAGGTCTTAATCCACCCCTGGGCCAGTGCTCCTCATGAGTGTTGGTCCAAACTAGAGCACTGTGCGGGTCCGCCCCTTGGCAACTTGGGGTATTTTGGCACCTGTACGCTTCGCTCATCCGGTCGTGGCCTGAGACGAGATACGCGCGGTTACTATCAGGGTGTCGGCACGCCGGGAGGTCTTGCTAGATTAGTTTTATCTATGTCGGTATATCTTGAGCACGAGATTCCAAGAATACTCGGGTCTTCCCACTTTGGAGTTGCGACTCCGCAGATCGTGAGCTCGTGATGGGCTATGTTGGGACACCCCTGCAGGGTTTGATCTTTCGAAAGCCGTGCCCGCGGTTATGTGGCAGATGGGAATTTGTTAATATCCGGTTGTAGAAAACTTGACACTATGTTCATAATACACTACCAGCGTGAGTAACCGTGACGGTCGCTTCCGGAAGGGGTTTGAGAAGTGAACACGGTGGGGTTATGTTTGACGTGCTTAGTTAGGATCACTTCATGATCACTTTGACGATCGTTGGCACTTTCTCTTCTCGCTCTAGGCATGTAAGCTAGTGCTAGTGCTACTGCAACCTTGTTTTCATCCTTGTTCCACACCCAAGGCTTTGATAGTATTGCTACCCGGGAACGGGATTGCTGAGTCCTCTGTGGTTCACAGATTCTACACAACACCAGATGCAGGTACCGTTGAGAACTACCCAGCTGGTGGTTCAGAGTTGTATTGGGAGTTCGATGAAGAGCATGGGCGATACTACGTGTCTTACCCAGAGGATCAGTAGGGCTCTTACTAGGATGATCCGGACCTTGTGTTGCTTTATTTATGGTATCTTTCATTTGGATCTTCGTCCGTAGCCGGACTCTGATGTTATTGGATGATGTATGTTAATGTATTTCATTGTGTGACGTGGCGAGTGTAAGCCAACTACTCTTTTACATTTTCATCCCCTCTTTTACATGAGTTGTGCAAAGATACCATACTTGTGATCATTCTAGTATGTGATTATACCTTTAAGCCGTGCCTCGACACGTGGGAGGTATAGTCACATACTGGGCATTACAAGTTGGTAATCAGAGCCTTCTACGACCTAGGAGCCCCCCTGATTGATCGAATCGTCGACGGTTGAGTCTAGACACACACATGAAAATATTTTGAGTCCTATATATATATCGGAGAGTAGGATTTCTTTTTACTCCTCATCCCTTCATCGCTCTGGTGAGGACTCCTGACGTGTTCTATCTCTTCTACTCTCAAAAAATTCACTGAATTTTTTTAGGACCACGCGAGTATTGTTTGGATTGTTCCGATATCTTTGTGACGAGAACATTGTTCTCGATGCCTCCTGACATTTAGGGGTTGTGGCAGTGTCCCGGGGAGTTGAGCTCCGAGGTGTTGTCGTCACAAATGTATCGCATCGGTTCTAGAATACTTAAGACGACCGACATCGAAAACTCTTCTATGCGGTTAGTGGTGAGATAACCCCGACATCACCCAGTACTGGGAGGTAGTTCGGGAGTATTACCACAGCTTGTATAGCAGATGTGTTTCGAAGGTCCGAGGCAAACGGTTTCCGAAAATGACTGGTTATGTGTTGAAGGATGGATACAGCTGGATGTAGGATTAGAGTTGAGTGCACGGTGCTTCCCCTGTATCCCCAACACCCGATTGCATAATCGGAAACCTTGGGAAATTAATAGGTGGGTTTTTCTAGTAGCTCGTGGGCATTCTTCCAACGAATGCATGGTATAAAGTTCGGGGTTCAACATTGAGTGAAGAGGTTTTATGGGCGTTTTTCCAATTGGGAGTTGCATCTTAAAGGGTCCTTTGCTATGCTGATCTGGGGATTGCAAAACCCTTTTGTAACACGTTCCATGAGCTTTTAGCACGAACATGTGGAACGAAGCTTCTATCTTGTATTTGTTCTATCTGCTCCTTGTCGTTTTTATTTACCTTTTGTTCTCCCAAGTGGCTTCTCGAGAAGATTGTTGTACCATTAAACTGTGGATTACATTCGTTCATTTTGTTCGAATGTTCTTGTGAAGACTGATGTTGCAATTCTAGCCGTTGATTCATCTTATATAATTTGAATCAATGCCTAATAGTTGTCATCTCATTCAGGATGGCTCCTAAGAAGGTTCCCAACGCTAACCCAGAGGGTGAAGAAGTTCCTGATCGTCCTCCTTCCCCTCCTCCTCCGTCTGAGGCCTGGAGAGCAATTATGTAAGTGACCAACCAGAACACCCAGATGCTTATGCAAATGATGCAGAATTTTCAAGCCAACCAAGCAAACCAAGGCTATCATGGGAACCAGGGCCAAGGCAATCTGTTCAGTCAACCTCACTTTGCGACTCTCAACCAATTCCTGGCAAACGAACCGAAGTCGTTCAGTTACTGTGTGGATTCGCTAGATGCTGAAGACTGGATCACAGACATCAAAAAGCACTTTGAATGCAGTAACGTGAGACCTAAGGATTATGTCAAGTTTGCCGCCTTCCAACTCAAAGATCAAGCTGCTGATTGGTGGCAACAGTACAAAGATTCCACAGGTGGACGTGAGATCTCGTGGACTGACTTCTGCAAGGATTTCCACTCTCACCACATTCCAACCAGTGTCATTGAAGGCATGCGTGAGCAATTCCGCAACCTGAAGCAAGGCACCATGTCCGTCTATCAATACAATGTCAAGTTCTAGAATCTTGCCCGCTATGCGAAGCAAGACATCCCAGATGCCAAGAGCAAGATTTATTAGTTCCGTGGTGGTCTGAAGGATGAACTCCAACTAGCTCTCACCTTGTTCGAGCCGGATGAATTTGATCAGTTCTACAATATGGCTCTCAAGCAAGAGGCAGCCCAACTCAAGATTGAAGCTTCCAAAAAGAGGATCAGAGATGCTGTTCACTCCTCCTCTTCTTCCCAAGTGGTTGCCAAGCAGCAAAAGTTCTGGCTACCGCCTCCTCCAGTGATCCGTCCTCCAAGCAACAACAAGCACTCAGGTGGCCGTGGTTTCTCCCACCCACCCAACCCAAGCAATCAGTCCAAGCCTTAGTTCCAAGCTTCAAGATCAACTGGTCCTTATCACCGGCCTCTCTCAGAAGTGATTTTCAACAAGTGTGGCCAGAAGGGTCACTATGCAAACAAGTGTACTCAAAGGCGCCTTCCGCCTCCTCCACCTGCCAGCAACGCTATTGTCAAGCACAATCCCAAGTCAGCAAGAGTGAACATTATGAACGCGGCTCAAGCAGAGGAGTCTCCCGATGTCATAATGGGTAACCTCCCAGTTAACTCAATTCCTGCAAAAGTATTGTTTGACTCTGGTGCATCACTTAGTTTCATGTCAAGGCCATTCTTTACCAAGCATGAATTCTCATGATCTTATTTGGATAAACCAATGCACATTATTTCTCCGGGTTCTCTGATGAGATCTAACTCAGTTGTTCTGGATGTATCTATTCATATGGGTGATTACCGTTTTCTGGTTTCTCCGGTTGTTCTCGGTAACTCCGACATTGATCTTATTCTTGGGATGGATTGGCTCTCCAATTAGGATGCAAACATTGATTGTGCAAATAAGGAGGTCAAGCTAACTCATCAAGACAAAGACGTGATTATCTTCGCAGCTCGAGATAACACAATCAGGCTATTCTCTCTCAATGACAAGGGCGAGATTAATGCCATTTCTCAGATTCCGGTGGTCAATGAATATGAAGATGTTTTCCCTAAAGAGCTTCCAGGCATGCCTCGCCATCGTCAAGTTGAATTTATCATTGAACTCGAGCCCGGTACCGAGCCAGCATGTCGGCATCCGTACAAGCTTTCCCCTGATGAGTTGAAGGAGCTGAAGAAACAACTCGATGAGCAATAACTTATGGGTCTAATCAGGCCTAGTACTTCTCCTTGGGGCTGTGGTGTTCTATTTGTCAAAAAGAAGGATGTCACGGAACGCCTTTGTGTGGATTACCAGCCATTGAACAAGAAGACAATAAAGAATAAGTACCCGCTCCCCAATATCAATGAATTGTTCGAGCAGCTCAAAGGAGCAAAGGTGTTCTCGAAGCTCGATCTACGGATGGGTTACCATCAGATTCGTATCCGTGAAGAGGATATTCACAAGACTGCATTCAGAACAAGCTATGGCTCCTATGAATACACAGTCATGTCTTTTGGCCTCGCATATGCTCCACCCACCTTCTCGAGGATGATGCACTTCATATTCAACCCCTACACCAATGAATTCGTTCTCGTCTATCTGGATGACATCTTGGTATTCTCCAAGAATGAAGAAGATCATGCCAAGCACCTCCGTTTGGTCCTCGACAGGCTCCGTGAACACAAGTTCTATGCGAAGTTCTCCAAATGTGAATTCTAGCTGGATAAAGTCTTATATCTTGGCCATATCATCTCTGCCGAGGGTATTTCTGCGAACCCCGAGAAAGTTGAAGCTATTGTCAACTGGGAACCCCCGCAGAATGTCAAGCAACTCCGAAGATTCCTTGGTCTCGCTAGTTATTGCAGAATGTTCGTTGAGAACTTCTCCAAGATTGCCAAGCCGCTTTCCAACCTATTGCAAAAGAATGTCAAGTACTCCTGGACTCCTGATTGTGATGTGGCATTCAAAACAATGAAAGAGAAGCTCATTTCTGCTCCGGTTCTTACTCCTCCGGATGAGTCCAAGCCCTATGAAGTCTTTTGTGATGCTTCTTTGCAAGGACTTGGTGGTGTTCTCATGCAAGACAAGAAGATTGTGGCATACACTTCTCGTCAGTTGAAGCCAAAAGAGAGGAATTACCCCACACATGATCTCGAGCTAGAAGCAGTTGTACATGCCTTGATCACGTGGAGACACCTTCTGTTGGGCAGAAAAGTGGACATCTTCACCGATCACAAGAGCTTGAAGTACATCTTCACACAGCCAAACCTGAACCTTCGCCAGACTCGTTGGGTTGAGATGATCCAAGAGTATGATCCAAGCATTGAATATACTCCTTGAAAGGCCAATGTCATTGCAGATGCCTTGAGCAGAAAAGGCATATTGCAACAGCCTCCTTCTCAAACCGTTCCAGCGTGAACTTTGTGAATCATTCAGGAAGCTCAACCTTCAAGTTGTTCCACAAGGCTTTCTTGCAAACCTTCAAGTTGCTCTTACCTTGGAAGATCAGATTCCTGAGGCCCAGCTCAGTGATGCTATGGTGCAGAAAGTGAAACATGGTATTGATAAGGGTACTCCCAAATACAAGTGCTATCGCATTGATGAGAAAGACACCTTGTTCTTTGAGGACAGAATTGTAGTTCCCAAGGGTGATCTCAGGAAGCTCATAATGAACGAAGCACATGACTCCCTCCTCTCGATTCATCCTGGAAGATCTAAGATGTACCAAGACCTCAAGCAATCATACTAGTGGACTCGCATGAAAAGAGAGATTGCCCAATTCGTGAATGAATGTGATGTCTGCAGAAGAGTGAAGGCAGAGCATCAACGACCAACTGGTCTCCTTCAACCCCTACCTATTCCCGAGTGGAAATTCGATCACATTGAAATGGATTTCGTCACTGGGTTTCCCTAGTCCAAGAAGGGAAATGATGCTATCTTTGTAGTGATTGACAAGCTAACTAAAGTAGCTCATTTCCTCCCCTTCAAAGAATCCATCAACACAGCTCAGCTGGCAGAGCTGTACACTTCCAGAATTGTTTCTTTGCATGGCATTCCTCAAGTCATCTCCTCATACCATGGAAGTTTGTTCACATCCAAGTTCTGGGACACCTTTCAGTCAGCCATGGGCACTACGATTCATTTCAGCACTGCGTTTCACCCTCAGACTAGTGGTCAAGTCAAAAGAGTGAACCAGATCCTTGAAGACATGCTGAGAGCTTGTGTCAGCTCTTTTGGCATGAAGTGGGAAGATTGTCTCCCGTTTGCTGAATTATCCTACAACAACAGCTTCCAAGCAAGTGCAGGCAAAGCTCCTTTTGAAATCCTCTATGGCAGAAAGTGGAGTACCCCGTTCAACTGGTCCGAGACTGGTGAACGTCAACTTCTTGGCAATGATTTGATTTCAGAAGCTGAAGAGATGTGCAAAGTCATACGTGAGAATCTCAAAGCCGCTAAATCGCGTCAAAAGAGTTACTATGACGGCAAGCATCTTGATTTGGCTTTCGACATTGGAGATCATGTCTATCTCCGTGTTTCTCCTATGAAAGGAACCCAAAGATTTGGTATCAAAGGCAAGCTTGCTCCGAGATACGTGGGCCCTTTCAAGATTCTTGGCAAGAGAGGCGATCTAGCCTACCAACTCGAGCTTCCCTCCAACTTTGCAAATGTTCATGATGTGTTTCACGTGTCTCAACTCCGCAAGTGCTTCAAGACACCCGAATGCACCATTCCGTTCGAGGAGATTGATCTTCAACAAGACTTGTCTTATCGTGAGCACCATGTTGCTATTCTTGAAGAAACTGAGTGCAAAACCCGCAACAAGTCCGTCAAGTTCTTGAAAGTGAAGTGGTCACACCATACCGACCAAAAAGCTACGTGGGAACGAGAAGATCACCTTCGTTCCGAGTATCCTTCCTTCTTTCAGTCCTAGATCTCGGGACGAGATCTTTTTGTAGTGTAGGAGAGTTTGTAACACCCCATATGTGATACCGTCCATTTATGGCAATATATGAAAAGTTGACTTCATCAATTCCATTCTGGGCTCTTCTTTCATTTCGGGTTTCTTTGTTTTGTCGTGTGCGTGTGTGCATTTCATCCATGACATGTTATCATGTGCATTGCATTGCATTCGTGTTGCCACTTGCACCCGGTCATGCCCGTCTCTTCCCGTTGTCCGTTTCGAGTTCCGACACTCACACACGTGCCCGTGGCACCTTCGAGTCCTTCTTTCATGTGGCCGAAAACCGCTCCCCATTTGGACCTTCCTAGCTCCCTATGCCTATAAAAATGCCCCATCTCCTCCATTTTCGGGCAAAACCCTAGTTCTTCCTTTTTTCCCTTTTTCCCCGTGCCCCGCAGCTCCTCCGGCTGCCGGACACGTCCAGACGGCGCCGGACACGTTCGCCCGGACGTGCCCGGCCAATCAGATCACGCCGCGTGTCCGCCGCCGGCTCCCAGCCTCCACTTCGCCGCCGTCCGCCATCGCTTCTCCGCCCCGCCGCCGACGCCACCGGTCGCTGCCGCCCCGCACACCGGTCGCCGCCGCCTCGCCACTCCACTTCGTTGCCGTCCGCCACCCCGGCCGGCCGCCTCCTCCTCCCGCCGCCGCGCCTCTCCGGCGGGCGCTGCCGCCCGCCACCGCGGCGAGCTTCGCGCCTGGCTGCTCGCCGGTGCTCCGGCCGATCCGGATCCAGAGCCGGGTGGGATCAGATCCACCCGCTCTGGGATCCAAACGCCCCGTCCCGCGCTGGCCGGATCTCCTCGTCCCGGGACATCCCCATCCCGTTGACTTTTCTCAGAGGGGTATAATTTTCTCTAAGTCCCTGGATTCCATAATTTTGTTGCCTCCTTTGCCATGTGATAACTTCATGCTCGAAGATCCGTTTTGAGCGTGTAATATATCAAAATGTTCGTTGAGATGTGCTCTTCATTTTGTTCCACTGTGGCATGCTTGTTTGAGTTCATATTTATGACCTAATCATCGTTGCAAGAGTGCTATATGTTTAAAACTGCTGTTATCTGTAATTTTGTTGCATGCTTGTGGTGTTGATAACTTTGTGCATGTCGGTCCAAATGGAGCATATGATATGTAAAAATGTTCATTGTGAAGTGCTCTACATGATGGTTGCTGTAGCATTCATGTTAGGTGTCATATTGCCATGTTAATCTCTATTGCAAAAGTGGATGTGGCTGTTAAGTGCTGAAACTTGTTGTGAGATGTTGTTTTGACTTGCTCATTGCTATTGATGTGTTTGTCTTCATGTCACATGACAATATGTTTTAGAAGCTCATTCATATGGTCTTTGCTGTGGTGTAATCCACTTTCCATGATATGCCTTGAGGTGACTTAAACAAGCTTGTAAACATGCCATGCCAATGTTGCTATTTTATACTTAGTGAAAAAACTGCTAAGTCTGGAATCTGTTAAACCTGATGCTATGTTTGCTTGATGCCTCACTCCAATCCATGCATGTTTTAATATGTCAAATGATCATTCCTTGTTGTCCATGTTATGCTCTCTCCGTCCATGCCCTTAATTGCATATATGGCCTGCTATAGCTTATTTATTTCTTGCCCTCAAGTTGCTATAAATTTACCTATCAGGTTTTTATCAGCATGATCAATTTGGTAAAGCTTGTTGTTATTGATCCATGCCTCCTATGGAGTTGCTCCAATGGAGTTGTTTGATGTATGCTATGTCTATTACATGTCAATGATCTTTATATACTTAGTAGAGCTGATATGCTTGTTGTTTTGTCCCTCCGAAGGCAGCATTGTGATGATGTTTTTGCCTTCCCAGATTTTGACTGTCTGGACAAATTTATTGCAACTTTCCATGCTTGGTTAATTGTGTTCCAGTAGGTTTTTGGGTGTGTTCTAAGTTCATGCTTGTTAAGTGTCATGTCTACTTCACATCCATGCCCTTTTTCTCCATGTTTGAGTGTTGTAGCATAATTATTTCTTGCTCCAAAGATGCCATGTTGCTGTAAACTGCAATTTTGCATGAATATTGTTTTGCTTGCCATTTGCAAAACGTGCGTCCGTTTCCGGCGATCTTTATATCGATTTCAACTGAAATCTTCCCCTGTATCCAGTGGCTTGCTTGGTTTTCCAAGATGAGGCCTTCTCCATCATCATCTCCTTAGGCTCAAGTGCTTCCACATGCATACGCACATCATACTTGCATCATGTTGGTTGTGCATTGCACCATGTTTGATATTGTGCCGTGTCGTGTTCTTGTGTTGAGTAGAGCCGGGAGCCGAGACCGAGTTCGAGGATCTTGCCGAGACTGAGTACGAGGAGCCTTCTAACGATCCCTCCATGGAATCAACGGGCAAAATGACCTTACCCAGATACCTCCACTATCTTTGCCTATGCTAGATGTCTCGCTCTTTAGATATTGCCTTGATGCCTATGTCTGTTTGTCAGTCCTCCTATTGTTGCCATGAAAATCTCTAACCACCCACCTAGCAAACCGTTGTTTGGCTGCGTAAGCGTCGCTCAGCCCCTCTTATAGCGTGTTAGTTGTAGGTGAAGACTTGAAGATTCTTGCTTTGTGATGAAGTTATTGTTGGGATATCACAATATATAATATGTTAAACTAAATCATCTATATATATTGGTAATAGGTGGAAGGCTAAGCCTCTTGCTTGGTGTTTTGTTCCACTCATGCCACCCTAGGAACCGTTTAAACCGGTGTTATGTTCCTTGATTTTGCGTCCCTAATAGGGTTGGGATTTATGGGCCCCCCTTGATAACCCGCGTAGAGCTAAAGCTTTTCCAGCAAGGCCCAACTTTGGTCTACATTTGCCTAACAACAAAAAAACTTGCATAGGGAATTATAAACCCGAGGTCTTAATCCACCCCCGGGCCAGTGCTCCTCATGAGTGTTGGTCCAAACTAGAGCACTGTGTGGGTCCGCCCCTTGGCAACTTGGGGTATTTTGGCACCTGTACGCTTCGCTCATCCGGACGTGGCCTGAGACAAGATACGCGCGGCTACTATCAGGGTGTTGGCACACTGGGAGGTCTTGCTAGATTAGTTTTACCTATGTCGGTATATCTTGAGCACGGGATTCCGAGAATACTCGGGTCTTCCCACTTTGGAGTTGCGACTCCGCAGATCGTGAGGTTGTGATGGGCTAAGTTGGGACACCCCTGCAGGGTTTGATCTTTCGAAAGCCGTGCCCGCGGTTATGTGGCAGATGGGAATTTGTTAATATCTGGTTGTAGAAAACTTGACAACTACCAGCGTGAGTAACCGTGACGGTCGCTTTCCGAAGGGGTTCGGGAAGTGAACACGGTGGGGTTATGTTTGATGTGATTAGTTAGGATCACTTCGTGATCACTTTGACGATCGTTGGCACTTTCTCTTCTCGCTCTAAACACGTAAGCTAGTGCAAGTGCTGCTGCAACCTTGTTTTCAGCCTTGTTCCACACCCAAGGCTTTGATAGTATTGCTACCTGGGAACGAGATTGCTGAGTCCTTCGTGGCTCACTGATTCTACACAACACCAGATGCAGGTACCGTTGAGAACTACACAGCTGGTGGTTCAGAGTTGTATTGGGAGTTCGATGAAGAGCGTGGACGATACTACGTGTCTTACCCAGAGGATCAGTAGGGCTCTTACTAGGATGATCGGGACCTTGTGTTGCTTTATTTATGGTATCTTTCATTTGGATCTTCGTCCGTAGCCGGACTCTGATGTTATTGGATGATGTATGTTAATGTACTTCATTGTGTGACGTGGTGAGTGTAAGCCAACTACTCTTTTACATTTTCATCCCCTCTTTTACATGAGTTGTGCAAAGATACCATACTTGAGATCATTCTAGTATGTGATTATACCTTTAAGTCGTGCCTCGACACGTGGGAGGTATAGTCACATACTGGGCATTACAGGCCTCCCACCCCTTCTTCCTCGCTGCCGTAGTGTGGGAAGATCCGGCCTCCCGCCGCCCACCTAGCGACATCTCGGCGACCCTCAGGTATAACTTCCTTCGAAACCGGCCTTGTTCTACTTCCCGAGCTCCCGACGTCGCTGCATTTGTATCTTTTACTATTTCTCAGGCCCCCTCGTGTAGATAGGATCGATCGGCTGTTTGAAAACCACCTAATTTTTTACTGTTAAGAGGTAAAACTAGTTCATGCACTCGAATCTAGTAGTACTTGGTTCAAAC
>LR738713.1:87846603-87860839 GCA_902687465.1 Secale cereale | reverse complement strand
AACAACCAATGGAAACGAGGCCTAGCGTACCGCAGAATGGAGGAAACCACCTTGTGTTCGACCGACCACGGTCAAAACGGGATCCTGTTGATTGGGAGGGTTGTGGCATACCGCAAAACGGAGGAAACAGACTTGGGTTGGAGCGCTACGGTCGAAACGGGTGTCCTGTTCATCGGGAGGGGTGTGGCGTACCGCAAAACGAAGGAAACGGACTTGTATTGGAGTGCTACGGTCGAAACAGGGGTCCTGTTCATTGGGAGGGGTGTCGCGTACCGCAAAACGGAACTCCACGGGATACTGTTCATCACCACTGTTGACCCCCTCCAGCCTCCATGGCTACTGGTCATCCACCGTCGACCTCCTCCAGCCTCCACCCACGACTATTCAGCCTCCACCGCACGCTACTCCACCAACTACTGTTCAACCAACCCTCTCCACGGGCTCCTGTTCAACCACCCCTCCACGGGCTACTGTTCATCCAGCCCTCCACCGTCTATTGTTCATGCAGCCCTCCACAGGGTGGTCCTGTTCATGCAGCCCTCCACGGGGTCCTGTTCATGCAGCCCCAACCGGCTTGATTGAACGAGGTCTTGTTCATGCAGAGGCAACACCATGAGGTCTTGTTCAGCCAGCCCCACCAGGAACTGTTCATCCAAACCCCCCCAGCAACGCTCATTGTTCATGCAGAGGCAGAAGCGATCGGCTTCAGTTAGCAGCAGTAGTGAAGGAATCGCTCGATCGAGTTCAGTTAATAGCCATCGATTGATCGCTCGGGTTCAGTAACGCGTAGCCTGCGGTGCAACTGCTCGGGTTCAGTTTGAGCCCAACGCCTCGCTCGGGTTTAGTTAGAGCCCAACGCCTCGCACCCATGCGCGTGCGTGTATGAGAGAAACGCGCATCGCTTGGCCCCGACCACCCACCGTAACTGGGAACACCCTGATATTTTCCTCGCCCTCGCTTCTACCATGGTTTTTTCCGTCATGGACGGCCCAAAGAATGTCATGCAACTGCGTCTCCAGCCCGCCCAGGACGAAAACCCATTTTCTGTCATGATTTTTTGTCATAGAAGTAGGACCCCACCACATCTATGATGATACCGTGTTTTGTCACAATTATTGTCATAGAAGTGTCATAAGTATGACAGAAAAAAGTTTCGTTCGGCCCAAAATGTCACGGATGTGTCTTTTTTTGTAGTGGGGTGTCTATCTCTCTCACTTTAGTTGAATAGAGTGTGGCTATGCCCGGTCCTTGTGAAGGTTAAAACAACACACTTGACGAAAAATCGTTGTGGTTTTTGTATGCGTAGGTAAGAACGGTTCTTGCTAAGCCCGTAGCAGCCACATAAAACATGCAACAACAAAGTGGAGGACATCTAACTTGTTTTTGCAGGGCATGTTGTGATGTGTTATGCTCAAGATGTGATGAGTTATACGTTATTGTATGAGATAATCATGTTTTGTAAATTATCGGCAACCGGCAGGAGCCTTATTGTTGTCTCTTTTATTGTATGAATTGCGAGGGCCATGTATTTATTTTACTTTATCACTATGAGTTAGCGATTGTAGTAGTAGCAATAGTTGGCAAGACGACCACGGCGCTACGATGAAGATCATGGTGTCAAGCCGGTGACGATGGAGATCATGATGATGCTTTGGAGATGGAGATCAAAAGCACAAGATGATGATGGCCATATCATGTCACATATTTTGATTGCATGTGATGTTTATCTTGTTATGCTTCTTATTTTCCTTAGTACGGCGGGAGGATTATAAGAGGATCCCTTACAAAATTTCAAGGTACAAGTGTTCTCCCTGAGTATGCACCATTGAAAAAGTTCGTCGTGTCGAGACACCACGTGATGATCGGGTGTGATAAGCTCCACGTTCAAATACAACGGGTGTAAGGCAGTTTTGCACATGAAAAATACTCAGGTTAAACATGACGAACCTAGCATGTACATACATGGCCTCGGAACACTGGAGACCGAAAGGTCGAGCGTGAATCATATAGTATATATGATCAACATAAGATGTTCACCATTGGAAACTACTCCATCTCACGTGAAGATCTGACATGGTTTAGTTGATTTGGATCACGCCATCATTTAGATGACTAGATGGATGTCTATATAAGTGGGAGTTCTTTAGTAATATGATTAATTGAACTTTAATTTTTCATGAACTTAGTCCTGATAATTTTTGCATATCTATGTTGTTGTAGATCAATGGCCCGTGCTACCATTCCCTTGAATTTTAATGCATTCCTAGAGAAAGCTAAGTTGAAAGATGATGGTAGCAACTACACGGACTGGGTCCGTAACTTGAGGATTATCCTCATTGCTGCACAGAATAATTATGTCCTGGAAGCACCGCTAGGTGACAGGCCTGCTGCTGGAGCAACTCCGGATGTTATGAACGTCTGGCAATCTCGTTCTGATGACTACTCGATACTTTTGTGTGCCATGCTTTACGGCTTCGAATCAAGACTTCAAAGACATTTTGAACGCCATGGAGCATATGAGATGTTCCAAGAGTTGAAGTTAATATTTCAAGCAAATGCCCGAATTGAGAGATATGAAGTCTCCAATAAGTTCTATAGCTGCAGGATGGAGGAGAACAGTTCTATAAGTGAACACTTGCTCAGAATGTCTGGGTACTACAATCATATGACTCAACTTGGTTGCAAAGTTGATGAAGATAGTGTTATTGATAGAGTTCTTCAATCACTTCCACCAAGCTATAAAGGCTTTGTGATGAACTATAATATGCAATGGATGAAGAAGACAATTCACGAGCTCTTCACTATGCTCATAGCTGCGGAGGTAGAAATCGAAAAGGAGCATCAAGTGTTGATGGTTAAACAGACCACTAGTTTCAAGAAAAAGGGCAAGTGAAAGAAGGGGAACTTCAAGAAAATAGCAAGACAGTTGCTACTCGCGTGAAGAAACCCAAGTATGGAGCCAAGCCTGAAACTGAGTGCTTCTACTGCAAAGGGACTGGACACTGGAAGTGGAACTACCCCAAGTATTTGGCAGATAAGAAGGATGGCAAAGTGAATAAAGGTATATTTGATATACATGTTATTGATGTGTACCTTACTAATGCTCGTAGTAGCACCTGGGTATTTGATACTGGTTCGGTTGCTAATATTTCTAACTCGAAACAGGAGCTACGGATTAAACGAATATTAGCTAAGGACGAGGTGACGATGCGCGTGGGAAATGGTTCCAAATTCAATGTTATCACCGTCGGCTTGCTACCTCTACATCTACCTTCGGGATTAGTTTTAGACCTAAATAATTGTTATTTTGTTCTAGCATTAAGCATGAACATTATATCTGGATCTTGTTTGTTGCGAGACGGTTATTCATTTAAATAAGAGAATAATGGTTGTTCTATTTATATGAGTAATATCTTTCATGGTCATGCACCCTTGAAGAGTGGTCTATTCTTATTTGATCTCGATCGTAGTGATACCCATATTCATAATATTGAAGCCAAAAGATGCAAGGTTGATAATGATAGTGCAACTTATTTGTGGCACTGACGTTTAGGCCATATTGGTGTAAAGCACATGAAGAAAGTCCATGCTGATGGACTTTTGGAATCACTGGATTATGAATCACTTGGTGCTTGCGAACCATGCCTCATGGGCAAGATGACTAAAACTCCATTCTCCGGAACAACGGAGCGAGCAACAGATTTGTTGGAAATCATACATACTGATGTATGTGGACCGATGAGTGTTGAGGCTCGCCACGGGTATCATTATTTTTTGACCTTCACGGATGATTTGAGCAGATATGGGTATATCTACTTAATGAAGCACAAGTCTGAAACATTTTAAAAGTTCAAAGCATTTCAGAATGAAGTCGAGAATCATCGTAACAAGAAAATAAAGCTTCTATGATCTGATTGTGGAGGAGAATATTTGAGTTACGAGTTTGGTCTTCATTTGAAATAATGTTGAATAGTTTCACAGCTCACGCCACCCAGAACACCACAGCGTAATGGTGTGTCCGAACATCGTAACCGTACTTTATTAGATATGGTGCGATCTATGATGTCTCTTACCGATTTACCACTATCGTTTTGGGGTTATGCTTTAGAGACAGCTGCATTCACGTTAAATAGGGTGCCATCTAAATCTGTTGAGACGATGCCTTATGAACCGTGGTTTGGCAAGAAACCCAAATTGTCGTTTCTTAAAGTTTGGGGCTGCGATGCTTATGTGAAAAAGCTTCAACTTGATAAGCTCGAACCCAAGTCGAAGAAATGTGTCTTCATAGGATACCCAAAGGAAACTGTTGGGTACACCTTCTATCACAGATCCGAAGGCAAGATATTCGTTGCTAAGAATGGATCCTTTCTAGAGGAGTTTCTCTTGAAAGAAGTGAGTGAGAGGAAAGTGGAACTTGATGAGGTAATTGTACCTTCCCCCGAATTGGAAAGTAGTACATCACAAAAAATAGTTCCTGTGATTCCTACACTAATCAGCGAGGAAGCTAATGATGATGATCACGAAACTTCAGATCAAGCTACTACTGAATCTTGTAGGTCAACCAGAGTGTGTTCCGTGCCAGAGTGGTACGGTAACCCGGTTCTAGAAGTCATGTTACTAGACCATGATGAACCTACGAACTATGTGGAATCGATGATGAGCCCAGATTCTACAAAATGGCTTGAGGCCATGAAATCTGAGATGGGATCCATGTATGCGAACAAAGTGTGGACTTTAGTTGACTTGGCCGATGATCGCAAGCCATTGAAAATAAATGGATTCTTAAGAGGAAGACTGACGCCGATGGCAATATTACTGTCTACAAAGCTCGACTTGTCGCAAAAGGTTTTCGACAAGTTCAAGGAGTTGACTACGATGAGACTTTCTCACCCGTAGCGATGCTTAAGTCTGTCCGAATCATGTTAGCAATTGCCGCATTTTATGATGATGAAATCTGGAAAATGGATGTCAAAATTGCATTTCTTAATGGATACCTCAAAGAGGAGTTGTATATGATACAACCAGAAGGTTTTGTCGGTCCTAAAGGTGCTAACAAAGTGTGCAAACTCCAGCGATCCATCTATGGATTGGTGCAAGCATCTCGGAGTTGGAATATACGCTTTGATGAGGTGATCAAAGCCTATGGTTATATACAGACTGTTGGAGAAGCCTCTATTTACAAGAAAGTGAGTGGGAGCTGTGTAGCATTTCTGATATTATATGAGGATGACATATTGTTGATTGGAAATGATATACAATTTCTGGATGGCACAAAGGGATACTTGAACAAGAAATTTTCAATGAAAGACCTCAGTAAAGCTGTTTATATATTGGGCATCAAGATCTATAGAGATAGATCATGACGCTTAATTGGACTTTCACAAAGCACATACCTTGATAAAGTTTTGAAGAAGTTCAAAATGGATCAGTCAAAGAAAGAGTTCTTGCCTGTGTTACAAGGTGTGAAGTTGAGTAAGACTCAATGCCCGACCACTTCAGAAGATAGAGAGAAAATGAAAGTCATTCCCTATGCCTTAGCCATAGGATCTATCATGTATGCAATGTTATGTACCAGACCTGATGTGTGCCTTGCTATAAGTTTAGCAGGGAGGTACCAAAGTAATCCAGGAGTGGATCTGTAACATCCCAAATTTTCAACTTGCAATGCTATACATAGGTCATCTTGCATATCATAATTTATTTGTATTCGTGTGTTGCAATCCTCGAAATTCTAAGGAACTCAAGGACCCACGGAGAGAGTTGGGGATTTCATCGTTCTCATATTTGAGTTTTCTCAAATATTGGTACGAGGATCACTTTGGTTTTAATTGTATTTCTCTCTGAAAGTATTTCATATTAAAATATATGAGTGGAGATAATATGACTTCTCCAAAACAAAAGAAATATTGGAGGAAAAATATTAAAATCATTTATTTTATTTTATTTGGATTTATTTGCAATTTTATTTGAATAGGAAAAATATGCGTTTTTCAAAATTACATTTAGGTCCAGGAAAAATGTTCACTTTGTCCTAAATTTTATTAGAGGACGGCGAAAATTTATTTCGGAATTTTTCTACTCCGTTTAGTATTTCTTTTGTCCATTTTGCTGCATTAGGACTTTAGAAAAAAGGGGAACCCACCTAACGGGCGGTGTCCGACCCGGACACTTCGCCTGGCCGCCCTTATAAGTCGCCGCCCACCGCTCAGCCCACCGCAGCCCACCCCCCAGCCCGTCGAAGCCCTAGCCGCCGTCGTCTCGAGTGCCACGTCGCGCCACTGTCTCGAGCACCGCGCCGCGCCGCCGCCGCGTCATCCCGCTGCCACCGCCGCGCCTTCGCCGGAGTTTGCCGGAGTTCGCAGGAGTTGCCGCGTTTTTTTCGTTTGGTATTTTATAGGTAAACCCTAGATCTGAACCATGGTTTTTTTGTTTGTTAGATCGGTTTTCCCCGGTTTTTCCGTTCGGATCTAATTTGCGAACGTTTGTTCGTTTAGTTCTTTTAACGAACATTTTCGTTCGTTAGTTTCTTTTAGCGAACGCTCGTTCGTTAGCCTGTTCATCGTGTTTAATTTTTCAGGGTTTTTCCGCGATTATTTTCGATCGTGATTTCTATCCTGATCTTCGCTTTAGTATAATTTTTCGCTCGTTAGTTGAAATCAGGCGAAACAAGCGGCTAGATCTTCGTCTCGAAGCCCTCTTTCTGTTTAACCAACTTTAACAAGGTTTTAATACTGTAAAATTTGACTTTAGTAAAATCTAGTAAACGGATCTTGTTTCTTTCGTAGTTTGAGTTTCGTTGCTCTGTTTGATTTGATTCTGTTTGCAAACCGGAGTTCTTCAGTTGAACTTTCTGGTTAGATCTTTTGTTTGAGATTTACCCGTGCATATTTTCTTGGTTTCTTATGTGTGCTATTGTTTGTTTGCGATAGAATTCCCGGAGTGCGAAGCGTGCTACTACGAGTCCCTAGGTTTGCGAATCGTCAGCAAGGCAAGTAACACATTGATCATACCCTTTATTACCCAGTTTTTATGCATTAGTTCAACCCTCGCACATTCCATGAGTAGGATCTCTTAACATGTGGGTCTGGGAAGTACATTGAGGTAGAACCTATTACCTGCTTTATTATCAAACCTTGGGAGTTACTTCTACGTTATTCTTAGGTTGCCATGCTATGCTCATAGACGTGGATTGGGTTTGAGAGTATCCATGACAGATGTGAGATTGTTAATTAATGGTTCAACTTAAGGTGGCTACTTTAATACACATCTGGGTTGATTGGTTGTAGGGCACCTGGAGAATCCAGTGTTGTCCTAGGAAATCCCGAAGGAACCGTGTGATTATCCTATGGAATGACACCCAGACTCAAAGGGATCATAAAACTATTCACGCTAGAAACTTCCGTGTGCAGCCACAATGCCATTATGGGCTCTGGCATAGTAGAGTATGTTGTGTGAGCTCTTTCAGTGGTGGACTAGCAGATGTAGGGGAAAGTAGGTGTATGGGTCCACCCGGGGTAAAGAGTAAATACTTCGGAAAGACTGTGTCTCGGTCTTCCGTTTCTCAAACACCATGCAGTGCGAGAAATCCAACGGAGGAGATCGAGTCTTGTGGGGAAAAGTGCGCAAACCTCTGCAGAGTGTACAAACTAATCATGATTACCCGTGTCCCCGGTTATGGACATCTTGAGTATCAGGTACTTGGATTATTGGATTGATCTCATCACTCTAAAATTAATTTGTTGGGTTAATAAAGATGGCTAATTGGGATTGAGTTGGAGGAACCTTCTCAATGATGTTTCAACTACCATGATAGTTAAAAATAAATTTATTCCTTTGTTGCAGGGAAAAATTGGCTTTATGCAAAAACATTATAACCTTAGAGCCTCCACCAGCCATATATGCATGTAGTGTTAGCCTTTATTTTGTTACTTGCTCTATTGTGTTATCTTGCCAGCATATTCCATGTGTTGACCCATTTTGGGCTGCAACATATCATGTAGCAGACTTTTCAGAAGAAGAGTTAGGTGCGCTAGGTCGTTTGTCATGCACTCAGCTATGCCTTTGGAGTTGATGGACTCTCTTATCTTCCAAGCCTTCCGCTGTTATCGTGTTAGATGACCTTATGCCATATTATTTTGTAATAAGTTCTCTTTTGAGACATTCAATGTGATAAGTGTGTGATTGCCACTCTGTTATAAATCCTTCAAGTACTGTGCGTGTCAGCGTTACCGATCTAAGGATGACACAGAACACAGAGTCTTCGGTCCATTCAGATCGTGGTCGCTACAAGATGGTATCAGAGCACACGCTGAATGTAGGACATGACCACTAAGATGAGCCATAGGTCACTCTTCTCTACTCATTTCTGACTCCTCTCCATTTTCTACTCTTTAGGATGGTGGACTCAAGGAGCAAGTTCACTCAACCGGATGAAGACACACCGTTTGGACGACACTTGAAGGAAGTCACTAGGTACCTGAACATCGGAAAACCAAGCTTCATCGGGACCTACACCGCCACTTTACCAGAAGAGGAGCGATGAAATGTTCAAGTTCAAATTCCTAGGAGGACATTCGTGCCAGTCACTGAGCCCATAGAGTTTTCCTTTGATGCACCAACCTGGAGCCTAGGTAAGAGTATGGCCACCCACATTGCTATGGGACGAATTGGAGAAGTCTACAAACAAGAGCTGAAGGACACTATCTACCATATATGCGGGCGCCCAGATGACCAATGGGACATGATCAGTACATGGAAGGACATGTCCATTGCAGCTTTCATCCAGGAGTTAAACCAGCACATTCGTCGACAGGAGCACCAGATGTGCGCAGGCATGATAGATTTGAAGAAGGCGTTAACCAGTAACACAGAGCTAGAAGATGAACTCAAGTTTTCACATGACGGATATGAGGAGGAAATTGCAATACTTGTGGAGAAGAATGACGACTTGACAAGGAAGCTAGGAGTATTCATGGGAGACCCCGCGCCAGGAGGAGAAGACGATGAACCCAAGGAGATTCGTTCTAAGGACTATATCATCATCGACGACACCAATTCAGACCCTGGTGATAGTGATGATGACTATGAAGACGAAGCTAGAGCAGATATCATGGAATCTTCCACCGATCAAAATTTCTAGAGCAGCACCATATGAATAGTAGTTTTTCCCCCATATAGTAGAAGTTTGAGCACTTTTGTAACGTTAGTTTAGATCTTTTGTATGCCCTTTCTTGAAATTGATTGGTGTGATATGATTGTGTTTGTCTCATGTGCATATGGGTAGTGAATTTCCCCCTAGACCTCATTTCTATTCTAATCACTTCCCCCTAAACCCATCAGATGCCTCTGAGACGTGAGCCCCGATTTGAGTTCCCCCTTGAGCTCACTCAGTTGATCCAGCAGCAGAACACTTTGATGCAACTTCTTGTCCAGAACCAGAACAATCAGAACAACAACAACAACAACAACAACAACCCTCCACCACCACCACCAGTGGAAAACCTAGCCCGTTTTCTAAGGTTGCATCCGCCGGTGTTTTCCAGTAGCGTTGAGCCAATAGTTGCTGATGACTGGCTACGCAAGATTGGAAGGGAGTTGACCACCACAGGTTGCACAGATGATGAGAAGGTGCGTTTTGCTGCACATCAACTGGATGGACCAGCAACCTATTACACATCCACTTTTCCTATAGCCAATGTCACTTGGGATCAGTTTCAACAAGCTTTTCGCACCGCCCATCTCTCAACTGGAGCTATGAGCATGAAGAAGCGTGAGTTTCACAACTTGCGCCAAGGAAATCGTACTGTGGATCAGTACGTAGATGAGTTTAGTACTCTATCTCGCTATGCCCCTGATGATGTGGCCCTAGATGCCGGAAAGGAGGAGAAGTTTATGGAAGGGCTGAATGATGAGATGAGCATACAGTTGATGGTGGCAACATTCAACAACTACCAGGAGTTGGTAGACAATGCTCTTATGATTGAAGGGAAGCAATAGCAGATTGAGAGCCGCAAGAGGAAGTATGGACAAGGAAAGAATAATTATGGAGCCCAGCAGAAGCCCCATTTCACCCCGAACTCGGGAGGATACACCCATAACCATGGAAGCCACACCCAAAATGGAGGGAGTTCTTATAACCACAACGGCCCCAAGAATGGGAATGGGAATGGAGCAAGCAACAATAAGAACCGCTCCACTCCAGCCACACTCGCCAAGAGGGATTGAGGTCACATTACCTATTTCAAGTGCGGGAAGAATGGACACTACGCCACGGAGTGCCCGGAAGAGAAGAATGGGAACGACAATGGAAGCGCTGGGAAGAACCCCAACCCTTTCAACAGGGAACAAGTGAACCACGTGAACATGGAGGAGGTTGAAGAACAGCCGGATGTAGTTGTCGGTAAGTTTTTGGTTAAGTCATTTACCGCAATAGTTCTTTTTGATACTGGTGCATCGCATTCATACATTTGAAGGGGATTCGTGGATATATATAAGTTGCCCACCAAAGTACTTATGACCGCTATGTTAGTAAGCTCACCAGGAGCTGAATATATGGCAAATCAAGGATGTTTTCAGATGCCATTGACCATTCGACGCCATGTTTTCCCCTCAGACCTCATAGTTTTGGAGTCACAAGGATTGGATGTGATACTAGGTATGAATTGGCTATCGATGTATGGAGGGAACATCGATTGTGCCAGTAAGTCAATTTTACTTACCACCCCAGAGGGAAAAAGGATCAAGTATGTATCTAGGCATGCGCCTAGGAGGACACAAGTAAATTCTCTCTCGGGAGTTGTTCAGGAGAAAGTGCCGGTAGTGAAGGATTACCCGGATGTATTTCCAGAGGAGCTACCAGGCATGCCGCCAGATAGAGACATTGAGTTTTTGATAGAGCTATTGCCCGTCACCGGACCAATAACAAAGAGACCATACTGGATGCCAGCGAATGATCTGGAGGAGATCAAGAAGCAGATTAAGGAGTTATTGGAGAAATGATTCATTCGACGAAGTTCATCACCCTGGGGAGCCCCAGTGCTCTTGGTCGAGAAGAAGGATGGATCTTTAAGAATGGTCGTTGATTATCGGGCACTGAACGAAGTGACAAATTAAAATAAGTACCCACTGCCGATGATCAATGATTTGTTCGACCAACTTCAAGGAGCTAAAGTATTCTCCAAAATCAATCTACGATCAGGATACCACCAATTGAAGATCCGAGAAAAAGATATACCTAAGACAGCCTTCACCACAAGTTATGTGCTATATGAATATACGGTTATGTCATTTGGATTGACTAACGCCCCTGCCTATTTCATGAGTATGATGAATAAGGTGTTCATGGAGTTCTTTGATAAGTTTGTCGTGGTATTCATTGATGATATTTTGGTGTATTCGAAGAACGAAGAGGAATACAAGGAGCATTTGCGTTTGGTTCTTGAGAAGTTCAGAGAACACCAGTTATATGCCAAGTATGCAAGTTTTGGTTGAAAAAAGTTGGATTCTTAGGACATGTTATATCAGGAGAAGGTATAGCGGTGGACCCTATCAAGGTGCATTCAGTCACTGAGTGGTTGGCACCCACCTCAGTTGGAGAAATCTGTAGTTTTCTTGGACTCACGGGATATTACCAGATATATATAGAGAATTTCTCCAAGATTGCAAAGCCTATGACGGCATTGTTGAAGAAGGACACCAAGTTCCATTGGACTGAAGAGTGCGAAGAAAGTTTCCAGGAGTTGAAGAAACGTTTGACGACAGCCCCAGTGCTGATCTTGCCAGATATACACAAGGATTTCCAAGTGTATTGTGATGCTTCTCGCTTAGGACTTGGAGGAGTACTCATGCAGGATGGAAGAGTTGTTTCTTATGCACCCCGTCAACTTCGATCGCACGAGTTTTTTATGCTACGCATGATTTGGAGCTAGCAGCCGTGGTGCATGCGCTCAAAACCTGGAAACATTTCCTTATTGGAAAACGTTGTGATGTGTACACGGATCACAAGAGTTTGAAGTACATTTTCACCCAGAAGGAGCTGAACCTCAGGCAGAGGAGATGGTTGGAGCTCATAAAGGGTTATGATATGAAGCTGCACTATCATCCAGGCAAGGCCAATGTCGTTGCAGACGCTTTGAGCCGGAAGAGCTATGTCAATACACTAGTAAATGGAGGATTGCCAAAGGAGTTAGCAGAGGATCTGAGGGAGCTTCGTTTGGAGATAGTTCCTAGAGGTTTTATTGCAGCCCTGGAAGTTCAGTCAACATTATTGGGAAAGATATGAGAAGCTCAGAAGGATGACAAAGAAATTGTTGAGATAAAAGAGAAGATGAGTGAAGGAAAAGCCAAAGGTTTTCGTGAGGACGAACACGACGCCTTGTGGTTTGAGGACCGAGTCTATGTGCCCAACAATGCCGAGATCAGGAAGTTGATACTACAGGAAGCACATGATTCACCATACTCGATACACCCCGGAAACACTAAGATGTATTTGGATTTGAAGGAACGTTTCTGGTGGACGGGAATGAAGAAAGACATTGCCGAGTATGTAGCCGTATGTGATGTATGTCAGAGAGTGAAGGTAGAACATCAGAAGCCAGCAGGATTACTGCAGCCTATGTCGATAACCGAATGGATGTGGGATAAGCTTGTCATGGACTTCATCACCGGATTACCCAGGACCCAATCGGGATATGACTCAATCTGGGTAGTAGTAGATCTCTTAACCAAAGTAGCCCACTTTATCCCCGTGAAAACCACCTATACCAGTGTGAAGTTGGCCAAGATATACATGACCAGGATCGTATGTCTGCACGGAATTCCGAGGACCACCGTATCAGATAGAGGAACACAGTTTACTTCAAAGTTTTGGCATCAGCTACATCAGACTTTGGGAACCAGGCTAGAGTTCAGTACAACTTTTCACCCGCAGACTGATGCACAGACTGCAAGAGTCAATCGGATTCTGGAGGACATGTAGAGAGCTTGCGCGCTAGATTATGGATCTAGTTGGGATGACAACTTGCCCTACGCAGAATTCTTATACAACAATAGTTACCAGGCCAACTTGAAGATGGCATCGTTCGAAGCATTGTATGGGAGGATATGCCGAACGCCATTGATGTGGGATGAAGTCGGAGACCGTTAGTTATTTGGAAAAGATCTGATCAAAGAGCCAGAAGAGAAGGTTAAGCTGATTCGAGATAGACTGATGGTAGCTCAGTCTAGGTAGAAGAGTTATGCAAACTCGAAATGCAAAGATGTAGTCTATGAAATTGGAGACAGAGCGTACCTGAGAGTATCACCTCTGCGAGGAGTTAAGCGTTTCAGAGTTAACGGAAAGTTAGTCCCGAGATTTGTAGGCGCATACCGTGTTTTGGAACATATGGGAGAGGTTGCCTACAAGTTAGAGTTACCCGAAGGATTGTCATGAGTTCATGATGTGTTTCACGTTTCCCAGCTTAAGAAGTGCCATGCTGATATGGCCAATATTCCTCTGAGAGATACAGTGCCCCTGGAAGCAATTCAGCTGGATAGTGATTTAACTTTCGAGGAGAAACCGGTCAAGATCCTCGAGGTTGCAAGCAGAGTCACACGCAGCAAGGTTATCAAGTTTTGCAAAGTTCAGTGGAGCCACCATAGCAAGGATGAAGCCACCTGGGAACAAGAGGATGATCTACGCAAGGACCACCCACACCTATTTTCTAGCCAACCCGAATCTCGAGGACGAGATTCATCTTAAGGGGGTAGGTTTGTAACATCCCAAATTTTCAATTTGGAATGTTATACATAGGTCATCTTGCATATCATATTTTATTTGCATTCGTGTGTTGCGATCCTCGAAATTCTAAGCAACTCAAGGACCCACAGAGAGAGTTGGGGATTTTACCGTTCTCATATTTGAGTTTTCTCAAATATCGGTACGAGGATCACTTTGGTTTTAATTGTTTTTCTCTCCGAAAGTATTTCATATTAAAATATATGAGTGGAGATAATATGACTTCTCGAAAACAAAATAAATATTGGAGGAAAAATATTAAAATCATTTATTTTATTTTATTCGGATTTATTTGCAATTTTATTTGAATAGGAAAAATATGCGTTTTTCAAAATTGCATTTAGGTCCGGGAAAAATATTCACTTTGTCCTAAATTTTATTACAGGATGGTGAAAATTTATTTCAGAATTTTTCGACTCTGTTTAGTATTTCTTTTGCCCGTTTTGCTGCGTTAGGACTTTA
>LR738713.1:87808067-87846420 GCA_902687465.1 Secale cereale | reverse complement strand
GCCGCGTCACGACGCCACCGCCATGCCGTCGTCGGAGTTCACCGGAGTTGCCGTGTTTTTTTTTTCGTTCGTTTATTAGGTAAACCCTAGATCTAAACCCCGGGTTTTCTTGTTTGTTAGATCGGTTTTCCCCCGGTTTTTCCGTTCGGATCTAATTTGCGAACATTCGGTCGTTTAGATCTGTTAACGAATGTTTTCATTCATTAGTTTCTTTTAGCGAATGCTTGTTCGTTAGCCTGTTCGTCGTGTTTTCTTTTTCAGGGTTTTTCCGCGATTATTTTCGATCGCGATTTCTGCCTTGATCTTCGTTTCAGTATAACTTTTCGCTCGTTAGTCGGAATCAGGCAAAACAAGCGCCTAGATCTTCGTCTCGAAGCCCTCTTTCCATTTAACCAACTTGAACAAGGTTTTGGTACTGTAAAATTTGACTTTAGTACAATCTAGTCCTTGATCTTGTTTCTTTCATAGTTTGAGTTTTGTTGCTCTGTCTGATTTGATTCTTTTTGCAAACCAGAGTTCTTCAGTTGAACTTTCTGTTTAGATCTTTTGTTCGAGATTTACCCATGCATGTTTGCTTGGTTTCTTATGTGTGCTATTGTTTGTTTGCGATAGAATTCCCGGAGTGCAAAGCGTGCTACTACGAGTTCCTAGGTTTTGCGAATCGTCAGCAAGGCAAGTAACACATTGATCATACCCTTTATTACCCACTTTTTATGCATTAGTTCAACCCTCACACATTGCATGAGTAGGATCTCTTAACATGTGGGTTTGGGAAGTAGATTGAGGTAGAACCTATTACCTGCTTTATTATCAAACCCCGGGAGTTACTTCTACGTTATGCTTAGGTTGCCATGCTATGCTCATAGACATGGATTGGGTTTGAGAGTATCCATGAAGATGTGAGATTGTTAATTAATGGTTCAACATAAGGTGGCTACTTTAATACACATCTGGGTGGATTGGTTGCAGGGCACCTGGAGAATCCAGTGTTATCCTAGGAAATCCCGAAGGAACCGTGTGATTATCCTATGGAATGCCACCCAGGCTCAAAGGGATCATAAAACTATTAATGCTAGAAACTTCTGTGTGCAGACACAATGCCATTATGGGCTCTGGCATAGTTGAGTATGTTGTGTGAGCTCTTTCAGTGGTGGACTAGCAGATGTAGGGGAAAGTAGGTGTACGGGTGCACCCGGGGTAAAGAGTAAATGCTTTGAAAAGACTGTGTCTCGGTTATCCGTTTCTCAAACACCATGTATGCGAGAAATCCAACGGAGGAGATCGATTCTTGTGGGGAAAAGTGCGCAAACCTCTGCAGAGTGTACAAACTAATCATGATTACCCGTGTCCCCGGTTATGGACATCTTGAGTATCTGGTACTTGGATATTAGATTGATCTCATCACTCTAAAATTAATTTGTTGTGCTAATAAAGATGGCTAATTGGGATTGAGTTGGAGGAACCTTCTCAATGATATTTCAACTACCATGATAGTTAAAAATAAATGTATTCCTTTGTTGTAGGGAAAAATTGGCTTTACGCAAAAACATTATAACCTTAGAGCCTCCACCAGCCATATATGCATGTAGTGTTAGCCTTTATTCTGTTACTTGCTCCACTGTGTTATCTTGCCAGCATATTACATGTGCTAACCCATTTCGGGCTGCAACATATCATGTAGCAGATTTTTCAGAAGAAGAGTAAGGTGCGCTAGGTCGTTTGGCATGCACTCAGCTATGCCGTTGGAGTTGATGGACTCACTTATCTTCCAAGCCTTCCGCTGGTATCGTGTTATATAGCCTTATGCCATATTATTTTGTAATAAGTTCTATTTTGAGACATTCAATGTAATAAGTGTGTCATTGCCACTCTATTATAAATCCTTCAAGTACTGTGTGTGTCACTATTACCGATCCAGGAATGACACAGAACATAGAGACTTTGGTCCATTCGGATCGTGCTCGCTACAGGATCACTGGACAGTGGTCAAGAACATCCTGAAGTACTTGAAAAGGACAAAAGGATATGTTTCTCGTTTATGGAGGTGACAAAGAGCTCACCGTATACGGTTACATCGATTCCATATTTGACACTGATCCGGGTGACTCTAAGTCACAAACCGGATATGTATTTTTATTGAACTATGGAGCTGTCAGTTGGTGCAGTTCCAAGCAGAGCGTCATGGCAGGATCTATGTGTGAAGCGCAGTACATAGCTGCTTCGGAAGCAGCAAATGAAGGAGTCTGGATGAAGGAGTTCATATCCGATCTAGGTGTAATACCTAGTGCATCTGGTCCAATGAAAATCTTTTGTGACAACACTGGAGCAATAGCCTTGGCGAAGGAATCCAGATTTCACAAGAGAACCAAGCACATCAAGAGACGCTTCAATTCCATCCGCGATCACGTCAAGGAGGGAGACATAGAAATTTGCAAGATACATATGGATCTGAATGTCACAGACCCGTTGACTAAGCCTCTACCACGAGCAAAACATGATCAGCAACAAGACTCCATGGGTGTTAGAATCATTACTATGTAATCTAGATTATTGAATCTAGTGCAAGTGGGAGACTGAAGGAAATATGCCCTAGAGGCAATAGTAAAGTTGTTATTTATATTTCCTTATACGTCATGATAAATATCTTTTATTCATGCTAGAATTGTATTAACCGGAAACTTTATACATGTGTGCATACCTAGATGGAACAGAGTGTCCCTAGTATGCCTCTACTAGACTAGCTCGTTAATCAAAGATGGTTGTGATTCCTAACCATAAACATGAGTTTTCATTTGATCAACGCGATCACATCATTAGGAGAATGATGTGATGGACAAGACCCATCCTTTAGCTTAGCAACTTGATCGTTTAGTTATTCTACTATTGCTTTCTTCATGACTTATACATGTTCCTATGACTATGAGATTATGCAACTCCCGAATACCGGAGGAACACCTTTTGTGCTATAAAATGTCACAACGTAACTGGGTGATTATATAGATGCTCTACAGGTGTATCCAAAGATATTTGTGGTGTTGGCATAGATCGAGAATAGGATTTGTCACTCCGAGTGTCGGAGAGGTATCTCTGGGCCCTCTCGGTAATACACATCGTAATAAGCCTTGCAAGCAAACGACTAATGTGTTGGTAACAAGATGATGTGTTACGGAACAAGTAAAGAGACTTGTCGATGACGAGATTGAACTAGGTATGATGATTCTGACGATTGAATCTCGGGCAAGTAATATACCGATGACAAAGGGAAGAACGTATGTTGTTATGCGGTTTGACTGATAAAGATCTTCGTAGAATATGTAGGAACCAATATGAGCATCCAGGTTCTGCTATTGGTTATTGACCGGAGATGAGTCTCGGTCATGTCTACATAGTTCTCGAACCCGTAGGGTCCGCACACTTAACGTTCAATGACGATCGGTATTATGAGTTTATGTGTATTGATGTACCGAAGATTGTTTGGAGTCCCGGATGTGATCACAGACATGACGAGGAGTCTCGAAATGGTCAAGACATAAAGATTGATATATTGGAAGGTTATATTCGGACACCGGAAGGGTTCCGGGGGTCACCGGATAAATATCGGAGTACCGGGAGGTTACCGGAACCCCCGGGGGATTAATGGGCCTACATGGGCCTTAGAGGAAATAGAGGGCAGCAAGGGGAGTATGGGGCGTGCCCCCCAAGGCCCAAACCGAATTGGTTAAGGTCAAGGGGGGCGGCCCCCTCTTTCCTTCTCCTCCTCTCCCTCTCCCTGGATGCACCCTCCTCCCTCCGTCCTTTATATAAGTGGGGAGGGGGCACCCCATAGAGAGACAAGTTGATTTGCAAGCCATGTGCAGTGCCCCTCCCCATAGTTACACACCTCGGTCATATCGTTGCAGTGCTTAGGCGAAGCCCTGCACCAGTAACTTCATCATCACCATCACCACGCTGTCGTGCTGACAAAACTCTCCTGCGACGCTCAACTAGATCGAGAGTTCGTGGGATGTCATCGAGCTGAACGTGTGCTAAACGCGGAGGTGCCGTACGTTCGGTGCTTGGATCGGTTGGATTGCGGAGACGTTTGACTACATCAACCGCGTTACTAGACGCTTCCGCTTTTGGTCTACGAGGGTACGTGGACACACTCTCCCCGCTCGTTGATATGCTTCTCCTAGATAGATCTTGCGTGTGAGGGAAATATGCCCTAGAGGCAATAATAATGTTGTTATTTATATTTCCTTATATCATGATAAATGTTTATTATTCATGCTAGAATTGCATTAACCGGAAACTTAGTACATGTGTGAATACATAGACAAACAGAATGTCCCTAGTATGCCTCTACTTGACTAGCTCGTTAATCAAAGATGGATAAGTTTCCTAGCCATAGACATGTGTTGTCATTTGATGAATAGGATCACATCATTAGGAGAATGATGTGATGGACAAGACCCATTCGTTAGCTTAGCAACTTGATTGTTTTGTTTTGCTGCTATTGCTTTCTTCATGACTTATACATGTTCCTATGACTATGAGATTATGCAACTCCCGAATACCGGGGGAACACCTTGTGTGCTATCAAACATCACAACATAACCGGGTGATTATAAAGATGCTCTACCGGTGTCTACGAAGGTGTTTGTGGTGTTGGCATAGATCGAGAATAGGATTTGTCACTCCGAGTGTCGGAGAGGTATCTCTGGGCCCTCTCGGTAATACACATCATAATAAGCCCTGCAGGCAAAAGACTAATGAGTTAGTCACGAGATGATGTATTACAGAATGAGTAAAGAGACTTGCCGGTAATGAGATTGAACTAGGTATGATGATATCGACGATCAAATCTCGGGCAAGTAACATATCGATGACAAAGGGAACAATGTATGTTGTTATGCGGTTTGACCAATAAAGATCTTGGTAGAATATGTAGGAGCCAATATGAGCATCAAGGTTCTACGATTGGTTATTGACCGGAGATGTGTCTCGATCATGTCTACATAGTTCTCGAACCCGTAGGGTCCACACGCTTAACGTTCGATGACGATTTGTATTATGAGTTATGTGATTTGATGAACGAAGTTTGTTCGGAGTCCCGGATGAGATCACAGACACGACGAACAGTCTCGAAATGGTCGAGACGTAAAGATCAATATATTGGAAGGCTATATTCGGACATCGGAAAGGTTCCGAGTGATTCAGGTATTTTTCAGAGTACGGGAGAGTTACGGGAATTTGTATTGGGCCTTAATGGGCCGTACGGGAAAGGAGAGAAAGGCCTCAAGGGTGGCCACGCCCCTTCCCCATGGACTGGTCCAAATTGGACTAGGGAAAGGGGGCGCCCCCTTCCTTCCTTTTCCTTCTCCCTTCCCCTTTTCCTATTTCATGTGGGAGGAGGAATCCTACTAGGACTAGGGAGTCATAGTTGGACTCCACACTTTGGCGCGCCCTATGAGGGCCGGCCTTCTCCTCCCTCCATCCTTTATATACATGGCTAGGGGGCACCCCATAGACACACAATTGAACATCAGTTTTAGCCGTGTGCGGTGCCCCCCTCACAGATACACACCTTGGTCAAACCGTTGCAGTGCTTAGGTGAAGCCCTGCACCGGTAGCTTTATCATCACCCTCACCACGCCGTCGTGCTGACGAAACTCTCCCATGGCGCTCAATTGGATCAAGAGCTCGTGGGACGTCATCAAGCTGAACGTGTGCTGAACACGGAGGTGCCGTACGTTCGATGCTTGGATCGGTTGGATCGCGAAGACGTTTGACTACATCAACCGCGTCACTAGACACTTCCGCTTTCGGTCTACGAGGGTACGTAGACACACTCTCCCTGCTCGTTTCTATGCTTCTCCTAGATAGATCTTGTGTGATCGTAGGTATATTTTGAAATACTACATTCCCCGACAGCGTGATCGTAGGATTTTTTTGAAATACTACATTCCCAACAGTGGCATCATGAGCCAGGTCTATGCGTAGATGATATGCACGAGTAGAACACAATGAGTTGTGGGCGATAATAGTCATACTACTTACCAGCATGTCATACTTTGATTCGGCGATATTGTGAGATGAAGCGGCCCGGACCGATATTACGCGTACGCTTACGCGAGACTGGTTTCACCATGCGAGCACTCGTTGCTTAAAGGTGACTGGTGGGTGTCTGTCTCTCTCACTTTAGTTGAATCGAGTGTGGCTACGCCCGGTCCTTGTGAAGGTTAAAACAACACACTTGACGAAAAATCATTGTGGTTTTTGTATGCGTAGGTAAGAACGGTTCTTGCTAAGCCCGTATCAGCCACGTAAAACTTGCAACAACAAAATGGAGGACATCTAACTTGTTTTTGCAGGGCATGTTGTGATGTGTGTAAGTGCATCTAGTGCCCCTTAGTGATTTTGGTGTATTGAAGACTTATAGGTTAAGGGACTAATGTGTTTATAAGTGTACAAAGGTCTATAAGTCTATGAGGAGTTTGATATTTACAGAGAAAGTGGACCCCTAAAAATGAAGTTCTTTGACTGAAGACTTTGGATTTCTAATGACTTTCTGAAGACTTTGAAAGTGAAGAAATTAGTGTGACCTCGAAGACTTGGTATTCATTTGAAGAACATGAAATGTGAAGAATTTTGTATTTGTAGTTTCATTTTCTTTTTCTTGAGTCATAGGAAACACCGTACTGTTAAAGGGGGTCGAGGAAATACTAAGGAAAAACTCCATGTGATGCTCAACTCAAAATCCTACACCTACCAATCCCTTCGAGTGAAGCCATTGGAAATCTCATACAGTTCAGTCATATTCTTTAGTGACAGAGACGAAGTTCTTCTGGTCTCTGAGGAATTTGTTCTGACTGAGGAGTTAGGAATTCGCTAGTGCGAATTTCCTACACAGTGAGGAACATGATAGCCCTGACAAATTTGATACAAAAATTTCCGACCGTTCCTATGCTACACGCCACCTGTCCCAAAATATCTACCTACCTAACGGTCATATCTTTATGTCTTATCATGTAGGGCTGCTCCCTAGGCTATAAATAGCCGCCCCTACAACCACTAGCTGGTTGGCTGCTTCGAGAGAAACTGACACTTGTCATAAGAGCAACTCATCCTCCGAGGACTTTGAGCAAAAATCATCAAGTGAGGAAAAACCCAAAACCAAACCCAAAGACCTACAAACCCAAAAGTGATTGAGCATCACTAAAGAGATTGATCCTGCGTGGATCCGACGCTTGTTACCTTTGAAGACTGTGCTTCTTCTAGACGGTTAGGCGTCATGGTCTAGAGCATCCAAGAGGAATTGTGGATCGCCAAGTGACCGAGTCTGTGAAGGTTCGGAAGTCACCTGAAGACTTACCACGAGTGATTGGGCGAGGTCTGTGTGACCTTAGCTCAAGGGGAATACAGTGAGGACTTGGTGTCTTGGACTATGTGTCCAGGACTGGGTGTCCGGGACTGTGTGTCCTCAGGTTTAATTACCTAGCCGCCCTAACCAGATGTACAACTGATATAGCAGTTGGACCTGGTCTAACATATCATTGTCTTCACCAAGCTTACTGGTTCTATTTCCTCAACTCTTTCATTTCCTCATATCTGTGTTGTGTGCTTGTTCATATCTGTTTGAAGACTTTGATGAAGACTTTCTCAATTTCCTCAGTTCAATTTCTTCAGTCTGTTTGTCTTCATCGTGTGTTATCCTGTGATCACGCTTCCTGTACTCTGTGTTTGTCTTCATTTCTTCATGATGACCATGCTTGTATTCTGTTATGTCTACTTCTGAGTACTTATTCCGCTGCAAGTTGTTCTTCTCTAAGGAATTTCCTCAACAGCAAATTCCTTAGTGAAGAATTCATAAAAATCGCCTATTCACCCCCCTCTAGTCGATATAACGCACTTTCAATGTGACATGGTCAAGACGTGATGAGTTATACATTATTGTATGAGATGATCATGTTTTGTAAATTATCGGCAACCGGTAGGAGCCTTATGGTTATCTCTTTTATTGTATGAATTGCGAGGGCCATGTAATTATTTTACTTTATCACTATGAGTTAGCGATAGTAGTAGTCGCAATAGTAAGGATGGCAATGGGTCGGGTTTGGATCGGGTTGAACAATATCAAATCCATATCCATATCCATGAAGACAGTCTTTGCCCGCCCATGAAAAAATCCATGGGTGAAAAATTGTGTCCATGTCCAAACCCGATGGATATCCATACCCACTGGATATCCATTGGGTCCTCTCTAGACATATAAATAAGACATAACATAATGTTAACATAAGCTATTCCATTCTTCACTTCGTTGCAGGCTAGGCTTCACTTATGGTAAATCAACGTCCACTTACAACAAGAGATCATTTAGTATTTTTCTAACAGATGAGAATGATGAGTCATTTAACAAGGAGATAAAACTAAGGGAAGGGAGTTGGGGTATGTTACATAGGGGATTGAATGTCAACTAATAAAAGTTATGACAGGGATTGTGTAATTTCTTTTGCATGTTTTGGACAAGAAAGTGTAAAATTGCAGTGGAACATGTGACTGCGGGGTAGGGATAGCAGATTTTTGCCATTAAGTCATATTGTCGGGTCGGGTTTGGATATACCCACGGGTACAAGATTATATCCATGCCCTACCCACGAGTAATCGGGTCGGGTTTGGGCGCTGCCCATGGGCACAAAAGGGTATCCAAACCCTATCCATTCGGGTCGGATATCCATGGATATCCATGTCCATGGATAAAATTGCCATCCTTACGCAATAGTTGGCAAGACGACCACGACGCTACGATGAAGATCATGGTGTCAAGCCGGTGACGATGGAGATCATGACGATGCTTTGGAGATTTGAGATCAAAATCACAAGATGATGATGGCCATATCATGTCACATATTTTGATTGCATGTGATGTTTATCTTGTTATGCTTCTTATTTTTCTTAGTACGGTTGTAGCATTATAAGAGGATCCCTTACAAAATTTCAAGGTACAAGTGTTCTCCCTGAGTATGCACCATTGCGAAAGTTCATCGTGCCGAGACACCACGTGATGATCGGGTGTGATAAGCTCTACGTTCAAATACAACAGGTGTAAGACAGTTTTGCACATGCAAATTTACTCGGGTTAAACTTCACGAACCTAGCATGTACATACATGGCCTCGGAACACTGGAGACCGAAAGGTCGGGCGTGAATCATATAGTAGATATGATCAACATAAGATGTTCACCATTGAAAACTACTCCATCTCACGTGATGATCAGACATGGTTTAGTTGATTTGGATCACGTCATCATTTAGATGACTAGATGGATGTCTATCTAAGTGGGAGTTCTTTAGTAATATGATTAATTGAACTTTAATTTATCATGAACTTAATCCTGATAGTTTTTGCTTATCTATGTTTTTGTAGATCAATGGACCGTGCTACCGTTCCCTTGAATTTTAATGCGTTCCTAGAGAAAGCTAAGTTGAAAGATGATGGTAGCAACTACACAGACTGGGTCCGTAACTTGAGGATTATCCTCATTGCTGCACATAAGAATTATGTCCTAGAAGCGCCGCTAGGTAACAGGCCTGCTGCAGGAGCAACTCCGGACATTATGAACGTCTGGCAAGCTCGTTCTGATGACTACTCGATAGTTCGGTGTGCCATGCTTTACGGCTTCGAATCGGGACTTCAAAGACGTTTTGAACGTCATGGAGCATATGAGATGTTCCAAGAGTTGAAGTTAATATTTCAAGCAAATGCCCGAGTTGAGAGATATGAAGTCTCCAATAAGTTCTATAGCTGCAAGATGGAGGAGAATAGTTCTATCAGTGAACACTTGCTCAGAATGTCACTACAATCATATGACTCAACTTGGTTGCAAAGTTGATGAAGATAGTGTTATTGATAGAGTTCTTCAATCACTGCCACCAAGGTATAAAGGCTTCATGATGAACTATAATATGCGAGGGATGCAGAAGACAATTCTCGAGCTCTTCGCTATGCTTAAAGCTGCGGAGGTAGAAATCAAAAAGGAGCATCAAGTGTTGATGGTTAAACAGACCACTAGTTTCAAGAAAAAGGGCAAGGGAAAGAAGGGGAACTTCAAGAAGAATAGCAAGACAGTTGCTACTCCCGCGAAGAAACCCAAGTATGGAGCCAAGCCTGAAACTGAGTGCTTCTACTACAAAGGGACTGGACACTGGAAGTGGAACTACCCCAAGTATTTGGCGGATAAGAAGGATGGCAAAGTGAACAAAGGTATATTTGATATACATGTTACTAATGTGTACCTTACTAATGCTCGTAGTAGCACCTGGGTATTTGATACTGGTTCGGTTGCTAATATTTCTAACTCGAAACAGGAGTTACAGATTAAATGAATATTAGCTAAGGACGAGGTGACGATGCGCGTGGGAAATGGTTCCAAAGTCGATGTGATCGCCGTCGGCACGCTACCTCTACATTTACCTTCGGGATTACTTTTAGACCTAAATAATTGTTATTTGGTGCCAGCGTTAAGCATGAACATTATATCTAGATCTTGTTTGTTGCAAGACGGTTATTCATTTAAATAAGAGAATAATGGTTGTTCTATTTATATGAGTAATATCTTTTATGGTCATGCACCCTCGAAGAGTGGTCTATTCTTATTGGATCTCGATCGTAATGATACACATATTCATAATATTGAAGCCAAAAGATGCAAGGTTGATAATTATTAAGGATGGCAATGGGTAGGGTATGGGGCGGGTGGAGCAATATCATACCTATACCCATGTAGTTAATGGGTACGAAATTCTACCCATACCCGTACCCATGGGTATGAAACTTTACCCATATCCATACCTGACGGGTACCCATACCCATTGGGTACCCAATGGGTAGATCAAACCGTACACAAGTTATTAACCATTTTACATTCATCCATAGCATATTTAAGAAAAAAAATTGATCTCACCTCAATACAGATATATGAGTAAGATTCAAATGGACAATTGGCGACAATTGTATCATAGGTTCACAAGCTCACAACACCACTTTAACATAGGTACACATGTGAATCATGGGTAAGGTTCACATGTTAGTATAAATGGGTAGGGTATGGGTATACCCATGGGTAAAACGCTATACCCGTGCCCTACCCGTGACTTCATGGGTAGGGTATGGGTACTACCGATGGGTATAAAATTGTGCACATACCCTGCCCATGCGGGTATGGTATCCGCGGGAGCCCGTACCCATGGGTAAAGTTGCCATCCTTAATAATGATAGTGCAACTTATTTGTGGCACTACCGTTTACGTCATATTGGTGTAAAGCGCATGAAGAAACTCCATGCTGATGGACTTTTGGAATCACTTGATTATGAATCACTTGGTGCTTGCGAACCATGCCTCTTGGGCAAGATGACTAAAACTCCATTCTCCGGAACAATGGAGCGAGCAACAAATTTGTTGGAAATCATACATACTGATGTATGTGGACCGATGAGTGTTGAGGCTTGCGGCGGCTATCGTTATTTTCTGACATTCACTGATGATTTGAGCAGATATGGGTATATCTACTTAATGAAGCACAAGTCTGAAACATTTGAAAAGTTCAAAGAATTTCAGAGTGAAGTAGAGAATCATCATAACAAGAAAATAAAGTTTCTACGATCTGATCGTTGAGGCGAATATTTGAGTTACGAGTTTGGTCTTCATTTGAAACATTGTGGAATAGTTTCACAACTCACGCCACCGGGAACACCACAGCGTAATGGTGTGTGCGAACGTCATAACCGTACTTTATTAGATATGGTGCGATCTATGATGTCTTTTACCGATTTACCACTATCATTTTGGGGTTATGCTTTAGAGACAACTGCATTCGTGTTAAATAGGGCACCATCTAAATCCGTTGAGACAACGCCTTATGGACTGTGGTTTGGCAAGAAACCCAAGTTGTCGTTTCCTAAAGTTTGGGGCTGCGATGCTTATGTGAAAAACCTTCAACCTGATAAGCTCCAACCCAAGTCGAAGAAATGTGTCTTCATAGGATACCCAAAGGAAACTGTTGGGTACACCTTCTATCACAGATCCAAAGGCAAGATATTCGTTGCTAAGAATGGATCCTTTTTAGAGAAGGAGTTTCTCTTGAAAGAAGTGAGTGAGAGGAAAGTGGAACTTGACGAGGTAATTGTACCTTCTCCCGAATTGGAAAGTAGTACATCACGGAAAATAGTTCCAGTGATTCCTACACCAATCAGCGAGGAAGCTAATGATGATGATCACGAAACTTCAGATGAAGTTACTACTGAACCTCGTAGGTCAACCAGAGTGCGTTCCACGCCAGAGTGGTTCGGTAACCCAGTTATGGAAGTCATGTTACTAGACCATGATGAACCTACGAACTATGAGGAAGCGATGATGAGCCCAGATTCCGCAAAATGGCTTGAGGCCATAAAATCGGAGATGGGATCCATGTATGACAACAAAGTGTGGACTTTGGTTGACTTGCTCGATGATCGGCAAGCCATTGAAAAATAAATGGATTTTTAAGAGGAAGAGTGACGCCGATGGTAATGTTACTTTCTACAAAGCTTGACTTGTTGTGAGAGGTTTTCAACAAGTTCAAGGAGTTGACTACGATGAGACTTTCTCACCCATAGTGATGCTTAAGTCTGTCCGAATCATGTTAGCAATTGCCGCATTTTATGATTATGAAATCTGGCAAATGGATGTCAAAACTGCATTCCTGAATGGATACCTGAAAGAGGAGTTGTATATGATACAACCAGAAGGTTTTGTCGATCCTAAAGGTGCTAAAAAAGTGTGCAAACTCCAGCGATCCATCTATGGATAGGTGCAAGCATCTCGGAGTTGGAATATACACTTTGATGAGGTGATCAAAGCATATGGTTATATACAAACTTTTGGAGAAGCCTGTATTTACAAGAAAGTGAGTGGGAGCTCTGTAGCATTTCTGATATTATATGCGGATGACATATTGTTGATTGGAAATGATATAGAATTTCTGGATGGCATAAAGGGATACTTGAATAAGAATTATTCAATGAAAGACCTCGATGAAGCTATTTATATATTGGGCATCAAGATCTATAGAGATAGATTAAGACGCTTAATTGGACTTTCACAAAGCACATACCTTGATAAAGTTTTGAAGAAGTTCAAAATGGATCAGTTAAAGAGAGGGTTCTTGCCTGTGTTACAAGGTGTGAAGTTGAGTAAGACTCAATGTTCGACCACTTCATAAGATAGAGAGAAAATGAAAGTCATTCCCTATGCCTCAGCCATATGATCTATCATGTATGCAATGCTATGTACCTGACCTGATGTGTGCCTTGCTATAAGTTTAGCAGGGAGGTACCAAAGTAATCCAGGAGTGGATCACTGAACAACGGTCAAGAACATCCTGAAGTACCTGAAAAGGACAAAGGATATGTTTCTTGTTTATGGAGGTAACAAAGAGCTCGTCATAAATGGTTACATCAATTCCAGCTTTGACACTGATCCGAGTGACTCTAAGTCACAAACCGGATATGTATTTTTATTGAACGGTTGAGCTGTTAGTTGGTGCAGTTCCAAGCAAAGCGTCGTGGCAGGATCTACGTGTGAAGTGGAGTACATAGCTGCTTCGGAAGCAACAAATGAAGGAGTCTGGATGAAGGAGTTCATATCTGATCTAGGTGTAATACCTAGTGCATCGGGTCCAATGAAAATCTTTTGTGACAACACTGCAGCAATAGCCTTGGCGAAGGAATCTAGGTTTCACAAGAGAACCAAGCACATCAAGAGACACTTCAATTCCATCCGCGATAAAGTCAAGGAGGGAGACATAGAAATTAGTAAGATACATGCGGATCTGAATGTCGCAGACCCGTTGACTAAGCCTCTACGACGAGCAAAACATGATCAGCACCAAGACTTCATGGGTGTTAGAATCATTACTATGTAATATAGATTATTGTATCTAGTGCAAGAGGGAGACTGAAGGAAATATGCCCTAGAGGCAATAATAAATTTGTTATTTATATTTCCTTATACATCATGATAAATGTCTTTTATTCATACTAGAATTGTATTAGCCAGAAACTTTGATACATGTGTGAATACCTAGACGAAACAGAGTGTCCCTAGTATGCCTCTACTAGACTAGCTTGTTAAACAAAGATGGTTGTGATTCCTAACCATAGACATGAGTTGCCAGTTGATCAACGGGTTCACATCATTAGGAGAATGATGTGATGGACAAGACCCATCCGATAGCTTAGCAACTTTATCGTTTAGTTTTTCTGCTATTGCTTTCTTCATGACTTATACATGTTCCTATGACAATGAGATTATGCAACTCCTGAATACCGAATGAACACCTTGTGTGCTGTCAAACATCACAACGTAACTGGGTGATTATAAAGATGCTCTACACGTGTCTCCGAAGGTGTTTGTGGTGTTGGCATAGATCGATAATAGGATTTGTCACTCCGAGTGTCGGACAGGTATCTCCGAGCCTTCTCGGTAATACACATCATAATAAGCCTTGCAAGCAAACGACTAATGAATTTGTCACAAGATGACGTGTTACGGAATGAGTAAAGAGACTTGCCGATGACGAGATTGAACTAGGTACGATGATACCGATGATCGAATCTCGAGCAAGTAACATACCGATGACAAAAGTTACAACGTATGTTGTTATGCGGTTTGACTGATAAAGATCTTCGTAGAATATGTAGGAACCAATATGAGCATCCATGTTCCATTATTGGTTATTGACCGGAGATGAGTCTCGGTCATGTCTACATAGTTCTCGAACCCGTAGGGTCCACACGCTTAACGTTCGTTGACGATCGGTATTATGAGTTTATGTGTTTGATGTACCGAAGGTTGTTCAGAGTCCCGGTTGTGATCACGGACATGTCGAGGAGTCTCGAAATGGTCGAGTCATAAAGATTGATATATTGGAAGGTAATATTCGGACATCGGAAGGGTTCCGGTGGTCACCGAATAAATATCGGAGTACCGGGAGGTTACTGGAACCCCCCAGGGGACTAATGGTCCTACATGGGCCTTAGTGGAAATAGAGGGCAGCAAGGGGAGTGTGGGGCGCCCCCGCCAAGGCCCAAACCGAATTGGTTTAGGGAAAGGGGGGCGGCCCCATCTTTCCTTCTCCTCCTCTCCGTTCCTTCCCCTCTCCTACTCCTACTAGGAAAAGGAGGAGTCCTACTGCCAGTGGGAGTAGGACTCCCCTTCTTGGTGCGCCGTCTCCCTGGCCGGACCCTCCTCCCTCCCTCCTTTATATACATGGGGAGGGGGCACCCCATAGAGACACAAGTTGATTTGCAAGCCGTGTGCGGTGCCGCTCCCCACAGTTACACACGTCGGTCATATCGTTGCAGTGCTTAGGCGAAGCCCTGCGCCGATAACTTCATCATCACCATCACCAAGCCGTCATGCTGACAAAACTCTCCTGCGACGCTCAATTGGATCAAGAGTTCGTGGGATGTCATCAAGCTGAACGTGTGCTGAACGCGGAGGTGTCGTACGTTCGGTGCTTGGATCGGTTGGATCGCGAAGACGTTCGACAACATCAATCGCGTCACTAGACACTTCCGCTTTCGGTCTATGAGGGTACGTGGACACACTCTCCCCGCTTGTTGCTATGCTTCTCCTAGATAAATCTTCCATGATCGTACGATTTTTTTGAAATACTACGTTCCCAACACTAGGTCCATCTCGATCCTTTTAATTGGTATCAGAGCCCCAGCACTACAAAAAAATACACTTCTGTGATGATACATGTTTGTCACAGTAGGTCACATTTTCTATCATGCATGTACATCCATGACAAATTTATGACAGAATCAATATAGTCATACATGTGCTGTCGTACAAATGTTCCATGACATTACCAAAATTATCATCATGGAAGTGTCCACTTCCATGACGATAAATTGCGCGTCACAGAAGTGCTTTCTTCAAGGGTGACTCACACGTGGCATCCATCGTAACGGAACGCCGTTAAGCCATCGGGTCCGGTTTTGGACCCGATAACCCGTTAGCAGCCCCGACCAATGGGCATTTTCCACGTGTAAAATCATCATTGGCTGTAGGAAACACGTGTCGGCTCACTGTTGGGACAGATGTCATCCACTCATTGGACCCAAAGCACCTTTGATACGTCGACATGTGGCGCGGCCCAACAGAGGCCCATTCCTATGAAAAGGCCGGCCTGTTTGACTTGGTCAAAAGGTGGCGGGCCGGCCCAAGGCAAGCCTGTTAACGGCCTATTCACATATAGCCCATTTACAGCACGCTAACCCAGGGCCCGTTTACGGCCTATCCGAATTAGGCCCAGTAGCGTCATCTGGGCCGTCTAATATAATTCCAGCCCGTTTTAACTTCTGGCCCATGTATAACCCATGATGTCTTTCGGCCCATATGATGCCCTTATTACTCTCAACCCATTAACGACCCGTGGTAAAACTGTCCCGTAATGAACAATGTATCACTTTATACCATTAACGGCCCATTATTCTGTTGGGCCGTTTTCAGCCCATGTTATCTTTCGGCCTTCTCAGGGCCCATTTATTCTTGGGCTCATTTCCAGATTTCGTTTACTTTCGGCCCGTTGCTGCCATTTTCTGCTTGTGGGCCAAATACAGCCCGCGGTTACAGTCGGCCCGTTTGTGGCCCGTTAATATGTTGGGCCATTTTCATAGCGTCATCAAATACAACCCATTTATTCTTGGGCTCATTTCCAGCATTCCTTTACTTTCGGCATGTTACTGTCATTTTCTGCTTGTGGGCCAAATACAGCCCGTGGTCGGCCCGTTTGTGGCCCGTTAATACGTTGGGCCGTTTTCATAGCGTCATCAAATACGTCCTATTAACGACGGCCCGTTATGGTCGGCCCATGAATGGACGATTTCAACTCTAGCCCATTTACGGCCATAATGTGGTCTGTTATTGGCCCATGTTTGGCCAACCGATCATATGGCTCGTAGAAGCCCATTGATGAGACGGTCCGTAGAAGGACCATTGTGTCTACGCTCCATTGAAGGCCCATTGTTTCTACGGCCCTTAGGAGGCCCATTGTTTCTACGGCAGGTAGGAGGCCCATGTTAACTACAGTAAATATGTAGCCCATTGTTAATGTGGCCTAGTTTTAAAAAAATAGGTTATTGTGGCCACTAGAAAAACACAGAAAAAGAACTGCAGTGACTACAAGCAAACAACTAAACAAGACAATAAGGAAATAAATAAGCAAGCAATTAACGCTAGCCTATTACCGCTATTACACATATTACATCCACTGGGCATCAAAGTTTGCCACCAGTGCAAATATAGGGAACAAAGCAGCATATTACATACACTGGCCGTCAAAATTGGCCACCAGTGCAAATAAACACGGCAGCAAAACATGAGCATAACTGAAACAACTTCAGAAGAGCTCAAGAAATGTGGTATCCACTATGCTGGCAATAAGCTTAGCAAGCTTATTAGCTTTGTCCTGTTTGGCGCTAAAATCCTCCAATGCTTGCTGTTGCACCGGAAAGTATGCATCTGAATGCTCCAGGGACTTCCGTAGTCCTTCCGCTTCTTATCACAGCACATCTGATCGATGTCTTTCAGCTTGTAGTTGAGACTCAAGAAACCAAACTGATTCAGACAGTGAGTTTGAATAGCTTGTGCAAGCGGTAGTGGCCAGTAACTCCAACAATAAACCAAGACATGACTTTGGGGTTGTCTCACTATCTTCGAGATAGTCTTCCTTAGCTGTTTTATCAGCTTTGTTGGAGACCAACAAGGATGTGTCACTATCCTGAACCTTATCTGCATTACTTCCTTTACCATTGCTTAAAAAGGCACTCTTCCCCAATATTCTGTCAGCATTCTAAAAGAAGAAACAAGCAGACACATAACAGTTTAGCATGTACTAGTATATGAAACTCATTTGGGTGAACGAGTTCGTTAGTAAGGTGGACATGATTAAACTACCAAGTCTTCTATTGCCAAGTACTAGTACATAATAAAAGCATCAAACAAACATATATCTATTTCCTATGGTCACTTCATTGTCTTGCCAAATCAAAATAGAGACACGGTTCAAATCGTATCAGTTCAAGACAAAGAAGTAGTGAAAGAATACAAAGCATGGGAAACTAAATGGCAAAACAAGATTTCAGATGGGTACCACGGGTCTACATGTACAACAACACTATTTGCTTTGTTGTGATGCTAGTAATGTGTATGATATGAGAAGTCAACTGTATACACAATTGAAATTGAAATCAACATAGCTATTGATAAGAGCAAGCCTGTTAAAGAAACATGCGTGAACATACCTGCTGTGCCATTGCAGTTTCGATTGGATCCTTAAATTTAAAAATAAGTTTGTATGAGTAAATATAGTGATACAAGAGCAAATCAGTATGCACGATAGCAATCATAGTTAAAAAGGCGCTCCTAGGCTCTAGGCGTTGGCGAAATGCATTGCGCATAACTATGCTTAATCTGTGTATAACTACGCATAAGCATGCGCTTTGGTCAGTAAAGCGCAAGGCGGTGGCAAAACGCACAATTAAGGCCTAGCGCTTTGTCGGTGTACTAGAGTAGGGGTAACCTAGTATCCCGAACTTGTGCACGGGCAGTCGCAGCATCCCGCGGCAAGGCTTGCCGGGTGACCACCAAGGTCCTCCGTGGTTCCTTTGGAGCCATTCAAGAACAAAGTATTCAAGCCAAGGAGACAAGGCCCCGGCGAGAGGAGCTTGCCGGGAAGGCCACTCAAGGCATCTCAAGGAACTTGCCGCGACGCGCCACATGTCCCGGCAAGGCCTGGTGAGCGACAAGCTCCCGGACGCGACAAGACGACGACCGCGGCAAGGCGCTTGCCGCGGCAAGCTTCCACTCTGTACCCATGCTCCAGCACATCCACCAACGTGTCGCTCTGGGACCCTTCCAGGTGTACGTGGCGGGAGGCTGTGCAGCCAGCGGTGCACGGTGGCAAGCGGTGCTGACAAGTCTACCATCGTGGCAAGCGGTGGTGTCCCTGACGGCCCTTTTGTCGGGACCCCGATCCTAAGCCACACAGGTCTAGCCTGTAACACATCATATCACTTTGCGGCCTCACGCACGGTATCCCCACGGGTGCCACCTTACCTGGCCCGGGACCGTTTGCGCATTTTGGCACACGTATATGATAGTGTCGCTAGCATCCATATGACAGAGAACCCGGGCCGACATGACCAGTTATAAACCAAAAGTGGCACTAAATTACAGAGACAGGCATACATGACCCAGCAACGAACGTGTCGGTCATCAACGTATGAACCCAAGTCGTAGCAAGCTACAAGGACTTAAAGGAACAACGCGTGACATTTCCCCTAAGGGACAGACACAGGAACGAAGAAGGACACATGCCGGCCAGCCTAAGTGTTCCGGAGCAGTAGCAAGCTACCAAGGCTCAGTGGAAGCACTAGGAGACATTTCCCTGTAAGATAGGCTACCAAAGGTAAACTACTAGGTGTCGGATCCCACACATAGCAATACACATTACACGTACGCATAACATGCAAGTATGTGTTGTACAACATGGCAACACAACATAACTCAACAACTCATATAGATAAAGGCCCAGAAGAGCCATCATAGCATTTATTACAAACATAGGTCACATGACCCAACATACAGAGCATACAGGCAACGGAAGCATAACATGTCTGAGTACAGACAACTACAAATGAAAAAGGCTAAGAAGCCTGACTATCTACAAGACCCTCCCAAGGGCACAAGATCGTAGCTGAGGTAACAAGCTAAACGTCGATGTCCATGCGGAACAACTAGCGAGACTGAAGTCCCTCTGCAAAAACATAAATTAAGCAAACGTGAGTAGAAAGGTACTCAGCAAGACTTACATCAGAACTAGCTACATATGCATCAGTATCAACAAAGGGGTGGTGGAGTTTGACTGCAGCAAACCAGCTTGACTCGGTGGCTATCCTAAACTACGACTGCAAGTAACTCTTTTGAGGTGGCGCACACGAGTCCACATATTCACCAATCAATACACCACTATGGATCCACTCCCGTCTCCCTACGAGAAGGCCATCCATAGTACTCACACTTGTCTTGAGTATTTTAGAGTATCCACTTTCACTTGTCTATGTATCACGTAAGCATCCAAGAAGTCCATATCCGCGGAGCCGGCTATTCGAATAGATCATGTTAACCCTGCAGGGGTGTACTTCTTCACACACGCTCTCGCCACTTACCGCCATGTACACGTCGTGTATCTCGGCAACCTTCAAGCGGAAGCCTGGCGAGGGTGTCGGCCACTACCTAACTAACGACACAAGTCTCTCGTCCAGGTTTATCGCCTATTCGGGTTCCATCCGTGGGGAGATCCGGCCGGGGTGCCGCTCACGGCCCCAAACGATGTGCGCAGGGTTCCCAAGCCCACCTCGACGGATGGATCTACGCTTGGTGCACCGTGCCACGGTGCCTAGTCTTCCCCAAGCCCACATGTACCGTGTGCCACTTGGTAGACTACTAACACTACCTACAAACACCAGAAACTAGTTGCAACTCCTGGACAGAGATCTAGTTCATTAATAAGCCGAGAGGGGTCGAGTTACCGGAACCCAATGTGTGGTAGTAGCTAGTCATTGGACAACTTACACAGAACTCAGTTCTTAAGGATGGTTCCAGTGAGACAACCCACCATGTACTCCTACATGGCCTCTCACCGCTACCTTTACCAAATCGTGTTCATGCACTTAGCTCACACACAGTAGGACATGTTCACCACATTCCAATTCATCCCCGATGAAGCAGACCTGACACAACTCTAAGCAATAGCAGGCATAACCAGAAATCATGAATGAGTAGTTACAACATGGCTCAAAGAACTCCTACTCATGCTAGTGGGTTTCAACTATTTACTGTGGCAATGACAGGTCATGCAGAGGAAAGGGGTTCAACTACCGCAGCAATAAGCAGTTCAATCGTTGTTGTTCTAATGCAGTAAAAGAGAGCAGGAGTGAGAGAGTGGGATTGTATCGGGATGCTCAATGGGGGTTTGCTTGCCTGGCACTTCTGAAGATATTAATAGCTCTTTATCGGTGTCATCGAACTCATCGTCGGAACGTCGTCTACTGAGAGAGAACAAAACCGACAAACAGGGAAAGAACACAATCAATGCAATGCGACAATATGATGCATGATCATGACATGGCAATATGCTGTTGATTGAGCTAATGCAACTAGCAACACAATTAAATGAAGTTGGTTTGAACCAAAGATTCAAATTCAAACTCCATATGTGATTAATTAAATGCCATTTAATTGATTTGACCTGATCAGCAGGTTTAACTTGTTCAAACATGCATGAAAGTGCCATAAATAGATTCCTTGGATTTTTCTGATCAATTTTTATATATAAATTATTTTCATCTGAGCTATAGTTTATTTTCTATGATTTTTAGAAGTTTTGGCTATTTTCTGAAATATATAAATCATTTCTGATTTATTTAAAATTCCAGAAAACACTTATTGCGTAAGCATGACGTCACTGTGATGTCAGCAGTCAACAGAGGCTGGTCCAGGTCAAACCTGACCAGTGGGGCCCACTGGTCAGTGACACAACTAACTAAACTAACTTATTTAATACTAACCTAGTTTAATTGGCCGGGCAGGGCCCACATGTCAGTGAGTCACAGGGTTAACTAATTACAAATTAGCACTAACCTAAAATTAGCAGGGCACTGGGCCCACCTGTCACTGACTAACCTAACTAACTAGATTAATTAGCAATTAAATTAATTAACTTAGCTAATTAGAGGCGGAGGGGGCCCACGCGTCAGTGACCCAAGGGGTTAACTGGGTCAGCCCGGGTCAAACTCGCCGGAGTTGACCCGTGGCTCGTCGCCGGCGGAGCCAGAGACGGCGGAGGGCGTCGGGTTTCGCCCTTAGGCAACCAAACGAGCGGCGGAGGGGCTCTACGTGGAGCTGGTGAACTCGCGCATCCAGCAGGGCATGCAAGAGGAGCTGGGGTGGCCGGAATCATCGGCGACGACCTCAACGGCGGCGGCCGGAATTGGGCCTCGGTGTTTTCGGTGATACGGGGCACGGGGAGGTGAGCTAAGGGGCTCTACGGGCTCCTAGGAGCGTGCTGAGCACGACGGAAGGCTCGGACGCGAGCTATGCTAGCTCTGTCCATGGCGGCACCATGTTCGGCGGCAAGGAGCTCCGGTCACGGCGGAAACGATCCTACGGCAAGGGGGCAAGCGAAAAGGAGAGAGGGGAAACACGGTGGAGCTCACAGCGGGGTCGACGGGGATCTCAGAAGGCTCGGGGAGGCGCCAGCCATTGCGAATTCGAAGGCGAGGTCGTCGGCGGCCGGAGGTTGAAGAAGACGAAGACGACGACGTTTCAGGGCTTTCGGCGTCCCGTAGCTTGGTGGAGAGGACGAGAAGGACGCAGCGGAGCTCGTTGGCGCGTCGGAGAGGCGAGGGGGTCACAGTGGCTACGACTACGGCAACGGCGGCGACGGTGGCGCTCGGCCATGTGTGGAAGGGAGTGAGGGAGAGGCGAGGGGAAGGACTGGAGAGGCCGGCTCGATCCAGACGTCAGCGGCGATACGATTCACGGCGTCGCGCTGGCGAGGGGAGGGCCAGGCAGGCAGGTGGCGTGGAGGCATGGCCGTGCGCGCGCACCGGCCACATGCCTGGCCGACTGGCGCTAGGAGGACGACGGCGGTGGTGGGCTGGTGGACCGGGCCGACCACTTGGGCCGCCAGGTGGGCTGCATAGGTAAGTGCTCTCTCTCTTTTTCTAAAATAGTTTCTGTTTTCTATTTTCTGCTTTTGTTTTGATTTAATAAAAATGCCAGAACATTTTCATAAATCTTGGAAATATTTGTGGGCACTGTCTGGATAAATCCAACAACCCTCATTTACTTCCAAGATTATTTGGGCATTTAAACTTATATATAGGATTTAAATCCCAAATGCAAATATCTATGATTTAATTCAAGGATCCAAAATGGCTCCCAGATTATGAAACCATTTTTGGCAGAGGTTTTAGCCAAGACCAAAAATGATGAACATTTTGTGAAGGGCACTTTGGATACATTGAAGATTATTTAGGTTCAACCTAGTTGAGTTCCTTTGGTGCTAGGGTTTGAACAATCCCCATTTCAAGTTTAACAGAATTTTAAACATGATGACACGCAAAGACCACAGGGGTTGATCTAGGGATGTGACAACTCACCCCCACTAAAACAGGAATCTCGTCCCGAGATTCAAGCGTAGGGTAAGAAATCAGAGGGGACACAAGCTAGCACAATCTTCACGATCCAATTTTTTCTCCTCGAAGCTGTTGATTCATGGCATCATGTTGATATTTTCATCCTTGCTTTGAGATCTTCATCCGACACGGTGATGACAAAAGAAATTCTACAAAATTGGTCTTCTGAAAGGGTCGAGCAACTTAAGATGAACTCATGGAGCGAGAAGTTGAAGCATCTCTTGAGCTGAGACACGGAACACACATCCAGAGGGATGGAGTGAAACAAATGATGAAGGTTCACTTGGTAGGCAATAATTCCACACCTAAGAAGATGGTGATCGAAGTCACCAGACGGGGCACCTTAGAGAAGGTGACTCGTAGAGTTATTCCCTTAAGTGGCAAAAAGAATTACTTTTGATATAGAGATCATTGAAGTTCCCTATACTAGCCTAAGGCAATCACAAACGATCGTTTGACAGAGTCCGAAAGAATGACATTCTCGGGCCAGAATGGATGATGTGGACTACCTTGTTGAAAATAACACAAGGGATGATTTTGGTTATCATCGGAAATGGATGGGACCCATGGCAAGTGGCACATTGGCGGTGCAAGCTGGGAACAAAATGCAAATGCTGGGAATGATTCTGGTAACTGGGGTAAATCCCAACAGTAGAGAGTAAATATACTCTTTGAGAGGTTATAGCATAACCGAAGGGACTAGGAGCAATCCCAGTTAGTGCCGGTGGTAACACCTAGTGCTTGTGCGTGCTCTCAAGAACTTGAGTATTCCCATATTCATCAAGGTTTTACCAATATCCGTGTCAATGATCCTGGCAACACCACATACTACCATGATGAATAACGATGGACGATGCAGATGCAAAGGAAGATAACACTTTCTCAGATTCCACCTTAGCGGAGTCAAGGGCAAAATCTGGATGATCGATCGAGATACATTTAGCACTCCGCTTATAATGTTCTCCTTGATGTGTTAGCGTAAGCCATTCATAGATATGTTTGGTATCTTGAACATCAAGTAAAGGTCGGACTTCGGAAGCACAAGAATCCATAATGAACAACTAGGGAGTAAATCCTACGAAATCCTTATGGGGAAGGTGGCCAACTTCTTCAATCAAGATACTACAACAATAGGTCTTCCAGCTGGGTGTGTTGGCCACGACATCCACTTTACCGGTTATCGAGAGACCAATATTATAGTTCTTGGAAAATGCTCCAACCATCATATCTGCCTGAGATTCAGTTTTGGTTAGTGTCAGGATATTCCAGACTCATCAAGTCTAGGAAGAAAAATGAAAGTTTGCAACACAAATCGACGAGATGACGTTGCGAGGTTCTCGGGGAAAGAACTGCGATAGTAAGCTCCAAAACCTGAGCTGGTTCTGCTACACACATGTGAACACGCTGTTGCAGACAAGCAAGACCACATAGTAGTCTTATGATAAAATACTACCGAGTTTCAGGTTAGGAATCATCATTGAGGATAACGAAGTCCTAACATAAGTCATGATTCTTAAGAAGGAACTTCTTCTCCTTGAACAAATCTATCAGTGGCTTGATGTGCTAGGAATACATATAGAGTGAAGGTTGCAAGTCTCCAAACCATAGAATACTTCGCACGTATGCATGACTGACTTGGGATGATTCCAGAGGAAGCAAAACTAACTTTCTCGAATTCATGGCGGCAACTTGCACCTAATGCACATGAACTGGGAGAAGTCACTTCTCGCACCAACATATACCTCATGAACGGTACACGAAGGCAATGCTTACCATGTTTCCAACACTAACTTAACGTCCTACAAAATCATGGAGGAGATAAGGATGTTTATTGATGGGCTCAACAATAATCCATCCAGATTTCCATGGAGATGGAATTTCATAATTATGTGAACAAGTGATAGTATTGGTCAGACCAAGAGATATAACGGTGTATGCTCGAGGAATCAACCACGAGTAAGACAACGTTACGAATATCGTTGGTTCTGATTTGACTTGATGGTAACCCATACTCAAGTCAAGGTTTGGACAAGACAATAGATCCACAAATGATCACGGAGATCAGTCGATGAAGATATCATCTATCATCAATACATACTCAAGATATCCCTTTGGACTGAGCTATGTGGTTTAAGCTTTTATCTTCCAACCCTCCAAGTTGTTGCTTAGCTTAACCAACTAGTTCAGGGGTATCCAACACAGATTCTTGGAGAAGGGGTGGTTTATAAGAACCCAACTTGATCACGAGCTCCACATAGCGGTCAGGGGACAACCTGGAAATACTTCCGAGAAGATAATCGGAAAATCACGAACCACCGATATGTTCCTGAGCTCGGGAACAATCTTGCTTTTCAAGGCAAGACGATATGATCAAATGAGCGAGGACTTAACAAAATCCTAACTCATCAATCAAGGAGTGCACCAAGAAAGTGGACTAGGTAGCACGATCAATCTTAGGATGATGATTAGTAACCAACACACTAAGAATGAAATTGTTGTCCTTTAACCGCCAAGCAACGAGATTGCTAGGGGTATTGATTTCACACATCACAATTCACTTGTCGGTATTCCGGCTACGATAACACGGAGACCGAGGAATGAACGATAATGGCGAGAAGTATCACTGTATCAAGGGTTCGTAGAAGGTTGTGCCATTCCCAGGACATTCTTGACATAAAAGAGGGTGACACTCCAAGGTAGAGCAGAGCAAAGGCTGGATTGACATTTTGATCTACGGAATACAACTACTTTGACCCAATCCTGGATAAGGATAAGGTACTGGAGTTTGTTTCTCCTAGTCATTCCGGGTAGAATGGCTTGACAGACCACAAGAGTAATAGACATCAATGAACGAATGCACGCATACTCTTGACTATCAATTGATAGACGAAGGTCAAAATTCAACTAAAAAGGAGACAACTCAAGGAACATATAACTTCTGAGTTGTGGATGCATAGATTAGTATGTCGAATGAGTTCCACATATTTCTTCCGGATAACCGATGTAGAAAGGTAGGATTGGCAGAATCACAATCATGATTGGAGTACTACTCAAGAGCACTTTGGTTGTGATCTTTTGGTTCGGGAGAACTTCTGCCAAGATGGTTCATGGTATTTGGAAGAAGGATATACCACGGACCTCGAGGACTATCACAAGGTTACTAATATCCTAAAGGGACGAGCAAATACTACCAACATGAAGTAGGTAGAAAGAATCTTGGGTTGAAGAACCCAGGAGTAGAAGGCCTACTAACTAAATGGCATCACGGGATGCTTTCGAGATTAACGGCCAGAATTATCACACTGGGAATATAAAGCATTGCTAGATTACTGGGTGATCTTCTAAGACACCTAGGGTCATAATAATAGTTCCAACACATATGTCGTGGCAATGGAGTACCTCAACATACCGACTAATGTGGTTAATCTGGCCTAAAAGGACACTAAGAACAGGTAGTAATGATTTGCAATTGCATTAGATTATTCAGAGACCTGGGATGACCCGGACAGCATAACGGCTGTAAATGCTCGAAAATACTGTTGAGACTCATGCACAAGGATAGCATAACCACTCAACATCATAATGTCAAGGTTCTGAGATCAACAGTTGAACCAACAGAAGTAGTAGAAACTGAACTGAGGGTTGAATCCACAATAACGTGATCCTGATAAATAGAATGAGAATCCTAGTTCTTAATCCCCGTAGAATAGAAGAAGGTGACTCAGATCAGAAGGTCATAGGGTAAAGGAGTAAAAAGAGCCTTACGTTCCCTTCCGCAATCAATTCCCTTATATAACTAAAGAATTTCTAGACACGACTTCGACCAGTTTGGCTTACTATCCTACAGGCAGTCAGGCTCTGATACCAAAGCTGTCGGGACCCCGATCCTAAGCCACACAGGTCTAGCCTGTAACGCATCATATCACTTTGCGGCCTCACGCACGGTATCCCCACGGGTGCCACCTTACCTGGCCCGGGACCGTTTGCGCATTTTGGCACACGTATATGATAGTGTCGCTAGCATCCATATGACAGAGAACCCGGGCCGACATGACCAGTTATAAACCAAAAGTGGCACTAAATTACAGAGACAGGCATACATGACCCAGCAACGAACGTGTCGGTCATCAACGTATGAAACCAAGTCATAGCAAGCTACAAGGACTTAATGGAACAACGCGTGACATTTCCCCTAAGGGACAGACACAGGAACGAAGAAGGACACATGCCGGCCAGCCTAAGTGTTCCGGAGCAGTAGCAAGCTACCAAGGCTAAGTGGAAGCACTAGGAGACATTTCCCTGTAAGATAGGCCACCAAAGGTAAACAACTAGGTGTCGGATCCCACACATAGCAATACACATTACACGTACGCATAACATGCAAGTATGTGTTGTACAACATGGCATCACAACATAACTCAACAACTCATATAGATAAAGGCCCAGAAGAGCCATCATAGCATTTATTACAAACAGAGGTCACATGACCCAACATACAGAGCATACAGGCAACGGAAGCATAACATGTCTGAGTACAAACAACTACAAATGAAAAAGGCTAAGAAGCCTGACTATCTACAAGACCCTCCCAAGGGCACAAGATCGTAGCTGAGGTAACAAGCTAAACGTCGAAGTCCACGCGGAACCACTAGCGAGACTGAAGTCTCTCTGCAAAAACATAAATTAAGCAAACGTGAGTACAAAGGTACTCAACAAGACTTACATCAGAACTAGCTACATATGCATCAGTATCAACAAAGGGGTGGTGGAGTTTGACTGCAGCAAGCCAGCTTGACTCGGTGGCTATCCTAAACTACGACTGCAAGTAACTCTTTTGAGGTGGCGCACACGAGTCCACATATTCACCAATCAATACACCACTATGGATCCGCTCCCGTCTCCCTACGAGAAGGCCATCCATAGTACTCACACTTGTCTTGAGTATTTTAGAGTATCCACTTTCACTTGTCTATGTACCACGTAAGCATCCAAGAAGTCCATATCCGCGGACCCGGCTATTCGAATAGATCATGTTAACCCTGCAGGGGTGTACTTCTTGACACACGCTCTCGCCACTTACCGCCATGTACACGTCGTGTATCTCGGCAACCTTCAAGCGGAAGCCTGGCGAGGGTGTCGGCCACGACCAGACTAACCACACAAGTCTCTCGTCCAGGTTTATCGCCTATTCGGGTTCCATCCGTGGGGAGATCCGGCCGGGGTGTCGCTCACGGCCCCAAACGATGTGCGCAGGGTTCCCAAGCCCACCTCGACGGATGGATCTACGCTTGGTACACCGTGCCACGGTGCCTAGTCTGCCCCAAGCCCACATGTACCGTGTGCCACTTGGTAGACTACTAACACTACCTACAAACACCAGAAACTAGTTGCAACTCCTGGACAGAGATCTAGTTGATTAATAAGTCGAGAGGGGTTGAGTTACCGGAACCCAATGTGTGGTAGTAGCTAGTCATTGGACAAATTACACAGAACTCAGTTCTTAAGGACGGTTCCAGTGAGACAACCCACCATGTACTCCTACATGGCCTCTCACCGCTACCTTTACCAAATCGTGTTCACGCACTTAGCTCACACACAGTAGGACATGTTCACCACATTCCAATTCATCCCCGATGAATCAGACCTGACACAACTCTAAGCAATAGCAGGCATAACCAGAAAGCATGAATGAGTAGGCACCACATGGCTCAAAGAACTCCTACTCATGCTAGTTGGTTTCAACTATTTACTGTGGCAATGACAAGTCATGCAGAGGAAAGGGGTTCAACTACCGCAGCAATAAGCAGCTCAATCGTTGTTGTCCTAATTAATGCAGTAAAAGAGAGCAGGAGCGAGAGAGTGTGATTGTATCGGGATGCTCAATGGGGGTTTGCTTGCCTAGCACTTCTGAAGATATAAATAGCTCTTCATCGGTGTCATCGAACTCATCGTCGGAACGTCGTCTACTGAGAGAGAACAAAACCGGCAAACAGGGAAAGAACACAATCAATGCAATGCGACAATATGATGCATGATCATGACATGGCAATATGCTGTTGATTGAGCTAATGCAACTAGCAACACAATTAAATGAAGTTGGTTTGAACCAAAGATTCAAATTCAAACTCCATATGTGATTAATTAAATGCCATTTAATTGATTTGACCTAATCAGCAGGTTTAACTTGTTCAAACATGCATGAAAGTGCCATAAACAGATTCCTTGGATTTTTCTGATCAATTTTCAAATATAAATTATTTTCATCTGAGATATAGTTTATTTTCTATGATTTTTAGAAGTTTTGGCTATTTTCTGAAATAAATAAATCATTTTTGATTTATTTAAAATTCCAGAAAACACTTATTGCGTCAGCATGACGTCACTGTGATGTCAGCAGTCAACAGAGGCTGGTCCAGGTCAAACCTGACCAGTGGGGCCCACTGGTCAGTGACACAACTAAACTAACTTATTTAATACTAACCTAGTTTAATTAGCCGGGCGGGGCCCACATGTCAGTGAGTCACAGGGTTAACTAATTACAAATTAGCACTAACCTAAAATTAGCAGGGCACTGGGCCCACCTGTCACTGACTAACCTAACTAACTAGATTAATTAGAAATTAAATTAATTAACTTAGCTAATTAGAGGCGGAGGGGGCCCACGCGTCAGTGACCCAGGGGGTCAACTGGGTCAGCCCGGGTCAAACTCGCCGGAGTTGAGCCGTGGCTCGTCGCCGACGGAGCCAGAGACGGCGGAGGGCATCGGGTTTCGCGCTCAGGCGACCAAACGAGCGGCGGAGGGGCTCTACGTGGAGATGGTGAACTCGCGCATACAGCAGGGCATGCAAGAGGAGCTGGGGTGGCCGGAATCATCGGCGGCGACCTCAACGGCGGCGGCCGGAATCGGGCCTCGGTGTTTTCGGTGATACGGGGCACGGGGAGGTGAGCTAAGGGGCTCTACGGGCTCCTAGGAGCGTGCTGAGCACGACGGAAGGCTCGGACGCGAGCTATGCTAGCTCTGTCCACGGCAGCACCATGTTCGGCGGCGAGGAGCTCCGGTCACAGCGGAAACGATGCTACAGCAAGGGGGCAAGCGAAAAGGAGAGAGGGGAAACGCGGTGGAGCTCACAGCGGGGTCGACGGGGGTCTCAGGAGGCTCGAGGAGGCGCCAGCCATCGCGAATTTGACGGCGAGGTCGTCGGCGGCCGGAGGTTGAAGAAGACGAAGACGGCGACGTTTCAGGGCTTCTGGCGTCCCGTAGCTTGGTGGAGAGGACGAGAAGGACGCAACGGAGCTCGTTGGCGCGTCGGTGAGGCGAGGGGGTCACGGTGGCTACGGCTACAGCAACTGCGGCGACGGTGGCGCTCGGCCATGTGTGGAAGGGAGTGAGGGAGAGGCGAGGGGAAGGACTGGAGAGGCCGGCTCGATCCAGACGTCAGCGGCGAGACGATTCGCGGCGTCGCGCTGGCGAGGGGAGGGCCAGGCAGGCAGGTGGGGTGGAGGCACGGCCGTGCGCGCGAGCCGGCCACACGCCTGGCCGACTGGCGCCAGGAGGACGACGGCGGTGGTGGGCTGGTGGACCGGGCCGACCACTTGGGCCGCCAGGTGGGCTGTACAGGTAAGTGCTCTCTCTCTTTTTCTAAAATAGTTTCTGTTTTCTATTTTCTGCTTTTGTTTTGATTTAATAAAAATGCCAGAACATTTTTATAAATCTTGGAAATATTTGTGGGCACTGTCTGGATTAATTCCAACAACCCTCATTTACTTCCAAGACTATTTGGGCATTTAAAATTATCTATAGGATTTAAATGTCCAAATGCAAATATCTATGATTTAATTCAAGGATCCAAAATGGCTCCCAAATTATGAAACCATTTTTGGCAGAGGTTTTAGCCAAGACCAAAAATGATGAACATTTTGTGAAGGGCACTTTGGATACATTAAAAATTATTTAGGTTCAACCTAGTTGAGTTCCTTTGGTGCTAGGGTTTGAACAATCCCCATTTCAAGTTTTACAGAATTTTAAACATGATGACAGGCAAAGACCACAGGGGTTGATCTAGGGATGTGACACCTTTTTGCACTGTTTGGGCGACACAGACGGGCATTTAATGCCCTTGTCCCCTGCCGTCAGGGTTAGGTATGATAAACTGTACATGTAGCTGTACCAACCGCAACATCTTTCCATTTTGCACTTGTCCACGTTGCCACCTGTCGGTGACCCCTTGAGCATATAAAAGGAGGCCCATGCGCAACGTAGAAGGGGATTCGAACACTCACGCTCGGTCTCGTTAGCTGCTAGAGCGTACTGTAGCTCTCAGCGCTCCCGAGCAAGAACTCAATACAACCACAAAGCAGGAGTAGGGTTTTACGCACCCGTGCGGCCCGAACCTGGGTAAACTGCTCGTGTGCTTCGCCTCGATCTGCTCTTCGTGCGACCTCCGCCCCCGCCGAATCGAAAGGGGCTCGGTCCGCCGGTCCCATAGGTGTTCGTGGATCAGTTTCCCCGACATCTTTGGCGCGCCAGGTAGGGGGTGCGTCGAGGTTGTGTGAACCTGATCCGGCGTTCACACGAGCTAGATCTTCATCATCTTCATCAACATGTCGCCGAAGAAGAAGGCTTCGGAGGCAGCTGGCCCGTCCGCGTCGATCCCACCACCGCCGGAGCAAACGACCGGTGGGGTAGACGCCGGCGGAAGAACGGGCGTCGACGAGGGAGCTCACGGTGCCGCCAAGTCCAAGGACAAGGCTGCGCTGCCCATCGGCGGTGTAGTCGACTCCCACAACGACCGGGCACACTCCAAGACCTTGGCGTCCGTACATGCACCGCGCCCATCTCAGGAGGCGCGGGACCGGCAGCGTCATGGTACTCACGGTACGCTTGCTGGACCAAGATCGAGCTGGTGGATCTCGGGATGCTCACGACCAGCATGCACGCCAACATGCTGGCACGAGCAAGGCACGGTCGCCTGGACGGGATACTGCTCCTTCTAACATAGTTAGAAGTCCGAGCATATCCCGCTCCTCACACCGTTCGCCACCGCTACCCGCCACTCCAGCAGAAGCTCTGGTGCGAGCTCAACTGCTCCTAGACTTCCCTCCAACGGCAGACAAGATCGACGACTGGAGGGCCACCATTCAGAGTCTCATCGGCTTCGCCAACGGCGACACTCCGCGGCAGCCGAGTACATCGCGGCCGCGGCAAGTTAGCCAGGCACAAGCCGATGGCGACAAGACCGGTGGGGTGCAACCACCGTGCACTCTCCGCCCCGAAGGCCAAGATCGCCGACTCGCTGGATCCACGTCGACAGCGACTCCACCGCGTCATTGGATCCACGAGCTCACCGCGATCAGCGCCAAGTTCTTCACGAACGACAGCAAGAGGACGCTCGTACTCGCATCGAGGGCCGAAGAGAAGCGCGGCGTCAATCAGACCAGCGCGCTGGGCCCACTATCGACATTCATGCGCCAGGGGAACCAGGCGACTTGCCGTACGCGGTAGGTTGCCCTGCGTTTACTCGTGAGCTGCGGCAAGTCCAGTGGCCCAGCATGAAGAATTTTAAGCCTGACGTACCGGAGAAGTACGATGGCAAGACACATCCGTCGGAGTTCCTCAGCATCTACACCATCGCGGTGCAAGCTGCCGGGGGACGGGACGACAAGATCCTTGCCAACTACTTCCCGCTGGTACTCAAGCCCAACGTCAGGTCCTGGCTCATGCACTTGCCGGACAACTCCATATCCTCCTGGGCAGACCTATGCCATCAGTTTGTCGGTGCCTTTACAGGCGGCCACAAACCTCATGGCCAAGAGAGTGACCTTCATCTACTCGCCCAGAAGGAAGGAGAGCCCTTGCGCAAGTACATCCAGAGATTCAGCCGTGTACATCACAACATCCCAGATGTCCACCCTGCCGCGGTCATCAGCGCATTCCACCAGAACGTGCGTAACCGCAAGATGAGGGAGGAGATGGCAATGTGCAAGATCAGAGACGTCAGCGAGCTGTATGCCCTGGCCGACAAGTGTGCACGTGCTGAGGAAGGGAGGAAACTCCCCGGAGAGGATGCAGGAGCAGGAGGATCTGACAGCGAAAATGCTGCCCCGGCAAAGAAAAACCGGCGGCGGAACAACAGAAAGAAGAGAGACAAAGATGTGCTAGTCGTTGAGCAGTCCGGCAACGAAGGTGGCGCCAAGAAAGCCAAAGTTGGTAGCTCCGGCAAGGAGGTTGCTGCATGCACCAACTGCCAGGCTGTGGCGGCCGCCGACAAGCAGGACGTCACCGACAAGCAATACTGCAAGATCCACCGCACGAAGGGTCATGACCTCCAGAACTGCAAGAGGGTCGAGCAGCTTGTCGAGCAGCAAAAAGCAGAGTACAAGCGGCGCGACAAGGAGAAAGCCCAAGGAGGTACTGGAGGATCCGGAACGAAGCGCCCCGGCCGGGGAGGACGCCGCGGCAAGGCCAAGTAGCGGCAAGGAGACATACCTTCCCGCGACCGCGACAAGGATGAAGATGACGACGACGATGAAGAAATGGATGACGTCGAGACCAGTGAGCAGGAGTTCCAGAAAGCCACAGAGGTCTTGTGCGTTGACGGCGGTGCTTCTCTGCATACTTCACACTGCCAACTCAAGCAGTGGGTGCGGGAAGTCAATGCGGCAGAACCACCTGTCGAATCGCGCAAGCTTCTGAAATGGTCCAGCACGCCTATCATCTTTGACATTGAGGACCACCCTGATCGCACAACTGTGGTCGGGTGCTTTCCGATGTTGGTTTCACCAACTATCCGCAACCTCAAGGTCACTAAGATGTTAGTTGACGGCGGGGCCGTCTTGAACCTGATCTCCTCCGCTGTACTCCGGAAACTCCAGGTCCCTGACAGCGAGCTCGAAGAGACCGGCACATTCCAAGGAATCAACCCGGGAAGGAGCAAGCCGAAGGGGAAGATCACGTTGCCAGTAACACTTGGCAGCGAGTTCAACTTCAGGACTGAGAGGGTCACTTTTGACGTTGCCGATTTTCCATTGCCTTACAATGGAATACTCGGCCGTCCAGCACTCGCCAAGTTCATGGCGGCCTCTCACTACGCATACAACATGCTGAAGATGCCCGGCCCGATAAGTGTCATCTCTGTCCCTGGCGACAAGAAGGATGCTCTTATCTGCGCCGACAAGATCTACCGGGAAGGAGCAGCCGCAACAGATCACAAGTCACTTGCCGCTGAAGCTCCCGGGGGGAAGAAGAAGACCAAGTCCGGCAAGACTTGCCCCCACTCCGGCAAGCGCACCTCTTCGGAGTGCTGCGCTACCGTCGAAGACGCACCATCGAGCTCCACCGGCAAGTGTAAGAAGACGATGGCAGCTCCGCCAGAGACCAAGAAGGTGTCCGCCAAGGAGGACGGCACTGGTGGTACCTTCACCATCAGTGCCACTCTTGACCCTAAATAGGAAAGCGCGCTCATTGCTTTCCTGCGGGCGAACGTCGACGTGTTTGCGTGGCAACCATCTGACATCCCCGGTGTTCACAGGAAAGTAATTGAGCACCATCTTGCCGTCTGTCCTCATGCGCGGCCCGTCAAGCAGAAAGTCAGGAAACAAGCAGTGGAGCGCCAAGAATTCACCGCAGAGGAGATCAAGAAGTTGGAAGCAGCAGGCCTTGTCAGAGGAGTGCTCCATCCTACGTGGTTGGCCAATCCTGTGGTCGTGCGCTAGGCAAACGGGAAATGGAGGCTTTGTATCGACTTTACCGATGTCAATAAAGCTTGTCCTAAAGACCCATTTCCCTTGCCGAGCATTGACCAGATTGTTGACTCCACGGCCGGATGTGACTTGCTTTCATTTCTTGACGCATATTTAGGATACGATCAGATCTTCATGGCAGAAGAGGATGAGGAAAAAACCACATTCATCACTCCATGTGGCACGTACTGTTTCAAACGGATGCCTTTTGGTTTGAAGAATGCTGGTTCAACATTTGCAAGGGTAGTCCATACCGCTTTTGAGCCACAAATACACAGAAATGTGGAAGCATACATGGATGACATAGTGGTCAATAGCAAAGATAGGGCAACCCTGATTCAAGATTTAGACGAGACCTTTGCAAATCTGCGCAAGATCAGCCTCAAGCTCAACCCCGAGAAGTGTGTGTTTGGAGTCCCTTCCGGCAAGCTTCTCGGGTTCTTCGTGTCTCAGAGGGGAATTGAAGCCAATCCCGACAAGATCAAGGCCATTGAGCAGATCGAAGCACCAAAGCGCGTCAAGGATGTACGAAGACTTGCCGGTTGCGTGGCTGCTCTCAGCAGGTTTATCTCTAAGTCTGCTGAGCGCGCCCTGCCGTTTTTCAAAATATTGAAAAAGGCAGGTCCAATGAAATGGACTCCAGAAGCGGAGGCTGCGCTGCAAGACTTGAAGAGGTACATGTCCTCCACTCCAATACTTGTCGCACCTAAGCCACAAGAGAAGTTGCTGCTGTATCTAGCGGCAATCAATCAAGTGGTTAGTGCTGCGTTAGTAGCGGAGAGGGAGGCAGATGATGAGCCAGCAACCACGGCAGGCGCATCCAGCGACAAGCAGGAGGCTTCCCCGACAAGCTCTGGTCCCGACAAAGATCGATCTACGCAGGCGCAAGAAGAGATACGGAAGAGAATGGTGCAGCGCCCAGTTTACTTTGTCAGCTCCCTTCTGCAGGGGGCTAGGTCAAGGTACTCTGGTGTGCAGAAATTGCTTTTCGGCCTTCTCATGGCCTCGAGAAAGCTGCGCCATTACTTCCAAGCACATGAGATCACAGTTGTCACTCGCTTTCCGCTGAAGAGGATACTACAGAATCCAGAAGTGACAGGCGGGATTGTTGAGTGGGCACTGGAACTGTTAAGCTTTGGCCTCAAGTTTGAGAGCACCTCAACTATCCAAAGCAGAGCATTGGCAGAGTTTATAGCAGAGTGGACGCCAACACCTGATGAAGAAATTCCAGAAACGAGCATCCCCGACAAGGAAGCAAGCAAAGAATGGCTGATGTACTTTGATGGTGCCTTCTCGCTGCAAGGCGCCGGTGCTGGCATGCTGCTTGTCGCACCCACCGGAGAGCACCTCAAGTACATAGTCCAGATGCACTTTCGCAGGGAGCAAGCAACAAACAATACCGCAGAGTATGAAGGTTTGCTTGCCGGTCTCAGGATCGCGGCAGACCTTGGGATCAAGAAGCTCATTGTCAGGGGTGACTCGCAGCTTGTCATCTGCCAAGTAAACAAGAGTTATCAGAGTCCGTTGATGGAAGCATACGTTGATGAAGTGAGAAAGCTAGAAGAGCACTTTGACAAGTTACCTGTGGAACCAGGGATTTTTGTGCTCAAGCTAACTCAACCATCTGTAACACCATCAACTGGACAGAGCAAGAAGAGGAAGTTGATTTTTGGTGACTATCTTCCGGCAGAGCTTCCCGAAGCCACCGCCAAGAAGGTCCCCAAGATCAACGCCAAGAATGCTGAGGAGCAGTCTGCTCCGGCAAGCCCTAGGGTTTGTTCCGTTGAAGCAAACGCTCCCGACAAGTTTTGCTCTGGCAAGCTTGCCGGGGAATGTCAAGCTCCGGCTGAGCCACAGGTTCTCGCCGTAGAAGCGGACGTTCCGGCAGCAGCAGATGTGCCTTTAGTCCTTGTTGTCGAGCCACAGGCTCCAGCATGGGCGCATCAGATTGTCCGTTTCCTTCAGACAGGGGAACTTCCCGAAGAGCAAGAAGAAGCGGAAAGAGTAGCCCGGCAGTCAAGTATGTACCAGTTTGTCGACAACACACTGTACAGAAAAAGACTCAACGGTGTGAAATTGAAGTGTATTCTCCGGGAAGATGGACAAAAGCTGTTGGCAGAGATACATGGAGGCATATGTGGTCACCACATTGGCGCAAGAGCACTTGCCGGCAAAGCATTCCGGCAAGGTTTCTTTTGGCCAACAGACCTCCAGGATGCAACTACACAAGTAACCAAATGTGAAGCGTGCCAGTTCCATTCCAAGCAGATACACCAGCCAGCTCAAGCTCTCCAGACGATCTCTTTATCCTGGCCATTTTCGGTCTGGGGGCTCGACATCCTCGGCCCCTTTCCCCGCGTAGTCGGGGGCTTTGAGTACTTGTACGTTGCAATCGACAAGTTCACAAAGTGGCCGGAAGTGGAAGCAGTGAGGAAAGTGACCGCACAGTCAGCAGTCAAGTTCTTCAGGTCGATTGTTTGCCGCTTCGGGATCCCTAACAGGATCATCACCGACAACGGTACGCAATTCACGAGCCGCACCTTCATGCAGTACGTCCAAGATCTTGGCGCCAAGGTCTGCTTCGCTTCTGTTGCTCACCCGAGAAGCAACGGTCAAGCGGAGAGGGCAAATGCTGAAGTGCTGCATGGACTCAAGAACAGAACTTTCGACAGGCTGCACAAGTGCGGAAGAAACTGGATCGAGGAGCTGCCGGTGGTTCTTTGGTCGATCAGGACGACGCCAAATCGAGCCACTGGACAAACACCTTTTGCTCTAGTCTATGGAGCAGAGGCAGTTCTCCCCACTGAACTCGTATACGGGTCACCTCAAGTGCTCGCTTATGATGAGCTTGAGCAAGAGCAGCTGCGACAAGATGACGCGCTGCTCCTTGAGGAAGACCGTCTTCAGGCTGCTGTACGAGCTGCTCGCTACCAGCAAGCTTTGTGCCGCTACCATAGCCGCAAAGTTAATGCCAGAAGTCTCGAGGAAGGCGACCTTGTTCTTCGGCGCGTTCAATCCACCAAGAATTCCAACAAGTTGACACCGAAGTGGGAAGGCCCTTACCTGGTGAAACGAGTCACTGGGCCTGGCGCTGTCCGCCTTGAGACCGAAGATGGCTTTCCGGTGAGCAACTCCTGGAACATTGAGCATCTTCGTAAGTTTTACCCGTAAGGCGCGGTTGCCAGGACCCGTTCCGGCAACCACCTTTTGTACAAGTCTTGCCGCTGTTGCATGTAATCCTTTGTACAAAGCCGGGCGCAGACCCCGTGCATAAGTAAAGCTCATGTGCTCCGCACATCTTGTCAATTTCATGCTTTCTAT
>LR738713.1:87787929-87798715 GCA_902687465.1 Secale cereale | reverse complement strand
GCAGAGCAGCAGCACGAGCAAAGGGATAGCAGCAGCAGCAGCGCAAGCGAGCGAGCGAGAGCCGGAGCAGCAGCAGTTGGGCGAGCGGGCGATCGAGCGAGAGCCGGAGCAGCAGCAGCTGGGTGAGCGAGCGATCAAGTGAGAGCCGGAGCAGCAGCAGCAGCAGCGCGAGCGAGAGCCAGAGCAGCAGCAGCTGATCCGGCTAGTATGGACGCCGCCACTGAAGGGGCCTCGCACTGTGGGAGAGCCGCCGTGGAGATGGCGCCCGCGGCGCCGGCTTCAAGGTAGCCGCTCCATGGGGGTGCGGGATGGAGCACCGTCAGTGCCGGGAGGTCGAGCTAAGGAGAAGGTGCGATGCGATGAGTGTACAACCTCTTTGGTGGCGCCGAGTAGGCCTCTGCTTAGTCCGAGGAGTCGGTGAGGATGATGCGGTTCCGATGGAGCAGGTTAAGGCGCCACTGTGGGGATGGAGCAGCCGCGATAGACGAGTCGATCATCGGAGCAGCTCTTTGGAGGTGGAGGACGGGGCGGCTGAACCGGCAGGATGACGAGATGGACGACGGATCCTCATCCCGGGAGGTGGACGAGGGACGTCGAGCTGTTGCGGTGGACGACATCGTCGGGGAAGAGGCTCTGGCTGGGCATCGTTGAGGTGGCGGACAGAGGAGGGTGGGGTTTCGCGGCTGGAGTGGAAAGCTTATGGCGGCCTGGGATTTCGAATGCCAAAAAGGAGGCAATGGAGACGCGCTTGTCCAAAATGTAGGGTGTGTTACAAAAGTACCCCCCACCGATTTGAACTAGCGGCCCTTTCGGCTCAGGGTTAGAAGGGGGATTTTGCGTGTCGGGATTTGGCAGCTCGAGGGAGTTTTCGGGCGCATTGTAATTTCGGGATAGCAAGGCGCGGGTTGTGAAGGCGCTAGTTTTGGGAGCACGACATCTGAACTTTCGGGGCGCGGGTTGAATTTTAGGGAGAAGCCTAACGTGTAATATTGTACTTGTACGTACCAAATCAATTCGCACTTCCCTCAACCAAAAAGAAAATGAAAAAAATAAAACAATTCACACCACACAAAGAGAGTCTTGCCCCGTTTTACTATAAAAATGCTATTTAAAGCTACTCATACGAACAATTTAGTGCAATTAAATGCTATTCGGTTGTATGAATCCATGTTATGTCCAATTAAATTTTTTTGCTTGCTGTATAATGCATGTACCCTACTCATACCAACATTTTAGTGCATTGCAAATGTCTATATTACCGCTGCAATTCGAACCAAATTTGTATTTGTTTCTCTATTTCAATAACAATCTACAATCATGATTGTTTCCAACTTCAACCATCATTCGTGTATTACCTTAATAACACACCACATGATTACTATAGAGATAGATATGAACAATGTGTACTACATGAACTAGAATTCTATTTTTTGAATACACTTGATGTTGATTCCAAATAATAGTACATTTGATGTACTAACTATATATTCATAATCTAAACCATGTTCCATACGTGTACACCGTGTTTATCACACATAGTATAGTGCCCCGCCCCCTACATTATGACAAGTATTTAGACCTGAGCTGCAAAAGCCACACATTAGCCCAAATTATGATCAATGTTCTATATGTTATACGTAGTACTAGCAAGATGCCCATGCGTTCCACAGAACATCAACATGATCAAGGGGAGGCCTAATTTGCAAATATGGAGAGGGGTGTGGGTATATTTTTTCAAAATTACCATAGTTTCCTTGCTATCTATCAGATATAAATTGGACGACCTATATTGCAGGATGGCACCATCATCAACAACTCTGTTTTTAATAAGAGTAGAGATAAAATATATTATATGTAGTATAACATGTTCACAACCACACCATGTGTATCACCGTTATATATATTCACACATGCGTCGGTTTAAAACACTATGATAAATTCTTCAAATATCCGAATTCGCTTTTTATAATGAAGTATGATCTCCATTCGTCTTTTACACCCACACAATCCTCTTATCTTTGTAGCTAGCTAGCGCTAACTTTCTCTCGTGCATGTAGACGCCCGCATCCCTCTCACCCTCCCTCAGCATTCTCTAGCTCCATCGCGCAAATTCGTCTTTTCCCTTCAGGTCGTTCACCCACGGTGTGTGTAGGCCCCCTAGCTCCTTCTTTATGGCACACATTGATCGATATGCCTCTCTAGCCAGGTGTGCCTAGCACAAAACACAAGCTTCCCCTCTTCTCTTATCACCGTCCATGCCTCACTCCCACCACTCTCTTCATCGATCTCGCACTCGCACAGTCCTCGCCCCTTGATATAGTATGACTCTCGCACCACCTCCTAGATGCATCCCTCTCTCTCTCTATCCTTCTCCCCATGCCTCATTTGCTTCTAACACACACATGCATGTATACCAATCGATCTCCCAACATATACCTAGGTCGACTTTAACTATTCCGCCCCATCGATCGACATACCTCACAAGTTATGTCTCTCCTTTCTCTGACAAAGGACGATTGATCTTCCTATGTAGTTATGTCTGCTTACCACAGCCATATCAGCCCCCCCTCATCATTCGTGCATGCCTCCTAACCCGTCTCTCACACGCACGTGCACAGACAGGAAGCCATCCCCTCTCTTATTGATATTGTAGGTGTGCCCTCCGGTTGTCTAGCAGGCCTATCCCACCATTTGTTAGAAGAAACTCCACTACCACCCCCTCCAACAATCTAGCTCTGTCTCTCTCCCAACCTTATTCCTCTCCTACACATATGCATGGATGCCGATCGATCTCCCTTAATACATGAGGTAGATTGATCTCCCTTAATACATGTGGTAGGCCTCTCTCCTCCTCCACACATATACCAGCCATTGTACCTCTATAGTTAATTAGGCCTCCCTCCCCCCACCACACACTGATAGTCGAGCGCTCTAGGTAGGTACCCATACCACAGATACAAACTGCACCTGTCCCCTCTCACGTTCTAGTAGGCCAGCCACTCTATATCTTTGACGTGGGCACACACAAATTCAATGGCACTCTTTATCGATCGCGCGTGCGCACACACACACATGATCCCTCTCTTCGATTCTATGGACACCTCAAGACGATGATACCTCCACTCTCTTCTCGTGGATCGCCACCTCTATATATATGACATATCCAGGACTCTATTTCACACACATTGCATATGTTACATTTTTTGATTGACTCACTCCACCAAAACTCTCACGAACCCACAGACTATATCTCTCTACATTTGTATCTCTCTCACACAACCCCACATAGGTGGTGTACGTATACAAGAAGAGAATAGGTGCACCGTGCACGTACTCACGCTTCGTGCCCAGCCACACACGCGCAGGTACACGGTGGAGCTCATTTCTGTATGAAATGGCAGCCCACGTGCTAATTTGAACACGTGTAGCGGTTGTTTACCTACGGAGGTCGTGTACCATGCGTGCACGAAACAAAGTTCGACTTGATGCATTGGCGCGTTATTTTTAAATAAAGTTATATGGCTCAATGGCACGTACACAGAATATAAAACGATTTTTATGGATAAAAAGGTAGTCCACTCCACTATATACAATGGAGCCTCCCTGCCTGGTTTGTCTCTCTTCAGAGTATCTCACACAAGGCTGCGGTGGCCTCTCTCTCTCTCGCTCTCTCACCGTTGGTCACTGACCCGGCCGCATCCCATCCGCCGGCGGAAAGGGAGGACGTGCATCGTTTCTCCGTTCGACGGCGCCGAGGTAGCACGTCCCGATCTGCGGTACACGCCATTCTCTCTGACCAAGCTATCCGGTGTGGTAGGGCCTACACCACCTGCTCGCTGCCGCAGTATGGGCAGATTCCGCCCGCCGCCGCTCACCTAGTTACACCCCGACGACCTCCAGATATCCCCTCCAGCCTTGCTCTACTGCCCGTCTTCCCACGTCGCTGCATGTGGATCTTCCATAGTTCTTTGCCCAAAACGTAGCTCATCCGGCGTACTTTCCATATTGCAATATCGTCCTCACACCATTTTAGACAAACACAACCGTGTTGTTATCTCCCCTTAGGACAAGGAATATGCTTCTTTTTGTCGTCGCATGTGTCATCAACTGTTATTAGCCAGTAATTTTTCCTTTCTACCTCCTTTTTGCAAATAGGGCTATCCATTTCACCTCGTTGCTATAGCGACCGTTTGGTGAACTGCACAAATCACTTTTTTGTTAAGAGTGTTTTGTGCAGTTCTACCAAAATGCCACACGGGCAACGTCTCTACATTTCAGTACAACTGCACAAAGGGAGATTGGTTTTGCTCTATCCTCCTCATCCAACTCCGAGCCTAATCTTCTCCAACTAGTAAGTCTTAAGAGAGACTGCAAAGGTGACCGGTTTCAATTTGTGTGTTTATTGTTTCATCAGTAGTCCTCTATTATCGTAATCACACTTAATATCTTTGGAACAGGGACACTCAACTCTATTCTAGTGAAACTGCATAAAATGATCGGAATGTTGCATGCTCCAGACAACTACTTTTTTCCCAACATGCCTTTTTGATTTAGACAGAGCTTGGGGGACGTTGCTGCCAATGGAAGCATGGATAAATTTTAATTTAACACCTTCTCACAACTTTGTCTTCAGTTGTGATGTAAATATTAGTTGTGATTAGCATGGAAGTTAGTTTTTTATTGTTTCCAAAAGAGCATCGATGGCAAGACACACGAAACAAAAGCTGAAAGCTCACACCATTGTACAATTTCATGTCGCTGGAAAATTATTTGTATAGAACGTCAATTATGTAAACAAATGCTTGAAGCTTGATAGCATTGCCAGAAGCCTCTTCGGCATCCAGGTCGATGTGCCATGCACAAAATTATAATCCTTCGTTCCTAAATATTTATCTTTTTACAAATTTCAAATGGGCATATTTTAGAGTGTAGATTCACTCAGTTTGCTTCGTATGTGTACTCCCTCAATTCCTAAATATTTGTCTTTCTAGAGATTTCAACAAGTGACTACATACGGAGCAAAATGAGTGAATCTACACTCTAAAATATGTCTATATACATCCGTATGTAGTAGTCCATTTGAATCTCTAAAAAGACAAATATTTGAGTAGTCACTCATTGAAATCTCTAGAAAGACAAACACTCCGGAGTATATTTAAGAACCGAGGGGGTAGTGCACAGCCGCATGGGAGACTCAGACCGGTCGTTGCGCCGCATTAATAGTGACCAATTGATACGTCTCCAATGTATCTATAATTTTTGATTGTTCCATGCTATTATTTACGATGTTTTGGATGTTTAATGGGCTTTGTCATACACTTTTATATTGTTTTCGAGACTAACCTACTAACCCAAAGGCCTAGTCCAGATTGCTATTTTTTTGCCTATTTCAGGGTTTTGCAGAAAAGGAATATCAAACAGAGTCCAAACGGAATGAAACCTTCGTGAGAGATATTTTTGGAGAAAATGACGCATGGGAGACTTGAGAACCAGAGAGTAGGGTCTACAAGGTGCCCACGAGGGTGGGGGGGCCCCCGTAGGGCGCGCCCCTGCCTCGTGGGTCCCACGTACGGCCCCCGGTGCCCTCCTTCCTCCTATATATGCCTACGTACGCCGAAACCATCAGTACAACAGAGAAAACCCTAGTTCCACCGCCGTAACCTTCTGTTCCCGTGAGATCCCATCTTGGGGCCTGTTCCGGAGCTCCGCCGGAGGGGGGATCTTCCATGGAGTGCTTCTACATCATCATCATCGCCTCACCATGAGCTGTGAGTAGTTTACCACAGACCTTCGGGTCCATAGCTAGTATCTATATGGCTTCTTCTCTCTCTCTGGATCTCAATACAATGTTCTCCTCGGTCTTCGAGGAGATCTATTCGATGTAATCTCTTTTTGCGGTGTGTTTGTCGAGATCCGATGAAATGTGGGTTTATGATCAAGATTATCTGTGAGAAATATTTGGTTCTTCTCTAAACTCTTTATGTATGATTATAATATCCTTGCAAGTCTCTTCGAATTATTGGTTTGGTTTGGCCTACTAGATCCATAGTTCTTGCAATGGGAGAAGTGCTTGGCTTTGGCTTCAGTCTTGCGGTGTCCTTTCCCAGTGACAGTAGGGGCAGCAAGGCACGTATTGTATTGTTGCCATCGAGGATAAAAAGATGGGGTTTATACCATATTGCTTGAGTTTATCCCTCTACATCATGTCGTCTTGCTTAAGACGTTACTTTGTTCTTATGAACTCAATACACTAGATGCATGCTAGATAGCGGTCGATGTGTGGAGTAATAGTAGTAGATGCATAATCGTTTCGGTCTACTTGTCTCGGATGTGATGCCTATATATAATGATCATGCCTAAATAGTCTCATAATTATTCGCTTTTCTATCAATTATTCGACAGTAATTTGTTTACCCACCGTAGAATATCGCTTTCATGAGAGAAGCCACTAGAGAACACTATGGCCCCCGGGTCTATTCTCAACATATCAATCTACACTTACTTTACTTTTTCCGCTTTTACTTTCTGTTCTTATAATCAAAAATACCAAAATATCAAACTATCATCTCTATCAGATCTCACTTTTGTAAGTGACCGTAAAGGGATTGACAACCCTTATCGCGTTGGCTGTGAAGTTCTTATTTGTTTGTGCAGGTGTAATGGACTCACGCGTGGTATCCTACTAGATTGATACCTTGGTTCTCAAAAACTGAGGGAAATACTTACGCTACTGTGCTGCATCTCCCTTTCCTCTTCGAGGGAATACAACGCAAGCTCGAGAAGTAGCAAGAAGAATTTCTGGCGCCGTTGCCAGGGAGGCTTACGCAAAACTCATATACCAAGTACCTATCGCAAACCCTTATCCTTTGCATTAAATTTTTGCCTCTCGTTTTCCTCTCCCCCACTTCACCCTTGCTGTTTTATTTGCCCTTCTTCTGCCGTGTGTTTGTTGTTCGCCTTGCCCTATCGTCATGGCTAGCCCCTTATCTGTCCCTTTGTCTCCCGAGTTCGAAGTTCTGCACTTCAAGCAAATGCTAGGAGAAAATTTAAAAGATGCTTGGTTTAGGATGATGGAATCTTATCGTAAGTGCACCTTAGAGGTGAATTTTAGAATCTTGCTTCACAATTTTTATGTTGGTTTGAATATGTCTCATAGACAACTCTTGGATTGCATTGCCAAAGGGAATTTTATCAAAATTGATCCTAGTATTGCGCATGAAATTATAGAGGGAATAGTGGGAACACTACCTCCCCAAAATGGGTCACATCCAACCCAGGAAGGGTCGCAAGTTTTTGAGAAAATTTGCGAAGTACAAAAAATACTACAAAAGTCTCTTGAACCTCTTTAGAGTGTTAGTGGAAATCTCCACCGCATGAATATGTTGATTACCCTTTGTAATAAGCGGTTGGATTCTTTAGATCTAAAGATTTCCAAATATTAAGGGAAACGTAAATAACCTCCCGGATTCGAGCTTGACCCCATCAAAAGGCTGAAGATTAAAGATGGCAATACCTAGATCTATCATGTATCATGCCTAGCTAGGGGCGTAAAACGATAGCGCTTGTTGGGAGGCAACCCGATTTTATATTTTTTTGTTTTTGCTTCTGTTTAGGAATAAATATTGCATCTAGCTTCTGTTTAGATGCGGATTTGTGTTTTGTTTAGTGTTTGTGCCAAGTAGAACCTTTGGGAAGACATGTGTGAAGTTTATGTGATCTTGCTGTAAAAAACAGAATCGTTAGTGCTCGCTAAAATGGTCATTAGATTTTACTTGAGTGTGCTATTTAGTTGATTCTTTTTGCAGATGATTAATAGACAAATTCCTCACGTTTACCAATTTATTTTGAATTTTTTGGAGTTACAGAAGTATGCGAAACCTGCAGATTACTACAGACTATTCTGTTTTTGACAGATTCTGTTTTTCATGTGTTGTTTGCTTATTTCAATGCATCTATGAGTAGTATTGGGAAGTATGAACCATAGAGAAGTTGGAATACAGTAGGTTCAACACCAATATAAACAAAGAATGAATTCATTGCAGCACCTTTGAGTAGTGGTTTGCTTTCTTATACTAACGGAGCTCACGAGATTTTTGTCTAAGTTTTGTGTTGTGAAGTTTTCAAGTTTTGAGTAGTGCTTTGATGGACTATGAAACAAAGAGTAGAAAGGGCCTCAGCTTGGGGATTCCCATGGCACCCCAAGTAAAATTCAAGGACAACCAAAATCCTAAGCTTGGGGACGCCCCGGGAAGGCATCCCCTCTTTCGTCTTCATCCATCGGTAACTATACTCGGAGCTATATTTTTATTCACCACATGATATGTGTTTTGCTTGGAGCGTCTTGTATAATTTGAGTCTTTGCTTGTTAGTTTGCCACAATTATCTTTGCCGGACACACCTATTTGAGAGAGTTAAATATGGCCTAGGAATTGTTAGAACACTCTATGTGCTTCACTTATATCTTTTGAGTTGAATAGTGTTTGCTCTAGTGCTTCACTTATATCTTTTAGAGCACGGTGGTGATAATATTTTGAAGAAATTATTGAACTCTCATGCTTCACATATATCCGTTTGAGAGTCTATTAAAATAGCATGGTAATGTGTTTAGGCTGTAAAACTCGTCTTCACATGATAGACATCCAATATCAATGTAGTATAAACTTTCACACTAAGTGCATTGAATATGATGAGAAGTTGGATGCTTGATAATTGTTTTGAGATATGAGGATAGTGATATTAGAGTCATGCTAGTGGAGTTATTATGAAATTGAGAAATGCTTGTGTTAAGGTTAGTGATTCCCGTAGCGTGCGCGTATGGTGAACCGCTATGTGACGAAGTTAGAGCATGAGGTATTTGTAAAGTGTCTACCTTTGTGTGGAGGTCGGGGGCGCGTGATGGTTAACTCCTACCAACCTCCCCCCTAGGAGCATGCGTTGACTGCTTTGTTTTGATGACTCGTAGATTTTTGCAATAAGTATATGAGTTCTTATGACTAATGTTGCGTCCATGGATTATACGCACTCTCACCCTTCCACCATTGCTAGCCTCTCTTGTACCGCGCAACATTCGCCAGTACCATACACCCACCATATATCCTTCCTCAAAACAGCCACCATATATATTCCTCAAAACAGCCACCATACCTACCTATCATGGCATTTCCATAGCCATTCCGAGATATATTGCCATGCAACTTTCCACCCTTCCGTTCATATGACACGCATCATATTGTCATATTGCCATGCACGATCATGTAGTTGACATCGTATTTGTGGCAAAGCCACCATGCATAATTTTTCATACATGTCACTCTTGATTCATTGCACATTCCGGTACATAGCCGGAGGCATTCATATAGAGTCATACTTTGTTCTAGTATCGAGTTTTAATATCGAGTTGTAATGAAAGTGTGATGATCATCATTATTAGAGCATTGTCCCATGTGAGGAAAGGCTAAATCAATAAAGCCCCTACACAAAAAAAAGAAAAAGAAAAATAAAGGCGAAAGAGAAAAAGAAGGCCCGAAAAAAAGAAAAAAAAAGGAAAAAAAAGAAAAGAAAAGGGACAATTGCTACTATCTTTTTCCACACTTGTGCTTCAAAGTAGCAGCATGTTCTTCATGATAGAGAGACTCATGTTTAGCCACTTTCATATACTAGTGGGAATTTTCATTATAGAACTTGGCTTGTATATTCCAACGATGGGCTTCCTCAAATGCCCTAGGTCTTCGTGAGCAAGCAAGTTGGATGCACACCCACTAGTTTCTTTTCTTGAGCTTTCATTCATATTTAGCTCTAGTGCATCCGTTGCATGGCAATCCCTACTCACTCACATTGATATCTATTGATGGGCATCTCCATAGCCCGTTGATACGCCTAGTTGATGTGAGACTATCTCCCTCCTTTTTGTCTTCTCCACAACCAGCTCTCTATTCCACCCATAGTGTTATGTCCATGGCTCACGCTCATGTATTGCGTGAAGGTTGAAAGGTTTGAAAGAATAGAGTATGAAAACAAGTGCTTGGCTCAAATCGGGGCTGTGCATGATATGAATATTTTTGTGTGATGAAGAGGGAGCATAGCCAGACTATATGATTTTGTAGGGATAACTTTCTTTAGCTATAGTATTTTGAGAAGACATTATTGCTTTGTTTGTATGCTTGAAGTATAACTATTTCTTTTGTCAATATGGACTTTTGTCTTGAATCTTTCACATCTAAACATTCATGCCACAATTAAGAGAATTACATTGAAAAACTATGTTGGTTAGCATTCCACATAAAAAAATGATTTTATCATTTACCTACTAGAGGACGAGCAGGAATTAAGCTTGGTGATGCTTGATACGTCTCCAACGTATCTATAAATTTTTATTGTTCCATGCTATTATTTATGATGTTTTGGATGTTTAATGGGCTTTGTCGCACACTTTTATATTATTTTTGGGACTGACCTACTAACCCAAAGGCCCTGTCCAGATTGCTGTTTTTTTGCCTGTTTCAGGGTTTTGCAGAAAAGGAATATCAAATGGAGTACAGACCGAATGAAACCTTCGGGAGAGATATTTTTGGAGAAAATCACGCACGGGAGACTTGAGAACCACGAAGTAGGGTCTACGAGGTGCTCACGAGGGTGGGGGCGCCCCCCCCCCTAGGGCGCGCCCGTGCCTCATGGGTCCCACGTATGGCCCCCGGTGCCCTCCTTCCTCCTATATATGCCTACGTACCCCGAAACCATCAGAACAACAGAGAAAACCCTAGTTCCACCGCCGTAACCTTCTGTTCCG
>LR738713.1:87758730-87776787 GCA_902687465.1 Secale cereale | reverse complement strand
GAGCCGAGCGTCGCGCCGCCGACGCCCTCCACGCCCGCGCCCCCGACGCCCCGGACGCCCGGAGCTACGCCGCCGCCTCCCGCGCCCCCGACGCCCCGGGCTCGACGCCCGCGCCCCCGACGCCCCGGCCTCCCCCGACTCTGCAGCAACGCCGCCGCCCGGAGCTACGCCGACGACCACTCCATACGCAGGTAGCCATCACTCCTCCCTCCTTCCTCTCTAATCACCACCACAAAGTAATTTTTTTTGTATTTCTGCCATTTTCGTTGAAGTACGCGGTTGAGATAAAAATTTAGGTCACTTGGATCAAAATTGAGGTCACTTGGATCAAAATTTGATTAGCCCGGTTGCTTAAACTAGCTCCTGCTCTTCCCCCTACCTATTCTACGTGAGAGTGGAAATCTGCTGTTTCCTGATTATTGTTCTCATGAAGATGATGATATACTGATATACCTTTAAGATTCGAGCTTGCTCTGCAATGGTAGTCCCTGTTTGAATAATGGGTCATTTGATGATATATAATTGATGATATACTGTTAAGAGCTGATCGGACTTGCCGTTAATATGCCTGGGTGGGTTTCACCATTCTGCCTGCAGGATACTCCCTCCGTCCGAAAATAAGTGTCGCTGTCTGTATGATCCAAGTATCGGAGCTGTTTTGACAATGCGGCTTCTTTATGTGTTTTGTTGTCCCGAACTCCTGCCACAGCATGTTATGCTGTCCATGATGTACTAGAAAATATTGTCCTATGTCAGTAAATTTGTATGGATGAACATAGTGGTAATACTGCCAGGCACAATACTGTCTGCTACAATATGATGGCAAAATTGCAAATGGTTACTAGTTTTCTGCACTTTTAAGAAGTTGGTCATCACATGTTACTGTTTCAAGTTTGAAACAACTGAAATATGTCCACATATCCTTGTAAGGGATGGCTAGGCATAGATTAAACTTACTGTATTTCCAAACATTGCTTATTAGATGCCATGCCCTAATTTTATGGTGGTGTTTTAGGATAAAGATCTTACACTTTTTGAACTCGTTTAAAATGAGTTTATAGAGAGGATAGTAATCAGACTGTGAGGTTCTGCTGAAAGTCACAAGCGCTTCAAGTTTGTATGCTGTAGCAATGTTGAAACTTAAAAAGCTCAAATACTAACCTGATTAGGAATTTTGAAACTAATTGTGTCCCCTGAAATTGAAAAAAAAAGGGTGAAAAGCAATTGATTTTACCCAAAATCAAGACGGGTAAAGAAAGATGGGAGAGTTACTGGAACATGGGACCCATGGGTTGACTTAGACTATGCTAAAAGAGGCTCGCGTGTCACCCTTTTAAACGAGTAATTTGCTAGAAATGCTGGAAATCAGACGCCATCTAGTAATTTGCTAGAGATGTTTTTTCAGTGATGTTTTATTGGCTACTTACAGTATTGTATTTCGGTGCAAGTAGTATTTGTTTTATTGGCTACTTACAGTATTGTATTTCGGCGCCGCTTACAGTATTGTATTTGCTAGAGATGTTTTTTCAGTAATGTTTTATTACCACACCCACACTTACTAGTTTTAGTAGTTAGACTAGTTAGACTAGTTTTAGTAGTTTCAGTAGTTTCAGTAGTTAGACTAGTTTCAGTAACTTGTACTCTGAAAAACACATGAAAAACTTGTTGCTGTTAATTTTTCTGCTAAGCCATAGTTTAAATTTTTCTACTAGGCAAACTGTTGTTGGTTGGAGTAATTGACATGATGAACTTGCTGTTAATAAAAAAGCACTGTTGTGATATTATATTTAAAAAAACACTGTTGTGATAGTAAAACTCTAGTATTAAAAGCAACCAAGAACAAATGCAGGTCCAGGCCACCAAACTCTAGTATGATGAGGTTTGTATGGTGGCTCTAGTAATAAAACTGTAGATATCTAGTTACGATGGTATGTAGCAGAACTAGTGCAAAAGTGTTGACAATGTTAGTCCTAATGAGCCTAGGATGGTGCCACAGCTAGCTTGTCTAGGTACATATTTTAAATTTATAAAGTTTAATCTCTTTGAAACATAGGAAATGTCGTCTTCTGACGACGATAGGATCCCGGAGTGCTCCTGGTGCGGTGACGACCGGGGTCTGTGCGACATGCCTCACCTGGTAGACGGTCGTTACTTCAGTATTAAGCTCGACGAGACCTTCGATGTCGAAACGGTACGCAACGACAAGTCTTGTTTCGTAATTAATTAAGCACGATTTCTAGCTACTTCAACGTGTAAGTAATTAATTTTCTTCTTTTACATGCAACTAGTTTATCCCGTGTCATGCAAGACGCTATGTCTTGGAGAGGATGGGATTTGAAGATCATGAAACTACGGAGACAAAGCAAATTCAACTAAGGACCATGCATAATGTTGATTTAGAAGTGGATTTGTACAATTCAGATAACGTAACCACTTTTGGTTGCAAGAATTGGGAATCATTTTGCAAGATATATGGTTTTTATGAGGGTATGCTTCTCACCATGGATCTTGGTAATCCGGATTCCATCGCCGAAGACGATTTGGACATTTGGGTCCTTGTTGACGATATGATTCCAATTCTACCGAGAAGTGAGTTTATCAAACATAGTTATTTAGTAATTTATATTGTTTATTTCAAAATAGTTGACAACTTATTTCCATTGATAGGTTATTTTGATTATTCAAATAATGTGAGGATGATGCTAGACAGAACCTACTACACCCCTGGCTCAGAATGTACTTATAAGGACAAAGAGCAGATCATCTTCTTTTATTCCTTTCTTGTGGATTACATTCAATATCGTAATATTGATCCACAATATAGTCAATATGTCCCACTAGTGCACGTCTTGAATTACGTTAATATCAATGGAGATACCATGGTAAGATTTTTTTACTATTACGACATTCGTGCATGTTTTGCATTAGTTCTTCTTGAACTGAACTACAATGCTAACTACGAAGTCTTACTATGTTTTGCAACAGATTCTCCCTAATGACTGTGTGCCTCCTGTCATGTTTCAATCTGGTCAACTACAAGTTTTAAACATTCTGCCAGGTGAACCTACAAATCACACGTGTCCATATCGGATTTCTTCTAAAAATGAAGGAATGAGAATCAAAGAATGGCGAAAAATAACGAAAACTCGTAAGGAGGTACTTGGAAGCAATAGAGTGAGAAGGGCAAGAAATGGAGACAAGATAATCTGCGTTCTCCATAATGGCCCTTTAAATCTAATTGATTTAGAGACAAACGCCATCTTGTTTTATGCCATTTTATCTTAGAAAATTGCTACGTAGTAGAAGTTGTATGGTCGATAATGATGTGTAAGACTTATTATTTAATACCAATGTTGAGTTTTTATTATTATTATGATCGATGATGCATGATGCTAAGTTGTTCTATGAGCTATTATATACTCCCTCCGTTCCGATTTACTCGTCGTGGTTTTAGTTCAAATTTGAACTAAAACCACGACGATTAAATCGGAACGGAGGGAGTAGATTCTAATAGTTTCGATGTGCGTACCATATATGTTGGCTCCACGAGAAATTATATTTATATATATGCATAACCTGTGCAAAAAACAGCAAATTAAAAAATTAAAAAAAAACCTAATATTCATACTAATGGCGCATCACAGCAGAGTGCGCCATTAGTATGCCAAAGCACCTGGCTACACATGGCCCCTGGGAGGCATACTAATGGCGCACTACTGTGCATACTAATGGCACATCTGCGCTGCGCCATTAGTATACCAGATACTAATGGCGCACCAGAGGTGCGCCATTAGTAAAATATACTAATGGCGTGCTAGTAATGGCGCACCCCTAATGCGCCATTAATGGCCAAATTAGGTGCGCCATTAATAGGCCTTTTCCTAGTAGTGGTAGCAACCCCCCCCCCACACACACACACTTTCAGTCGGCGGGCCAGAGAGGCATCTCACCAAGATGGATCGTAAAACGGACCAAGAATAATCCACCTTGGTCATAGAACCTCTCTCTTGTTGTTGGTGAAAGTGATGGCCATCCATGTGACCCTGGAGACGGGCTAGCTCGCCAATAATCATGCAAGTATCTAGTCCCCAAAGACAACTATTGCATGCGTGGGGCGCATACATATGTATGGAGAGGTGTGTTTTTGAATACACAATGGAACAACTTTGATGTGGCACCGTGATTTCGAACTAGAAATCCCCACACTAAGTGAGGGTTAGGTTGACGATGCATATGTATGTTCCGCCACACTTCAAGCCGACGACGGGGATTCATGCATGCGTGCGTGCATAGTATATGCGCCCAAACTTAATTAGGCATGAATCTCACCATGCCCTATACTATGATAACACGAACCAAAGGAAGAATCTTCCATGGTAACCTATCTTGTTGTAGGTCAAGGTGATCATGGATATCCACATGGGCCCACGAATATATAGGCTTGTCGTCGATAACCACGCGAGGGAGTGTAGCGTTTGAAGACAACCACTACATGCATATGTGTAGGATAGAAAGTATGTCTACAGGGGGTGATTAGACTACTTGACCAAATAAAAATCTAGCATTTTCCTAATTTTAATTCTTGGCATATTTCAGCAACTTAGAACAAGTCAAGCAATCAACCTACACATGCAATTCTAAGAGTATAGCAGCTGAATGGAAAACAATTACATATGAACGTAAAGGGAGGAGTTTGGAGGGAGCAAACGCAAGTGTAGACATGGATGTTTTTGTCCTGGTTCCAATAGATGGTGCTATCGTACATCCACGTTGACGGAGATTTCAACCCACCAGGGTAACTGCTGCGCGAGTCCACGGAGGGCTCCACCCACAAATGGTCCACGAAGAAGCAACCTTGTCTATCCCACCATGGCCATCGCCCGCGAAGGAATTGCCTCACTAGGGTAGATATTCACTAAGTAGGCGATCTCCTTGCCCGAAGAAGCTCCTTGGTTCAACTCCACAATCTTGTCGGAGGCTCCCAAGTGACACCTAACCAATCTAGGAGACACTACTCTCCAAAATGTAATAGACGGTGTGTTGATGATGAACTCCTTGCTCAAATGCTTCAAATGAGAGTCTCCCAAATACTCAAATAGCTCCTCACAGATTTGGATATGGTGGAAGAATGATTTGAGTGAAAAGCAACTTGGGAAGGCTAGAGAACAAGATTCATATGGTACGAGTGGAATATCTTGATCTCGACACTTAAGTGGGTGGTTCTCTCTCAGAACATGTATGTTGGAATTGTAGGTATGTTCTGATGGCTCTCTCCACGAATGAAGAGTGGGTGGAGGGTTATATATAGCCTCCACACAAAATCCAACAGTTACACACAATTTACCAAACTCGGTGGGACCGATTCAAAGAACTCGGTGAGACCGATTTAGTTCATAATGTGACCGTTAGGCATTTCGGTGGGACCTATATGATCAACTCGGTTGGACCGATTTCATTAGGGTTAGGGCATAACGTAATCTTGGTGAGACCAATTACACACAATCGGTGGTAATAAGCACACAGAGAGTTGGTCGGGCAAACTTGGTGGGACCAATTCGCTCGTTTCGATGGGACCGAAACATTACGAAGTGGAAACAGAGAGTTTGCATTGCGAACTCGGTGGGACCGATCGCTCATCTCGGTGAGACAGAAATGTTACGAACGGAAACAGAGAGTTTGCAATCCCATCTCGGTGGGACCGACATCCCTTTCGGTGAGACCGAAATGATTAGGGTTTAGTGGCAGTGGCTATGTCAAATGAACTCGGAGACGCCGGATAGAACTTTTCGATGGGGCCGAGTTTGACTTTTGGTTTTGGACATATGTGGATGTGAGAAAGTGGTTGTGGGTTTTGGAGCATATCACTAATCATTTTGAGCAAGAAACCCATTAAGCAACACCTCATCCCCTTTTAATAGTATTGGCTTTCCTATGGACTCAATGTGATCTTGGATCACTAAAATAGAAAAGGTATAGTCTTGAGCTTGAGCCAATATGTGTCCTTAGAATTTTGAGGGGTCCACATTCCTAGTCCATGCCATGCCAATCATTGAACTTTCTTGAAATATTTATCTTGAAATAGCATTAGTTCAATGAGCTATATGTTGTTAGTAATTACCAAAACCACCCAGGGATAGTTGCACTTTCAATCTCGCCCTTTTTGGTAATTAATGACAACATATAGATCAAAGCTTCGATGAATGATAATAAGATTTAAATACATCGTCGCTTTGAGAAGTATGTGATAAACTAGAGCTCCCCCTAAATTTGTGCATTATTTAAAATTTGCATTTGAATGCAAATGCATAGTCAATTAGGATCATGGGTTACTCTTCCATGTCACATACATCTTGGTGGAGCACTCAAAATGATATGAACTAAACACATGCACTCATCACCAAGAAAAGTGAATGATCATATAAGGATATAAAAGATAGTATCATCCAATGCAAGCATTAAGGTAGCATATGATCAATCACATGATCAAACAAGTATCTCACACACGGACATAGAGTATAAAACAAACACACAAATGAAGTTTAACCAAGAACAAGAGAGACCAAGAAGCAAAACACTCTCTCTCGAAGCCTACGATATATACATATTTCTCCCGCTTTGGCAACAAGTTACCAAAAAGTTTGAAAATGCATAGTGCTATGCATCTCTCAGGCTTGGTCTTCGGGAGGCGGTGTAGAGAGAACTCCAAGGACGAAGGCTTCAGATGATGTGGTTGGAGCTGGTGGAGTGGCTACTAGAGGTAGCACTGAAGCTGTGGTTGTTGGTACTGATGTAGTAGCTCTCGTATCAAGTACTGGCACTGCAGCAGACCTCTGACCTCTAGGCACTCACTCCTGATTCCTCCTGGAGCTGTGGTAGCCTGCCCTCTCCTCTCCCGTGCTTCCTCCTGGAGCTGCTCAACTGTAGACTGTATCTCTATCACTTTGAGATCAACACCATAGAACTTAGTTTCAGTGATCCTCTTCAAGCTCTCCTGATTCCAAGTCAGGGTGGCCAGGCCCTTCTCAATCCTCATAGTTGCTTAAATCAGATCTGCCATTTGATCTTGTTTGGATTTGAGGGACATTTAAATATGCTTCTGTAGCACTTGGCATCTTGGCAGCTTTCTCAGCTCTGGCTTTCTCTCTCTTCTCATGTGCTTGCACTGAAGATGGCTCGTTCTCATCCATGACAACAGTGTTGTCCTCAAAGTCTGGATATAGGGGCAGATGTTTCTTGTCCAACAAGTATATGCATGTGCTGGTCTTGGAGTTGATGAGCTCCTGAATGTGTGGAGCATGCCCACATGACCTCTTCTGATCTACAGCAGTCCTCTAGATTGTTTCAACAATCAGACTCATGACTTTGAATTTCTGAGGCATGTCAAAAATATGCAGAAAGTTGATTGAATGTCCTCTTATCATCTTGTGATCTCCTGATTTGGGCAACAATGTATGCCTCAAGATAGTGTTGATAGTGGGTAGTCCAGACAATAAGAAGTGCACGGATCCAAACTGGTGTGTTTCCAATGCATCATTAGGGACCTCCTTGTGCATATTTGCTATAGAGTTGTGGTCTTACTTCTTCGCATACACATCCAAATCATCTTCATGCTCTTCAGGGGCATTAATTAGCTTGGCCCACTCATCAACAGTTGACTGGTACCTTGTGCCTTCAGACATCCATACAATTCTACCATCATGATAAAAGTGTGATGTGGAGTAGAATTGCATGATGAGTTCATCATTCCATTTGGTGAGCTCCTGACCTACAAACTTGTCAACACCACATGCTTTGAAGCTAACAATCACATTTGGAAAGTGATCTTCATTGTCCTTGATGTAGTCTCAGTCAACCCATCTCATATCACACACTATGGGCTTCTTGTCAAGGAGGACTGTCTCATAGAAGTCTTGTTGTTCTTTGGTATGAAACATGTAGTCCACAGCAGTCCTTCTCCTCACAGCATATGGGTCAGTCTGTCTCCATCTTCTGAGACCTGCATCTTTCCTCAACTTCATGTCCTCAGCAACAATATGAGTATTGTCATGGTCAGGGATCCTGGGCTTGAGCTTAATAAGCACTTGGACCTCAGCATCTTCATCAATCTCCGGCACTGGGGCCTTGTTCCTCTCTGGAGTTGGAATGTTTCTTGTGCTCCTCTTGGGTTCAGACTTGGTGGCTTGAGCAGCTTTGGGAGCAGTCTTGGGCTTAGAAGGAGCAGCCCTAGACTTGATAGCATCTCCCATGAGCATCTGAGCTTTAGGTGATGGTGCAACAACCTCTTCTGCTGCTTTAGCCTCATCATCATCCCTCATGGATGGCTTGCCAATCGCTCTGGTTGTTGTCTTTCTAGCTCTCTTCTTAGTTCCTCCAGGCTCATCATCTCTGGTTTCAAGTGTGAACACCATAGTCTCTTGAGTAGTGATGACCCACAAGTGTAGGGGATCTATCATAGTCCTTTCGATAAGTAAGAGTGTCCAACCCAACGAGGAGCAAAAGGAAATGATAGGCAGTTTTCAGTAAGGTATTCTCTACAAGCACTGAAATTATCGGTAACAGATAGTTTTGTGATAAGGTAATTGGTAACAAGTAATGAGTAACAAAAAGTAAATAAGGTGCAGCAATATGGCCCAATCCTTTTTGTAGCAAAGTACAAGCCTGGACAAACTCTTATTAAAGGAAAAGCGCTCCAGAGGACACATAGGAATTATCGTCAAGCTAGTTTTCATCAGGCTCATATGATTCACTTTTCGTTACTTTGATAATTTGGTATGTGGGTGGACCGGTGCTTGGGTGCTACCCTTACTTGGAAAAGCATCCCACTTATGATTAACCTCTATTGCAAGCATCTGTAGCTACAAAAGAAGTATTAAGTTAAGCCTAACCATAGCATGAAACATATGGATCCAAATCAGCTCCTTACGAAGAAACGCATAAACTAGGGTTTAAGCTTCTGTCACTCTAGCAACCCATCATCTACTTATTACTTCCCAATGCCTTCCTCTAGGACCAAACAATGGTGAAGTGTCATGTAGTCGACGTTCACATGACACCACTAGAGGAAAGACAACATACATCTCATCAAAATATCGAACGAATACCAAATTCACATGATTACTTATAGCAAGACTTCTCCCATGTCCTCATGAACAAACGTAACTACTCACAAATCATATTCATGTTCATAATCAGAGGGATATTAATATGCATAATGGATTTGAACATATGATCTTCCATCGAATAAACCAACTAGCATCAACTACAAAGAGTAATCAACACTACTAGCAACCCATAGGTACGAATATGTGGTTTTGATACAAAGATTGGATACGAGAGATGAACTAGGGTTTGAGAGGAGATGGTGCTGGTGAAAATGTTGATGAAAGTAACCCTCCCCAAGATGGGAGAGTTGTTGGTGATGACGGCGGTGATGATTTCCCCCTCCCGGAGGGAAGTATCCCTGGCAGAACCGCTCCGCCGGAGCCCTAGATTGGTTTTGCCAAGATTTTGCCTTGAGACGGTGGCGCTTCGTCTTGAAAGCCTCCTTCTGATTTTTTTCCAGGTCAAAACACTTGATATAGACAAAGATGGGCATCGGGGGCCTGACAGGTGGCCCATGAGGCAGGGGGCGCGCCCAGGGGGTAGGGCGGGCCCCCCACCCTCGTGGACGGTGGGTCGCCCCCCTCCTATACTTCTTTCGCCAGATATTTTTATATTTTCCAAAACTGACCTTCGTGCAGTTTCAGGGCTTTTGGAGTTGTGCAGAATAGGTTTCCAATGTTTGCTCCTTTTCCATCCCAGAATTCCAGCTGCCGGCATTCTCCCTCTTCATGTAAACCTTGTAAAATAAGAGAGAAAAGGCATAAGTATTGTGACATAATGTGTAATAACAGCACATAATGCAATAAATATCAATATACAAGCATGATGTAAAATGGACCTATCAAGTAGATGATCTTGCCTTTGACATAGGAACCCTCTTGGCAGGTGCCTTCTTTTTCAGACCTGGCTTTGTTGCAGAAGTTGTGCCATAGTACTTCCTGAGCACCTTCTTCTTTGAGGTGGCCTCATCAGCAACAAAATTCTCATCAGCATTTTCAGAGGCTTTCTCCTTCCTGGTCTTGGTAGCTGCCTTGGGAAAGTTGCTAGGTGTGCTCCTGCTACCCTCATCAGAGCTGCTAGAGGGACTAGTGCCCTCACTCAAGTTGACTTGCTCCTCAGACAAATTCTGGCTATCACTCTGGTCAGACATCTTGGCACTACAAACTGAAAACTGACCATGTGAATAGATGTAGATGAGGTAGAGTGGATGAGCATCACAAAGTGCAGAATTTTTTAAAACAGATGACTCACAAAAAAACTTTGTTTTAGTTCTCTACAGAAAACATTTCGGAGCTATCGATTTGTTAAACTAGGTGATACCGAAGCAATTCTGGAACCTAAACTAGTGAACTCGGTCAGACCGAGTCATAGTTCAGTGGCACCGAGATTGCTAGGGTTTCACAGAGAGTTGAACTCAGTCGCACCAATTTGCAATTTTCGGTCAGATCAAAAAGTGCAATGGCCTAAGACAAATTGGTGAGACTGATTTCTACAACTCGGTCGGTCCGAGATGAGTTCGGCGGAGACCTATCCAGAATTGTTTTGAATCAAAACTAATTTCTACGGAGTTTCTGCTGGATAGGATGATTTCAATTATGGCAAGAATCATGGAAAAGCAATGTGCTACGAATCAGAGTTAAAGAATAGCACAAAGGATCAAGTTTATACCCTAACTCGGCGGTGAACTTGCTACAGCCGCAACGGCGATGGAGATTGCCGTTGACGGTGATGGAGACCAGCGACGGGAGGTCACTGGCGTTGAGGAGACGATCCGAAGACCAGATGGGGCAGAGCAGGTTATGCGCGGGCGAAGAGTGTTTGGAAAGTATTCCAAAATTCAACCCATCGGTATAATCTGACCCTGTCGGTGTGACCGAGTGGAACAACTCGGTGGCACCGAGATGCAAAACTGCTAGCAATTACTGCAACTCGGTGTGACCAAAAAGTTCAAATCGATTGCACCGAGATTGAAAACCTAGATCAACTTAGTGAACTCGGTCTGACCGAATTGAATGACTCGGTCATACCGAAACGCACAAATAAGTTCTGGAAGTTTAAGTCTATGACAAATCGGGGACTCCGAGTGCTCCTCACACAGAGTGGTTCGAATCTGGCTTGATCAAACTTTGTGATGTAGCATGAATAGAGTTTGAGATGAGAAAAGCATAGATAGCTAGTGGGGGTTCTTAGGCATTCTTGTCCATCCATTTGGCAAAAGAAAAAGAGCCAAACAATCAAAGCAACAAATGGACGTCCTCGAATGAGAAAAATATGCATTCAACATGCTTACACAACAAGATAGCAAATGAAACATGTGGCAAAGCATGCACAACCATTCTAGCATCTATCAAGCAATTGGCGATGACTAGGTCATCTATATATGAGTATGTTGACTTAGGAGTCAAATGAGAACAATTTGATCATAGGTCATACTCATCGTTTAAGCACGAGTGGGGTTACCACTTTTACATAAAGCATTGTTATGTTCACATCATTAGAGTTACTTTACCTCAATTGATTGGAGTAAAGCTCCCCCTAGATGTGATATCCCCCTTTAGAGGGATGAACTAACCTTGGGTTTTGTCGATGATGACTTCATGTAGGTGTTGAAGATGTAGATGCTCAATGTTGATGTAGATCATTTGGAGCAATCCATTGGAGTGAGTTGCACTTTCAATACCTACACGGGTTAGTCCCAGAAGGAACAAACAAGGATATCCATAGACATAGAGTGAATTGCACACAAGATGATGTTCGTGAAAGCATTAGGTTACCTTGTCCCTTGTCTTACCAACAAGAGGGTTTGTGACTCCTTGAACTAGTGCAAGATATGGAAGTTGTTTGCACTTGTCCTCGCCAAAATGATATGAGTGAAGTATGTTGGCGGATTCACCCTCAAGAACTCTCTAGTTCTTCTTCTTCGGGATACATACCATCTTGATGGGAATCCTTGGAGTTGTAGTCGTACTTGATGAAGTAGAACTTGATGTAGTCTTGGGAACCCACTTGACCAAGGCCTTAGGAGCATCTTCAAATGCATCAATCTCTTCTTGAAGCTTGTCCTTGCCTTTTAGCTTGTGGTCTTGTGGTGGAAGATCATCTTGTGCTTGTGTCCCTTGAAAAGAAGTAGGATCGTACTTCTCTTGTTGAGGAACAAACTTCATCTTGTATAGCTCCTTGATGATTTGTCCTTCCTTTCCGAATCCTTGCATCTCCGAGAAGGTCTTCGTTCATAATGATCATCTCTACTCCTTCTCTCTCTTGGTGGTGAATCTTCTCTTTTAATTCTCCTTTTAGGTGAGTCTTCTCTTCTTTTGTGGGGAGCCGTACACTCATTGGAGTAGTGTCCGGGTCTTCCACAATTGTAGCAATTCCGATCACGACTTGAAGATCTCTTGTCATTGTAGGACCTTGACTTGGAACTTCTTTCTTTTCTTCTATTCTTGTAGAACTTGTTGAAGTTCTTCACCATTAAGATCAATTCTTCATTGAAGAGTTGTTTCTCACTTGATGATGTAGGAGCATCACATGAGGCTTTGTAAGCACCACTAGACTTCTTGTGAAGCTCTTCTTTATCTTTGAGTGACATCTCATGAGCAAAAATTCTTTCAATGACTTCCGTTGGTTTGAGATCTTTGTAATTGGACATCATTTGGATCAATGTGCACACGGTATCATATTTTCCATCCAAGGCTCTTAGGATCTTCTTGATGATGTATTTATCGTCATCTCTTCACTTCCTAAGCCGGGAATCTCATTTGTGATGAGAGCAAGCCTAGAGTACATTTCAGCGACACCTTCACCATCCTTCATTTTGAACTTGTCTAGTTGACTTTGAAGCACATCCAACTTGGATTCCTTGACTAAGTCGGTACCTTCGTGCATATCAATCAAAGTGTCCCAAATTTCCTTTGCATTCTCAAGACGGCTGATTTTGTTGAATTCTTCGGGGCACAATCCGTTGAAGAGGATATCGCAAGCTTGAGCATTGTATTTAAGCAACTTCAACTCTTCCGCGGATGCTTCACGATTCGGTTACTTCCCATCGAAGAATTCACCTTGGAAACCAATACACACAATAGCCCAAACGGCGGTGTTATGTCCAAGAATATGCATTTTCATCTTATCCTTCCAACTAGCAAAATTTGTACCATCAAAGTAAGGACCTCTACGGTGGTAACTTCCCTCGCTAGACGCCATACTCTCCTAGGTTGTGAAACCAAGGCTATGATCACCAAAGCTATGGAAATCATGGCAAATGGAGACCAAAGCTCTGATACCCCTTGTAGGATCGAAAGTATGTCTAGAGGGGGTGATTAGACTACTTGACCAAATAAAATCTAGCATTTCCTCAATTATAATTCTTGGCAGATTTTAGCACCTTAGCACAAGTCAAGCAATCAACCTACACATGCAATTCTCAGAGTATAGCAGCGGAATGTAAAACAATTGCATATGAAGGTAAAGGGAGGAGTTTGGAGGGAGCAAACGCAAGTGTAGATACAAATGTTTTTGTCGTGGTTCCGATAGGTGGTGCTATCGTACATCCACGTTGATGGAGACTTCAACCCACGAAGGGTAACGGCTGCACGAGTCCACGGAGGGCTCCACCCACAAAGGGTCCACGAAGAAGTAACCTTGTCTATCCCACCATGGCCATCGCCCACGAAGGACTTGTCTCACTAGGGTAGATCTTCATGAAGTAGGCGATCTCCTTCCCATACAAACTCCTTGGTTCAACTCCACAATCTTGTCGGAGGCTCCCAAGTGACACCTAACCAATCTAGAAGACACCACTCTCCAAATGGTAATAGACGGTGTGTTGATGATGAACTCCTTGCTCAAATGCTTCAAATGATAGTCTCCCCAACACTCAAACAGCTCCTCACAGATTTGGATATGGTGGAGGTATGATTTGAGTGGAAAGCAACTTGGGAAGGCTAGAGAAAAAGATTCATATGGTAGAATGTCTTGATGTCAACACTTGAGTACGTGGTTCTCTCTTAGAACATGTATGTTGGAAGTGTAGGTTTGTTCTAATGGCTCTCTCCATGAATGAAGAGTGGGTGGAGGGGTATATATAGCCTCCACACGAAATCCAACCGTTACACACAATTTACCAAACTCGGTGGGACCGATTCAGAGAACTCGGTCAGATCGATTAAGTTTATAATGTGACCGTTAGGAATTTCGGTGGGACCGATATGATCAACTAAGTAGGACCGATTTCATTAGGGTTAGGGCATAACGTAATCTTGGCGAGACCGATTACACACACTCGGTAGGACCGATTTTGGTAATAATTACATAGAGAGTTGGTCAGGCAAACTCGGTGGGACCGATTCGCACATTTCGGTGGGACCGAACCATTAAGAAGGGGAAACAGAGAGTTTGCATTGCAAACTCGGTGGAACCGATCGCTCATCTCGGTGAGACCGAAATGTTATGAAGGGAAACAAAGTTTGCAATCCCATCTCGGTGAGACCGAGATCCCTTCGGTGAGACCGAAATGATTAGGGTTTAGTGGCAGTGGCTATGTCAAATGAACTCGGTGGCGCCGGATAGAACTTTTCGGTGGGGCCGAGTTTGACTTTTGGTTTGGGACATATGTGGATGTGAGAAAGTGGTTGAGGGTTTTGGAGCATATCACTAAGCATTTTGAGCAGGAAACCCATTAAGCAACATCTCATCCCATTTTAATAGTATTGGCTTTCCTATGGACTCAATGTGATCTTGGATCACTAAAATAGAAAATGTAGAGTTTTGATCTTGAACCAATATGTGTCATTAGCATTTTGAGGCGTCCACATTCCTAGTCCTTGCCATGCCAATCATTGTACTTTCCTAAAATATATATCTTGAAATATCATTAGTTCAATGAGCTATATGTTGTTAGTAATTACCAAAACCACCCAGGGATAGTTGCACTTTCAATATGTATGGAGCTGATGCGTGCATGCATGTTCGAATAAAATTTCATAATATTGATGTAGCGTGTGCGTCCAAAATCGTACAGTCCCCACACAGAGCTAGATCGGTTCATGACGTGTCATTGTACTAGCCACTTCGACTTGATGGGAGGGATTCATGCGTACACATGCATGTGTGTGTTCTCAAACTAGTACACATACATGTGTGCATTCACAACTTTGATGTGCCACATGCCACAAAAACCGTAAACCCCCCACACAAAGCGAGGTTTATGAAGCGTGCTACATATGATGGTCCCCTTCCCCCTCTTCGACGCATACTATATGCTCCTACCGTACAACCCAAAAAGAATCCTCCTCGATGGTGAAATTAATTAATCTCTCCCGATGTAGGTCAAAGTGATCCATGCATCAACGATGGCCTCATGGGCCCATAGATGGAAGCATCACACGTGAGTGTCCTAGCTAGGATAACCACTGCCTGCATGCATGTGTCCCAAAGAGGTTTTGTGTGATGTTTGAATAGCCAATTTCACAACTTTGATGTGGCATGTGCCTCGGAAACCGAAAACTCCCGACACTAAGTGAGGTATACTTGTTCACGGACGCGTATGTATAGTATATATGCTAGTCCCCTCACACCTCATTGACGCGTACTATATATATACTCCCACCATAATGAAAACAAAAAAGATTATACCCTTGATGGTCAAATTAACCTCACTACTATCTGTTCGTCAAAGTGATGGACGACGACCTCGCGGGTCCGTAGAAAGTGTCACACGCGAGTATCGAGTGTCGTGTAGGACAACCATCGACTGCATGTGGCCAATACATGTATGTATGAAAGGGTTGTGTAATGTTTTAAATAACTAAATCACGACTCTGATGTGGTACCTGCCTAACAAAACGGCCAACCGACATGGTGGCTCACAACTCATAGTGTACTGCGAGCCACCCGCCACCCCCCAGACACACACACCCACACACACACCACGATTCCACCGCAACTATGATGCATGTTAAATTATCCCGCGGTGAACATATGTTACCAAAGGAGGGACATTTTAATTTCAAAAAAATAGAGATCATTAAGACATTTTTGTACATTAATTGATTGATTTTCTACGGGTATATTGTGCAAAAAACAAATTTGAGCTACATGCACACGTGACAGTGCACCTAAATGGATTGCAAAACACATGTGTCTCACTGGATGCATGTTTACTCCTCGTGCAAGAAATTTCAAACATTGAGAATCTTGATTTTTAAATTCTAGTACATCCAAAACTTATTTGAAGTTCATGAAACTTGTCGTGTTGTCATATGGACACCAATACAAAGTGGCATTGTACTTTTTTGTAAAATTTGAGACCAGTTTTGATGTAATCCTTATCTAATTACAAATGAGAGATTATTAATAATTGGGAACCAATATCCCAACCGGATTATTTATTCGAGCCGTGAGCGTTAGACCAACAATGGATATGTGTCGTGCTTCGGTTAAGCAAAAAAACGGCAACATTAATCATCCAAATAGAAAAACAATATATGTTCCGCCACGCGACCTGTGTGCCGTGCGAGCAGGCGTGAGTTGATGGGACGCATATGCAAATGTACCATTCATTACATACTCCCCCCGTTCCATAACGTAGCGCATATATATTTTCTGAAAAGTCAAACTTTACAAACTTTGACCAAGTTTGTAGAGAAAAATATATTCATCTAGAATACCAAATACATATCATTAGATGCACCACAAGATGTACTTTCATGTTGTATATATTTGGTATTATAAATATAAATAATTTTCTCTATAAACTTGGTCAAAGTTTGACTTTTTAAAAATATATATGAGCTACATTATTGAACAAAGGGAGAACAACAAGTCATCAACACACAACAACAACGAGGATACATGTTGGATAATAGATTATTTCCAACAAGACATTCTAGTAAATACTAAAGTTTTTATCACACAACAAATAACAAGCAATGAAATGAACTTCAGCTCAACCAGTCCTCGGCGTTGGAAACGCTTGCTTTTAACTATAAGTAATCCACTGGGCAGGGCTACGTTTTGTCAATATCGAGACCAACACAGGACTCCTCATCCAGGATGAAGCGCCCGATACCTCACTACAAAAAAATACACTTCTGTGATGATACGTATTTGTCACATTAAGTCACGTTTTCTGTCAAGCATGTACATCCATGACAAATTTATGACAGAATGAAGATAATCATACCTGTGCTGTCGTAGAAATGTTCCATGACATTACGAAAATTATCATCACGGAAATGTCCACTTCCATGACGATATATCACGCGTCACAGAAGTACTTTCGTCAAGGGTGACCGACATGTGGCATCCACCGTAACGGAACACCGTTAAGCTATCGGGTCCGGTTTTGAATCCGATAACCCATTAACAGCCCTGGCCAATGGGGATTTTCCACATGTAAAATACTGATTGGCTGACGGAAACACTTTGTAACATCCCAAATTTTCAATTTGGAATGTTATACATAGATCATATTGCATTGCATATTTTATTGCAGTTTTGTGCGTGGCGATCCTTGAAAATTCTAAGAAACTCACGGACCTACGGAGAGAGTTGGGAATTATACCGTTTTCGTATTTGAGTTTTCTCGAATACCGATACGGGGATCATGTTAGTTTTAATTATTTTCTCTCCATAAAAATATTTCTTAATAAAATATATGAGCGGAGATAATATGACTTCTCCAAAATAAATAAAATATTGGAGGAAAAATATTAAAATCACTTTTGGATTTTATTTGGATTTATTTGCGATTTTATTTCTATAGGAAAAATGTGTGTTTTTCAAAATTGCATGTAGGTCCGGCAAAAATGTTCACTTTGTCCTAAATATTACTAGAGGACGGTGAAAATTTATTTTCGGAATTTTTGGAGTCCGTTTAGTGTTTTTTTTTTCGTCTGTTTTAGTGCATTAGGACTCTTGCAAAAAAAAAGGGATCCGACTTTGGGCCGTGTCCGGCTA
>LR738713.1:87721953-87758698 GCA_902687465.1 Secale cereale | reverse complement strand
TTTCCGTTTAACCAACTTGAACAAGGTTTTTCTACTGTAAAAATAAACTTTAGACCAATCTAGTAAACAGATCTTGTTTCTTTTGCAGTTTGAGTTTTGTTGCTTCGTTTGATTTGATTCTTTTTGCAAACCGGAGTTCTTATTAAGTTGAAATTTCCGGTTAGATCTTCTCTTTTGGAGTTCTGTTTGTGCATCTTTGCTTTTTTTTCTTATGTATGTTATTGTTTGCTTGCGATAGAATACCCGGAGAGCGAAGCATGCTACTACGAGTCTCTAGGTTTTGCGAATCATCAGCAAGGCAAGTAACACTTTGATCATACCCCTTTATTACCCAGTTTTTATGCATTAGATAAAACCCTCACACATTGCATGAGTAGGATCTCTTAACTTGTGGGTCTGGGAAGCAGATTGAGGTAGAACCCATTACTTGCATTATTTTTCAAACCCTTGGGAGTTACTTCTACGTTATGCTTAGGTTGCCATGCTATGCTCATAGACGTGGCTTGGGTTTGAGTGAAATCCATGACATATGTGAGTTGTTAATTAATGGTTCAACTTAAGGTGGCTACTTGAATACACATCAAGGTGGATTGGTTGCAGGGCACCTGGAGAATCCAGTGTTGTCCTAGGAAATCCCGGGGGAACCGTGTGATTGTCCTATGGAATGCCACCCAGGCTCAAAGGGATCATAAAAATATTCATGCTATTATGGGCAGCCACAATGCCATTATGGGCTCTGTCATAGTATGAGTAAGTTGTGTGAGCTCTTTCAGTGGTGGACTAGCAGATGTAGGGAAAAGTATGTGTACGGGTCCACCCGGGGTAAAGAGTAAATGCTTCTGAAAGACTATGTCGCGGTCATCCATTTCTCAAACACCATGCAGTGCGAGAAATCCAACGGAGGCGATCGAGTCTTGTGGGGAAAAGTGCACAAACCTCTGCAAAGTGTGCAAACTCATCATGATTAGCCGTGTCCCCGGTTATGGACAATCTTGAGTATCTGGTACTTGAATTATTGGTTGATCTCATCACTCTAAAATTAATTTGTTGGGTTAATGATGACTACTTTAATTGGGATTGAGTTGGAGGTACCTTCTCAATGATGTTTCAACTACCATGATAGTTAAAATAAAATTTATTCCTTTGTTGTAGGAAAAAATTGGCATTACGCAAAAACTCTGACCTTAGAGCCTCCACCAGCCAAATATGAATATAGTGTTAACCTTTATTCTGTTACTTGCTTTACTGTGTAATCTTGCGAGCATATTCCATGTGCTAACCCGTTTCGGGCTGCAACATGTTATGTTGCAGACTTTTCAGACGAGGAGTAAGACGTGCTAGGTCGTTTGTCATGCACTCGGCTATGCTGTTGGAGTTGATGGACTCACTTATCTTCCAAGCCTTCCGCTGTTATTTTGTTAGGTGGCCTGAAGCCATAGACTTTTGTAATAAGTTCTCTTTTGAGACATTCGATGTAATAAGTGTGTGATTGCCACTCTGTTATAAATCCATCAAGTATTGTGTGTGTCAGCATTACCGATCCAGAGATGACACAGAACATAGAGACTTCGGTCCATTCGGATCATGGTCGCTACAAGATTATATCAGAGCACACGCTGACTGTAGGACACGACCACTAATATAAACCCTAGGTCACTCTTCTATAATCATTTCTGACTCCTCTCCATTTTCTACTCTTTTAGGATGGTGGACCCAAGGAACAAGTTCACTCAACCAGATGAAGACACACCTTTTAGATGACACTTGAAGGAAGTCACTAGGTACCTGAACATCGGCATACCAAGTATTACCGGGACCTACACCGCCACTTCAAAAGAAGAGGAGCGATGGAGTATTCAAGTTCAAATTCTCGGGAGAACCTTCGCACCATCCACTGAGCCAATAGAGTTTTCTTTTGATGCACCAACCTGGAGCCTAGGCAAGAGTATGGCAGCCCACATTACTATGGGACAGATTGGAGAAGTCTACAAGCAGGAGCTGAACGACACTATCTACCAGATTTGTGGAATCCGAGATGAGCAATGGGACATGATAAGTACCCGGAAGGATATGTCCATTGCAGCGTTCATCCAGGAGTTAAACCAGCATATTCTTCGACAGGAGCACCAGATGTGCGCAGGGATGATGGAATTGAAGAAGACGCTAACCAGGAACTTGGAGCTAGAAGAGGAACTCAAGTCTACACGTGACGGATACGAGGAGGAGATGACAATACTTGAGGAGAAGAATGATGACTTGACGAGGAAGCTAGGAGTATTCATGGGAGATCCAGCACCAGGAGGAGAAGAAGAAGAAGAAGAAGAAAAAGAAGAAGAAGAAGAAGAACCCAAGGAGATTCGTTCTGAGGACAACATCATCATCGGCGACACAGACTCAGACCCCGATGATAGTGACGAAGACTATGAAGATGAAGCTGGAGCAGATATCATGGAATCTTCCGCCGATCAAAATTTCTAGATGACCACCCTATGATTAGTAGTTTTTCCCCCATATAGTAGAATTTAGAGCACTTTTGTAACATTAGTTAGAAGCTTTGTAAGCCCTTGTTTGAAATTGATTGGTGTGATATGTTTGTGTCTGTCTCATGTGATTTTCCCTTAGACCTCATTTCTATTCTAATCTCTTCCCTCTACACCTATCAGATGCCTTCGAGACGTGAGCCGGGATTTCAGTTTCCCCCTGAGCTCACTCAGTTGATCCAGCAGCAGAACACTTTGATGCAACTTCTTGTCAAGAACAATCAGAACAACAATAATAACTGTCGGGGATATACCCCGCGGTATGAACCGGCCGGAATTATAACCCGGCCGGACTTGGTGGTTTACTTGAGAGACGTTTTACATTTGATGATTCACTAGCAACCTGCCTAAATAATACCACTCACTGGTAACCCGGCTGGCGGATCATGGATGACAAGGCCCAAGGCCCAGAAGGCCGGTTCATATTAGTAATGGGCCGGTTTATGAATAAAGCGCAAGGAATATTCTCCATAAAGGAAGCAAGACTAGGACTCCTTGTAATAGATCAATCCTAGTCCTACTAGGACTAGTCATGTAAACCCGCCCCTTCAACATATATAAGGAGGGGCAGGGCTCCCCAAAGAGAACAAGTTTTTCACAACTTAGACAAGAGACAAGTTAGGTTTAGAGTTTAGACAAGCAGACAAGTTTCTAGGATTAGACACCAAGAGCCGGTTTACCGGCGACACCACGAGGATCATAATGAGACCTAGCCTCAAACAACACGTAGGGTTATTCCGGACGATGTTTCCCGGGGCCCGAAGCTGTCTAAATCCGTGTCTACATCGCGTCTCTCGATTCCGCTCAACCCCTCTCAAGCTACTACATAGATGCGCGGCCTCACCACTAAGTCCGCTAAACTGGACATCTGACGTGTTAATTCCACGACAATAACCCTCCACCACCACCACCCGTGGACAACCTGATATGTTTTCTAAGGTTGCAACCACCGGTGTTTTCCAGCAGCATTGAACCAATAGTTGCTGATGACTGGCTGCGCAAGATTGGAAGGGATTTGACCACCGCCAATTGCACTGATGTTGAGAAGGTGCGTTTTGCCGCACATCAGTTGGCTGGACCAGCAGCAGCATGGTGGGAGAATTACACGGCCACCTTCCCTGTAGCCAATGTCACTTGGGATCAGTTTCAGTAAGCTTTTCGCACTGCCCATGTCTCAACTGGAGCTATGAGCATGAAGAAGCAAGAGTTTCGCAACTTCCGTCAAGGAAATCGTACTGTGGCTCAGTACGTAGATGAGTTTAGTACCCTATCTCGTTATGCCCCTGATGATGTAGCCACAGATGCCGCAAAGCAGGAGAGGTTTATGGAAGGGCTGAATGTTGAGATGAGCGTACAGTTGATGGTGGCAACCTGCAACAACTACCAGGAGTTGGTAGATAAGGCTCTTATGATTGAAGGGAAGCAGCAGTAGATTGAGAGCCGCAAGAGGAAGTATGGACAAGGAAGGAATAATTCTGGAGCCCAGCAGAAGCCCTGATTCAGCCCGAATTCGGGAAGATACGCCCATAACCATGGAAGCCACACCCACACTGGAGGAAGTTCTCACAACCACAATGGCTCCAAGAATGGGAATGGGAATGGAGCCAATAATAGTCATAACCGCCCTACTACATCCACACCCGCCAAGAGGGATTTGAGCCACGTTACCTGTTTCAAGTGTGGGAAGAATGGACACTACGCCAAGGACTGCCCTGAAGCTAAGAATGGGAATGGCAATGGAAGCGCCGGAAAGAAGCCCAACCCGTTCAACAAAGGACAAGTAAACCACGTGACCGTGGAGGAGGTTGAAGAGCAACCGGATGCAGTAGTCGGTAAGTTTTTGGTTAAGTCATTTACTGCAATAGTTCTTTTCGATACTGGTGCATCGCATTCATACATTTCAAGGGGATTCGTAAATAGACATACGTTGCCCACCAGAGTCCTTATGACCCCCCATGTTAGTAAGTTCACCCGGAGCGGAATATATGGCAAATCAAGGATGCTTTCAGATGCCATTGACCATTGGACGACATGTTTTCCCTTCAGACCTGATAGTTTTGGAGTCACAAGGATTGGACGTGATACTAGGTATGGATTGGCTATCGATGTATGGAGGGAACATTGGTTGTGCTAGTAAGTCTATTTTTCTTACCACCCCGGAGGGAAAAAGGATCAAGTATGTATCTAGGCATTCGCCTAAAAGGACACAAGTACATTCTCTCACGGGAGTTGTTCAGGAGGAAGTGCCCGTAGTAAGGGATTATCCAGATGTATTTCCAGAGGAGCTACCAGGCATGCCGCCGGATAGGGATATTGAGTTTTTGATTGAGCTACTGCCTGGCATCGGACCAATATCGAAGAGACTGTATCGGATGCCAGCAAATGATCTGGAGGAGATCAAGAAACAGATTAAGGAGTTATTGGAGAAAGGATTTATTCGCCGGAGTTCATCACCTTGGGGAGCCCCAGTGCTTTTGGTCGATAAGAAGGATGGATCTTTAAGGATGGTAGTTGATTATCGGGCACTAAATGAAGTGACGATCAAAAATAAGTACCTGCTGTCGATGATCAATGATTTGTTTGACCAACTTCAAGGAGTGAAAGTATTCTCCAAGATCGATCTACGATCAGGATACCACCAGTTGAAGATCCGAGAGAAGGATATATCTAAGATAGCCTACACCACAAGGTATGGGCTATATGAGTATACGGTTATGTCATTTGGATTGACTAACGGCCCTGCCTATTTCATGAGTATGATGAACAAGGTGTTCATGGAGTTCTTGGATAACTTTGTCGTGGTATTCATTGATGATATTTTGGTGTACTCGAAGAACGAAGAGGAACATGCGGAGCATTTGCGTTTGGTTTTGGAGAAGCTCAGAGAACATCAGTTGTACGCCAAGTTTAGCAAATGCGAGTTTTGGTTGAAGGAAGTTGGATTCTTAGGGCATGTTATATCAGGAGAAGGTATAGCAGTGGACCCCGTCAAAGTGCAAGCAGTCACTGAGTGGTTGGCACCCACTTCAGTTGGAGAGATCCGCAGTTTTCTTAGACTCGCTGGATATTACCGGAGATTCATAGAGAATTTCTCCAAGATTGCAAAGCCCATGGCGACATTGTTGAAGAAAGACACAAAGTTTCATTGGACTGAAGAATGGGAGGAAAGTTTCCAGGAGTTGAAGAGACGGTTGACGACAGCCCAGTGCTGATCTTGCCAGATATACGCATGGGTTTCCAAGTGTACTGCGACGCATCACGCTTAGGACTTGGAGGAGTACTCATGCAGGATGGAAGAGTTGTTTCTTATGCATCTCGTCAACTGCGACCGCATGAGTTGAATTATGCTACGCATGATTTGGAGCTAGAAGCAGTTGTGCATGCGCTCAAAACTTGGAGACATTTCCTTATTGGAAGTCGTTGTGATGTGTACACGGATCACAAGATTTTGAAGTACATTTTCACTCAAAAGGAGCTGAACCTCAAACAAAGAAGATGGTTGGAGCTTATAAAGGATTACGATATGAAGCTGCACTATCACCCCGGAAAGGCCAATGTCGTTGCAGACGCCTTGAGCCGGAAGAGTTATGCAAATACCCTGGTGAAGGGAGGATTGCCAAAGGAGTTAGCAGAAGATCTCAGGCAGCTTCGTTTGGAGATAGTTCCAAGAGGTTTTGTTGCAACGTTAGAGGTACAGTCAACATTGTTGGGAAAGATACGAGAATCCCAGAAGGATGACAAAGATATTACCGAGATAAATGAGAAGATGAGTGAAGAAAAAGCCAAGGGATTTCGTGAGGATGAACACGGCACCTTATGGTTTGAGGATCGAATCTATGTGCCCAACAACGCCGAGATTAGAAAGTTGATACTGCAGGAAGCACATGATTCGCCATACTCGATACACCCCGGAAACACTAAGATGTATTTGGATTTGAAAGAACGTTTCTGGTGGACGGGAATGAAGAAGGATATTGCCGAGTATGTAGCAGTTTGTGATGTATGCCAGAGAGTAAAGGCGGAACATCAGAAGCCAGCAGGATTACTACAGCCTATGCCGATACCCGAATGGATGTGGGACAAGCTTGGCATGGACTTTATCACCGGATTGCCCAGGACCAAGTCAGGATATGAGTCAATCTGGGTAGTAGTGGATCGCTTGACCAAAGTAGCCCACTTTATCCCCGTGAAAACCACGTATAACAGTGCGAAGTTGGCCAAGATATACATGACCAGAATCGTATGTCTGCATGGAGTTCCGAGGACCATTGTATCAGACAGAGGAACACATTTCACCTCAAAGTTATGGCATCAGCTCCACCAAACTTTGGGAACGAGGCTGGAATTCAGCACAGCTTTCCACCCGCACACAGATGGACAAACCGAGAGAGTCAATCAGATTCTGGAAGACATGTTGAGAGCTTGTGCGTTAGATTATGGATCTAGTTGGGATGACAATTTTCCCTATGCGGAGTTCTCGTATAACAACAGTTACCAGGCCAGTTTGAAGATGGCACCGTTAGAAGCGTTGTACGGGAGGAGATGTCGAACGGCGTTGATGTGGGATGAAGTCGGAGACCGTCAGTTATTTGGACTAGATCTGATCAAGGAGTCAAAGGAGAAGGTTAAGCTAATTCGTGATCGACTGAAGGTAACTCAGTCCAGGCAGAAGAGCTACACAGACTCGAAGCGTAAGGAAGTAGCTTATGAAATTGGAGACAGAGCGTACCTAAGAGTGTCACCTCTGTGAGGAGTTAAATGTTTCGGAGTTAAGGGAAAGTTAGCCCCGAGATTTGTGAGACCATACCGTGTTTTGGAACGGATGGGAGAGGTTGCCTACAAATTGGAGTTACCCGAAGGATTGTCAGGAGTGCACGATGTGTTTCACGTTTCTCAGCTTAAGAAGTGTCATGCGGAGATGGCTGATATTCCTTTAAGAGACACAATACCCCTAGAAGCAATTCAGTTGGATAGTTATCTGACCTACGAGGAGAAACCCGTCAAGATCCTCGAGATTTCAAGCAGAGTCACCCGCATTAAGGTTATCAATTCTAAGAAACTCAAGGACCTACGGAGAGAGTTGGGAATTATACCGTTTTCGTATTTGAGTTTTCTCGAATACCGGTACGGGGATCACGTTGGTTTTAATTATTTTCTCTCCATAAAAATATTTCTTAATAAAATATATGAGCGGAGATAATATGACTTCTCCAAAATAAAAGAAATATTGGAGGAAAAATATTAAAATCGCTTTTGGATTTTATTCGGATTTATTTGCGATTTTATTTGCATAGGAAAAATGCGTGTTTTTCAAAATTGCATTTAGGTCCGGGAAAAATGTTCACTTTGTCCTAAATATTATTAGAGGACGGTAAAAATTTATTTCGGAATTTTTGGAGTCCGTTTAGTATTTTTTTTCGTCTGTTTTAGTGCATCGGGACTCTTTAAAAAAAGGGAACCCATTTTGGGCCGTGTCCGGCTAGGACTTCTCCCGCCCGGCGCCTTTAAAGCCCGAGGCCGCCGCCCTTGCAGCCCACCCCGTCGCCAGCCCTAGCCACCGTCCCGAGCCGTTACCAGCCCTAGCGCCGCCGCGCCACGCCCTGCCGCCGCACCACCTCTCGCCACCGCAGCCCGCCGCTGCCGCAGAAGCGCCGTCGCCGCCGGAGCCCACCCGCCGCCGGAGCCGCCGACGTAGTTGCCGAGGTAGCCGCCGGTTTTCTTTCTAAAGCCGTTCGGTTTTTTTAGAAACCCTAGATCTATTTTTTTAATAGATCGGTTCGGTTTTTTTGGTTTAGTTAGTTAGCGGACGTTCGTCCATATGTTCACTTTAATGAACGCGGTTCACCCGTTAGCCATAGACAGCGAACGTTCGTTTGTTAGCCTGTTCATCAATTTTCTTTTTCGGGGCTTTTTCCGCGATTATTTTCGATCATGATTTCTGCCCTGATCTTGTTTTTAGTTTTTCTTTTCGTTCGAGAGTCGGAATCAGGCGATTCAAAAGCCCAGATCTTCGTATCAAAGCCTCATTTTGGTTAACCAACTTGAACAAGGTTTTGCTACTGTTATAATTGACTTTATACCAATCTAGTAAAGGGATCTTTTTTCTTTCGCAATTTGAGTTTCATTGCTTCGTTTCATTTGATTCTATTTGCAAACCGGAGTTCTTAAGTTGAACTTTTCGGTTAGATCTTCTCTTTTGGAGTTCTGTCCGTGCATCTTTGCTTGTTTGCTTATGTATGCTATTGTTTGCTTACGATAGAATACCCAGAGTGCGAAGCGTGGTACTACGAGTCTCTAGGTTTTGCGAATCATTAGCAAGGCAAGTAACACTCTGATCATACCCCCTTATTACCCAGTTTTTATGCATTAGATCAAACCCTCACACATTGCATGAGTAGGATCTCTTAACTTGTGGGTCTGGGAAGTAGATTGAGGTAGAACCTATTACCTGCATTATTTTTCAAACCCTTGGGAGTTACTTCTACATTATGCTTAGGTTGCCATGCTATGCTCATAGACATGGTTTGGGTTTGAGTGAAATCCACGACAGATGTGAGTTGTTAATTAATGGTTCAACTTAAGGTGGCTACTTGAATACACATCTGGGTGGATTGGTTGCAGGGCACCTGGAGAATCCAGTGTTATCCTAGGAAATCCCAGAGGAACCGTGTGATTGTCCTATGGAATGCCACCCAGGCTCAAAGGGATCATAAAACTATTCATGCTTGAAACTTCCGTGTGCAGCCACAATGCCATTATGGGCTCTGGCATAGTATGAGTAAGTTGTGTGAGCTCTTTGAGTGGTGGACTAGCAGATGTAGGGGAAAGTAGGTGTACGGGTCCTCCTGGGGTAAAGAGTAAATGCTTCTGAAAGACTGTGTCTCGGTCATCCGTTTCTCAAACACCATGCAGTGCGAGAAATCCAACGGAGGCGATCGAGTCTTGTGAGGAAAAGTGCACAAACCTCTGCAGAGTGTACAAACTGATCATGATTAGCCGTGTCCCCGGTTATGGACAATCTTGAGTATCTGGTACTTGAATTATAGGTTGATCTCATCACTCTAAAATTAATTTGTTGTGTTAATGATGACTACTTTAATTGGGATTGAGTTGGAGGTACCTTCTCAATGATGTTTCAACTACCATGATAGTTAAAATAAAATATATTCCTTTGTTGTAGGGAAAAATTGGCTTTACGCAAAAACTCTGACCTTAGAGCCTCCACCAGCCAAATATGCATATAGTGTTAGCCTTTATTCTGTTACTTGCTTTACTATGTTATCTTGCCAGCATATTCCATGTGCTGACCCGTTTCGGGCTGCAACATGTTACGTTGCAGACTTTTCAAACGAGGAGTAAGACGTGCTAGGTTGTTTGTCATCCACTCAGCTATGCCATTGGAGTTGATGGACTCACTTATCTTCCAAGCCTTCCGCTGTTATTTTGTTAGGTGGCCTTAAGCCATAGACTTTTGTAATAAGTTCTCTTTTGAGACATTCGATGTAATAAGTGTGTGATTGTCACTCTGTTATAAATCCTTCAAGTACTGTGTGTGTCAGCATTACCGATCCAGGGATGACATAGAACACAGAGACTTCGGTCCATTCGGATCGTGGTCGCTACACACGTGTCAGCTCCGCGTGGGCACAGGTGTCACTCATCCAGTGGGCGAGATGCGCCTATGATATGTTGACATGTGGACCAGCCCAAAAGTGGCCCATAAAGTTTAAATGGGCTGACCCAACTAAAGGCCCACAATATTTTGCGGTCCATAATGGGCCAGCCCAGCAAAAGGCCCACGAGATTTTGCGGTCCATAATGGGTTGGCCCAGCAAAAGGCCCATGAGATTTTGCGGGCCATAATGGGGCGGCCCAGCTAAAGGCCCGCGAGATTTTGCGGACCATAATTGGCTGGCCTAGCTAAAGGCCCAACATTCTCTGTTAAGGCCCGTACGACTAGTGCCAAATCGGCCCGTCAACGGCCTCCTAAACTTGTCATCATCGCGGCCCATGGTCACTTCTGGCCAGTTAACAGTCTGCTAAGTAAATGGGCCGAATTACGGCCCGGTGTATTTCCGGCCTGTTAAAGGTCCTGCTTCATTTGGGCCCATTTACAGGCCATTGAAACTTTCGGCCCATAAACGACCGTGAAGGATTTGGGTCACATTCGGCCATGTGTGACATTCGGCCTGTTAGAGGCCCACTACAGATTTGGGCCACTTTCGGCCTGTTGTGATTTTCGGCATGTTAACGTCGGACGAAATCCATGGGCCGTATGTGGCCCAACGTCACATCGGGCCCATTAACAGCCCATATAAAAATGACGATAATCTAGCCCGACCGAACTTCTGGCCTGTTAAAGGCCGTGTATTAGGTCGGCGCATTTACGGCCCGTCCGAATTTTGGCCTGTGAAAGATTTGCATCGTAAATGGGCCCAATCTCACTTTCGGTCTTTTAAAGGCCCATGTTTTTATGGGCTCGAGATATTTACACGTGTAAACTGCCTATTGTTACTAAGGGCCCAAATTATGTTTAGGCATGTTAAAGGCCCACTATGGGCATAGGCCTACTAGAAAAATATGAAATCTTATGCTGATTTAGGCCCAGATATTTTTAGTGGGCTACATGCAAATTTCGGCCCATAATCATTTTTAGCCCAATTGGAATGGGCCCGACGAATGTTGGCATGTTGGGCTCCTACGAAGCTTTCGGCCGAATGCATTACTAAGGTAAACATACACTATACAAAAATAGGATCGTAATTATTGCAGCCTTTGGTAGCATCATAAATGCTATATCACAACAAAAGGCCTGTTGGCATAAAGTTTATAGTCCTTGGAGATAAAAGCACCATCAGATGTATAGACGCACAGATCATTTGACCTGAGTGCTAATGTTTCAGGCTGTAGAATCTGATGGAGCAGCACGATCTTCACCTTTTTCCGCCATTGCTCTTGAACAATGAAGCAAATGTCTGATAGTCCGATTTCAAAACCATTCATATCTTGACGACATTTGTCAACCTCTATTCTTGTTTCCGGAATGACGTCCATTAGGGATTGGACTTGTATCTGGAGCACATATATATCACTCTGTCTAGCAGGAAGATTTTGTTCAGTAGGCGATTTGGACAAGGTTACCTTGACAACCAACCGAGAATTACGCAGGAAGGTGCTTTTTGCACTGTTAGGGGAGAGATACTGACGCACTGCAGCAAGAGGTGACATTGTGCCTGTGGTAGCCTCGTCACCGGTGGTTGTGGTTGTTCAATCATGTTTTCCATAGCTTCCTGAAAGTTTGAACTTGTAGATTAGTGTACTAGATAAGTTACTAATGAGACAAAAACAAACAAAGTAGGTTACATGTTTATACATAACTTATTTTGGTGAACTACTGTAATACATTAGCATGTATTGTAGTAACAACTACATAATAAAATCACTTTCGAAACATATGTCCATGTGGCATGCCTACTGTATTGTCTATTTCCTCACATTCATTGACATCTAAGGATAAAGAGACATGGTTTAAAGTAGGATGAACATATCATGATGTCGGTGTACTAAAGTAGGGGTACCTTAGTATCCCGAACTTGTGCATGGGCAGTTGCAGCGTCCCGCGGCAGGGCTGGCCAGGTGACCACCAAGATCCTCCTCTGGCTCCTTTGGAGCCATTCAAGAACAAAGTATTTGAGTCAAAGAAGACAAGACCCCGGCAAAAGGAGCTTGCCGGGGAGGCCACTCAAGGCACAGAATCACTCAATACACGAGGCCCCGGCAAGAGGAGCTTGCCGGGAAGGACATCCAAGGCATATCAAGAAGCTTGCCGCGACGCGCCACGCGTCCCGGCAAGACCCGGTGAGCGACAAGCTCCCAGACGCGGCAAGATAGCGACCGCGGCAAAGCACTTGCCGCGGCAAAACTTCCACTCAGTTCCTACGCTCCAGCGCATCTACCCACGTGTCGCCCTGGGGCCCTTCCAGGGGCACGTGGCGGAAGGCTGTGCAGCCAGGGGAACACGGTGGCAAGCTACGATGACATGGCCACCATCGTGGCAAACGGAGGCGCCCTGACGATCACTTTTTGCACTGTTTGGGGCGACGGCGACGGGCATTCAATGCCCTTGTCCCCTGCCGTCAGGGTTAGGTATAGAGCACTATGCAAACACTGTTCCAACTACCACCCATTTTACACTTTTACCCTCAACTGCGTTGCCACCTGTCGGTGACCCCTTTGACCTATAAAAGGAGGCGCATGCGCAACGTAGAGGGGGTTCCGATCATCGATCACTCTCCACGCTCGGTCTAGCTAGAGGTTAGAGTGTAATGTTGCTCTCCTCGCTCCCAAGCCAAGAACTCAATAACAAACCAAAGCAGGAGTAGGGTTTTACGCATCCATGCGGCCCGAACCTGGGTAAACTGCTCGTGTGTGCTCCTCGATCCGCTCTTTGCGCATCCTCCGCCCCCCTTGCCGTACCGAGAAGGGGCTCCGGTCCCATAGGTGTTCGTGGGCGATCAGTTTCCCTGACATCTTTGGCGCGCCAGGTAGGGGGTGCGTCGAGGTTGTGTGAACCCGATCCGGTGTGCACGCGAGCTAGATCTTCATCAACTCCATTGGCTTCATCAACATGCCGCCGAAGAAGAAGGCTTCGGAGGCAGCAGGCCCGTCCGCGTCGGCCCCGCCACCGCCGGAGCCAACGGCTGGTGGGGTAGACGCCGACGGAAGGACGGACGTCGGCGAGGAAACTCACGAAGCTGCTAAGTCCAAGGACAAGGCGGATGACCACGCGCACTCCAAAGCCTCGGCGTCCGTGCATGCACCGCGCCCCTCTCAGGAGGCGCGGGAACGGCAGCGTCATGGTACTCAAGGTACCATACGCTTGCTGAGTCAAGGCCAAGCTGGCGGATCCCTGGACGCTCAAGGCCAGCATGCGCACCAACACGCTGGCACGAGCAAGGCACGGTCGCCGGGGCGAGATGCTGCTCCTTCTAACGTAGTTAGAAGTCCGTGCATATCTCGCTCCTCGCACCGCTCGCCACCGCTCCCCGCCACTCCAGCAGAAGCTCTAGCTCGAGCTCAACTGCTCCTCGACTTCCCTCCAGCGGCAGACAAGGCCGACAACTGGAGGGCCACCATCCAAAGCCTCATCGCCTTCGCCAACGGCGACACCCCGCAGCAGCCGAGCACGTCGCGGCTGCGGCAAGTTAGCCAGGCGCGGGCTGATGGCGACAAGACTGCCGGGGGTGCAACAACCGTGCACTCCCCGCCACGAAGGCCAAAATCGCCAACTCGTCGGATCAACCTCGACGACGACTCCACTGCATCGTCGGATCCGCGAGCTCGCCGCGATTAGCGCCAAGTACTCGACGACCGACGACAAGAGGACGCTCGAACTCGCATCGAGCGTCGGAGAGAAGCGCGGCGTCAATCTGACCAGCGTGCTGGGCCCACTGTTGATATGCAAGCGCCAGGGGGACCAGGCGACCTGCCGTACGCGGCAGGTTGCCCTGCGTTCACTCGTGAGCTGCGGCAAGTCCAGTGGCCCAGCATGAAGAACTTCAAGCCCGACGTACCCGAGAAGTACGACGGCAAGACACACCCGTCGGAGTTCCTCAGCATCTACACCATCGCGGTGCAGGCTGCCGGGGGACGAGAGGAGAAGATACTCGCGAACTACTTCCCACTGGTGCTCAAGCCAAACGTAAGATCTTGGCTCATGCACTTGCCAGAGAACTCCATCTCTTCTTGGGCTGACCTGTGCCACCAGTTTGTCGGCGCCTTCACGGGCGGCCACAAGCCACATGGCCAGGAGAGTGACCTTCACATACTTGCCCAGAAGGAAGGAGAACCCTTGCGCAAGTATATCCAGAGATTCAGCCGCGTCCAGCACAACATCTCAGACGTCCACCATGCTGCGGTTATTAGCGCGTTCCATCAGAACGTGCGTAACCGCCGAATGAGGGAGGAGATGGCGATGTGCAAGATCCGAGACGTCAGTGAGCTTTACGCCCTGGCCGACAAGTGCGCACGCGCTGAAGAGGGGAGGAAACTCCCCGGAGAGGATACTAGAGCAGGGGGGGGTCCGACAGTGAGGATGCCGCCCCGGCGAAGAAGAGCCGGCGGCGGAACAACAGGAAGAAAAAGAACAAGGAGGTGCTAGTCATTGAACAGTCCGGCAAGGAGGCTGGTGCCAAGAAAGCCCAGGCTGTTGGCTCCGGCAAGGAGACTGCCGCGTGCACCAACTGCCAGGCCGTGGCGGCCGCCGACAAGCAGGATGGCACCGACAAGCAGTATTGCAAGATCCACCGCACCAAGGGCCACGATCTCCAAAACTGCAAGAAAGTCGAATACCTCGTCGAGCAGCAGAAAGCTGGGTATGAGCGAAGCGACAAGGAGAAGGCCCAGGGAGGCGACGGTGGGTCCGGCAAGAAGCGGCCATTCAACGGCCGGGGAGGACGCCGCGGCAAGGCCAAGCAGCGGCAAGGAGACAGACCTCCCCACGGCCACGACAAGGACGAAGACGAAGACCAAGACGAAGACATGGATGATGGAGAGAACAGCGAGCAGGAGTTCCTGAAGGCCACAGAGGTTCTGTGCGTTGACGGTGGTGCTTCTCTGCATACTTCCCACCGCCAACTCAAACAATGGGTGCGGGAAGTTAATGCAGCAGAACCGCCCGTCGAGTCGCGCAAACTTCTGAAGTGGTCCATCACGCCTATCATCTTTGATATTGAGGACCACCCTGATCGCACAACTACGGTCGGGTGCTTGCCGATGTTGGTTTCACCAACCATCCGCAACCTCAAGGTCACCAAGATGCTAGTCGACGGCGGGGCCGGCCTGAACTTGATCTCCTCCGCTGTGGTCCGGAAACTCCAAATCCCCGACAGCGAGCTCGAAGAAACCGGCACGTTCCAAGGAATAAACCCGGGAAGGAGCAAACCGAAGGGGAAGATAACACTGCCAGTGACATTTGGCGGAGAGCTGAACTTCAGGACAGAGAGGATCACTTTCGACGTTGCCGATATTCCGTTACCCTACAATGGAATACTTGGCCGTCCAGCGCTCGCCAAGTTCATGGCAGCTTCTCACTACGCCTACAACATGCTCAAGATGCCCGGCTCGATAAGCGTCATCTCTGTCCCTGGTGACAAGAAGGATGCCCTTATCTGTGCCGACAAGATTTACCGGGATGCAGCAGCCGCAAAAGATAGCAAGACACTTGCCGCTGAAGCTCCTGGGGGGAAGAACAAGACCAAGTCCAGCAAGAGCTCTGGAGACCACTCCGGCAAACGCACCTCTTCGGAGTGCTGCACTGCCGTCGAGGACGCACCATCGAGCTCCACCGGCAAGTGTAAGTAGACGATGGCAGCTCCACCAACAACCAAGAAGGTGTCCGCCAAGGAGGACAGCACTGGTGGTACTTTCACCATCAGTGCCACGCTTGATCCTAAATAGGAAAGCGCGCTCGTTGCTTTCCTGCGGGCGAATGTCGACGTGTTTGCATGGCAACCGTCTGACATCCCCGGTGTTCCCAGGAAAGTGATTGAGCACAAGCTTGCCATTTGTCCTCATGCGCGGCCCGTCAAGCAGAAGGTTAGAAAACAAGCGGTGGAGCGCCAAGAGTTTATTGCAGAAGAAATCAAGAAGCCGGAAGCGGCAGGCCATGTCAGAGGTGTGCTCCATCCCACGCGGCTGGCCAATCCTGTTGTCGTGCGTAAAGCAAATGGGAAGTGGAGGCTTTGTATAAACTTCACCGATGTGAATAAAGCTTGTCCCAAAGATCCATTTCCCTTGCCGCGCATTGACCAGATTGTTGACTCCACGGCTGGATGTGAGTTGCTTTCGTTTCTTGATGCATACTCAGGATACCACTAGATTTTCATGGCCGAGGAAGATGAGGAGAAGACCGCATTCATTACTCCATGTGGCACCTATTGCTTCATACGCATGCCTTTCGGATTGAAGAATGCGGGTTCAACATTTGCAAGGGTTGTCCATACAACTTTTGAGCCACAGATACACAGGAATGTAGAAGCGTACATGGATGACATAGTGGTCAAGAGCAAGGACAGGGCAACTCTGATACAAGATCTAGATGAAACCTTTGCAAATCTGCGCAAGATCCAGCTCAAGCTCAACCCCGAGAAGTGCATGTTTGGAGTCCCCTCCAGCAAGTTTCTCGGGTTCTTCGTGTCCCAGAGGGGGATTGAAGCCAATCCCGACAAGATCAAGGCCTTGAGCAAATCGAAGCACCGAAGCGCGTCAAGGATGTGCGAAGACTTGCCGGCTGCGTGGCTGCTCTCAGCAGGTTTATCTCTAAGTCTGCAGAACGCGCCCTACCGTTTTTCAGAATTTTGAGAAAGGCAGGTCCAATGAAATGGACTCCGGAAGCGGAGGCAGTGCTGCAAGACTTGAAGAGGTACCTGTCCTCCACTCCGATACTTGTCGCACCTAAGCCACAAGAGAAGTTGCTGTTGTAACTAGCAACAACCAATCAAGTGGTTAGTGCTGCGTTAGTAGCGGAGAGGGAGGCGGATGATGAGCCAGCGGCCGCGGAAAACACATCCAGCGACAAGCAGGGGGCTTCCCTGACAAGCTCTGGTCCCGACAAGGACGGATCTGCACAGATGCAAGAGGAAGCACGGAAGAAGATGGTGCAGCGCCCAGTTTATTTTGTCAGTTCCCTCTTGCAGGGGGCTAGGTCAAGATACTCTGGAGTGCAGAAGTTGCTTTTCGGCCTTCTCATGGCCTCGAGAAAGCTGCACCATTACTTCCAAGCGCATGAGATAACAGTGGTCACTCGCTTTCCGCTGAAGAGGATACTGCACAATCCAGAAGCAACATGCAGGATCGTCGAGTGGGCACTGGAACTGTCAAGCTTTGGTCTCAAGTTTGAAAGCACTTCAACTATCCAGAGCAGAGCGTTGGCAGAGTTCATAGCGGAATGGACGCCAACGCCATATGAGGAGATCCCAGAGATGAGCATCCCCATCAAAGAAGCAAGCCAAGAATGGATAATATACTTTGATGGTGCCTTCTCGCTGCAAGGCGCCGGTGCTGGTGTGCTGCTTGTCGCGCCCACCGGGGAGCCCCTCAAGTATGTGGTCCAGATGCACTTTCCCAAGGAGCAAGCGACAAACAATACTGCAGAGTATGAGGGTTTGCTTGCTGGTCTCAGGATCACAGCGGACCTTGGGATCAAGAAGCTGATTGTAAGGGGAGACTCGCAGTTGGTCATCCGCCAAGTGAACAAGAACTATCAGAGTCCGTTGATGGAAGCTTACGTCGACGAAGTGAGGAAGCTTGAAGAACACTTTGAAGGCCTACAGATGGAGCACATTCCAAGAGCTCAAAACGACATCGCAGATGGCCTGTCAAAGTGTGCTGCACTTAAGTTACCTGTGGAACCAGGGATCTTTGTGCTCAAGCTAACTCAACCATCCGTAACACCATCAATTGGACAGAGCAAGAAGAGGAAGTTGGTTTCCGGTGACTACTTTCCGGCAGAGCTTCCCGAAGCCGTCGCCAAGAAAGTCCCCAAAATCGACACAAACAATGCTGAGGGGCAGTCTGCTCCTGCAAGCCCTAGGGTTTGTACAGTTGAAGCAGACGCTCCCGACAAGTTTTGCTCCGGCAAGCTTGCCGGGGATCGTCACGCTCCGGCTGAGACACAAGTTCTCGTCGTAGAAGCGGACGTTCCCGCAGCAGCACAAGTGCCTTTAGTCCTTGTTGTCGAGCCACAAGCTCCAGCATGGGCACAGCAGATTGTCCGTTTCCTCCAGACAGGAGAACTTCCCGAAGAACAAGAAGCTGAAAAAGTAGCCCGGTAGTCAAATATGTATCACTTTGTCGGCAACGAACTGTACAAAAGAAGACTCAACAGTGTGAAATTGAAGTGCATTCCCAGGGAAGATGGACAGAAGCTGTTGGCAGAGATACATGGAGGCATATGTGGCCACCACATTGGCGCAGGAGCACTTGCCGGCAAGGCTTTCCGGCAAGGTTTCTTTTGGCCAGAAGCCCTCTAGGATGCAACTGCACAAGTAACCAAGTGTGAAGCGTGCCAGTTCCATTCCAAGCAGATACATCAGCCAACTCAAGCTCTCCAGACGATCCCTTTATCCTGGCCATTTTCGGTCTGGGGGCTCTACATCCTCGGCCCCTTTCCCCGCGCAGCCGGGGGCTTTGAGTTCTTGTACGTTGCAATCGACAAGTTCAGAAAGTGGCCAGAAGTGGAACCAATGAGAAAGGTGACCGCACAGTCAGCAGTCAAGTTCTTCAGGTCAATTGTTTGCCGTTTCGGGATCCCTAACAGGATCATCACCGACAACGGCACACAATTCACAAGTCGCACCTTCATGCAATATGTCCAAGACCTTGACGCCAAGGTCTGCTTTGCTTCTGTTGCTCACCCGAGAAGCAACGGTCAAGCAGAGAGGGCAAACGCTGAAGTGCTGCGCGGGCTCAAGACAAGAACTTTCGACAAGCTGCACAAGTGCGGAAGGAACTGGATCGAGGAGTTGCCGGCGGCTCTTTGGTCAATCAGGACGACGCCAAATCGAGCCACTGGACAGACACCCTTTGCTCTTGTCTATGGAGCAGAGGCAGTTCTCCCCAGGGAACTCGTATACGGGTCGCCTCGAGTGCTCGCTTATGATGAGCTCGAGCAAGAGCAGCTGCGACAAGACGACGCGCTGCTCCTCAAGGAGGACCGTCTTCAGGCTGCTGTGCGAGCTGCTCGCTACGAGCAAGCTTTGTGTCGCTACCATAGCCGCAAAGTCAAGGCCAGAAGTTTCGAGGAAGACGACCTTGTTCTTTGGCGCGTTCAGTCCGCCAAGAATTCTAACAAGTTGACGCCGAAGTGGGAAGGCCCTTATCGGGTGAAACAAGTCACAAGGCCCGGCACTGTCCGCCTTGAGACCGAAGATGGCTTGCCGGTGAGCAACTCCTGGAACATCGAGCATCTTCGTAAGTTTTACCCATAAGGCGCGGTTGCCGTGATCCGCTCCGGCAACCACCTTTTGTACAAGTCTTGCCGCTGTTGCATGTAATCCTTTGTACAAAGCCGGGCGCAGACCCCGTGCATCAGTAAAGTTTATGTGCTACGCACACCTTGTCATTTTTATGCTTTTTCATTTTCTTGCATAAACTATCTGACACTTTGTGCAGCGCCATACCCGGTAAGCAGTAACGAGCCGCAAGGTTCCATATTTGCGTTTTCTCTTCCTTCTTTTTTCCCAAGGAGAAGAAGGTTCTCTCATGCACAAGTTTGCCGGGGGGGAAGAAGATAGTGGTATGGACCAAGCGCCGTTCAAGAAAACCTTGCCTTGCCGGGAAGCAGACAGCACAAAAGCTAAGTTGCCAAAGTTTGAGCAATCAATTTTTTAAAAAAATTTAAGTTATTCTCCTTGAACGACCGCGCTTTGTATGGAAAACCTGTGCGCGGAGGAACCAACTCGTGCCCAGTTGCGCCCTTATTTTGTTTCGAGTTTGCTCAATAGCTTAAGTGTGCTGTGACTAGTGGCGCGCCCTTACTTTGTTTCCGAGCCCGCTCAATAGCTTAAATGTGCTGCAGCTGGTTGCGACAAGGTTGCTTGTCGGCAATGGCACCGCCAGCAGGGTGCTGAAGTTCCGCACTCAGCGCTCACGGCAAAGGTGCCTATGCTGGCAAGTTCCCTAAAAGCGTAGGGTAAAAGCATACAAAGCAAGGGAGTCAAGCAAAGGAAATAACATTGCATTCAGTACCTAAGATAGAGTTATATTACAAAATGACTTGCCGCAATTCTAATAGACTATTGTTCATAACATGGTTGGCAATGGCAAGGGAAGAAGAAAGTAAAAAGCCTAGTCCGCACGGTCGCCTTCAACCCTCTTGATCCCGCCCACCTTGTCCACGATGGGAGCGACAAGGGCCTTGAGCGCCTCCTGGTCGGCGTCGGGCGGCAAGGTCCGGAGGACGTTGGTGAGGTAGAGGCCGAGGTTGCGGTACGCTATCTTCATCATCACCTTCTGGAGGGCCCCCGCGCAGAGCCGGCGCGACTCGTCCGCCAGCTGCTTCGGGATCTTCTCCCGGAGTTGCTGGAGGGCCGTCGCCACGCCCTTGAAGAACAGAGTGAGCTTGGCGCTGGCGTGGAGATTCTCGTCGGTGGAGTACCCGAGGTACTCCGCCCCCAGCTCCGCCAGCTCCTTGTCGATGTCCGCGGCGGCGTTGACAAGGCCTTCCGTCCATATCTCGACGTTCCGCCTAAAGTTGTTCTGAGTTATGGCGGCACTGTCCAGCAACACCTTCTCGGCCCTGAGCTCCTCCTTCAGGGCCGTTTCCCGCTCCCTGGCGCCGTCAAGCGTCTGGGTCAGCGTGGTTAGCTTCAGCTCCAGATCGGCGATGGAGTCCTTGGCGACGGCGAGCTCTTTACCCTTCTCGGAGAGGCGGACCTGCAGCTCGGAATGGCTGTGGGTGTCCTTCTCCCTCTCGAGCTTTAGTGCGGCAACCTCCTCGCCGCTCGTCTTGAGGTTGGCCTCAAGTTGCGCCACCCTCGCCTCCAAGTCCCTCTTGGCAGTCTCGGCAGCTGTAGTAGCATCCTTTGCTTCCTGCAGAGCTCCACCAAGAGATTGCTCGCGCGCGGCAAGCTCGTCCTCGTGGCTGTCGAGGTCGACCTTCCGCTGCGTCAGCTCACCTTCTCGCCAGGATAGATCCTCGGCAGCAAGCCGCTGCTGCTCCTCAGCTTCAGCTTTCTCCAAAATGAACGCCTGATGCGCCTCGGCAAGCTGCTCCCGCGCCTCCGCCAAGGATCGGAGAGCTGCTTGGTTGGCGGCCCGGAGCTCTTCTGCGCGCTTCTCCAAGTCACCACTCGCTTTGGCGGCCAGAGCCTCTAGGGACTCCAGCTTCGCTTGCCGGGCGCGATACAGAGACAGAAGCTTGCGCAGCAGCCGCTCCTCTTCGGGCTCGCTACTGCTGCTCGGCGCATCGACGATCTTCAGTCCGGCGGAGGTGAGGACCTCCCCGTCGAAGACCTCTCCCTCGACTGGCGCCCTGGACATGGACGCCCACGGGAGCTGGATGAAGACGTCGTCGCCGGTCTTCAGATAAGCGCTTGGCTCAGGCTCTTCGAGGCTAGGGGCTCCGGCTATGGAGGAAGGCTCGACGATCGGCGTAGCGCCTGGCGCTCCTGCGGCCTCAGTACCGTCGGTGCGACCGCCAGCCTCTTCGCCAGCTGCCGTGGCGGCAGCCTCGGCGGCCTCTGCGCCAGCAGGTCCGTCCGCGCCGACCGTCTCTTCAACGACGGCGGCGTCGTCGGTGACGACCTCCGTCTCCATGGGCTCGGCGGCGGAGGGATCTGATGGAAGAAAAGAAAAAAACGAACAAGTCAAGCAAACATCCAAAAAAGAAGATCAAAAGAAGAAGAGTCCAATGGTTTACCTGCGCGGGCCGGCTCTTCGGCGAAGTTCCTCGCCGGGGAGCTCTCCCTCGGCGGCTTGAAAGTAGCTCCCGCCGGCGGAGGGCCGCCAGCGCCGTCCCTTGGCGGATTACTCGCCCTTGGCGGGGTACTCGCCCTTGGCGGGGTGCTAGCCCTTGGTGGAGTACTCGCCCTTGGCGGAGTGTCCTCCCTTGCCGGGGAGCTTACCCTTGGTGGTGTGGTCGAGGCGTGCGGCACGTCGGGGGCGATCTCTTTGCGCTCCTGAGGTTGCTGCTCTGCTCCTGCACGACTCAACAAGCAAGCGTCAGCAAAGATAGATTACCCAAGCACGCCTGACAGCGAAAAGTGGACAAAGAACTTACGCTGGGGGCTGCGCTGGGGGCTACTCTGAAGACCAGTCGTCGGGTCCGGCAAGCTCGTCTCGGGCGCGCCCCCTGCTGATGCGGCGGGCTCGTCCTCGATGACGATCACCGGGACCTTGGCCCTCTTCGCGGCCCTTTGAGCCAGAGTTCTGAAAGAAGGACAAGTTCAGAGTTAGGCAAAAGAGACGCAAGAGAAAAACAACAAGAAAAACCGAAGAAATACAAGGATTTCGAAGACTTACTCTTCTTCCTCCTCGTCGGAGCTGAGCGCGGAGAAGTCAAAATCCAGCGCGCGCGTCCCTGCGGGAGGAGGCGGAGGAGTGGGTCCCCTCGGCCGCTTGGCGGGAGCAGGGACGGTGGTCTGGGAAGACCCCGCTCCGGTTGACGCCGAAGCACGAGGAACAGCGGGAACAGGAGCGCCGGTCCGGGAAGATCCCCCTCCTGTTGCCGCTGAAGCACGAGGCACTCCCTTGGCGGCCTTGCTTGTCATGGTGGCGCGTGGCGCGCGGCGCTGTGGCTGTTAGCCCGCCTGCCACCCCGTCGCGTCTGCTGCCTTGCGGAGGCGCCTCCTTGTCGGAGCTGGAGGACTTGTTGGTGGTGGCGAGCTGCCCGAGGAGGAAGAAGAGGAGCCAATCTCCAGTGAGCCGCCCGAGTCCTCGGCAGGCTCACTGGACCCGACACCCTGCTCGGCGGTCCCGCTCCACTCTACGCCCGGCTCGGTGGGCTCGCTTGTCCCGGCGATTTTCCCGGCAAGCTTCCCCGCTTTGCGGAGCTCTTCCTCCTCGGCGAGACTTGTCGCCTCCGCTGCCTCCGCCTCCTCCACTGTATACCCGAACTCACCCGCGGCCACGGCTACCGCTGCCTCTTCCAGCCTGGTGGCAATGTATGCCATCTCCTGGTCGATGGTATCGCGGGTGAGGCCCCTCTTCTCGTCGACATTGACTGGCTGCTCCACCAAGTTGTCGAAGAATGTTTGCACCGCCTCGTCGGAAGGTTCTTGCCAGGTGGGATCGATCCCGTGAGAATCGCACAGCAGCATCGCTACGCGGATGGCGCTGAGCGCAGAGCTATTACACAGCGGGACGACGCCTCGCGGCAACGAGAACTATTCGGGGTGGGCAGAGTCATACTTGAACAAGGCCTGGAGCATTGCGTTGAGCTCCAGGACAGTAAAATTCCAGTTGAGGCCCGGGCGCAGCCTCATGATGTCTGCCGCGTTCTCGAACTCCCAAGCAGCCCTCTTCCTCTCCTGCAAGGGGGCGATGCGGCGGCGGAGAAAATCTGCTCCTACTGCGCCTACGGTGAGCCCGGGTGCCGGAGGCGAAGAATCCTTGTGGTGGCGATCTTCAGTCTGCTATCCTCCGGGGCCAAATCGCTCAAGTCGTTGCCGTGTACTACTGCGGCTTGGCGCCGGGAAGTGAATGGCTGCGGGTCATCCTCTACTATCCAACACCAGTTGGCTCTCCACTCATCCCACTTGCCGCGGAGCTCCCCTTCCAGATAGGCTTCCTTCTTGTGCGTCCTCGAGATCCAAGAGATTCCGCCAGACAGAGGCGACCCTGCTTCGACTCGGGGCATGAAGAAATGGCGGAAAAGAGCTACATTGGGGTAGACTCCGACAAAGTTTTCGCACAGATGTGCGAAAACGGCCATGGTCAAGACGGTGTTGGGGGTGAAGTCAAGGAGATGAAACCCGTAGGTATTCATGATGTCGCAGAAGAACTCGGAAAAGGACGGGCAGAGCCCGCAGTAGAAGAACAAGCCAAAAAAGGCGTAGCCGGTCGGGAACATGTCGCAGGCTACGGCGGGGAGTACCTTGGTGCGAGGATGCGCCTTCGTCTCCCTCGCCCAGAAGAGGTAAAAGGTATCCCTCAGCTCCTCTGTGCCAAGCTTTGGCGGGAAAACCGCCATCTTCTTCCGCATTGCTGCTAGCCGCAACGCCTCGGCGGACTTCGCGGCCTTCGCCTTCTCACCCTTCGGAGCCATGGCGGGGACGGCGGGGGAAGTCGACGGCGCTGGTAGTGCTGGTGGCGGCGGAGGGGGGCGGAGCGCTGCTCTCTTTCGACCTTCGAGGAGGAGGGGAGCGGCGGGGGTTTCTGAGGATGGAAGAAACAAAGGACGAATGGGAGGAACTGCCCCTGTTTCCCCTTCTTTTAAGGGGGGAGGAGGGGCACGTTCCGCATTTCCCATTAAAGAAACAGGCCACGATCTCTCCCACGACGCCGCGATTGACGCGTGCCGTTAGAGGAGGGCGCGATGGATACGGAAAAAGATTCGGCACGAACCAGGCCGCGCGTGCCCGTGCACTGTTTTGGGCCTGGCCCAATAGCGCTCGACACCGTGCATGGCCCAGGCCCGGGGGCTCCTGTCGGTGTACTAAAGTAGGGGTACCTTAGTATCCCGAACTTGTGCACGGACAGTTGCAGCGTCCCACGGCAGGGCTGGCCAGGTGACCACCAAGATCCTCCTTTGGCTCCTTTGGAGCCATTCAAAAACAAAGTATTTGAGTCAAAGAAGACAAGACCCCGGCAAAAGGAGCTTGCCGGGGAGGCCACTCAAGGCACAGAATCACTCAAGACACGAGGCCCCGGCAAGAGGAGCTTGCCAGGAAGGCCATCCAAGGCATATCAAGAAGCTTGCCGCGACGCGCCACGCGTCCCGGCAAGACCCGGTGAGCGACAAGCTCCGAGACGCGGCAACATAGCGACCGCGGCAAGGCACTTGCCGCGGCAAAACTTCCACTCAGTTCCTACGCTCCAGTGCATCTACCCATGTGTCGCCCTAGGGCCCTTACAGGGGCACGTAGCGGAAGGCTGTGCAGCCAGGGGAACACGGTGGCAAGCGGCGATGACATGGCCACCATCGTGGCAAACAGAGGCGCCCTGACGATCACTTTTTGAACTGTTTGGGGCGACGGCGACGGGCATTCAATGCCCTTGTCCCCTGCCGCCAGGGTTAGGTATAGAGCACTATGCAAACACTGTACCAACTACCACCCATTTTACACTTTTACCCTCAACTGCGTTGCCACCTATCGGTGACCCCTTTGACCTATAAAAGGAGGCCCATGCGCAACGTAGAGGGGGTTCCGATCATCGATCACTCTCCACGCTCGGTCTAGCTAGCGGTTAGAGTGTACTATTGCTCTCCTCGCTCCCGAGCCAAGAACTCAATGACAAACCAAAGCAGGAGTAGGGTTTTACGCATCCGTGCGGCCCGAACCTGGGTAAACTGCTCGTGTGTGCTCCTCGATCCGCTCTTTGCGCATCCTCCGCCCCCCTTGCCATACCGAGAAGGGGCTCCGGTCCCATAGGTGTTCGTGGGCGATCAGTTTCCCCGACACATGACATCATTCATATCATGGGCAAACAGATATAAAACAAACATGCTATTTTATCATTGTGTGCGCACGTGAAGATAACAACTAGAATACAGATCAATACCAAAAGAATATCCTTCATCTCTTTTAAACCATGTAAGGTGAAATGATACGTTAAGACAACTGTGTATAAAAGTGAACAGAGTAACTGACATTGGCTGCAAACCAAGTAGTTAAATGAACACATCACATTACCAATCAGTTCAAAGGCAGGAGGAGTAAGGACTTACAACAGCGGCTTGAACTGGTGTGCTCATGCCCTTCATTTTGCTGGTGTGGAAATCCTTGAAGATTTGCACTACATTCGGTTCAGGTTCTTTTTGGTCCGCACAGGCTTTCCTCCGTATTTGGAACAAGTCAATATAGATACGATAATATGTCACAGAAAAAATAAGGAAGTAACAGCTATTTACAAGAGCATGGCATTGTGCAATATAGCTACGAGATCATGTTGTCTATTGGAATTTCACTTAAGAACGGTTGGTATTGTTCTTCAAACAGTTAGCCTAGAAGAAGATACACTTCTAAGGCACATATATAAATACAAGTTCAATATGTGGTCTGGTCAAATACATATAGCCTACCTGGTACTTTGGATCAGACTAGTGTTTAACGAGGGATGTCCAGTCTTCATCTGTAATATATTCCATTGGAGATGTTTGGGCGATTTCATTGTTAGCCTTGCCTTCAAAGTGAGATTTTCTAAGGTGGTACCGATACTGTCGCAGAGCAGACTTAAAAACAAGAGTGCATGCTTGTTTAGTTGCATCATCTTTCGGATCCAACTTGAACCTCATCTATTGAAAAAAGAATGTGAGTCTTATTAGGAGGAAGCTAGAAAGTATGGGACAGAGCAAGACCATATTACTAATTGCTATGAATAACATTACTTACGGATAAATGGTCAAGGAAGGTGTTAAACTGGGTATTGTCTTTCTCATTCCTGTACTGGATCCACGTTGGGAGGATACGTGTATGACACCTAATGACAATGGCTGCCTCTGAGACTAACTTGGTTAATATGTCAAGCATTATCCCTCAAAATGGATCTCCATTCTTCCTCCTTCAGATTTTGTTAATATGTCAAGCATTATCCCTGATGTATGTTTTCGCTTGCGTCATGGTGCTAGTTCAACAACGAATATGGAAAGTGTTAGTCTACATCAAACTGTGAGAGTGCATATAAAGGAGCATGCAGCTACAACTTGACTCGGTCAGGTACCGTCTTGGTGTTGATGCTCATGAGGTTCATCTGATCTTGCCAAGTCATGTTGTGTCAGCAGTGCTTCAGAAGTAGTGTTAGGTGTGAAGGCAGCTTGGGAATTGGCCATTTCCGGAGGAAATGAATGAGTAACTCGTTGAGATGCTGGTACAGTTGAAGCGGATGCTGTAGCTAGTGGAGCAGGTGATACTGTGTTTGTAGATTTAGCCGGTGGACTTGGACCTTCTACTGCACTATAAGTACCAGCAGAATCTGGACGGCATATCCTTTTCCGTTTCACCCGACGAGTAACACCACTCCCTACTATATTATTTTCCTTGCTCTTTTTTGACTTTGCCATGTCAAGCCATACCCACAACACAAAAGAAAAGAAATCACTCTTCGGAACTCATTGATGCATGATACAGACAAGCAATACTTTGATGTAAGACAACCGTATGAGGATGGAATATGTAAGAAAAACAGGACGGCATGACATATTCACAACTACGATGTGTAAACTAAGCAGAAGGATTTTCAAGAAAATAAATGCAAGCTAGACACCATATGAAAGATGCAACCAATATTACTCTGCCAAGTTAAAAGTGTCTTGTCATAAGTGGCAATTCGAAAAATTAGAAGCAGTACAACATAGAAATCAATGCAAGATGCAACCACTATCAAACTGCCATGTTAAAAGTGTCCAATCATGAGTGACTGATGCAGTATACACAACAGAAGTACTTTGATGTAAGAACATGGTATGATGGATAGATGAAGTGTATTCTAGACACAGTACGCCATGTCATATGCACATGTATAACGTATGAACTCAGTAGGTGCAATATAATCAAAATAGAAGAAATACAGGCTAGACAACATATGCAACATGAAACCAATTATCACACTGTCAACTTAGAGCAAGCACCTGCGATGGTGGAGTACGGGAGGTGAACTCATCATGTAGACTTGGGACTTCAACTTCAGTAGCAGTAGCAGTGGCAAATCAAGAGAGTCTCTGTTTGCGTCGGTGCAGAGGACCACGAACATCCCCTAACTTACTCTTTTCCATCCTATTTTCTGATATTGCCTTATAAAGTCAAAACCACAAGAAGATGAATAAAATTAGCTCTGCATAACTGGTTGATGCATGATACAGACGAACACTACTTTGATGTAAGGCAAGCGCAGGATAGGAGGATGGAATATATACAAAAAAGACAGCGTTTCATATTCACACGTACGATAGGAGGATGGAATATGTATGAAAAAACAGTAAGCGGAAGGCATTTCAACAAAATTAGAAGAAATGAAATCTAGGCACCATATGAACATGCAACCAATATCACTCTATCATGTAAAAAGTGTCTCGTCGTAAGTGCCATTTCAAGAAATTAGAAGTAGTACAAGCTAGAAGACAATGCAAGATGCAACCTACATCACAGTCCCAAGTGAAATGTGTCTTATGTGTAAGTGATTGTTGCAGGTATAAGTTGTAAGCTATACAGATGCAAGTCAACATAATCAGAAGCAATACAAACTAGACATCATACGGAAAACGCAACCACATATAATAGTTCCAAATTAGAGCAAGCACCTGTGATGGTGGAGTAGGGGAGATGTGCTCATCATGTATGCGTATGTTCTAGAAACAGGAACACGTGTCATATTCACAGGCATTATGTGTAAAGTAAGCAGATGCAATTCAACAAAGTTAGAAGCAATACAAGCTAGACATCATACGCAACATGCAACCAAATATAATAGTGCCAAGTTAGAGCAAGCACCTGTGATGGTGGAGTAGGGGAGATGTGCTCATCATCTACACAGCTACGTTGATTGTCCAGCCTTGCGTTTTCTTGCGAATCTTGTTGGGAGGATGGCTGAGTAGAATCTATAGAGAACCTCCGTTTTAGTTGCTCGGAAGGACCACCATCATCCAATGCCTTGCCAATTCCATTCAGCTTTATTGATTTTGCATTCTGAGGTCAAACCGACAAGAAAAAAGGAATATAATTCGCTCTTGAGAACTCATTCATGCATGATACTGACGAACACTACTCCGATGAAAGGCAAAGTCATGATACGAGGATGGAATATGTACGAAAAAATGGACGGCTTGACATATTCACACCTATGATGTGGTAACTAAGCAGAAGGCACTTCAACAAATTAGAAGCACTGGAAACTAGACACCATATCAAAGGTGCAATCAATATCACTCTGCCAAGTTAAAACTGTCTCGTCATAGGTGGCGTTCATCAAACTAGAAGCAATACATGCTAGAAATCATATTCAAGACGCAAACCAATATCACACTGCCAACTTAAAGGTGTTTTATCATAAGTGACTGATGCAGGATACACAAGAAGAGTAGTTTCATGTAAGAACATGGTGTGATAGACAGATATAGCATGTACCAAAAACAGGAAAGCATGTCATATTCACATGTATCATGTGTAAGCTAAGTAGATGCAGTTTACACTAATTAGGAGCAATACAAGCTAGACACCATATGCAACATGCAACCTGATATCACACTGCCAAGTTAGAGCAAGCACCTTGGATGGTGGAGTAGGGGAGCGGAGACTTGGACCTTGTAATGCACTATCAGTACAAGGAGAATTAGTACAGATGCTCCGTTTACGTTGCTACAGAGGACCACCATCATCGCCTTCCTTACTCTTTTCCTTCCTCTTTCTTGATTTTGCCTTGTCAAGTCAAACCCACAAGAAAAAGGAATAAAATTTGCTCTTCAGAACTCATTGATGCATGATACTGACGAACACTACTTTCATGTAAAGCAGCCCCATGATAGGAGGATGGAATATGAAAAACAGGACGGCATGACATATTGACATGTATGATGTATAAAGTGTAAACTAAGCACATTTGATAGCGCGAAGTTAAAGCGAGCACCTGGGATGGTTGTGTGTGGCAATTGAGATCATCAACTGCAGAGCTATGTTTAATGTCTCCAACTGCTGACACTACATCCTTTAGAGCACTCAAACGCTTAGTGCTTATCTTCGAATTACACTGGAGCGAGTTCTATCTTTTCTTTGCAGCATTCATCAACACTACGTCAGAGTCTGAAATACCCATGCATAAAAAAACAATAGTGTGAGTATGGGCGAAGTGTGTGCACAATTAGTACAGTGTAAAGGTAGCAGATAGCAGGTCGGTGAGAAATAAATGACGGGAGACATATGATAGCTCTACAACATGCATGACACACTAAATTACTACAAGATTCTATGAAAATAACATTCGACTGAAAACAAATAGGTCACTCCATTTTTTCTACACTGTCCGATGTACAAAGAATGGGCAGATCGCCTTCATCTACCTCCAGCCATTCAGTGTTGATGATCTTCCTCGAAACGGCAGCGAACACCGGCCCAGTCCCCTACATGCACCCTCCCCTCGACCTCACCGCACCGCCGTGCTTGGCACCGCCCCCGGCAATCCATTCAAGCACCGCCGACTACCAGATCGGGCGTAGGCAGCTCCTGCGCCCAACACCCTATGATAGACACCGATGTGCCGCTTCCCTGGCGAACAGGCGGACTAGGTGCTCCACGCGCCTAAGCGGGTGCTGCTTCTTTTAATCGCAGTTCAACTGACCCTGAATTGAAATCCAGACGGGCTACTGATCTCTAGCCAAGGTGAAATAGTAAAGGGAGGAAACCTTGTGCATTTAGTATCATGAGGAAGATGCAGTAAGAAGCGCTCAACTAGTTTCTTTCATGGGATGAATACGGTGTGAGCAGAGACATAAGGTTTGCATGAATAAGGGAAGAGGAGTACCTCTTTCTGCTGGCAGTGCTGTGTCCTCCTTCTGTTTTTCCAATGATCTTCTTGTGGTTCGCTGGAAACAAGAAGTTGTGGAGGACGGTGTTGCCTTGGACGAACCCCTGGCCAAGTTGTTGAGTGTTGTGCGGTGGCCGTGTGACAGTGGCGGGGAAGCAGATCCAAGGCGGCGAACGACAGCGTAGCGGGAATAGCTCCGGTGTGGTGGACGGTTGCGATAGTGGAGCGGCAGCAGTGAGGCCCAGGACGGCGTGGTCGGAGTGGTTCTGGTATAGCGCACGTCGGCGTCGGCGTCGTGGAGGCAGCTCTACCTCGGCTTCAGCTGCTATGTCCTTGAGCGCATTGCGTTTGCGGTTGCGTTGGACGACGACGTCGGGGTACCAGCTCCGGCGTGATGGAGTTGGGCAGCGGTGGATTGGGCACTATGGGGTGGAGGACGGAGGAGGCTGGGGTTTTGCGGCTGGTGGAGAGGGCGTTTTGGCACCCACGCAGTATGAATGGGGAAACGTAGGGAGGCGGGGAACTGAGGGGGAACAATGTTTCGGTTTGGGAGGCACTTGTTTGAAATTTGGGGAAAGTTACAAACTTTGCCCCCATCTAAAATTTCGGACATATTGCGGGTTGGGGGTAGGACAGTAATCTCAGGTGTCCCAAATGCGGGCGGGATAGATTTCGGCCGAGCGCGTGGTGTCGGGGTATTTGGATCGACACCTATGGGATCACAAGAATCCCTACTACGGTTGCGGGGCGCGGGGTTGAGAGAAGAGCGGATATAATAGTTAGCACACGGTTCCTTTACCCAGGTTCGGGCCGCAAAGATGTGTAAAACCCTACTCCTGCTTTGGTGGATTATATGTTTGTGTTCTTCAGCTAGTGAGGAGCTCCAAAAGAGTCGCGAGGAGTTCTAAAGAGCCGAATCCTTCTCCTGGTCGCCTCGGGCCTCCTTTTATAGAAAAAAGGGATTGCCACAGTGGCACACAGGAGGTGGAAAGGGTACAGTGATGCGAGGTTATCCCTCGCATTACAGGACAAGGCGCATTTAATGCTCTTGTCTTAGGTGTCCTTGCTTTATCGGGGACGAGGGGAGACGTCCGTCTTGTCCGTCGCCGCTCCTCCTTGTGTTGACACGCGCCCTGGCCAGCGGTGCCTGAGGCGGCAGGCAGGCAGCTGAGGTGGCGCAATGGCGGGTCTCCACGAAGATCTGCATGTTGCCACGCAGGAGCCTGCCCAGCTGGTTGGGTCGGCAGCTGCATGGGGCGGTGGAAACTCAGTTGGTGCGGGCCTGACGGTGGCCCTGCGGGTGTCCTCGGCAAGGGCCTTGCCGGGGCCCCGGCAAGGGTCTTGCCGCGGCGCCTGCTGTCATCCCCGGCAAGGTGCTTGCCAGAGGCCTTGTGGTCCTCCTTGGCTGGGATCCCGCCAAGGGTCGTCTTCCTCTTAGTGTGTGTATCTGTCCTTGAATGTCTTCACAAAGATCTTCTTGCCACCATGGGGATATCTCCCGAATCCTTGCCCCATGGGGGCAGTGGACTCAAGGGTGATTCGCTCCATAGGCTTGGGGCGAGCTGCCGTGGCAAGGGTCTTGCCGGGGCTGCCAGAGCTGGCCCCGGCAAGGATCCTGTCAAGGCTGCTGAAACTGGCTCCCGGCAAGGATCTTGCCGGGGGAAGCCGCTTCGTCCCTTTGCTCCTTCTGGTCTTGTTCTTGGCGTTGCTCCAGTTCCATCGAGCTTCGGTCTTACCTTGGCTCACCTCCCGTGTTGCGCTTGGTGTGGTGGTGCCCATGGCTCAGACTGCCCGTGCACAGTCATAGGGGTACAAAAAGTGTACCCCTCTTTTTGTACACCGACAGGAGCCCCCGGGCATGGGCCATACATAAGCGCGACGCGCTGTTGGGCTAGGCCCAGAACGGTGCACGGGGAGGCGGGGCGGTTTTCACCGTGGTAAGATTTTCCGCGCGTCGCGCCTCCCACGAACCGTGCGCATGGCGCGGGGTGGAGGGGCGAGCGTGATGTGGGCAGCATGCGTGGGGCCGTTTCCGCAGGCATGCGTCATGTCGCAGTAAATGCGAAAGGGGGCGACTTCGCGCCTTCCCCGTAAACGGGGGGAGGCGTGGAGGCGCGACCCATTTACTGAACGGTGGGGCGGTGGGTCGGTCCCGGCTCCCTCGCCTTCTGCTTCTTGATTAGCCGAGCGGGGCGGTCGAGCCCCAGCCTCGCTCCTTTATAAAGAGCGGGAGGGAAGGGACGGTGCCCCGCACTCCCCCATATTCTTTCTCCTTCAGCTTCTGCTCCTCTCTTCTGTTCGCCATGAAGAGAGGAAATCTCGGCACTTCAACGGTGGCAGCGAGGTTCGCTGCTCGACAACGCGCCCCTCCTTCTCTTGCACCTGCAGTGGCTGAACCAGCCACGAGGGGAAGAGGGAGGGGGAGAGGCCGTGGGCGAGGTCGGGGCGCTCGGGGAAGAGGAGGACGGGGCGGCCCGCTGGCCTCGCCCCCGCCAGCAGCCCCTCCTCCAATGGAAGGCCATATTGGGGATGACCCTTGTGAGTTCTTCGTTAGGATGCGGGGGCCGCCGCGCCGTCGCCTTTGTCTCCCGACTCCATTTGCGCTGGAGAGGGAGGTGGATCCGCCGGAGTCGCTGCAGCTGCACATGAGGGGCTGCGGGATCAGTGGCACGCGGGTCCGCGTCGACTTCCCTGCCCCTCATGTGATGTATCTTCGTCAAGGATGGAAGACATTCGCTCGCATCCACAGCCTGACGGATGGGCTCACCCTCCATTTCAAGTTGATGGAGGATGGCCATCTCTCCGTCAAGGTCTTCGGGCACCTCGGGACTCGTGCGAGGTGCTGCGTGGAGAGCTCCTTTGATGATGAAGACTCCTCCTCGAACTCCTCCTCGAACGAGGGTGACGAGGAGGACAGCGGCAGCGACGATGAGGGCGGTGGACGGCAGGATGACGGGTCCGACTAGGTGTCGGGCGCCGCTCCTGGTGGCTCCGGCGACCTCATCATCCACGTCGCCGGCTCCTTGAACTTCTCGGGGCCGTCTCCTTGGCGGCTGGCGTAGGGAGGCTGCGCAAGAGGAAGAGGAAGAAGGCGGGCGGCAAGGTCGTCATGTCGGAGTATGCGGGCACCGACGCCTTCGACGCGTACTGACGTCCTGCCGCCTCGTCTTCGAGCTCTACCTCCGGCGCTGTCTGTAATGCCCAGGATGGGACTATATCTCCTACGTGTCGAGGCACGACTTAAAGATATAAGCCCATTCTGGAATGATTGCAAGTTTGGTATCTTTGCACGACTCATGTAAAAGAGGGATTAAATTGCAAAAGGAGATAGTTGGCTTACACTCGCCACTTCACACAATTCATTACATAAGCCAAAACATCATTCAAAACATCACAGCCCATCTAAGGGTAAGATCCAAAAGAAAAGATACCAAAACATAAAGCCACAGGTCTAGATCGAATCCTAGTAGAAACCACTACTGATCGTCGAAAACGTCACAAGCATACGGCCACTCTCTTCATCGAGCTCCCAGTGAAACTCTGAACCAGCTCCTGCTTCGAACTCGGCTGAACCTACATCTGCTATTGTAGTATCTGTGAGCCACGAGGACTCAGCAATCCCATAACCATGGGTATCAAGACTACCAAAGCTTTATGGGTAGGAAGAGGTAAAGTGGTGAGGTTGCAGCAGCGGCTAAGCATAATATGGTGGCTAATTTACGAGTACCAGAATAAGATGAGCATCTACGCAAACGGTCGCAAAAGTAGTGATCGCTAAAGATCCTGAACTACATACGAATCAAACATAACCCCACCGTGTTCTCTTCTCAAAGTGAAAAGAGACAGTCACGGTTACCCACACAGTTGTGTGTTTTACTTCGGATCCTCTGTCAAGTTTTCTACAACCGGACATTAACAAATTCCAATCTGCCACATAACCGCCGGCACAGCTTTCGAAAGATCATAACCCTGCAGGGGTGTTCCAACTTAGCCCATCACAAGCTCTCACGATTAGCTGAAGTGATAAATATAAGATCATCACCCCTTATCTTAGGGAAAACCGATCAGGCTCGGCATCCCGGTAGCACAAGACATTTCGACAATGGTAAAACAAGTCCAGCAAGACCTCCCGACGTGTCGACACCCTGATAGTATCCACACGTATCTCGTCTCAGGCCACGTCCGGATGGACGATCCTACATGAGCCAAACCTCGAGTTTCCCCGTGGTGGCCCCGCATAACCCCCGTTTGGGACCAACACCATCAGCACTGGCCCCCCTGCTATGTAGAATTAAGAACCCGAGGGTGCGACCCCCTATGCAAATTTAAATAATTAATTAAGTTGTTATTATGAGGCAAATTAAAACCAATGTTGGGCCTTGCTGGAGGAGTTTTATTCAAAGTCGAACTGTCAAGGGGTCCCCATCCACCCATCGTGTAAGGAACGCAAAATCAAGGAACATAATGCCAGTTTATCGGCGCCTAAGGTGGCATGAGTGGAACAAAACACCGAGCAAAATGCCAAGCCTTCCACCCATGCCCAGTATATAGGTGTGTTAATAATAATTATAGATATTGTGATATACCAACAACAAGTTCCCTCCTGGAACGATCTTCATCTTCACATGCAACTAACAACGCTATAAGAGGGGCTGAGCAAGCGGGTAACATAGCCAAACAGTGGTTTTGCTAGGAAGGTTTCAAAAGGTTAGAGGTTTCATGGCAACAAGGAGAGGCTGACATAAAAGATGGGTAGCGCGACATGTAATGATAGCATCGAGACAACTAAGCATGGCAATGGTAGTAAAGGTATCCAAGGGTATGATCATCTTGCCTGGGATTCCGCAAGGGAGAAGAACGGGTCCATGAAGTAGACGGAGCAACATAGTCGAGCGAATCCTCACAACTCCGGAACGAAACCGAAGCTAACAAGAGAAGCAACCAGAAAGAAGCAAACAACACGGTAAACATACAAGCATAAACATGGCATACGATGCACATCCAAGTATGATGCATGTCCGGTTTAAAATATGCATGGCATGGCAAAGTGCACAAATAAAACTACAAGTTAAGTGGAGCTCAATATGCAACGAGTTGCATATTGGCGAAACACCACATTTAATTATATAGTTGACTCTCGTTTATTTACAAGACAAGATTAAATGTTTGTTAACATGGCAAGAGGTGAAGCATAATAAAACTACACTATTTAGGCAATTTAAATGAGGCCGGAAAATAACAACAACAATTCCGGGAAATCCCCATGAGCATGTTTAGTAATTATAAGCAAACAACAATTAAACATTCAAAGGTTGTTAACATGATGCGGATGACATGATCAAGTTTTATGCAATTATATTAAAGTTGACATGAAGAAGATGTGAAGTATTGTCACCGTGGTGGAAGGAAAGGGTGCCACGGCAACGATCCGAAAATGATGCAACGACATCATATCGGTACCGGTAACTCGTTGAGGGACCGGTGCAAAAGAAAGATGGCGGAGCGAGCGGAACAAGATGAAAGGTGGGGTGAACCCGTCACCGGGTTCCCACGAGTCGGCGACGAGGCAACCGAGGAACATGACAAAAGGACGAAACGGGCACGGTGCTCACTAGGGAAGAAACATCTCATACAACACATGCATGTCACGGGTCATCGTCTCGGGGTTATACCTTCGAAACATCGTTTCGGAGGGGCTCGAGATCGTAGAGGGACGTAGAGGAAGTAGTTGTACACGGCCGTAGAGGAATTAGATGTTCACGTAGGCGTTTTCATTGCCGAAGAGGTACTTGACGATTTCGAGTGCTCCGGGCGTCGTGGTACTTGGCGCTTCAAAACATTCATCGTAGTACTTGCCGTAGGGGTACTTGTCGTGTCGAAGTTGACGTCGGGGTACACGTTTTATGTAGTGGTACTTGGTGCGTCTCCGAGAAGGTAGTTGTACATGTCAACCTGGCACTTAGCAAAAAGAAAAACAGTAGCAATACATGGCGGTGGTCTCTCACGCAACGAAACAACAACGCGTCCATAAC
>LR738713.1:87670772-87696140 GCA_902687465.1 Secale cereale | reverse complement strand
GGTCGGGTGCGAGCGCCCTAGGGTTGCGAAGGGAATGGGCTGGAGGGAGGTTTGGGCCTGATGCTGTTGGGCCGGCTGGGGGGGTGAAGAAGGAGACGCGGCGGCGCTGTCGCAGTAGAGGAGGGGCTGTGGGTTGGAGGCCCAAGAGGCCTGGGCCGCGGCTGGAATGAGGAGGGGGGTTAGGGCAAAAACACAAGAGGTTATTTTTCTCGAGCATCATAAAATGAGCACGGTCCGAGAAAAATAGAAAAGGCATGAACGAGATATAATTCAAACTTAATTGAATTTAATTCAAAAGAGTTTGAACTAAGACTTGATTATTGAAGTGTCCAAAAATGTTGAGGATTTTTGGTGGAGTCTTGATAAAAGGAAAAAGAATTATAGACAAGGTAGGAGGGAAACTTGAAGAAGAAAAGGCATGGGGAAAAATATGCAAGTGTCTTGCGGTTAATTCCAAACAATGGAATATTTATTATAATAGCTCCCTAAAATATTGGGAGTATATGTTATAAAGAGTAGACATCCTTCACTCGATTTAAATGGACCGAAGGTCCACACAATTTATTTAAGTTGAGATGCAAGATTAATGACATGATGGCATGATGACATGATGCAATGCAAAAATAAATAACACAAGGAAAATAAAACACACGGGAGATCCCGGAACATCTAGAATCTTCTGGGATCTTCTGGGATCTTCTGGGACGTCGGTCTTCGGGCGTCACACTGTCATCACCATCCAGCCCTTGGGCGGCCACCGAGATGTCCTCTTGGTGTCTTCTACCACCCGTAGCTTGCCTAGGTGCCCCTTTTGCCCTTCTCGCCTCCTTGACCTACCTCCTGAGGAGAGGGACAAGAAAGGCATTACGGGCATCTTATCTCTTTTTAGTTTGTAGGCCTTCGAGCATCCGTTAACTTTAAAACTTGTAATCTCCTAGTTCATGTTTTTATTCCCTATGGACTGTACCTGAATGGAACGTTTTTAATGTAAAAGGAATGTTTGCCGGGTCATTTGTTCGCGGGTAAAACCCACAACAGGGAATAAATCCCTGATATCTCTAAGATATCCGGCAACAGGCCTTGCCGTCTCCCTACTTCGCTCGACCTTTCTCACGCCTTTGGCGGAGGCGGGGATGAAGTGGGCTCAAGCTCCTCGTTTCATCCTTTCGCCGCCGCGACTACGACCAAACTTAGTCCCAGGAACGAGCCCTAGGACCTAGAGTTATGGGAGCACGGTAGCTTAAGGAAAAGAACGAGGTTTCACATACCTCAGTCCATAATGGAATGCATGATAAGGGATAAAGAACTTATCTGAAGCTGCCGCTCCCGGTAACCCTAGTCCGCCGTGGGTGAATCTTTGCCCTTGTAACCCCCGGCAACACTAGCTCGCCGGGGCCTAGGTGCTAGTCTGTTCCTCTTTCTTTTCCCCAAGTGGCTTTGGCAAGGATGTCTGTGCGTCCTGTGAACCAAAGAAGATAGAGGAAAGACAAAGACTCGACCTCTAAGCTAGGGGTTAGCCACCGCTAAGCACTATCAACCCTAACCAAGGACGAGACTCGACTCAGCATGCATGCTATAACTTAGGGCGCCAGTGCTTGATTTATTTATGCTCAGGGTCTGCACCTGGCTTTGTACAAAGGGTTACATGCCTTGCCGGCAAGGCTTGTACAAAAGGGTGGCTTGCCGGGGGGCCCGGCAAGCCGTGCCTTATGGGTAAAACTTGCGAAGATGCTCAATGTTCGAGTAATTTCTCACCGGAATGGCATTTTCGGTCTCCAGGCGGACTGCGCCAGGCCTGGTGACTCGTATTACCCGATAAGGGCCTTCCCACTTCGGCGTCAACTTGTTCGTATTCCTGGCCGATTGAACGCGCCGGAGAACAAGGTCTCCTTCCTCAAAGCTTAGGGCACGGACCTTGCGGCTATGGTAGCGGCGCAAGGCTTGCTGGTAGCATGCTGCTCTCATAGCCGCCCGAAGACGATCTTCCTCATGGAGCGTTGCGTCCTCTTGCCGCAGTTGCTCTTGCTCAAGCTCATCATAAGCGAGCACTCGAGGTGACCCGTATATGAGTTCAGTGGGGAGAATTGCTTCTGCCCCGTATATCAGGGCAAAGGGCGTCTGGCCGGTGGCTCAATTTGGCGTCGTTCTGCTCAACCAAAGAACCGCCGTCAACTCATCAATCCAGCGCCTCCCGCTCTTGTGCAGCCTGTCAAAGGTCTTTGTCCTTAATCCTTGCAGCACTTCAGTGTTTGCCCTCTCAGCTTGACCATTGCTCCGGGGGTGAGCAACGGAAGCGAAACAGACTTTGCTGCCGAGGTCTTGGGTATATTGCATGAAGGTGCGGCTTGTGAACTGCGTGCCGTTGTTGGTGATGATCCTGTTGGGTACACCAAAACGGCACACCAGTCCCTTGAAGAACTTGACGGCTGACTGAGCTGTGAACTTCCTCACTGCCTCCACTTCTGGCCACTTTGTGAACTTGTCGATTGCAACGTACAAGTACTCAAAGCCCCCGACAGCGCGGGGAAAAGGGCCCAGTATGTCGAGCCCCCAGACCGAGAAGGGCCAGGAGAGAGGTATGGTTTGAAGGGCTTGAGCTGGTTGATGAAGTTTCTTTGAATGGAACTAGCACGCTTCACACCTGGTGACTAGTGTCGTCGCATCCTGGAGGGCAGTGGGCCAGAAGAAGCCTTGCCGGAATGCCTTGCTGGCAAGGGATCTTGACCCTATGTGGGATCCACATATGCCTCCATGTATCTCTGCCAACAGCTCCAGTCCTTCCTCGCGAGGGATGCACTTCAATTCCACGCCGTTCGGTCTCTTTCTGTACAGGACGTCATCGACGAACTGGTACATAGCAGACCGACGGGCTACTTTCTCCGCTTTTTCCTGCTCCTCAGGAAGTTCCCCAGTCTAGAGGAATCGGACGATATGTTGTGCCCACGCTGGAGCCTGGGGCTCGACGGCGAGGACCAAAGGCCTTTCCTCCGCCAAGGGAGCGGCTGTCTCGACAGCAAGAGCTTGACGCTCCGCCGGAGCTAGCCGTCCCGTGGCGGGCTCAGTGTCTCCGGCAACATCATTGCCGGCGGCTCCGGGGAGCTCTGCGGGAAAGTACTTGCCAGGCCCTGATTTCCTCCTCTTGTTCTGCTCTATTAATGGATCAACGGATGGCTGAGAAAGCTAAAGCACAATGGTACCTGGTTCCACAAGTAGCTTGAGGGCAGCGCGCTTTGACAGGTAATCGGCAATGTCATTCTCCGCTCAGTGAACGTGCTCCGCCTGTATACCATCAAAGCGCTCTTCTAACTTTCTCACTTCATCGACGTAGGCCTTCATCAACGGGCTCTGGTAATCCTTGTTGACTTGTTTGATAACAAGCTACGAGTCGCCCCTGACAATGAGCTTCTTGATTCCGAGGTCTGTCGCGGTCCTAAGACCAGCAAGCAGCCCCGCGTACTCAGCAGTGTTGTTCGTTGATACCTCCTTGGAGAAGTGCATCTAGATCACGTACTTGAGGTGCTCTCCAGTGGGCGCGACCAGCAGTACGCCAGCCCTGGCGCCCTGCAAGGAGAAAGCTCCATCAAAGTACATGATCTAGTTGCAACTCGCCTCTTTGCCCGGGAGAGCAATTTCCTGGACTTCTTCATCAGGTGTTGCGGTCCATTCTGCGACAAACTCTGCCAGGACTCGGCTCTAAATCCTCGAGGTACTTTCAAATTTGAGGCCAAAGCTGGACAGCTCCAGTGCCCACTCTACAATCCTTCCCGTTGCATCTGGATTGTGCAATATCCGTCGTAGAGGGAGGCGAGTGATGATAGTGATCTCGTGCGCCTGGAAGTAGTGATGCAGCTTCCTCGAGGCCATAAGAAGGCCGAAGAGCAATTTCTGCAGCCCGGAGTACCTTGATCTAGCCCCCTGCAAGAGGGAGCTAACAAAGTAGACCGGGTGCTGCATCATTTTCTTCTTTGGCTGCACTCCAACCGACTGTGTCGTCTCTGCACCAGTGGCATCAGGCTTTGTCGCTGCTATCACCTTATCATCAATTTCTCTCCGCGCCACTAGTGCAGCGCTGACCACCTGGTTTGTTGCCGCTAAGTATAGCAGCAACGGTTCTTGTGGTCTAGGCGCGACTAGTATTGGCGTGGAGGAAAGATACCTCTTCAAATCTTGTAATGCTGCTTCAGCTTCTGGCGTCCACTCCATTGGGTCCGCCTTTTTCAAAATCTTGAAAAAGGGAAGGGAACGCTCGGCAGACTTGGAAATGAATCTGCTCATGGCGGCAACGCAGCCAGCAAGCAGAGGCACATCCTTGACTCGTTTGGGTGCTTCAATCTGCTCTATAGCTTTGATCTTGTTCGAATTGGCTTCGATCCCACGCTACGACACAAAGAACCCGAGAAGCTTGCCGGACGGGACGCCGAAGACGCACTTCTCAGGGTTCAGCTTGACGTTGATGTCACACCCTGCATTTTGTAACATGTTATTTGCATCAATGAAGCATGAAATTTGGACCAGCAATTTTTTTTGGCATCATTTGGCTTTTATTTGGAATTGAGTTTTTCTTCATGTGCTTTTTATGTGCTCATAAAAGTCAACTATTACCTCTTGTAGAATTCATCTCCATACCCAAAACTTCTGCCCAATGATCATGCCAAGTGTTATATAACAGTATAGTATTTTCTTACAAAATTAGTTTGGCCAAAATGTATTTTATAAATTTAGTATTCCTAAAACCCCTGAATTGAGGTTTGCACTGCAAGTGCTTGATTTAGGGTAAGAAAATTATTTCAAAAAGTATATTTGAGACCTAATAGTCATAGGACTCCCAGAAACCACAAAAGTATAATTTTAAAAGTTATTTTCCTATTTTATTTTAAAGCTTTTTCTTAAGGCCAGAAATGGTCTTTAATAGGGGAAAATTATTTAAGGATTTCAAAAATATTTGCCAAAATTCAGGGAGACTCATAGGACATATATTGTCCATATATAAGAGTTTCAACACTTGGTCATGTTCAAAATAATGGGCTAAACCCTCTAAAACCCTTTCTGGATATTTCAAGCTTTTGAAATATTTACAAAGGAAATGTTCTCCAAAAATTCCAGGGAAATTCTATCATCTCGTATATGACATATTTGATGATCTTTCCAAGCCCCATGCCTTGGGAATCAAGAAAACATCCTCAAAACCCTTCATAACCATTCTGTCCATATTTGAAGTTTGAGCAACTTTACATTGCCAAACTTGTCCAAATGCTCTCAAACTTGGTGCACATGCTAGAATAGCCTAATAAGGCATCTAGACCAAATGGCACAAGATTTGGAGTAGAGTAACTTGATCAGAATACCCCAAAACCCTTTCTGTTCAAATGCAAATTTGAACAACTTTACGTTACCAACTTTTTACCTGGAGCTTCAAACTTTGTGGGCATGATCATAACCCCAAATGATGAAACTACACCAAGTGGTGCATCAAGGGGAGATGATTAGCTTGACTCAAACAAGATGAAGCCATTTCTGTTGGTTTCTAGGGTTCACCAAAGTTGCATTGGCTAGTTTCTTCAAATGAGCCCAAATTTGGTGAAACACCCTATTTTCATATAACATTCAATCCTGTTAAGTGTCATGCCAAGTGGAGATCATTTGCTTGACCAAACACTAATCAAACACCTTCTGCAATTTTACCAAAACTACCATCTTGATCACTTTTACTATTTACCTTGGCCTCAACTTTCTACCACAGCTTCATCTAGTTACTATCTACCTCCAGTAACTCTCCCATGTCTCCAGCTCCATGATTGAGGGGTAAAAACCCTAGTTCACCCTGCTGGACATCCATTTTCTACCAAGTCACCAGCTCCTCTTCTCTCCCACAGCATCTCCAGAGCATCCAAAGCCACAGACGAGCTGCTTGCATCACCCTGGACCCCCCAGACACGGTGGACGCGCCCAGAGGGCCAATGGCATGCCATGGCATGCGATAAGGCCGCTCCAGAGCGCGCTACAGTGCGCCGCCGCACTGTAGCTTCGCCCAATCCAGCGCAGCCGACAGCCTCGAGCTCTCCCCTTGCGCCTCCCAACGCCCCTCGACGTCCGCAACCTCCACCGGTGCTGTCCCCCTCCTCCAACGCCCTCTAGTGGCCGTCTCCACACGCGCGCCGGCTGCCCGCAGCCTCCACTCGCCGGCCTCACACGCGCGCGTTGTCTGGAAGCCTCCCCGCTCCTCCTCTCTCCTCTACTAGGCGTAGGACTCGTCCACGGACCTCCCCGACTCTAGCACAACCACCAGAACGGCCTCTGGCTTCGCCCAGAACCTCGCCGACGCACGAGTCCACGGTGGACCGTGGGCTCGGCTATATAAGCACCCCCGAGCCCTCTCCTCTGCATCAACAACCTCCCCACACTCACAGCAACACGCCAGTACCACTCATTCATCCCCGAAGAGCCACCAGTGCTCGGGTTCCACCGGAGCTCCGCCGCGTCGGGCAGCCGGTGATCTCGGAGTACAGGCCCTCTCAGCCCCTCCTTTCGCTCGATTTGGAACCACCACACCTCACTGATGCATTCCCCTCCCTTTGCCCCTTCTGCAGCTGCCGGAAACAAGCTAGCCAACAGCTTCCCGACGACCTTCCGCCGTCCCACCTCACCGCCGACGAACCCGACCTCCCCGGCGAGTCGCACCACCACCATTGCATCCGCGACTCACTGCTGAGTCCGTCCCTGCCCTCTGTTGGCTCCGCCGTGCCTGGATTCACCGCCGGTGAGCTCGCCGTGGCCGTGGCCGAGAGGTTGAAGATGATAGGCGGGCCCCGCCTGTCATCCTCACTGCTCCCTCTCTCCCCTCGCAGCCGCTGACCGCTGGGCCCCGCCCGTCAGGTTTAAAACCCTGACGTGCGCGGGCTGGCGCCCGAGCAGCTGGACTAGATGCCCTGGGCCGTGCACTGTGGCCGCTTTGGCCCAGTGGCACAGGGCCATTTCTTTTTATTCTTTCTGTAATTAGTTTTATGGAAATGAATATTGGTCCAAATGAAATAATTCCAACTCCTAAATTCTTGTAATATTCCAACCTATTTAATGGTGTCACTTTCACACACATCCATGAAACTTTTCTGTTCTGTTCAAATTTAAATTCAAATTTGAGCAATAAAACTCCTGTTCTAAAATCCCTAGATTCCATTCTGTAACTCCAAAACTCCAACTAAGAATATTTGCCATCTTAGTTTTCCCTCTAGTATTTAACAAAAATAAGTTGACATTTTTCTGAGCACTTTGATTTTTCTGTTTTCATTTTGGTCTTATTTTTCCGTTGTTATTTTGCGACGATTAGATCCCGTATTTGACGAAGTTGATGAAGAAGGAGAAGGAGAAGGATTTGAAGACTTTGAAGACCAAGCCAATCCAGGCAAGCAGCCCTTTGACCATGATACACTTGTTCTTCGGAACCCGTTTGTTTCCGATGCATGATGAAAAAGTTACGGTGGTGACCTAGTTGAACCACCACATGATGGATGCTTTGCTCATGATCTTACTATGTGTTAGTTGTCATGCAAATAAATAATAGTGATGCTTGTGATGCATGTGAGATATCAACCTTCGAGGTGAAATCTTTTCATAAATCCCATCGGGTGCCCCTAATGCCCGAGGGTGGTATTGAGTTAGGTCATCACTTGAGGAAGAAGTGATGTGCCGGTAAAATCTTATGCATGGGTGAAATAATGGATTAGATTTATGTGTGACTACCGTCCCAACCAAACATGTGCAAACACTCTACCCCTTATGGGACGGGGCTTTATTGATTACTTAGGTCGATACTAGCATGGTGCCCACATTACTAGTGACGGGAAGACTTGAGGTCTTTCCCGGGACGGGCTCGTGCTTGGATAGACGACCATGACTGTTTTTATAGGGCACCGGACACACCGTTGGTCCCTTCGGGTACGCGTGACATTGAAATTAGGGCAAGTCCCATGATCTATTGTTTGTACCCGAGGGTTGTGTACTGACGAGTGGACTCTATGTTAGTATCATCTAAGGAAAGATAATGACCGGGTGCTTCCCCCGAGTACTTGAGGTACTGCGGGATCGTGGGTGACACGAAAGCTTCCCGGATCTTGTGGGTAAAGTGCGCAACCTCTGCAGAGTGTAAAACTATTCGAATAGCCATGTCCACGGTCATGGACAGTTGGGTGGTGCTACTTAAACTATGTCCAGAATTTTACTTCATCGGCGAAAGTATGTGTGTGATGAGTCAAGGTGGTGTATTGACTCGATGAGTTTAATCATATTCAGGTTGATATCGGTAACCTGTTCTCGGGGTTACGTGAACTCGCTGATGCATACACTTGATGGTAGAATATTTATTCTAGTCCATTGCTAGATTGCTCATTATTGTTCAATTGCATTGTTACTTTGAACCACATCATGGGTTGCTTGCGAGTACATTCAAAGTACTCATTGGCTTGCCACTGGTTATTTAATTGGCCAGGCATGGAGGAACAGGAATATGAAGAAGAATTCTTTGGAGACGAACATGCAAACTAGGACGCTATCCCAGTCAGAATGCCTATAGGGTTAAGGCAGATGGCATGGGTTCTACCTATCATCGAAGACTTCCGCTATTTGAGTTATTTGCTATTTAGCCCTTGAGGCTTATCTATGTAAGACTTGGCCATAATGGCCATAATTTGTGTAAGACGGTATGTATGGATGTAAGACTCTTGTTATTTAGCTTCTGTGTGTTCAGTGAGCATTGATCTCTGGGATCACTGTACAGGTGCATTCGGTGATCTCGACTTCTAAGTCGGGGTCCCCACAGAGCTGGTATCAGAGCCATCCTGGCTGTAGGAAGCCTTAGTTAGCATGGGCGTTAGTTAGATGAGACCCCTTTTTCAAAAAAACCTTCTGAACCTCTCTTCTTTTCTAAACCTGAGATTTCATCAGCTTATTAACCCCTCCTATTCCACCTTTGTAGATGGCCGCTGTACCCGAAGAGCACCTGACCACTAGGTTTCCTTTGCTTCTCGAGGATAGCCTCAGGAGTGTCAGTTCCACCGAGCGCCCATCCTCACATACCTTGAGCATTGGGTTAGCGACACTGAGGTGGAGTACCATGTGGAAGTGATCGTGAAGGCAAACGATCCTCCCACAAGTTGGTTCTTTGAGGGACCCCAAATGGCAGCACTACCTCTCGCTGTTGAGGCTGCTGCACTCAAGGCACTAACCCGTCTCCGCGAGCTTCTTCCGGAGATGGCAGCCAAGATGACAACCCGCGTCTTACCTTACCGGAAGGAAGGTGAAGATGAAAGCAGCGCACTAGCCCCTCCACTGAAGGAAGGACTCTCGCTTCGGTTCCAGACCTACTTCAGTCTATGTGCCGATAGCTTGGCACAAGACTTGGGCTCGGAATCAATGAAGCTTTGAGAAGAACTTCACAAGACCAAGGCACTTCTTTGTCGAGCTCAAGAGAAGACAAATAGGATCAAGAAAGAAGGAGCACCTTCCGGACAGTCCGCTATCGCATACCGAGGCGGAAGGCCCTCCGAAGATGTATCATCCAAGAATGAAGAACCACCTCGGCAACGCCGGATGACGGCAAGGGAATATCGCAAGCTTTTCCCTGCACCACCGACGAAGCACCGTCGTATCCAACTCCTCCACTCCCCCACACCCTCAAGTGACAAGGGGGCCCAGACAGATGAAGACAAGGAGGAAGACCCAGAAGAGCCGGAATACGCGACCGAGCATTCCGCCGCTTAGGCATTATTCGCTACTCGGATATGCCAGTTATGACCTCTACGGTAGGATAGGTCGTGTAACCCCTATGCGCAGTCGAGTCCTTGTATGGTTCATATGAAACCATCTAGAGTTGCTTTTGTTGTGTTTGGGTGTATGTCGTATTCTTCCTTCGGGAATGTGTAAACGACTGCCTCACCCATTTGGATTTTAATAAATGTGTTTCGACCCTTGCATGATTTGATGAGTGTCACACCCACCCCCTTACTAGGCACCCATCTATCTTGCTTTCCCTCTTCCAAGTCATGAGACCTTTTTACCACTCCAACAGGATGCCTGTTGTAACTCGTACTGGTACCTCTACCCAGTAGCCTGAAGCCGGAGCATCCGCTCAGTCAGAGGCAGGCCACGACCAAACCAACGACCAAGCTCCACCACCACCACCTCCTCAGAACATGGACATGGCTCAGCTTCTCCAAGTTTTCCGAGAGGAACGCTAAGCCAACACTGCAACCCTTCAGTTGATTGCTCAAGCTATCACCAACAACCGCCAGCCGGCGGGGAATGGCAATGGACGTTCCACGTTGGCAGAATTCAAGAAGCATGCACCGCCAAACTTCATCGAGACTGCTGAACCCCTGGATGCAGACGACTGGGTCCGCACCTGTGACGCCCGAAGACCGACGTCCCAGAAGATTCCAGATGTTCCGGGTTCTCCCGTGTGTTTCTTTTGAGCTTGTGTTATTTATTTTTGTTTTGCATCATGTCATCATGCCATCATGTCATATTTATTTTGCATCTCAACTTAAATAAATTGTGTGGACCTTCGGCCCATTTAAATCGAGGAAAGGATGACTTCTCTTTATAATATATCCTCCCAATAATTAGGGTGCTATATAATAAATATTCCATTCCTTAGAATCACCTATAACACAATTGCACCATTCTACAATTTTCTTTTATCCAATTCAACTTCATTTCTTCCTATGAGGCCTTTTAGTAAAATTGTGTTGCAATTTTACTTCATCCACAGATGTTCCAAATCTTCCCATAAATCACATCTAATGTGTAGGGCCATCTCTTGAAATTCCACCCCTTTTGAATTTCATCTATAGGGATTTCTAAATTAAAACAGTTTGACTTTTATTCAAACTTGTTGAATTTTCATCTTCCAAAAGTCCTCAGACAATTTTTAATTAAATTCCTTACATTTTTGTGAGCCCGGGGAATTTTACCCTATGCCCTAAGCCTATTCCTATCTCCTCCTTTCTTTTCTTTTCCTTTGTGGTTTTCTGTTTTTTTATAATAGCATAGCAGAGAGCAGCCGCAGCCGCCCCGATTCCTTCCTCCAGCCGCAGCTGGCCCATCTGCCAATTCCCAGCCGCGGCCTAGGCCTTCAGGCCCATTCCTCTCGGCCCAGCCGAACTAACCCTAGCGCAGCTCCTCACATCGCTCGCTCCTCCCTCGACCCCTCAACCCGCTGCCACTCGCTCCTTCCATCGCACCCGGTGCCCGATCCCCTGGCATTTCCCTCGTTCTTCCCTTCGCCCGCACCCGTCTCCCCCCAAGCATCCACGATCTCGAGCGCCTCTGTGCCCTTCCCTCCGCCGCGGGAGCCGCCGCGCCCGGTCTCTCCTGCGCGCCCCAGGCCGGCCAGGCTCGCCCCCGCCTCCTCGTCCAGTGCGACCCGCGGCCTCCACCGCGCAGGCAACGGCCGCCCCAGCCAGTGTCTCCTCCGCGCCGTCCTTCTCCTCGTCACCGCCTCTTCCTCGCCAGGTCCAGCAGCCCGACGCGCCCGTCCGTCCTTGCCTCCATCCCGCTCGCTAGGCCACAGCGCCATGGCCCTGGAGCCCGACCTTCCTCGCAGCGCTGTGCCGCGCCCCGCCAAGTTCCCTCCGGCCGCCTCTTCTACTGCGCCGGCGAGCACAAGCCGCAGACCAGCCAGGATTCGCCGTCCCGTGCCGTTCCTCTGCTGTCCAGCGCCAAGGCTGCAGGGCCGAGCCCTCGAACAGCCTCCATCGCCTCCATCGCCAAGTTGCCACTGCCATGGCCTCAAGCCGCTGCTGCGTTCCTATTTTGGCCGGAGCCGTAGCGTTTCCTCATGCTGCTTCGTGCACGTGAGCCCCGTTTCATAGGAGATGTCAAGACCCCAAGATTCGTCAAGTTCGACTACACGATGAAACAACAAGTACCCCTTCATTTTTGTCAAGACCGGCAAGATCGACGCGAGACCGAGACCCGCGAACGACTTCATGAACAAGTACCACTACCGTCGCCCCCGGAAACGATGGGTGCGCCAAGTACATCTACGAACGGAACGAGTACATCTACGAACGGAACGAGTACATCTACGAACGTGAACAACTACCGTCGCCGAGACCGCAAGTACCTCTACGAATGTGTACCCCTACGTCAACGACGACTCGACAAGTACCCCGCCAGCGAGTACCTCTTCGGAAGCGTGTTCGACTACTTCCTCTACGACCGTGAGTACCACTACTTCCACTACGATCTCGAACCACCCCTAGAACGATTGTTCCGAAGGTATAACCCCGAGACGATGACCCGTGGACGAATGATGCTTGCATGTGTCGTATGAGATGCTCTACTTGTGTGCTCCGTGCCCGTTGTGCCCGAATCGTCTTTCGTCATGCTCCTCGGTTGCCTCGTCGCCGACTCGTGGGAACCCGATGACGGGATCACCCCTCCTTTCATCTTGTTCGACTCGCCCACGCTCTCCGTCACCTTTTGCACCGGTCTCTCAACGAGTTACCGGAACCGAGATGTTGCCGTTGCATCATTTTCGGATCATTGCCGTGGCACCTTTTCCTTTCACCACGGTGACATATACTTCTTATCTCTTCATGTTCACTTTTAATAAAATTGCATAAACTTGATCATGTCATCCGCATCATGTTAACAACATTATATGTGTGAATTGTTGTTGCTTAAATAATTGCTAAACATGCACATGGGTATTTTCTGGATATGTTGTTGTTATTTCCGGCCTCATTTAAAATGCCTAAATTAGGTAGTTTGTTATGCTTCACCTCTTGCTATGTTAACCAACATTTAATCTTGTCTTGTAAATAAACGAGAGTCAATTAAATAATTAAAATGTGGTGTTTCGTCAATATGCAACTCGTTGCATATTGAGCTCCACTTAACTTGTAGTGTTGTTTCTGCACCTTGCCATGCCATGCATAATTAAACTGGACATGCATCATACTTGGTTGTGCATCGTATGCCATGTCTATGCTTGCGTGTTTACCGTGTTGTTTTGCTTCTTTCCGGTTGCTTCTCTTGTTAGCTTCGGTTTCGTTCCGGAGTTGTGAGGATTCGCTCGGCTATGTTGCTCCGTCTACTTCATGGAACCGTTCTTCTCCCTTGCGGAATCCCATGCAAGATGATCATAACCTTGGATACCTTTACTACCATTGCCATGCTTAGTTGTCTCGATGCTATCGTTACATGTCGTGCTACCTATCTTCTATTGTCAGCCCTCTCCTTGTTGCCATGAAACCTCTAACCTTTTGAAACCTTCCTAGCAAAACCACTGTTTGGCTATGTTACCCGCTTGCTCAGCCCCTCTTATAGCGTTGTTAGTTGCAGGTGAAGATGAAGATCGTTCCAGGAGGGAACTTGTTGTTGGTATATCACAATATCTATAATTATTATTAACACACCTATATACTGGGCATGGGGGGTAGGCTTGGCCTTTTGCTCGGTGTTTTGTTCCACTCATGCCACCTTAGGCGCCGATAAACCGGCATTATGTTCCTTGATTTTGCGTTCCTTACACGATGGGTGGATGGGGACCCCTTGACAGTTCGACTTTGAATAAAACTCCTCCAGCAAGGCCCAACATTGGTATTAATTTGGTCATAATAATAACTTAATTAATTAATTAAATTTGCATAGGGGGTCGCGTCCCCGGGTTCTTAATTCTACATAGCAGGGGGGCCAGTGCTGATGGTGTTGGTCCCAAATGGGGGTCCTGCGCGGCCACCACGGGGAAACTCGAGGTTTGGTTTTACCTGTAGCATCACCCATCCGGTTGTGGCCTAAGACGAGATACGCGCGGCTACTATCAGGGTGTCGGCATGCCGGGAGGTCTTGCTGGACTTGTTTTACCTTTGTCGAAATGTCTTGTGCTACCGGGATGCCGAGCCTGATCGGATTTCCCTAAGATAAGGAGTGATGATATTATATTTATCGCTTCAGCTAATCGTGAGAGCTTGTGATGGGCTAAGTTGGAACACCCCTGCAGGGTTATGATCTTTCGAAAGCCGTGCCCGCGGTTATGTGGCAGATTGGAATTTGTTAATGTCCGGTTGTAGAAAACTTGACAGAGGATCCGAAGTAAAACACACAACTGTGTGAGTAACCGTGACTGTCTCTTTTCACTTCGAGAAGAGAACACGGTGGGGTTATGTTTGACTCGTATGTAGTTCAAGATCTTTCGCGATCACTAGTTTTGCGACCGTTTGCGTAGATGCTCATCTTATTCTTGTACTCGTATGCTAGCCACCATATTATGCTTAGCCGCTGCTGCTACCTCACCACTTTACCTCTTCCTACCCACAAAGCTTTGCTAGTCTTGTTACCCATGGTTATGGGATTGTTGAGTCCTCGTGGCTCACAGATACTACAACACCAGATGCAGGTTCAGCCGAGAATGAAGCAGGAGCTGGTTCAAGTGTTTCACTTGGAGTCCGATGAAGATCGTGGCCGTATGCTTGTGACGTTTTCGACGATCAGTAGTGGTTTCTATTAGGATTCGATCTAGACCTGTGGCTTTATGTTGTTTTGGTATCTTTCTTTTGGATCTTCGCCCGTAGTCGGGTTGTGATGTTTGGGATGATGTTTTGCTTATTTAATGTATTGTGTGAAGTGGCGAGTGTAAGCCAACTATTCTTTTGCAATTTCATCCATATTTTTACATGAGTCGTGCAAAGATACCAAACTTGAGATCATTCTAGGATGGGCTTATACCTTTAAGTCGTGCCTTGACACGTAGGAGGTATAGTCCCATCCTGGGCATTACAACACCATTGAGGACTTGCTGGAACTAGTCGGATGCACCGAAGACCGCGAGAAGGTGGGTTATGCAGCCCACTGCCTCGGGGGGACTGCTAGAGCTTGGTGGGATGGATTCAAGGTCATGCATGCTGAACAAGACATCACTCGGGTTAACTTCAAGGCAAAATTCCGCAAGGCCCACATTCCTTCCGGAATCATGGCTATCAAAAAGCGTGAGTTCCGAGCCCTGAAGCAAGGAAGTGGCACTATCAAGGAGTACATGCAGAAGTTCAGTGTTCTGTCAAGGTATGCCCCTGAAGATGTCAGCATTGATGCTGCAAAAAGGGAGCACTTCATGGAAGGCCTCAATCAGACTCTGCAATACTCGCTTGTCGTGTGCGACTGCCCAACCTTCCCTGACCTGGTAAACAAGGCACTTATGCTTGAAGACAAGCGGCGTGCTTTGGAAGACGCTCGCAAGCGCCAGATGGTCAGTAAGGGAAGTTCCAGCAACCAGAAGCCTCGTTCGTGGCAGTCAGCCCTGGCCAAGCCAACCTATCAGCAACCAAGAGCTCCTGCACCTCGCACCAACTATCAGCCTCAGCAGTATGCCAACCCAAGGCCAGCTTTCAACCCCAATAACAGTGGTGGCAACAAGATCAACAATCCAAACCAAGTCACTTGCTTTGGATGTGGTCAGTCAGGATACATCTCAAGGGTGTGCCCCAACAAAAAGCCTGATGCCCCGCGCCCGAATGCGTAGAACCCAGGACAAGGCCGCGGGATGCCACCAAGGAACCCAGCTCCTCGCAACCCGCCTAACCAGGGGAAGGGGCGTGTGAATCACGTCACTGCTGAAGAAGCCCAGGAAGACCCGGACGTCGTGCTGGGTACGTTCCTTGTCAACTCAGCACCTGCAACTGTCTTGTTTGATTCTGGAGCAACGCATTCATTTGTCACTCAAAGATTTGCATTAAAAAGTGGCATGACCCCTACACCCCTGAATAACCCTATGGTGGTACAAACCCCCGGAGCAGAGATGAGAGCCAAGATAGGCTGTAAGGGAGTCAGTATTACCATTAACGGTGTAGATTTCCTAGCAGACCTCATCGTCCTGCGATCACAAGGCTTGGATGTGATCCTAGGCATGAATTGGCTCAGCAAGGACCAAGGCTTGTTAGACTGTGCCAATCGGACAGTCACTGTGACCAATGACCAAGGAGTCAAAGTCAAGTTTGCTTCCAACTCCTCTTCCGCTCAAGCCGTTCAAGTCAACTGTCTGTCTGAAGTTGGGCTAGAGCAAGTACCGGTGGTATGTGAGTATCCTGATGTCTTTCCGGATGAACTACCGGGAATGCCCCCTGACCGTGACATTGAGTTCATCATCGAGCTCGTGCCCGGGGCAGGACCCATCTATAAGAAGCCTTATAGAATGGGGACGGAAGAATTAGCCGAGTTGAAGAAGCAACTGGAAGAGCAGCTGAGGAAGGGATTTATCCGCCCAAGTGCCTCCCCTTGGGGATCTCCCGTTCTGTTTGTGGCAAAGAGGGACGGTACCATCTGCTTATGCATTGACTATCGTTCCCTCAATGAAGTTACAATCAAGAACAAATATCAACTTGCCAAGATTGAAGATCTGTTTGATCAGCTCAGCGGAGCCAAGGTGTTCTCCAAGATCGACCTCAGATCTGGGTACTACCAGCTGAAGATCAGACCCCAAGATATTCCGAAGACGGCATTCGTAACCAGATATGGCCTGTACGAGTGCACGATCATGTCCTTTGGGTTAACCAATGCCCCGGCTTACTTCATGTATCTCATGAATAAAGTCTTCATGGAATATTTGGACAAGTTCGTTGTTGTCTTCATCGATGACATTCTTGTCTTCTCGAAGACGGAGGAAGAGCACGAGCAACATTTGAGGATGGTCCTAGACAAGCTTCGAGACACCAACTATATGCCAAATTCAGCAAGTGTGAGTTCTGGCTGCATAAAGTTGGATTCTTAGGTCATGTGTTGACCGAGGAAGGATTGTCAGTTGATCCCGCGAAGATCGAAGCTGTGACCCAATGGCAATCTCCAACGACCGTCAAGGAAGTCAGAAGCTTCCTCGGGCTTGCGGGCTATTACGGCAAATTCGTGGAAGGATTCTCTAGCATTGCCCGGCCAATGACTCAGCTCCTCAAGAAGGACAAAAGGTTCGAGTGGACGCCAAAATGCTAAGAGAGCTTCCAAGAACTCAAGAAGAGATTGACCATCGCCCCAGTTCTGGCAACACCTGAAATTCACAAGGAGTTCGTGATGTATTGGGATGCCTCTTGATCCGGATTGGGAAGCGTTCTGCTGCAAGAAGGCCGAGTCATAGCATACCTCTCCAGGAAGCTACAACCCCATGAGGAGAACTACGCTACTCACGATCTTGAGTTAGCACCAGTGGTTCATGCCTTGAAGACATGGCGTCCTAGGGAAACGGTGTGAGATATACACAGACCACAAAAGTCTGAAATACATTTTCAGCCAAAAGGAATTGAACATGAGGCAACGAAGATGGTTGGAACTCATCAAAGACTATGACCTCAGTGTTCAATATCACCCCGGGAAGGCTAACATGGTGGCCGATGCCTTAAGCAGGAAGGCTTGCTCTTTGAATGCCATTATTCAGGAAAGGCAGCCAGCTTTATTTAAGGAACTCGAACAATTCAGTTTGGAATTGGTCACCCCTGGATTTCTGGATCATTTGGAAGTCAGACCGACCCTGATGGACGAAGTCAAGAAGGCACAAGATGGACACGCAAGCATCGAAGGCATCAAGAAGAAGATGAAGCTAGGCAAGGCCCCAGGATTCTTTGAAGACGAGCACGGGATTGTTTGGTACAAAGGCCGCATCTGCGTACCAAACAAGATGGAGCTGAAGAACCTGATCCTGCAAGAAGCCCACGACACTCCGTATTCCATCCACCCCGGAGGAACCAAGATGTATCAAGACTTGAAGGCACGATCCTGGTGGCACGGGATGAAAAGAGAGATTGCAACCTATGTTGCAAAGTGTGATGTGTGCCAAAGGGTCAAGGCTGAATATCAGCGACCCGCTGGATTGCTACAACCACTCAAGGTTCCTGAGTGGAAGTGGGATAAAGTCGTAATGGACTTCATCACTGGATTACCAAGGTCACATAGAGGACATGACTCCATCTGGGTCATAGTCGACCATTTGACCAAGGTGGCCCACTTCATTCCTGTCAAGACCACTTATGATGGCAAACGGCTGGCAGCTCTCTACATCGACAGAATCGTAAGCCTTCACGGTGTTCCCAAGGAGATTGTGTCGGATCGAGGAACCCAGTTCACCTCAAGGTTCTGGAAGAAGTTCCAAGAAGCCTTGGGAACCAAATTGTCTTTCAGCACAACTTTCCACCCACAGACCGGAGGTTAGACAGAACGAGTAAATCAAATTCTCGAAGATATGCTCCGAGCCTGTGTCTTGGCATATGGAGCCAAGTGGGAAGATTGTCTCCCTTTTGCCGACTTCTCCTATAACAACAGTTATCAGTCGAGCCTTCAGATGGCACCATTTGAGGTGTTGTACGGACGCAGGTGTCGCACACCCCTCAACTGGTCAGAGACTGGAGAAGGACTAGTCTTTTGACCGGATATTCTCCGCACAACAGAAGAGCAAGTCCAACTAGTCAGAGAACGTTTGAAGGCAGCCAAGTCAAGGTAGAAGAGCTGTGCTGACACTCACCGTCGGGGCATGAGTTTCCACGTCGGGGACCATGTGTACCTGCGGGTAACTCCTCTAAAGGGAACTAAGCGTTTCCACGTCAAGGGGAAGCTCGCACCAAGGTTCATTGGACCCTTTGAGATCACTACACGACGAGGAGAAGTGGCTTACCAGTTGGAACTACCACCTGAGCTATCCGATGTGCACAACGTATTTCACGTGTCACAACTTCGGAAATGTCTCCAAGTTCCGAACAAGCCTAATCTCTACAAGGATGTTGATCACCAAGCCATTGATCTGCAGCCTGATTTGACCTACCGCGAGAAACCCATTCGCATTCTGGATGAAGCAGAACGACGGACACGAAGCCGCACCATCAAGTACTTCAAGGTCCAGTGGAGCAACCACACAGAAGCAGAAGCAACCTGGGAACGTGAAGACTATCTTAGATCCGAGTTTCCCGATCTCTTTTAAGACCTAGTTTAGGAATCTCGGGGACGAGATTCTTGTAAGGGGGGTAGGTCTGTCACACCATGCATTTTGTAACATGTTATTTGCATCAATGAAGCATGAAATTTGGACCAGCAAATTTTTTTGGCATCATTTGGCTTTTATTTGGAATTGAGTTTTTCTTCATGTGCTTATTATGTGCTCATAAAAGTCAACTATTACCTCTTGTAGAATCCATCTCCATACCCAAAACTTCTTCCCAATGATCATGCCAAGTGTTATATAACAGTATAGTATTTTCTTACAAAATTAGTTTGGCCAAAATGTATTTTATAAATTTAGTATTCCTAAAACCCCTGAATTGAGGTTTGCACTGCAAGTGCTTGATTTAGAGTAAGAAAATTATTTCAAAAAGTATATTTGAGACCTAATAGTCATAGGACTCCCAGAAACCACAAAAGTATAATTTTAAAAGTTATTTTCCTATTTTATTTAAAAGCTTTTTCTTAAGGCCAGAAATGGTCTTTAATAGGGGAAAATTATTTAAGGATTTCAAAAATATTTTCCAAAATTCAGGGAGACTCATAGGACATATATTGTCCATATATAAGAGTTTCAACACTTGGTCATGTTCAAAATAATGGGCTAAACCCTCTAAAACCCTTTCTGGATATTTCAAGCTTTTGAAATATTTACAAAGGAAATGTTCTCCAAAAATTCCAGGGAAATTCTATCATGTCATATATGACATATTTGATGATCTTGCCAAGCCCCATGCCTTGGGAAGCAAGAAAACATCCTCAAAACCCTTCATAACCATTCTGTCCATATTTGAAGTTTGAGCGACTTTACATTGCCAAACTTGTCCAAATGCTCTCAAACTTGGTGCACATGCTAGAATAGCCTAATAAGGAATCTAGACCAAATGGCACAAGATTTGGAGTAGAGTAACTTGATCAGAATACCCCAAAACCCTTTCTGTTCAAATGCAAATTTGAACAACTTTACATTACCAACTTTTTACCTGGAGCTTCAAACTTTGTGGGCATGATCATAACCCCAAATGATGAAACTACACCAAGTGGTGCATCAAGGGGAGATGATTAGCTTGACTCAAACAAGATGAAGCCATTTCTGTTGGTTTCTAGGGTTCACCAAAGTTGCATTGGCTAGTTTCTTCAAATGAGCCCAAATTTGGTGAAACACCCTATTTTCTTATGACATTCAATCCTGTTAAGTGTCATGCCAAGTGGAGATCATTTGCTTGACCAAACACTGATCAAACACCTTCTGCAATTTTACCAAAACTACCATCTTGATCACTTTTACTATTTACCTTGGCCTCAACTTTCTACCACAGCTTCATCTAGTTACTATCTACCTCCAGTAACTCTCCCTTGTCTCCAGCTCCATGATTGAGGGGTAAAAACCCTAGTTCACCCTGCTGGACAGCCATTTTCTACCAAGTCACCAGCTCCTCTTCTCTCTCACAGCATCTCCAGAGCATCCAAAGCCACAGACGAGCTGCTCACCCTGGACCCTCCAGACACGGTGGACGCGCCCAGAGGGCCAATGGCATGCCATGGCATGCGATAAGGCCGCTCCAAAGCGCGCTACAGTGCGCCCCCGCACTGTAGCTTCGCCCAATCCAGCGCAGCCGACAGCCTCGAGCTCTCCCCTCGCGCCTCCCAACGCCCCTCGACGTCCGCAACCTCCACCGGTGCTGTCCCCCTCCTCCTACGCCCTACAGTGGCCGTCTCCACACGCGCGGCGGCCGCCCGCAGCCTCCACTCACCGGCCTCACACGCGCGCGTTGTCTGGAAGCCTCCCCGCTCCTCCTCTCTCCTCTACTAGGCGTAGGACTCGTCCACGGACCTCCCCGACTCTAGCACAACCACCAGAACGGCCTCTGGCCTCGCCCAGAACCTTTCCGGCGCACGAGTCCACGGTGGACCGTGGGCTCGGCTATATAAGCACCCCCGAGCCCTATCCTCTGCATCAACAACCTCCCCACACTCACAGCAACACGCTAGTACCACTCATTCATCCCCGAAGTGCCCCAGTGCTCGGGATCGACCGGAGCTCCGCCGCGTCGGGCAGCTGGCGATCTCGAAGTATAGGCCCTCTCAGCCCCTCCTTTCGCTCGATTTGGAACCACCACACCTCACTGATGCATTCCCCTCCCTTTGCCCCTTCTGCAGCTGCCGGAAACAAGCTAGCCAGCAGCTTCCCGACGACCCTCCGCCGTCCCACCTCGCCGCCGACGAACCCGACCTCCCCGGTGAGTCGCACCACCACCATTGCATCCGCGACTCACTGCTGAGTCCGTCCCTGCCCTCCGTTGGCTCCGCCGTGCCTGGATTCGCCGCCGGTGAGCTCGCCGTCGCCGTGGCCGAGAGGTTGAAGATGACAGGCGGGCCCCGCCTGTCATCCTCACCGCTCCCTCTCTCCCCTCGCAGCCGCTGACCGCTGGGCCCCGCCCGTCAGGTTTAAAACACTGACATGCGTGCGCTGGCGCCCGAGCAGCTGGGCTAGATGCCCTGGGCCATGCATTGTGGCCGCTCTGGCCCAGTGGCACAGGGCCATTTCTTTTTATTCTTTCTGTAATTAATTCAATTAATTTTACAGAAATGAATATTGGTCCAAATGAAATAATTCCAACTCCTAAATTCTTGTAATATTCCAACCTATTTAATGGTGTCACTTTCACACACATCCATGAAACTTTTCTGTTATGTTCAAATTTAAATTCAAATTTGAGCAATAAAACTCTTGTTCTAAAATCCCTAGATTCCATTCTGTAACTCCAAAACTCCAACTAAGAATGTTTGCCATCTTAGTTTTCCCTCTAGTATTTAACAAAAATAAGTTGACATTTTTCTGAGCACTTTGATTTTTCTGTTTTCATTGTGGTCTTATTTTTCCGTTGTTATGTTGCAACAATTAGATCCCGTATTTGACGAAGTTGCTGAAGAAGGAGAAGGAGAAGGATTTGAAGACTTTGAAGACCAAGCCAATCGAGGCAAGCAGCCCTTTGACCATGATACACTTGTTCTTCGGAACCCGTTTGTTTCCGATGCATGATGATAAAGTTACGGTGGTGACCTAGTTGAACCACCACATGATGGATGCTTTGCTCATGATCTTACTATGTGCTAGTTGTCATGCAAATAGATAATAGTGATGCTTGTGATGCATGTGAGATATGAACCTTCGAGGTTGAAATCTTTTCATAAATCCCATCGGGTGCCGCTAATGCCCGAGGGTGGTATTGAGTTAGGTCATCACTTGAGGAAGAAGTGATGTGCCGGTAAAATCTTGTGCATGGGTGAAATAATGGATTAGATTTATGTGTGACTACTGTCCCAACCAAACATGTGCAACCACTCTACCCCTTATGGGACGGGGCTTTATTGATTACTTAGGTCGATACTAGCATGGTGCCCGCATTACTAGTGACGGGAAGACTTGAGGTCTTTCCCGGGACGGGGTCGTGCTTGGATAGACGACCATGACTGTTTTTACAGGGCACCGGACACACCGTTGGTCCCTTCAGGTACGCGTGACATTGAAATTAGGGCAAGTCCCATGATCTATTGTTTGTACCCGAGGGCTGTGTACTGATGAGTGGACTCTATGTTAGTATCGTCTAAGGAAAGATAATGACCGGGTGCTTCCCCCGAGTACTTGAGGTACTGCGGGATCGTGGGTGACACGAAAGCTTCCCGGATCTTGTGGGTAAAGTGCGCACCCTCTACAGAGTGTAAAACTATTCGAATAGCCGTGTCCACGGTCATGGACAGTTGGGTGGTGCTACTTAAACTATGTCCAGAATTTTACTTCATCGGTGAAAGTATGTGTGTGATGAGTCAAGGTGGTGTCTTGACTCGATGAGTTGAATCATATTCATGTTGATATCGGTAACCTGTTCTCGGGGTTACGTGAACTCGTGATGGGCCTCGAACCCCTCGTTGGTTACCCCAAGTGGAAGGTGTAAGATGCAGTATGTAGAAATGTTTTCCCTTAGCAAAGATGCCAAGGATCGAATCCCCAAAGACTCCTAGGTTCAACAAGTAGGTGTCAACTGCTAACGGCGCAAATTAGCAATCAACGTGGACCTGCACGCAGATACAAATAACTTTGCTCCCAACGAGTACAGAGAGGTTGTCAATCCCTCCGGCCTTGTAGTTCACAAAGGGTTAAAAGCAAATGATAGTAGTGATAGATAATGTTTTGCAATAGTAAATAATAGCGAAAAGTAAATAGCGGGTGTGATCAATGATGGTAATAAGGACCAGAGTCTCATGATGTTCACTAGTGATTTCTCTCTCCCAAAAGACGATAAAACAGCTATGTGAGGTAAACAAATTACAGCTGGGCAATTGATAGGACCACGAACGCAACCCAATGCTGATTACATTGCAGAAAGGTTGAGGTTCAAAGCATGGGCGGTACGCCAAAATAAGTAGACCGAAATCCATCAATATCTACTACTAACATCCACCTTGAGATATCTATCCAGAACATCTCGCTGGTATTAAGTTGCGAGTCCCACCCATAGTGTAAACTCAATGCAACAGACAACTGCATTAAAAGAACTTTGCGTAAAGTAAACAATCCTTGCACCCGCGGGCACAAGCACCGTTGTTTTCCCCCTTGTGGCGACATCACATCCCCTAGACTCATGTTTCTTTCACTCAAGCTAGTCATCGAGGGGCATGAACCCACAATCGAGCATAACGTTCCCTCTTGGAGTCACTACGTATTACTTGGCCAAAGCAATAAATAACAACGGAGAACATGCAAGAATTACTTATGAACATAAATATAAAAGAGGTAGATCAAATATATTACTCAAGATCAATCTGAACATAATCCCATAATCCATCGGATCCCGGCAAACTCAACATAGCAACAGCATAAGGATTACATATGTGCCTCGATCATGTAGGGCAGCTCACGAGGACTAATTAGTGAAGCACAAGAACGGGAGGAGAACATCACATAGCTACTAGTCATGGACTCATGGTCCAAGGGAGACTACTCACGAGTCATCCGGGAGGCGTCCATGGTGGTGGAGAAGCTCCCGGTGGTGATCCTCCCCTCCGGCAGGGTGCCGGGAAGAGTTCTCCTGGTGCTCCCGATCTTGGAAGCGGCGGCGGCGACGGAACAGAGATGGGATCGCGAAAATAGTTCCTGTTCTGAGGGTTTTGGAGGACGCTTTAAATATATGCCAAAGGGGAGCATCAGGGAAGCTTCGGGGGGCCTAGGCGCCCCCCCGGCGCGGCCCAGGGGGGGCGCGCCGCCAGGGCGCCTGGAGCCCTGGTGCCCCCCCCGGCTGCCCTTCGGACGCACGGTTGTTTCCGGAACGCTGATTTTTTATATAATTTTTCTGGATTTTTCCTGGCAGTTCTCGTAACGTGAAAACCTGAAATACAAAAACAGCCGAAAACAGAAACTGGCACTGGGGTGCACTGGATTAGTAAGTTAGTCCAAATATGATCAAAAGTGTATGGAAGTGTATGAATATCCTAGCAATATCACCCAAAAGTGGCATGGAGCAAGCAGAAATTATAGATACGTTTTGGACGTATCAACATCCCCAAGCTTAATTCCTGCTCTTCCTCGAGTAGGTAAATGATAACAAGAAATTTCTGTGGTGACATGCTATTAACCGTATAGGACTTTTTCATAGTCATATGACAAAAGCTTACTGAGACAATGATTCTATAGTAATTAAGTTGCCTCAAGAGAAAATCACAAATGACTAAAAGTTTTACAACATGACATTGAAGCATCAAATAGATTTGCAATGAACATGATGTGCAAATATGATAAAGTGATATCTAGCTTGCCCCCTTTAGTGAAGCAAAACATAAATATAGGGGCACCTTCAAGGTTTAAGTGATGACTAGATACAATGATTTCAGAAATAACGATATCACAATCATGCAAAAGACAATGCTACTTTGGGACAATGCACATTACACTCAGAATGACAATCATGCTCTCAGTAGTTGGTGCTTTTAAAAGAAGGTGGAGACTCAACATAAAAGTAAAAGAATGGTTATGTGCTAGAGCTTTTTTATTTTGAAAACATGGAAGCAATTTTGTCAACGGTAGTAGTACTTCCTATGTGTCATGCATAAGACATCCTATAAGTTGCAAGCGTCATGCATCGAATACCAATAGTGCTCGCACCTTGTCCTAATTAGCTCGGATTTCCACGGGTTATCATTGCATTACATATGTTTTAACCAAGTGCCACAAAGGGGTACCTCTATGCCACCTGTACAAAGGTCCAAGGAGATAAATCGCATTTGATTTCTCGTTTTTGATAGATCTCAACTTGAGGACATCCATACCGGGACAACATAGAAAATAGATGATGGACTCCTCTTAAATGCATAAGCATATTCTCATAAGAGATTGAGGATTAATGTCCA
>LR738713.1:87646523-87657567 GCA_902687465.1 Secale cereale | reverse complement strand
CCAGGGCGCGCCCCCTGCCTCGTGGGTCCCACGTATGGTCCCCGGTGCCCTCCTTCCTCATATATATGCCTACGTACCCCGAAACCATCAGAACAATAGAGAAAACCCTAGTTCCACTACCATAACCTTCTGTTCCCATGAGATCCCATCTTGGGGCCTGTTCCGGAGCTCCGCCGGAGGGGCGATCTTCCATGGAGTGCTTCTAGATCATCATCATCGCCTCACCATGAGTTGTGAGTAGTTTACCACAGACCTTCGGGTCCATAGCTAGTATCTAGATGGCTTCTTCTCTCTCTTTGGATCTCAATACAAAGTTCTCCTCGGTCTTCGAGGAGATCTATTTGATGTAATCTCTTTTTGCGGTGTGTTTGTCGAGATTCGATGAATTGTGGGTTTATGATCACGATTATCTATGAGGAATATTTGTTTCTTCTCAGAACTCTTTATGTATGATTATAATATCCTTGCAAGTCTCTTCAAATTATTGGTTTGGTTTGGCCTACTAGATCTATAGTTCTTGCAATGGGAGAAATGCTTGGCTTTGGGTTCAATCTTGCGGCGTCCTTTCCCAGTGACAGTAGGGGCAGCAAGGCACGTATTGTATTGTTGCCATCGAGGATAAAAAGATGGGGTTTATATCATATTGCTTGAGTTTATCCCTCTACATCATGTCATCTTGCTTAAGGCGTTACTCTGTTCTTATGAACTCAATACACTAGATGCATGCTGGATAGCGGTCGATGTGTGGAGTAATAGTAGTAGATGCAGGATCGTTTTGTTCTACTTGTCTCGGACGTGATGCCTATATATAATGATCATGCCTAGATAGTCTCATAATTATTCGCTTTTCTATCAATTGCTCGACAGTAATTTGTTTACCCGCCGTAGAATATCGCTATCATGAGAGAAGCCACTAGAGAACACTATGGCCCCCGGGTCTATTCTCAACATATCAATCTACACTTACTTTACTTTTTCCGCTTTTACTTTCTGTTCTTATAATAAAAAATACCAAAAATATCAAACTATCATCTCTACCAGATCTCACTTTCGTAAGTGACCATAAAGGGATTGACAACCCCTTATCGCGTTGGCTACAAAGTTCTTATTTGTTTGTGCAGGTGCGAGGGACTTGCGCATGGTCTCCTACTGGATTGATACCTTGGTTCTCAAAAACTGAGGGAAATACTTACGCTACTGTGCTGCATCTCCCTTTCCTCTTCGAGGGAATACAACGCAAGCTCGAGAAGTAGCAAGAAGAATTTCTGGCACCGTTGCCGGGGAGGCTTGCGCAAAAGTCATATACCAAGTACCTATCACAAACCCTTATCCTTCGCATTACATTTTTGCCTCTCATTTTCCTCTCCCCCACTTCACCCTTGCCGTTTTATTTGCCCTTCTTCTGCCGTGTGTTTATCGTTTGCTTGCTTCTTGTTTGCTTGTCTGTGCTGGATTTCTTGTTTGTCACTATGGCTCAGAACAATACCAAATTGTGTGACTTCTCGAAAACCAACAGTAATGATTTTATCAGCACTCCGATTGCTACTATTACCGATGCTGAATCTTGTGAGATCAATGCTGCTTTGTTGAATCTTGTCATGAAAGATCAATTCTCTGGCCTTCCTAGTGAAGATGTCGCTACCCATCTAAAAAACTTTGTTGATTTGTGTGATATGCAAAAGTAAAGGGATACAGATAACGATATTGTTAAATTGAAGTTATTTCTGTTTTCACTTAGAGATCGTGCTAAAACTTGGTTTTCTTCTTTGCCTAGAAATAGTATTGATTCGTGGAATAAGTGCAAAGATGCTTTTATCTCTAAGTATTTCCCTCCTGCTAAGATCATCTCTCTTAGAAACGATATTATGAATTTTAAGCAACTAGATCATGAGCATGTTGCACAAGCTTGGGAGAGAATGAAAATAATGATACGTAATTGCCCTACACATGGTTTGAATATATGGATGATTATTCAGAACTTTTATGCTGGCTTGAATTTTGCTTCTAGAAATCTTTTAGATTCGGCCGCGGGAGGCACTTTCATGGAAACTACCTTAGGAGAAGCTACCAAACTCCTAGATAATATTATGGTTAATTACTCTCAATGGCACACTGAAAGATCTACTAATAAAGAGTGCATGCTATTGAAGAAATTAGTGTTTTGAGTGGAAAGATGGATGAACTTATGAAATTATTTGCTGCAAAGAGTGCTTCTTCTGATCCCAATAATATGCCTTTGTCCACTTTGATTGAAAATAACAATCAATCTTTGGATGTGAATTTTGTTGGTAGGATTAATTTTGGTAACAATGCTTATAGAGGGAACTTCAATCCTAGGCCTTTTCCTAGTAATTCCTCTAATAATTATAGTAATTCCTACAACAACTCTTATGGAAAGATGCCTTCTGAATTTGAAACTAGTGTTAAGGAGTTTATGATTTTGCAAAAGAATTTTAATGCTTTGCTTGAAGAAAAATTGCTTAAGATTGATGAATTGGCTAGAAGTGTGGATAGAATTACCCTTGATGTTGATTCTTTAAAACTTAGATCTATCCTACCTAAGCATGATATCAATGAGTCTCTCAAAGCCATGAGAATTTCCATTAATGAATTCAAAGAGAGAACCGCTAGGATGCGTGCTAAAAGAGAGGATTATATTAAAGAAAGTTCTTCTAGTTATGATGAAAATAAAGATGAAGATTTGAAAGTTATTGATGTGTCTCCTATTAGATTCTTGTTTTCTAGCATAAATCTTGATGAAGATAGGATTGGAGATGATTCTACTTTAAGGTGTCCCAATGATTCGGAGTTTTTAGATGTTGATGCTAAAATTGTTAAAAGTGGGAGTGAAGAGATTAAAACTTTGCATAGTGATGAACCCACTACTTTGGATTTCAAGGGATTCAATTATGATAATTGCTCTTTGATTGAATGTATTTCCTTGTTGCAATCCATACTAAACTCTCTGCATGCTTATAGTCAAAATAAAGCTTTTACTAAACACATAGTTGATGCTTTGATGCAATCTTATGAAGAAAAACTTGAGTTAGAAGTTTCTATCCCTAGAAAGCTTTGTGATGAGTGGGAACCTACTATCAAAATAAAAATTAAAGATCATGAATGCTTTCCTTTGTGTGATTTGGGTGCAAGTGTCTCCACTATCCCAAAAACTTTGTGTGATTTGCTAAGTTTCCATGAGCTTGATGATCATTCTTTAAATTTGCATCTTGCGGATTCCACTATTAAGCAACCTATGGGAACGATTAATGATGTTCTTATTGTTGCCAATAGGAATTATGTGTCCGTATATTTCATTGTTCTTGGTATAGATTGCAATCCTTCATGTCCTATTATTCTTGGTAGACCTTTCCTTAGAACGATTAGTGCAATTATTGATATGAAGGAAGGAAATATTAGGTTCCAATTTCCGTTAAGAAAATCAAATTACCATATGAATCTATTATGAGAGCCACTTATGGATTGCCTTCCAAAGATGGCAATACCTAGATATATCATGTATCGTGCCTAGCTAGGGGCGTAAAACGATAGCGCTTGTTGGGAGGCAACCCAATTTTATATTTTTTTGTTTTTGCTTCTGTTTAGGAATAAATATTGCATCTAGATTCTTTTTAGATGTGGTTTTGTGTTTTGTTTAGTGTTTGTGCCAAGTAGAACCTTTGGGAAGACTTGTGTGAAGTTTATGTGATCTTGCTGTGAAAAACAGAATCGTTAGCGCTCGCTAGAATGGTCATAAGATTTTACTGGAGCGTGCTATTTAGTTGATTCTTTTTGCAGATGATTAATAGACAAATTAGTCACGTTTAACAATTTATTTTGAATTTTTTGGAGTTACAGAAGTATGCGAAACCTGCAGATTACTATAGACTGTTCTGTTTTTGACAGATTCTGTTTTTCGTGTGTTGTTTGCTTATTTCAATGCATCTATGAGTAGTATTTGGAAGTATGAACCATAGAGAAGTTGGAATACAGTAGGTTTAACACCAATATAAACAAATAATGAATTCATTGCAGTACCTTTGAGTAGTGGTTTGCTTTCTTATACTAACGGAGCTCACGAGATTTTTGTCTAAGTTTTGTGTTGTGAAGTTTTCAAGTTTTGAGTATTGCTTTGATGGACTATGGAACAAAGAATGGCAAGAGCCTAATCTTGGGGATGCCCCTGGCACCCCAAGTAAAATTCAAGGACAACCAAAAGCCTAAGCTTGGGGATGCCCCGGGAAGGCATCCCCTCTTTCGTCTTCATCCATCGGTAACTATACTCGGAGCTATATTTTTATTCACCACATGATATGTGTTTTGCTTGGAGCGTCTTTTATAATTTGAGTCTTTGCTTGTTAGTTTGCCACAATTATCCTTGCTGGACACACCTATTTGAGAGAGTTAAATATGGCCTAGGAATTATTAGAACACTCTATGTGCTTCACTTATATCTTTTGAGTTGATTAGTTTTTGCTCTAGTGCTTCACTTATATCTTTTAGAGCACGGTGGTGATAATATTTTGAAGAAATTATTGAATTCTCATGCTTCACTTATATCCATTTGAGAGTCTATTAAAACAGCATGGTAATGTGCTTAGGCTATAAAACTAGTGTTCACATGATAGACATCCAATATCAATGTAGTAAAAACTTTCACACTAAGTGCATTGAATATGATGAGAAGTTGGATGCTTGATAATTGTTTTGAGATATGAGGATAGTGATATTAGAGTCAGGCTAGTGGAATTATGAAATTGAGAAATTCTTGTGTTAAGGTTAGTGATTCCCGTAGCATGCACGTATGGTGAACCGCTATGTGACGAAGTTAGAGCATGAGGTATTTGTAAAGTGTCAACCTTTGTGTGGAGGTCGGGGCGTGCGATGGTTAACTCCTACCAACCTCCCCCCTAGGAGCATGCGTTGATTGCTTTGTTTTGATGACTCGTAGATTTTTGCAATAAGTATATGAGTTCTTATGACTAATGTTGAGTCCATGGATTATACGCACTCTCACCCTTCCACCATTGCTAGCCTCTCTTGTACCGCGCAACTTTCGCCGGTACCATATACCCACTATATATCCTTCCTCAAAACAGCCACCATATATATTCCTCAAAACAGCCACCATACCTACCTATCATGGCATTTCCATTGCCATTCCGAGATATATTGCCATGCAACTTCCCACCGTTCCGTTAATATGACACGCATCATATTGTCATATTGCCATGCATGATCATGTAATTGACATCATATTTGTGGCAAAGCCACCATGCATAATTTTTCATACATGTCACTCTTGATTCATCGCACATTCCGGTACACCGCCGGAGGCATTCACATAGAGTCATACTTGTTCTAGTATCGAGTTGTAATATCGAGTTGTAATTCAATGAAAGTGTGATGATCATCTGTAACATCCCAATTTTACTAAATTAGGATGTTATTAGATCATTCGTATGCATCTCATTATGCAACTAGAGGCAATTATTGGAGTGGAGATAACATGACTTCTCCCGTATATTTAGAAATGTTCATAATGTCCAGAATAATCTTTCCAGTTAATTTGATATGTTTTGGTATTTTCCAAATACTCAAAAGTTTTTTTATTTGAGGTTTTATTTGCTACTGGAGTGACCAGATGCATCAAAATGATTTTACAAAATTGCATTGGTGCTGGAACTAATGTTCCTGTAGTTAATAGCTGTAGGTCTATTTTAACTGGTTGTCTTAGGTATTTTTATTTTATTTTATATTGTGTGTTTTATTTATTTATTTTGTTTTCTATTGTTGCCTTAAAAAAACACCAGCCAGCGCAGTAGCGCACACGCGCGGCCCAGCAACCGTGGCCCAGCCAATGGCCCGCCCCACAGCCCGGCCCACTCCCTACGAAGCGGTAAGCCGCTGTAGCGCACCCGACCCGCACCGCATCACCCGACCCGCCGCTGCCTCTGGCTGACAGCGGGTCCCGTGCGCCTGTTCATCCCCTTTCCGGTGCCGGACTTCGACCTCGTCGAGCGCGCACGCCAAGGCCGACCCGGATCGATCCGGCGCCTGGCTTGACCCTACGCACGCCCGAGACGTCTAGGGAGAGTCCAAGCCCTAGGGCAGACCCCCAGCCCTTTGTCCCCTTCTCCTGCTGCCGTATGAGTCGCCGAGGGCGAGACGGATCTCGCCGGAGTCCACACCGACCGCCGGCGTTCGCCGGAGGTTTTCGCCGTCGCAAGAACTTGCCGAGCCTCTCTGACTGCATCTTTAGATTCCCCACTCATCTGCGCACCTCTTTGACATCTTCTTTCCGCCAGAAGCGCAGCCAATCGACGGGAACAAGCTCATCCCCGCTGCCGGAGCTCACCGCCGTTCGCGAGCTCATCGCCATCGGTAAAGGGCCCCTCGCCACCATCCGACACCACCGCCACCTCGGCCACTCAACGCTGCACCCGCACATCACTTCCCCTTCGTCGGAGAACCACCGGAGGAGCGCCGCTGTCGGGGATACTGGTCGCCCACGAACACCTATGGGACTGGAGCCCCTTTTCGGTACGGCAAGGGGGGCGGAGGATGTACAAAGAGCGGATCGAGGCGTGCACACGAGCGGTTTACCCAGGTTCGGGCCGCGCGGAGGCGTAAAACCCTACTCCTGCCTTGGCTTGTATTGAGTTCTTGGCTCGGGAGCGAGAAGAGCTACAGTGCCTATCGCTGGCCACACCGAGCATGAGAGTGATCGAAGATCGGAACCTCCTCTACGTTGCGCATGGGCCTCCTTTTATAGGTTAAAGGGGTCACCGACAGGTGGCAACGTAGGTGAGGGTAAAAACGTAAAAAAAAGGTGGTAGTTGGAACAGTGTATGTACAGTGCTCTGTACCTAACCTTGACGGTAGGGGACAAGGGTATTAAATGCCCGTCGCCGTCAGCCCGAACAGTGCAAAAAGCGTCCGTCAGGGCGTCTCCGTCCGCCAGGAGGGTGGCCTCGTCATCGCAGCTTGCCATCGTGTACCCCCAGGCTGCACAGCCTTCCGCCACGTGCCCCTGGAAGGGCCCCAGGGCGACGCGTGGCCGGATGAGCTGGAGCGCGGGCACATATTGGAAGCCTGCCGCGGCCGTTACCTTGCCGCGCCCGGAAGCTTGTCGCTCTCCGGGCCTTGCCGGGACGCGCGGCGCGTCGCTGATACATCCAAAACGTATCTATTATTTCTTCTTGCTCCATGCCTCTTTTGGGTGATATTGCTATGATATTTATACACTTCCATTCACTTTTGATCATATTTGGACTAACCTATTAACTTAGTGGACCCCAGTGCCAGTTTCTGTTTTCTGCTGTTTTGTATTTTAGGTTTTCCCATTACGAGAACTGCCAGAAAAATCCCGGAAAAATTATATAAAAAATCAGCGTTCCAGAAGCTTCCCGGCACCCGAAGTACAGCCGGAGGGGGGCCACCAGGGCTCCAGGCGCCCTGGTGGCATGGCCCCCCTCCTGGCCGCGCCGGGGGGGCGCCTGGGCCCCCCAGGCCTCCGCTGATGCCCCCCTTTGGCATATATTTATATCGTGTCCCGAAACCCTCGAGACGGGAACCCTTTTTCGCGATCTCATATCTGTTCCGCCGCCGCCGCGCTTCCAAGATCGGGAGCACCAGGAGAACTCTTCCCGGCACCCTGCCGGAGGGGAGGATCACCACCGGGAGCTTCTCCACCACCATGGACGCCTCCCGGATGAGTTGTGAGTAGTCTCCCTTGGACCATGGGTCCATGACCAGTAGCTATGTGATGTTCTCCTCCCGTTCTTGTGCTTCACTAATTAGTCCTCGTGAGCTGCCCTACATGATCGAGGCACATATGTAATCCTTATGCTGTTGCTATGATGAGTTTGCTGGGATCCGATGGATTGTGAGATTATGTTCAGATTGTGTTTGAGTAATATATTTGATTCACCTCTTTTATATTTATGTTCGTAAGTAATTCTTGCATGTTCTTCGTTGTTATTTATTGCTTTGGCCAAGTAGTAGGTAGTGACTCCAAGAGGGAACGTTATGCTTGATTGTGGGTTCATGCCCCTCGATGACTAGCTTGAGTGGCAGAAACATGAGTCTAGGGGATGTGCTGTTGCCACAAGGGGGAAAACAACGGTGCTTGTGCCCGCGGGTGCAAGGATTGTTTACTTTACGCAAAGTTCTTTTAATGCAGTTGTCTGTTGCTTTGAGTTTACACTATGGGTGGGACTCGCAACTTAATACCAGCGAGATGTTTTGGATAGATATCCCAAGGTGGATGATTAGTAGTAGATGCAGATGGATTTCGGTCTACTTGCCTTGGCGTACCGCCCATGCTTTGAACCTCTACCTTTCTTGCAACGTAGTTAGCATTGGTTTGCGCACATGGTCCTGTCAATTGCCCAGCTATAATTCGTTTACCTCACATAGCTGTTTTATCGTCTTCTGGGAGAGAGACATCACTAGTGAACATCATGGGACCCCGGTCCATATTACCATCACTGATCACATCCGCTATTTACTTTCTGTTTTTACTTACTATTTGCAGCATTACCTATCACTATTATCACTTGCGTTTGATCCTTTGTAAACGACAAGGCCGGAGGGATTGACAACCTCTCTGTACTCGTTGGGAGCAAAGTTATTTATATCTGTGTGCAGGTCCATGTTGATTGCTAATATCTGGCGCCGTTAGCAGTTGACACCTTCTTGTTGAAACTAGGAGTCTCAGGGAAATCGATCCTTGGTATCTTTGCCAAGGGAAAACTTCCGCTACACTGCATCTCAAACTTTCCACTTGGGGTAACCAACGAGGGGCGAGAAGCCATCAAGAAAAGTTTTCTGGCGCCGTTGCCGGGGACTCCACTCTTCAGGATAGGGGAGTTGCACGCTATCTTTTACCTTTGCTTTTTAGTCTTGTTAGTTTACCTTTCAGTTTTTTGCTTTAGTATCTTTTATCGAAAATCACAAAAATAGTTATCTTGCTTGCTTGCTACTATGGGTTCCACCAAAAACACTAGATGGGAGGAGTACACCCCTTCTTCCATTACGCCAATCACCACTGTCGGGATCTAAAAAAGTAATAAACCTTGTGATTATGTTAGTCTTGATGGAGAGTTATGCCCATGGCATGGTCTTCCTGGAAAAGAGTATGAGCCTCAGTTTAAAGTTGCTCCTATGCTTCCCCAAACTTGGGAAGACGTTCAAACTCTTATAATAGAGAGCAATTCAAACAAAGAAGATGACACTACAATTCTGCCCAATAATGATAAAATTAATTTTGATAATTGTAGTATCTCAGAAGTTGTCACCTTTCTACAAAGAATGGCTAAAGATCCCCACACTAGCACGCTTAATCTTGCATTCACAGAGCATATCACTAATGCTCTCATCAAAGCTAGGGAGGAGAAACTTAGAGTAGAAGCCTCCATACCTAGAAAGCTAGAAGATGGTTGGGATCCTATGATTAAAATTAAGATAAACAACTTCTCTTGCTATGCTTTATGTGATATTGTAGCTAGTACCTCCATTATGCCCAAAAGACTATATGATATGCTTAAATTGAAACCTTTTGATTCTTGTTCTTTTGGTGTTCGTCTCGTTGATTCTTCCATAAAGAAACCTTTGGGGAGGATCGACGATGTTCTTATCATTGTCAATGACAATTATGTTCCCATTGATTTTACTATTATGGACATTGAATGTGAACCTTCTTGTCCAATTATTTTGGGACGCCCTTTTCTTCGCAACGTTGGTGCTATCATTGACATGAAAGAGGGGAATATAAAATTCCAGTTTCCTCTCAAGAAAGGGATGGAACACTTCCCTCGAAAGAAGATTAAGTTACCTTTTGAGTCCGTTATACGGGCTAGCTATTCTTTTACTCTCGATAAAACTTGATCTCTATGCATTATGCCTAGCTTAAAGGCATAAAAGAAAGCGCTTTTGGGAGGCAGCCCACATGAATAAAATTTTATTTTGCTTTTGTTGTGTCTTGATGTTGTTACTACAGTAGCATCATCATTGTATCTTTGCTTTTCAACTTTGTGCCAAGTGTAGCCTCTGATTGCAAGAAAGTTCGAAAGTTGTGGCGTGTTGTCCAGGAAACAGATTCTGTCCTTGGATAGAAAAGTTCGTATAAAATCACCAGATCATCTTTTTGGTCTGAATATTTTCGACAGCGTGCTCTATATAATTGTCTTTCGTGCGTCTGTTCTGAGTTTTTTTATTAGAGTTGCAGAAGTGCCCCGAAAAAATCATTTACTACCTACTGTTCTGTTTTTCACAGATTCTGTCCTGTTTTGCCTTTCCCTCATTTTGCAAACCTAGAGCTTGCTTTTTCTTTGCAAAAACCTTTTGGCAATCTTGAGAAACAGTAGACCTTCAAGAATATCCTTATTTCCAGCAAGGAACAATTATTTTATTATGGGTACTAACCTCGCTAATCAGATTATGATGAGTTATGTATGAAGGGAGTTTTCAAGTGTGCGAGGGAAGATGATAAAAAGATTCAGGAGTGTCAAACGCTCAAGCTTGGGGATGCCCCCATGCACCCCCAAGAAATATTCAAGGAGACTCAAGCGTCTAAGCTTGGGGATGCCCCCGAGCATCCCCTTCTCCATCAACATTATCAGTTCGTCTTTCGTTCCACTATATTTTTATCACTTCATGTGTTATGTGCTATGCTTGGAGCGTCTTGCTTTTAGTTTTCCTTTTTTTAGTTTTCTTTAGCTTTTCATAACGAGTCGGAACTCAGCTTTCTTTATGTGGGAGAGAAACACGCTCCACTTCTACCTAGAACATAACATAGAATTTTCATGTTTATCTTTGCTGTGTGTGTTCTTGGTCTTTCAATAGCTACTATCATTCTTAGCTCTTAACTTTCATGCTTATCTTTTTAAAGAGCTTTCGTTTAGTTGGTTGCTTGAACTCTCTTTAGTTATCATGCTTATCTTATTAAGAGAGTTTGCTTCCGTTGCATTGGTTGGTATGTCTATGATAAAGATGCTACGTGCATAATGGTGCTTAGTAGTTCATGTTTTCTTATGGTGAGTCT
>LR738713.1:87615327-87646428 GCA_902687465.1 Secale cereale | reverse complement strand
CCAATGTGTTATTGGATTACCAACATGATTTGTTTGCCTATGATGTGGTATGGTTTAGTAATATCTTCCTTCGAGAATTTACTTTGATTGACTTGGCGTATGATCACGCATATTTAAGACTGTAAAGAAAGTCCGTCAAGCCTTGATGATCTTTTGTTTCTGAGTAGCGATATAATTTCCATGCCTGATTCAATGTTGCTTTGTCACTCTGCATGATTATGACCGTCATTGCTCTTTTAGTTGGTCGCTCCCAGTCTTTTGCTAACCTCCACCTGTACTAAGCGGACTGACTGCTTGTGCATCCAAATTCTTTTAAACCAGTTATGCCATATGAGTCCACCATACCTTCCTACATGGTATTTACTTGCCATTCCTAACGGAGACTTGCATGTACCATCTCGAAATTATTCAAAGAAAAGCATTTCTGTTTTGTGCCTCTGTTTTAAGTTCATGAGGAAGTAGTAGTTAATTCATGATCTTTTTAAGTTGGACAAGCTTCACCCCGGGATTGCATGTATAATGTGCAAACCCATAATACGAGAAGGAACTGGCATTGATTGCGCCCAGCTCAAAAATAATATAACAAACAAACCCTCCTTCACGCTTTGTTCATGAGAAATCAGAAAACTTTGGCAGTGATAAACAAAGGAGATTAAGAGGATGTGATCGTCCTCATTCGGGAGCCGTTCCTCGAAACTTGTCCATCTCAAGAAGTGATTGAGTTGTCTGCTAGCATTCGTTGATGAAACATGCATAATCTAAAAAAAAATATTACCTCTGTTTTTAAAACCAAGAGCTCTGGTACATGCTTTGTCTTTGTTTCCGACTACGGGTTTTCAACCTTGCCAACAAAATCCACGGTTCGAGAGTCTCCACCTTCTTTTAAAAGCACCAACTACTGAGAGCATGATTGTCATTCTGAGTGTAATGTGCATTGTCCCAAAGTAGCATTATCTTTTGCATGATTGTGATATCGTTTATTCTGAAATCATTGTATCTAGTCATCACTTAAACCTTGGAGGTGCCCCTGCATTTATGTTTTGCTTCACTAAAGGGGGCAAACGAGATATCACTTTATCATATTTGCACACCATGCTCATTACAAATCTATTTGATGTTTCAGTATCATGTTGTGAAACTTTCAGTTCTTTGTGATTTTCTCATGAGGCAACTTAATTACTACAGATTCATTGTCTCAGTAAGCTTTTGTCATGTGACTATGAAAAAGTCCTATATGGTTAATAGCATGTCACCACAGAAATTATTCTTGTTATCATTTACCTACTCGAGGACGAGCAGGAATTAAGCTTGGGGATGTTGATACGTCCAAAACGTATCTATAATTTCTGCTTGCTCCATGCCTCTTTTGGGTGATATTGCTATGATATTTATACACTTCCATACACTTTTGATCATATTTGGACTAACCTATTAACTCAGTGGACCCCAGTGCCAGTTTCTGTTTTCTGCTGTTTTTGTATTTCAGGTTTTCCCATTACGAGAACTATCAGAAAAATCCCGGAAAAATTATATAAAAAATCAGCGTTCCAGAAGCTTCCCGGCACCCGAAGTATAGCCGGAGGGGGGCCACCAGGGCTCCAGGCGCCCTGGTGGTGCGGCCCCCCTCCTCGCCGCGCCGGGGGGGCGCTTGGGCCGCCCAGGCCTCCGCTGATGCCCCCCTTTGGCATATATTTATATCGTGTCCCGAAACCCTCGAGACGGGAACCCTTTTTCGCGATCTCATCTCTGTTCCGCCGCCGCCGTGCTTCCAAGATCGGGAGCACCAGGAGAACTCTTCCCAGCACCCTGCCGGAGGGGAGGATCACCACCGGGCGCTTCTCCACCACCATGGACGCCTCCCGGATGAGTTGTGAGTAGTCTCCCTTGGACCATGGGTCCATGACTAGTAGCTATGTGATGTTCTCCTCCCGTTCTTGTGCTTCACTAATTAGTCCTCGTGAGCTGCCCTACATGATCGAGGCACATATGTAATCCTTATGCTGTTGCTATGATGAGTTTGCTGGGATCCGATGGATTGTGAGATTATGTTCAGATTGTGTTTGAGTAATATATTTGATTCACCTCTTTTATATTTATGTTCGTAAGTAATTCTTGCATGTTCTCCGTTGTTATTTATTGCTTTGGCCAAGTAGTAGGTAGTGACTCCAAGAGGGAACGTTATGCTTGATTGTGGGTTCATGCCCCTCGATGACTAGCTTGAGTGACAGAAACATGAGTCTAGGGGATGTGCTGTTGCCACAAGGGGGAAAACAACGGTGCTCGTGCCCGCGGGTGCAAGGATTGTTTACTTTACGCAAAGTTCTTTTAATGCAGTTGTCTGTTGCTTTGAGTTTACACTATGGGTGGGACTCGCAACTTAATACCAGCGAGATGTTCTGGATAGATATCTCAAGGTGGATGATTAGTAGTAGATGCAGATGGATTTCGGTCTACTTGCCTTGGCGTACCGCCCATGCTTTGAACCTCTACCTTTCTTGCAACGTAGTTAGCATTGGTTTGCGCACATGGTCCTGTCAATTGCCCAGCTGTAATTCGTTTACCTCACATAGCTGTTTTATCGTCTTTTGGGAGAGAGACATCACTAGTGAACATCATGGGACCCCGGTCCATATTACCATCACTGATCACATCCACTATTTACTTTCTGTTTTTACTTACTATTTGCAGCATTACCTGTCACTATTATCACTTGCGTTTGATCCTTTGTAAACGACAAGGCCGGAGGGATTGACAACCTCTCTGTACTCGTTGGGAGCAAAGTTATTTGTATCTGTGTGCAGGTCCACGTTGATTGCTAATATCTGGCGCCGTTAGCAGTTCACACCTTCTTGTTGAAACTGGGAGTCTCAGGGAAATCGATCCTTGGTATCTTTGCCAAGGGAAAACTTTCGCTACACTGCATCTCAAACATTCCACTTGGGGTAACCAACGAGGGGCAAGAAGCCATCAGTTGTGGCAAGTCTCTTCAAATGCCATGCTTGGCCTTCCCGGCAATCTCCTCTTGCCAGGGTCTTGTACCAAAGGGGTGGTCTTGAGTCTTGAGTGGCCTTCCCAGCAAACTCCTCTTGCCGGGGCTTTGTTTCTTTAACTTGGATACTTCGTTCTTGAATGGCTCCAAAGGAACCTCGGTGGGCCTTGGCGAACGCGCGGCAAGCCCTGCCACGGGACGCTGCTACTGCTCGTGCACAAGTTCGGGATACTAAGGTACCCCTACTTTAGTACACCGACAGGAGCCCCCGGGCCTGGGCCACACACGGTGCCGAGCGCTGTTGGGCCAGGCCCAAAACAGTGCACGGGCACGCGCGGCCCACGGCGTGCCGCATCCCACTCCGTATCCGCTGCGCCCTTCCCTAACGGCACGCGTCGATTGCGGCGTCGTGGGAGAGATCGTGGCCTGTTTCTTTAATGGGGAAAATGCGGAACGTCCCCCTCTCCCCCTTAAAAGCAGGGGAAACAGGGGCAGTTCCCTCCATTCGCCCGCTTCTTCTTCATCCTCCAGAAACCCCCGCTGCTCCCCTCCTTCCTGAAGGTTGAAAGAGAGCAGCGGCCCGCCCTTCCTCCGCCGCCACCAGCATCCCCAGCGCCGTCGACTTCCCTCGTCGTCCCTACCATGGCCCCGAAGGGCGACAAGGCGAAGGCCGCGAAGACCGCCAAGGCGCTGAAGCTAGCATCAATGCGGAAGAAGATGGTGGTCTTCCCGCCAAGGCTCAGCGCGGAGGAGCTGAAGGACTCCTTCTAACTCTTCTGGTCGAGGGAGACAAAAGCGCACCCGCGCACCAAGGTACTCCCCGCCGAGGCCTGCGAGATGTTTCCGGGAGGATACACCTTTTTTTCTTTGTTCTTCTACTGCGGGCTCTACCCGCCCTACTCGGAGTTCTTCTGTGATATTATGAATACCTATGGGTTTCATCTCCTTGATGTCACCCCAAACGCCGTCTTGACCATGGCCATTTTCGCACATCTGTGCGAGAACTTTGTCGGAGTCTACCCCAATGTAGCTCTTTTCCGCCATTACTTTACGCCTCGAGTCGAGTCTGGGTCTCCTCTGTCCGGCGAGATCTCTTGGATCTTTAGGCTCCATAGGAAAGAGGCTTATTTGACTGGGGAGCTCCGCGGCAAGTGGGAGGAGTGGAGGGCCAACTGGTGCTGGATCATGGAGGACGAACCACAACAGTTCACTTCCCGGCGCCAAGTTGCAGTAGTGCGCGGCAACGACTGGAGTGACCTGGCCCTTGAGGATGACAAGATGAAGATAGCTACCACTAGGATTCTTCGCCTCCGGCAAGCCAGGCTCACTGTAGGTGCCGTCGGGGCGGACTTTCTTCGCCGTCGCATCGCTCCCTTGCAGGAGAGGAAAAGGGTTGCTTGGGAGTTTGATAACGCGGCAGACATTATGAGGTTGCGCCCGGGCCTCAGCTACAATTTCACTGTCATGGAGCTCAACGCAATGCTCCATGCGCTATTCAAGTACGACCGCAACCATCCAGAGTGGTTTGCATTGCCGCAGGGCGTAGTTCCGTTGTGCAACAACTCGTCGCTCAGCGCCATCCGCGCGGCGATGCCGTTGTGTGACTCCCATGGGATCAACCCCACTTGGCGGGAGCCTTCTGACGAAGCCGTGCAGACGTTCTTCGACAACCTGGTGGAGCTGCCAATTAAGCCCGACGAGAAGAGGGGCCTCACCCGCGACACCACCGACCAGGAGATGGCGTATATTGCCACCAGGTTGGAGGAGGCAGCTGCAGCCAGGGCCGCGGGCGAGTTCGGATATACTCCGGAGGAGGCGGATGCAGCGGAGGCGGTAAGTCTGGCCGAGGAGGAAGAGCTCCTTAAAGTGATAAAGCCTGCCGGGCAACCTGCTGGGACAAGCGAGGCCGCCGATCAAGGCACAGAGTCGAGCGGGCCCGCCGAGCAGGGCGCCGGATCAAGCGATTCTGCCGAAGACTCAGGTGGGTCGCTAAATCTCGACTCTTCTTCTTCGTCCTCGGGTAGTTCACCGCCACCGGCAAGTCCTCCGGCTCCAGCGAGGAGGCGCCTTCGCAAAGCCGCAGACGTGACGGGGCAGCCGGCGGGCCAGCAGCCGCGGCGCCGTTCGACACGCGCCGCCACGACAAGCAAGGCAGCCAAGGGAGTGCCCCGTGTTTCAACTGTGGCCGGAGGAGGGTCTTCCAGGGCTGGGGCTAACGCTCCTGCCGCCCCTCGTGCCTCGGCGACAACTAGAGCGGGGTCTTCTCAGACCACCGTCCCTGCTCCCGCCAAGCGGCCGAGGGAGCCTACTCCTCCAGCTCCTCGCGTCGGGACGCGTGAGGCGGACTTTGATATCTCCGTGCTCAGCTCTGACGAGGAGGAGGAAGAGTAAGCACTGTCAACTCTTATTTCCTTCGATTTGCTCTTGTCTTGAATCTTCTTTGCCTGATTCTGATTTTGCCTGTCTCCCAGGACCCTGGCCCAGAGGGTAGCGAAGAGGGCCAAGATCCCGGTGGTCGACCTTGAGGACGAGCCCGTCGCAGCAGCAGGGGATGCGCCTGCGACAAGCTTGCCGGACAAGGAAGCTACTCTCCATAGCAGCCCCCAGCGCAGCCCCCAACGTAAGTTTTCTGTTCACTCTTCGCTTGGTCAGGTGCGCGTGGGCTTCTTATCCTTGTTTATTTTTTGTTTGTTCGTTGACTTGTGCAGAAGCAGAGCAGCAGCCTCAGGAGCGCCAAGAGATCGCTCCTGACGAGCCGCACGTCTCGACCTCTCCGCCAAGGAGGAACCCCCGGCGAGGGAGGACACCCTGCCAAGGGCGAGTACCCCGCCAAGGGCGAGTACTCCATCAAGGGCGAGCACCCCGCCAAGGGAAGGCGCCAGCGGCCCTCCGCCGGCGGGGGCTACCACCACGCCGCCGAGGGAGGACTCCCCGGCAAGGAACCCCATGGAAGAAGAGGCCCGCGCAGGTAACCCTTGTACTTTTCTTCTCTTGAATTTCTCTTTTTTGGATATTTGCTTGACAGTTACTTTCTTCTTTCTTCTTCTTTTCTGGTCTTCAGACTCGTCCGCTCCAGAGCCGATGGAGACAGAGGCCGCCACCGAGGAGGACGCGCGCGACAATACTGGTGACGCCGCAGCTACCGAGGAGGCGATCGGTACTGACGAGCCCGCCGCCGAAGAGGTAGCCAGGGCCGCCGACGCGGCAGCTGAGGAGGGGGCCGGCGGTCGCACTGACGGCCCTGAGGCCGCAGGAGTGTCAGACGTTGCGCCGACCGCCGACCCTGCTGCTGCCGCGGCCGAAACGGGCGCCTACCTGGAGGCTGGAAACGGGGTCTTCATTCAGCTCCCGTGGGCATCTATGTCAAGGGCGCCCGCGGAGGGAGAGGCCTTCGACGGGGAAGTCCTCGCCTCCGCCGGGCTGAAGTTCGTCGACGCGCCCGGTAGCAGTAGCGAGCCCGAGGAGGAGCGGCTTCTACAGAGGCTTCTGGCCCTGTACCGTGCTAGGCAGGCCAAGCTGGAGTCCCGAGAGGCTCTGGCCGCCAAGGCGGGCGTCGACTTGGAGAAGAGCGCCGAAGAGCTCCGGGCCGCCAACCAGGCGGCCCTCCGATCCTTGGCGGAGGAGCGGGAGGAGCTCGCCGAGGCACATCAGGCGTTCATACTTGAGAAGGCCAAAGCAGAGGAGCAGCAACAGCTCGCCGCCGAAGAGCTGTCTCGGCGGGAAGGTGAACTAACCGAGCGGAAAGTTGACCTCGACAGCCACGAGGACGACCTTGCCGCGCGCAAACAGTCTCTTGGCGGAGCTCTGCAGGAGGCGAAGGACGCTGCTGCAGCTGCTGAGACCGCCAAGCGAGACCTGGAGGCGAGGGTGGCACAACTGGAGATCCACTTGAAAATGAGCGAAGAGAAGGTTGCTGCGCTCGTGTCGGAGAGGGAGAAGGACGCCCACAGCCACTCCGAGCTGCAGGTCCGTCTCTCCGACAAGGGCAAGGATCTCGCCATCACCAAGGATTCCGTTGCAGACTTGGAGTTGAAGCTGTCCACCCTCACCGCATCACTTGACAACGCCAGAAATCGGGAGACGAAGCTGAAGGAGGACCTCAGGGCTGAGAGGGCACTGTTGGACAGCGCCGCCCTCTCCCAAAACAACTTCAGGCTGACGGTGGAGCACTGGACCGAGGGGCTTGTCGCCGCCGCCGCTGATATTGACAGGGAGTTGGCGGGGCTGGGGACGGGGCACCTCGGGTACTCCACTGACGAAAATCTCCCTCACAGCGCCAAGCTGAGCTTGTTCTTCACGGGAGTGGCGCCGGCCCACCAGCAGCTCCGGGAAAGGATCCCCACGCAGCTGGTGAACGAGGCGCGCATGCTTTGCACGGGAGTCATGGAGAGGGTGCTGATGAAGATAGCCTTCCACAACCCAGGACTCAACCTCGATAACGTCCTCAGGACCTTGCCGCCCGACGCCGACCAGGAGGCGCTTAAGACCCTTGTCGCGCCCATCGTGGCCAAGGTGGGCAAGATCAAGAGAGTCGACGTCGACCGCGCAGATTAGGCTGTTTTCCTTTTTGCTTCCTTTGTTGCTGCCAACCATGTTACGAACAATAGTCTATTAGAACAGCAACAAGTCATTTTGTATCACAACTTTATTTTGGGTAGTTAATGCAGCGTTATTTCCTTTACTTGACTTCCTTGCTTTGTATGCTTTTACCCTACACTTTTAGGGAACTTGGCGGCGAAGGGACCCTTGCCGCGAGCGCTGAGTACGGAACTTCAGCAGCCTGCTGGCAGTGCCGTTGCCGACAAGAAACCTTATCGCAGCTAGTCGCAGCACACTTAGGTTGTTGAGCGAACTCGAAAACGAAGTAAGGGCGCGACACTTGTCGCAGCATGCTTAAGCCGTTGAGCGTGCTCGAAACAAAGTAAGGGCGCGGCTAGCCACGAGTTGGTTCCTCCGCGCACAGGTTTTCCATACAAAGTGCGGTCGTTCAAGGAAGATAACTTTAAAATTTAAAAATTTGATTGCTCAAACTTTGGCGACTTAGCTTTTTCGTGTCGTTTGCTTTCTGGCAAGGCTTTCTTGAATGGTACTTGGTCCTCACCACTGTCTCCTTCCCCCCTGGCAAACTTGTGCGCGAGCAAAACTTCTTCTGCTTGAGAGAAAAAGAAAAAAGGGAGGAAACATAGATATGGAGCCTTGCGGCTCATTATTGCTTACCGGGGGTGCGTGCTGCACAAAGTGTCAGATAATACACGCAAGAAAAATGTAAAGGCATGAAATGACAAGTTGTGCGAGGTACATAAGTTTTACTGATGCACGGGGTCTGCGCCCGGCTTTGTACAAAGGTTTACATGCAACAGCGGCAAGACTTGTACAAAAGGTGGTTGCCGGAGCGGATCACGGCAACCGCGCCTTATGGGTAAAACTTGCGAAGGTGCTCAATGTTCCAGGAGTTGCTCACCGGTAAGCCCTCTTCGGTCTCAAGGCAGACAGCGCCGGGCCTTGTGACTCGTCTCACCCGATAAGGGCCTTCCCACTTCGGCGTCAACTTGTTGGAATTCTTGGCGGACTGAACGCACCGAAGAACAAGGTCGCCTTCCTCGAGACTCCTGGCTTTAACTTTGCGGCTATGGTAGCGGCGCAAAGCTTGCTGGTATCGAGCAGCTCGTATAGCAGCCTGATGACAGTCTTCCTCAAGGAGCAGTGCGTCATCTTGCCGCAGCTACTCTTGCTCGAGCTCATCGTAAGCGAGCACTCGAGGCGACCCGTATACGAGTTCCGTGGGGAGAACTGCCTCTGCTCCATAGACAAGAGCAAAGGGTGTCTGTCTGGTGGCTCGATTTGGTGTCGTCCTGATTGACCAAAGAGCCGTCGGCAACTCTTCAATCCAGTTTCTTCCGCGTTTGTGCAGCCTGTCGAAAGTTCTTGTCTTGAGTCCGCGCAGCACTTCAGCGTTTGCCCTCTCCGCTTGACCGTTGCTCCTCGGGTGAGCAACAGAAGCGAAGCAGACCTTGGCGCCAAGGTCTTGGACATATTGCATGAAGGTGCGGCTTGTGAATTGTGTGCCGTTGTCGGTGATGATCCTATTGGGTATTCCGATACGGCAAACAATCGACTTGAAGAACTTGACTGCTGACTGTGCGGTCACCTTTCTCACTGGTTCCACTTCCGGCCACTTTGTGAACTTGTCGATGGCGACGTACAAGTACTCAAAGCCCCCGGCTGCGCGGGGGAAGGGGCCGAGGATGTCGAGCCCCTAGACCGAAAATGGCCAGGACAAAGGGATCGTCTGGAGAGCTTGAGCTGGCTAATGTATCTGCTTGGCATGGAACTGGCACGGTTCACACTTGGTTAATTGTGCAGTTGCATCCTGGAGGGCTTCTGGCCAAAAGAAACCTTGCCGGAACGCTTTGCCGGCGAGTGCTCTTGCGCCAATATGGTGACCACATATGCCTCCATGTATCTCTGCCAACAGCTTTTGCCCATCTTCCCGGGGAATGCACTTCAATTTGACACCGTTGAGTCTTCTTGTGTACAGTTCATCGCCGACAAACTGATACATACTTGACTGCCAGGTTATTCTTTCTGCATCTTCTGGCTCTTCGGGAAGTTCACCTGTTTGAAGGAAACAAACAATCTGTTGTGCCCATGCTGGAGCCTGAGGCTCAACAACAAGGGCTAAAGGCATTAGTGCTGCCGCGGGAACGTTAGCTTCTACGGCCAGAACCTGTGGCTCGGCCGGAGCTTGACGTTCCCCGGCAAGCTTGCCGGGGCAAAGCTTGTCGGGAACGCCTGCTTCAACTGTACAAACCCTAGGGTCTGCAGGAGCAGACTGTTCCTCAGGAACTTTATCATCGATCCTGGGGATCTTGTTGGCGGCGGCTTCAGGAAGTTCCGCCGGTAAGTAGTCAGCGGAGATCAACTTTCTCTTCTTACTCTGTCCAGCTGATGGCGTTATGGATGGTTGAGTTAGCTTGAGCACAAAGATCCCTGGTTCCACAAGTAGCTTTAGTGCAGCACACTTTGACAGGCCATCTGCGATGTCGTCTTGAGCTCTTGGAACGTGCTCCATCTGTAGGCATTCAAAGTGCTCTTCAAGCTTTCTCACTTCGCCAACGTAAGCTTAGCTCTTGTTCACTTGTCGGACGACCAACTGCGAGTCACCCCGTACAATCAGCTTCTTGATCCCATGCTCTGCTGCGATTCTGAGGCCGGCAAGCAAACCTTCATACTCTGCAGTATTGTTCGTTGCTTGCTCCTTGGGAAAGTGCATTTGGACGACGTACTTGAGGTGTTCTCCGGTGGGTGCGACAAGTAGCACACCAGCACCGGCGCCTTGCAGCGAGAAGGCACCATCAAAGTACATTATCCATTCTTTGTTTGCTTCTTTGACGGGGATGCTTGTCTCTGGAATTTCTTCGACTGGCGTTGGTGTCCATTCTGCTATGAATTCTGCCAATGCTCTGCTCTGAATAGTTGAAGTACTTTCAAACTTGTGGCCAAAGCTTGACAGCTCCAGTGCCCACTCGACAATCCTGCCCATCGCTTTTGGATTTTGCAATATCCTTTTCAGCGGGAAGCGAGTGACCACTGTTATCTCATGTGCTTGGAAGTAATGGCGCAGTTTTCTTGAGGCCATGAGGAGGCCGAAAAGCAGCTTCCGCACCCCAGAGTATCTTGACCTAGCCCCCTGCAAGAGGGAACTGACAAAATAAACTGGGCGCTGCACCATCTTCTTCCGCACCTCTTCTTGCATCCGCGCAGAATTATCCTTGTCGAGGACAGAGCTTGTCGGGGAAGCCCCCTGCTTGTCGCTAGACGTGCTCGCTGGGGCTGTGGGCTCCTCATCTGCCTCCCTTTCCGCTACCAACGCAGCACTAACCACTTGATTGGTTGCTGCTAAGTACAGCAGCAACTTCTCTTGTGGCCTAGGTGCGACAAGTATTGGAGCGGAGGACAGGTACCTTTTCAAGTCTTGCAGCGCTGCCTCCGCTTCCGGAGTCCATTTCATTGGACCTGCCTTTTTCAAGATTTTGAAAAATGGCAGGGCGCGCTCTGCGGACTTAGAAATGAACCTGCTGAGAGCAGCCACACAGCCGGCAAGCCTTCGTACATCCTTGACGCGCTTTGGAGCTTCGATCTGCTCAATGGCTTTGATCTTGTCGGGATTGGCTTCAATCCCCCTCTGGGACACAAAGAACCCGAGAAGCTTGCCGGAGGGAACTCCGAATACGCACTTCTCGGGGTTGAGCTTGAGTTGTATCTTGCGCAGATTCGCAAAGGTTTCATCTAGATCTTGAATCAGAGTATCCTTGTCCTTGCTCTGGACCACTATATCATCCATGTAAGCTTCTACATTCCTGTGTATCTATGGCTCAAAAGCAGTGTGGACTACCCTTGCAAACGTTGAACCGACATTCTTCAATCCAAAGGGCATGCGTATGAAGTAGTAAGTGCCACACGGAGTAATGAACGTGGTCTTCTCTTCATCTTCTTCAGCCATAAATATCTGGTGGTATCCGGAGTATGCATCAAGAAACGAAAGCAACTCACATCCAGCCGTGGAGTCAATGATCTGGTCAATGCGCGACAAGGGAAATGGATCTTTGGGGCAAGCTTTATTCACATCGGTGAAGTCTATACAAAGCCTCCACTTCCCATTTGCTTTGCGCACGACAACAGGGTTGGCCAACCACGTGGGATAAAGTACACCTCTGACAAGGCCTGCCACTTCCAGCTTCTTGATTTCTTCAGCGATAAACTCTTGACGCTCCACCGCTTGTTTTCTGACTTTCTGCTTGACGGGCCGCGCGTGAGGACAAACGGCAAGCTTGTGCTCAATCACTTTCCTGGGAACACCGGGGATGTCAGACGGTTGCCATGCAAATACGTCGACATTCGCCCGCAGGAAAGCAACGAGCGCGCTTTCCTATTTAGGATCGAGCGTGGCACTGATGGTGAAAGTACCACTAGTGCCGTCCTCCTTAGCAGACACCTTCTTGGTTGCGGGTGGAGCTGCCATTCCCTTCTTGCACTTGCCGGTGGAGCTCGATGGTGCGTCCTCGACGGCAGCGCAGCACTCCGAAGAGGTGTGTTTGCCGGAGTGGGCCCCAGAGCTCTTGCCGGACTTGGTCTTGTTCTTCCCCGCGGGAGCTTCAGCGGCAAGTGTCTTGCTGTCCGTTGCGGCTGCTGCGTCCCGGTAGATCTTGTCGGCACAGATAAGCGTGTCCTTCTTGTCGCCGTGGACAGAGATGACGCTTATCGGGCCAGGCATCTTGAGCATGTTGTAGGCATAATGAGAGGCTGCCATGAACTTGGCGAGCGCTGGACGGCCAAGTATCCCATTGTAAGGCAATGGGATATCGGCAACGTCAAAGGTGATCCTCTCAGTTCTGAAGTTCAGCTCTCCGCCAAAAGTCACTGGCAGTGTGATCTTCCCCTTCGGCTTGCTCCTTCCCGGGTTGATCCCTTGGAATGTGCCGGTTTCCTCGAGCTCGCTGTCGGGGATCTGTAGTTTCCGGACCACAGCAGAGGAGATCAGGTTCAGGCCGGCCCCGCCGTCAACCAGCATCTTGGTGACCTTGAGGTTGCGGATGGTTGGTGAAACCAACATCGGCAAACACCCGACCGCAGTTGTGCGGTCAGGGTGGTCCTCAACGTCGAAGATGATGGGCGTGCTGGACCACTTCAGAAGTTTGCGCGACTCGACGGGCGGCTCTGCTGCATTAACTTCCCGCACCCATTGTTTGAGTTGGTGGTGGGAAGTATGCAGAGAGGCACCTCCGTCGATGCACAGAACTTCTGTGGCCTTCTGGAACTCCTGCTCGCTGTTGTCACATCCCTCGTTAGCACTTGCATTAGGGTTAGTTGGTGTGTGCATCATGTTTACTTTTCAAAGAAATTTGAAATGGGAATGACAGAAACCCCAGCACCCCTCTTCTAACAACTAGGGTTTGATAAAATATTTTCCAATGTACTCAAAATGCCCTTCAAAAATGTTCATCATTTCTGCCTTGGTCTCAAACCTTTGCTAAAAATGGTGCACAATTTTCTAGGACATCCAAGGTCACTGGATTAAATCATATGGTATTTGAATTTGGGCATTTAAATGCTATAAAATATTTTAAATGCTCAAATAATCATAAACTATAATGTTTCCCACTGTTCATATTATATACAGTAGGTATGACAAGTGTTATGAGCTATAAAAATGCTCTAGCATTTTTATTAATTAAACAAAGATGCAAAACAAATGAAACAGAAAAGAAAATAGGAAAAGGAAAATAGGAAGAAGCACTTACCTCGGGCCCAGCCCTGTAGCAGGCCGGCCCAGCCCACTAGCCCTCCTTTGTCGTCTTCCCCCTCGCGCCAAAAGGACGCGCGCGTGGCCGCCGCGCGCCGGCATGCGCCCGGCCACCTCCAGGCTGCTTGCATGCCTCCCCGATGGCCTGGATGACTCCACGAATCGACACGCAGCTGCCCCGACCGCTCTCACTTCTCCCTCTCGTCTCCATCGCCCTCCCCTGGCTCTCTCCTCATCCATCACCGAGCCGCCGTCGCCGCCGCTCGCCGTAGCCGCACCTAGAGCCACCCCCTCGCCCCGTGAGTGTGTCCAGAAGATCCGCCGCGTCACCCTCTTCCTCCTCGCTGAGCCACGAGCCGTCGGAAGCCCTGCAACGTCCACACGCCGCCGTCCCCTTCCTCGGATCGCCGGAGCACCTCGCCGCCGTTACGAAGCTACAGCGCGTCCCCGACCCCTCCGTCGAGCTTGTTAGCTCCGTAGTGAGCTTCTACGTTGAACCGCTCCTTCCTCCGCCTCGTTTGCACCTTGTAGTCGTCGCACCGTTGATCACCGAAACGCACCACCGCCGTGCTCGCCGCCGACGATGCTCCGATGACCATTTGGTCACTGGAACACGTCCATCACACTCACCGCAGCGCGTAGATGCGATAGGTGCTATGCACGCATCGCCTAGGCCTCTGTAGCTGCTTCTCCACACACGCCCGACGCCGGTCGGCCCCGTCGAGCTTGTTGCCGTCGTCTCCGGCCACCCCAGGTCCGGCGACCACCACCATCCGACGCGCAAGGGCAAGAGCTTTCCAACGCGCCTAGCCGCAGCTCGAGCCGTGCCCCGTAGACGATTTCCGAAGCACGCCGCCGTACTTGGCCTCGCCGGCGTCACGTCGCCGGTGGGTTTGACCTGTTTGACCAGGGGGTTGACCACCCTTGGGTCACTGACGTGTGGGCCACCTTTTGCTAATTAGTTAGTTTAATTAAGTTTCTGTTAATTTAATTAGTTAATTAGTTTAGTCACTGACCCATGGGCCCAGGCCCCACTGACAGCTAATTAGTTTTAGTTTAACTCTAATTAACTTAGTTAATTAGCTGTGACACTGACATGCAGGGCCCACATGTCATGTTTGACTTGGACTAGCTCCTGTTGACTGACTGACGTCCGCATGATGTCATGCTGACGCAGTAAAGGTTTTTCTGGGATTTTTAGATTAAAAATAATTCAGGAAATTCCAGAAAATACCCAAAACTTCTAAAAATCATATAAAATCGACCATAGCTCAGATGGAAAAGATTTATATATGAAAAATGATCAGAAAAATCCAATCTTTTCAATGGCACTGGTTTCATGCATGTTTGAACAAGTTAACTTGTTGTATACATCAAAAACATGATAATGCACTTATTTAAATAATAGTTTGAACTCCAATTTGAATCTTTGATTCAAATAGGTTCAAACCCTTCTGGTTTTAGTTGCATTAGCCAACACACATGCATCTTGCCATGTCATGAGCATGCATCATATTGTTGCATTTGTTTGTTAATGATTGTATCGCCGGTATTCTCTGTGTTAGGTCCTGCTCCCGAGGATACTGCTGCGTATCCAGTTGAAGAGCAGTACCCGACAACTACTTTGTCAGGCAAGCAATCATTGATCATTCCGATACAAACCCAATCTTCTCGCTCCTGCTCTCTTTTACTGTATTAAGGCAACAGCGTGTGAACTGCTACTTGCTGCGGTAGTTGAACCCTATCCCTTGCATGACCTGTCATTGCCACAGTAAATAGTTGAAACCCACTAGCATGTGTAGGAGTTGATTGAGCCATGTGATGTGTGATCCACCATGCTATTTGTTTATGTTGCCTACTATGCTTAGAGTTGTGTCTGGTCTGGTTCATCTTGGTGATGGATCAGAGTGAAATGATCATACCGATAAAGAGAGGGAAGTGTGGAACACGCTTGGTAAAGGTATCGATGAAAGGCCATGTAGGAGTACATGGTGGGTTGTTTCATTGGAATCGTCCATAGGACCCGAGATCTGTGTGTGTGATTCAAGTTACAGTTACTACCACACATTGGGCCCTGAAATATGACCCCGCTCGACTTATTGACTGCCCTTGTACTCTGTCCAGGAGTTGCAACTAGTTTCTGGTGTTTATAGCTTACTGGAGGTCGTGCACAGTGCTGACCCTCGGGGTGGGCTGTGATGCGACAGGTACGTGGCACGGTGTACCGGTTGCCCGTTTGGTGACTCGGGAACCCTGTACACATCGTTTGGGGCCGTGAGCGACACCCCGGCCGGATCTCCCCACGGATGGAACCCAAATAGGCGATAAACCTGGACGAGAGTCTTGAGTGGTTGGTTAGGTCGTGGTCTACACCCACGTCGGCTTTCGCTTGAAGTCTGCCGAGCACATGTCGGGTGCAGACGCTAAGTGGTGAAAACATGTGTGAAGAAGTACACCCCTGCAGGGTTATCAAACTATTCGAATAGCCGTTGTTCGCGGTACGGACTACTTGGTTACTCTTACAGTTCATAGACAAGTTGATGGATTCTACTAAAAGCCTCAAGATAAGCGTGAGTGCCGCGGATGGCCCTTCCGTAGGATGACGGAAGAGGATCCTCGGTAGTGTATTGATGTGGTGAGTAGAGGACTCGTGTTCGTAATAACATCTTGCAATCTGTTGAGAGTTGTAGTATAGGTTAGCCTAGGTCAAAGCTGGCATTCTGCTATGAGCTCCACTACCCCCCTTTGATAATGTTGCATGTATGATAGGTTCTGTGGTAAGACTTGCTGAGTACCTTTGTACTCATGTTTGCTTAATAACTGTTGCAGAGGAGAACCCTGCCCCTGCTGATGGGTTCTACATAGACGTTGACGTCGACGAGTAGCTTGACACCCAGACGGAGATCTGGAGCTTGTGAAGGGCCTTGTAGATAGTCAGGCTACACCAAGCCTGTTTTATTTTCTAAGTTGTCTGTACTCAGACATGTAGCTTCCGCTTGTGTTTGTATGACTGTATGACTTGAGTGTTGGGTCATGTGACCCCTACCTGTATGGATATGTTATGTATGGCTCTTGGAGCCTCTTAAATAAAGTACTTTGAGTCATAGAGTTCTGTTGTGATGCAATGTTGTATTTGCACATATTGAGCATATTGCGTGTATGATTGAAATGCTTGGTATGTGTGGGATCCGACACCTAGTTGTTTTCCTTTGGTAGCCTACCTTACAGGGAAATGCCTCCTAGTGATTCCAATGAGCCTTGGTAGCTTGCTACTGCTCGGAACACGTAGGCTGGCCGGCATGTGTCCTTCTTCGTTCCTGTGTCTGTCCCTTAGGGGAAATGTCACGCGTTATTCCTTTAAGTCCATGTAGCTTGCTACGACTTGGGTTCATACGTTGATGACCGACACGTTCGTTGCTGGGTCATGGATGCCTATCTCTGTAATCTAGTGCCACTTTTGGTTTATAACTAGCCATGTCGGCCCGGGTTCTCTGTCATATGGATGCTAGCGACACTGTCATATATGTGTGCCAAAATGCGCAAACGGTCCCGGGCCAGGTAAGGTGGCACCCGTGGGGTTACCGTGCGTGAGGCCGCAAAGTGATATGACGTGTTACAGCTAGATCGGTGTGACTTAGGATCGGGGTCCTGACAGCGTTGGCATCAGAGCTGGACTGCCTGTAGGTTTCTCAAGCCAAACTGGTCGATGTTGAGTCTAGAAAAATTCTTAGTTATATGTAGGGGAATTGATTATGGGAGGGAACACAAGGCTCTTTTTACTCCTTTACCTTATGCCTTCTGATCTGAGTCAGTCTATTCTTCTACGGGGATTTAGGACTAGGCCTCTTATCCTTTCTAGGTTCACGTGTTACTAATCCGTAGACTCTTAGGATTGTTGGTTTCAAGCCTCAGTTTAGTTTCTATCCTTTTAGTATGATGATTGTTGGACCGGAACCTTGATATGCATTGTTGAGTGGCTATGCTATCATTTGTATGATGTCTCAAATCTTTGTTTGAGCATTTACAGTTGTTATGCTGCCCGATTTCTTCCAGAAACACTAATGCCTTTGCATTATTCCGTGTTTCAGATGTCTGGCCGCATCCCTCACCAAGTGGTTCGTTTGACTCGGTGCATTAATGTGCCCGGTCACACGGCCATGCTAGTCCGTGTGCTGACCGAGACCGGTTATCGCTGGTATCCTGAGTACACCGTGGAGGAACAGTACCGGGATTTCAATCAGAGTCAGTATTTCTGCATAGTCCGGATATACCCCTCATATCCTAGAGCTAATGACCCCATCCATTGTTCTTATGAACTCGGGGTTACCATCGATATGGCAGTGCAGGATGCCGCTTATTCTATGATGACCATTCTCCGTGCTAGGCATGCCCTGTTGCTGAACACTGAGTTCTGTTACATGCCAGCCTCACTTCCCGGAGAGGAAGGCTACTACACTGGTCTGTATACTGATGCTGCTCATGAAGAGCCACTGCTTCAGACCACTGTTCAGATGCTGGAGGATCGGGACCGTGAGGTCCGTGCCCTCCGAATGGAGCTGTATAACACTCGAGCCGCCCACTGGACTACTTTGACACGGCTTGCACCTACTGTGCACGCCGGATATCTGGACATGCGGGATTTGTACCCCGTGCGGACTCGTCTGCCTGATCGCATGGATTGGCGTGACGTTGGGGGTATTACACCTCCACGTGGGCGTCGGTTACCACCAGCATCTGGACCGAGGCCACATCCGTGTCCTTATGGTCCACAGCCTTCGAGTGCTCGCGAGTTCTAAGATCCGTCTGTTCCACTTCCAGGCTACGGTGGTAATCTTTACGAGGATTACTACGTGAATGTCTGAGCTAGACCGTGGTTGTAGTAGTATCGTAGTAGTTGTATTTCCACAGACCTGCGCATCTTGTGGAATATGACTTAGTGTGTACTGAGTTGCGGAGGTGTAGTTAAATAATGTATAGGAGCTTGGAATGCCTCTGATGGGATGTAGTCTTTCACCGCAGTTGTACTTTAGCCTTGGCTTGTACTAAACTTTGTATGGTGTGTATGACCACTGGTGTATATATAGCAGTTCCTATATTACCATGTCGTACGGATGAACATCCTTGCATTCCGTGTCATCCATTACATTCTGCACTTCTATGTCAAATTTTTGCCATCCTTGTCTAAACCGTTGTTTTGTTTTCCTAGGATGGTCAACACTCGCAACACTCCTGCTGCTCAGGAGCAGGGTGAGGCTAGTGGGGCTAGAGATGGGAATCTGCCCCACCCACCCTCCTTGGCGGAAGTTATGCTCGAAGCAGAACAGAACAAGAGAGAGACCAACCGTCTGCTGGAACGCATAGAGTAGAACACTGGGTTCTGCCAGAGGAATGACGTGGTGTCAATCAATGACTTTATCAAGATGTGTCCACCGAAGTTCCATCACTCCACTGAACCTCTGGATGCTGATGACTGGCTACGTAGTATTACCCACAACCTACACTCTGCCCGTGTGGCCGAAGCTGACAAGGTTACCTACGCTGCCTACCATCTTGAGGGCCCTGCCAGTCTTTGGTGGGAAAACTTTGAAGCTATGCGTCCTGCTGGCCAAATCACTACTTGGGTTGAGTTCAGTGAGGCATTCCGTGAACACCACATTCCGGAAGGTCTCATGGATCGCAAGCGGGAGGAATTCTGCAATTTTACCCAGGGCCGTTTAACCGTGGATGGCTATAGTCGCGACTTTGGCAACTTGGCACGCTATGCACCTGAGGAAGTATCCACCGATGCGAAGAAGCAGGCGAGGTTCCGTAAGGGACTCAGCCCTGAACTCCGCCGAGATCTACGTCTGCACGAGTGCACTTCCTTCCAGAAGTTGGTAAACAAGGCTATCAGTGTTGAAACAGGCCAGACCGACTTCGAGGCCACCCGCAAGCATACTCGAGACTTTGGTTCCTCATCCGGCTCTGGCTCTCACAAGCGCCGTGTGTGGATTCCTAACACTGCTCTGCCACCCAAGTACACACCGAGGCCATCCTATGAGGCGCCTCGCCCAACTCAACAGTTTGCCCCTGCTAAGACCTATGGAGGACCACCTTCCAACTTTGCTCCACGCACCACCACTGTGACATGTTTCAAGTGTGGAGGACCGGGGCACTACATGCGTGAGTGTCCTCAGAACCAACCAGGAAAACCCGTTGGCCGTGGTAAGCCAACCGACAAGGTGAATTATGTCAAGCCAATCCCCACTACACGTGGTCATGTCAACTATGTCTCTGCTGAAGAAGCTTATGAGGATCCTAACGTCATCCTTCGTAAGCTTCTCGTTAACTACCATCCGGCATCTGTTCTTTTCGATACTGGAGCATCCCATTCGTTCATATCTGAGAGCTATGCTCGATTGCACAACATGACTTTTTGTGACATGCCTACTTCCATGGTTATTCAAACTCCTGGTTCAAAGTGGCAAACCTCTAGGGTAAGCCATGGAAATGAAATCCTTGTCGATAGACTTGTTTTCCTAGCATCTTTAATCGCTCTCAAGTCCTCGGACATAAACATCATTTTGGGTATGGATTGGATGACAACTCATTACGCCAAAATTGATTGTTATACTAGGACCGTTCAACTTACACATCCATCCGGCAAGATAGTCAATGTCTTGACCCGAATGGCTGAGCGTCAGCTCTACTCTCTTAATGCCAGCCCTCTACCAGAGCTCGAAGATATTCCGGTAGTTCGTGACTTTCCGGATGTTTTTCCAGAAGAACTGCCAGGAGTTCCACCTGACAGAGATGTCGAGTTCGTGATAGATCTTATCCCTGGAACTGTCCCAATCTCTAGGAGACCTTATAAGATGGCACCACTAGAATTAGCTGAGCTAAAGAAACAACTCGATGAGTCCTTGCAGAAAGGTTTCATCCGTCCTAGTTCTTCCCCTTGGGCTTGCCCCGTCATTTTCGTCAAGAAGAAGGATGGAACGGAGCGGATGGTTGTAGATTACCGACCTGTCAATCTGGTCACCATAAAGAATAAGTATCCGCTCCCTAGGATCAACGACCTATATGATCAGCTCGCTGGATCCTCAGTCTTCTCTAAGATGGATTTGAGGTTGGGCTACCATCAAATCAAAATCAAGAACGGGGACATTCCTAAAACGGCTTTTGTTACTCGTTATGGCCAATATGAGTACACCGTTATGTCCTTCGGATTAACTAATGCCCCAGCTACCTTCTCTCGGTTAATGAATTCTATATTCATGGAGTATTTGGATAAATTCGTCGTGGTATACCTCGATGATATACTCATCTATTCCAAGAACAGGGAAGATCATGCCGAGCATTTAAGGCTGGTATTGACGAAACTTCGAGAGCACCGCCTTTATGCCAAATTCTGTAAATGTGAATTTTGGTTGCCAGAAGTAACCTATCTAGGTCATCTGATCTCGGGCAAGGGTATTGTTGTCAATCCCGAGATAGTTCAAGCCATCCTTGATTGGACTCCTCCTGAATCGGTCAAGCAAGTTAGGAGTTTTCTTGGCTTAGCGAGCTATTGCCGACGTTTCGTCGAGAACTTCTCCAAGGTTGCTAAACCTCTAACTGAACTCCTCAAGAAAGATAAAAAGTTTGAGTGGACCCCATAGTGCGAGTCCAGTTTTCAGGAACTGAAAAGACGCCTGACATCTGCACATGTACTGGTACCACCAGACTTTTCCAAGGATTTTATAATCTATTGCGATGCCTCGCGACAAGGACTAGGTTGCATACTCATGCAAGATCGTCAAGTGATTGCTTACGCATCTCGACAGTTGCGTCCACATGAGGATAACTATCCTACTCATGATCTAGAGCTTGCAGCTGTAGTCCATGCACTCAAAACATGGCGACATTACCTCCTTGGTAATCGCTGTGAAATCTTCACTGATCACCAAAGTTTGAAGTATATCTTCACCCAACTGGATCTAAATCTCAGGCAAAGACGTTGGGTTGAGTTGCTCACAGACTACGACTTAGGAATCACTTATACCCCTGGAAAGGCCAATGTCATGGCTGATGCACTAAGTCGTAAGTCATATTGTAACAACTTAATGTTACAACAAAGTCAACCACTTCTCCACGAGGAATTCTGTAAGCTTAACCTTCACATTGTTCCTCGAGGATTCCTTTCCAACTTGGTGGCGAAACCTACCCTTATGGATCAAGTTATAGCTGCCCAGAAGCGTGATAAAGGTATATCCCGACTCCAAGAGAACATTGCTAGCGGACCCGCTAAAAGTTTCTCTATGGATGATCGAGGTGTTGTTTTCTTTTAGAACCGTGTAGTGGTTCCCAAGAACCACCATCTACGGCAATTAATCCTTAAGGAGGCTCATGAATCCCCTCTCACGATTCATCCCGGTAGTACTAAAATGTATCAGGATCTACGTCAGAGATTCTGGTGGACTAGGATGAAGAGAGAAATCGCTCAATTCATTGCCAACTGCGACGTTTGTCGTCGAGTCAAAGCAGAGCATCAACGGCCTGCTGGCACCCTTCAACCTTTAGCTATTCCTGAATGGAAGTGGGACAAAGTCGGTATGGACTTCATTACCGGATTTCCCAGGACCAGGAAAGGGAATAATGCTATCTTCGTCGTTATCGACCGCCTCTCTAAAGTAGCTCATTTCCCGCCTGTTCGAGAGAGTATTACCGCTAGCCAGCTAGCAGATTTGTATGTCTCTCGGATAGTATCACTTCATGGTGTGTCATTGGAGATTAACTCAGACCGTGGAAGTCTTTTTACTTCACGATTTTGGGAAAGTTTCCAGAATGCTATGGGAACCCATCTCTCCTTCAGTACCGCCTTCAATCCCCAGTCAAGTGGTCAAGTGGAACGAGTCAATCAAATTCTGGAAGACATGCTTCGAGCCTCTGTCATTTCTTTCGGTATGGAATGGGAAAAGTGTCTTCCCTTTGCCGAATTCCCTTATAACAATAGTTATCAAGCCAGCTTGGGCAAAGCTCCCTTCGAAGTTCTATATGGACGAAGGTGTCGAACACCTCTTAACTGGTCAGAGACCGGGGAAAGACAATTCTTTGGCCCGGATATGATCCAGGAAGCAGAGGAACAAGTTCGCATCATTCGTGAGAGATTGAAAACAGCCCAGTCTCGCCAAAAGAGCCAATATGATAGTCATCATAAGGCTATGACTTTTGAAGTCGGCGATAAGGCTTACCTTCGGGTTACTCCTCTTAAGGGAACCCATCGCTTCGGTATCAAAGGCAAATTGGCCCCTCGTTACATCGGTCCTTTTCGCATTCTTGCCAAACGAGGAGAAGTTGCCTACCAACTGGAACTACCTCCGCACCTATCCAGAGTTCATGACGTGTTCCATGTTTCTCAACTCAGGCGTTGCTTCTCGGATCCTATCCACGGAGTGGACCACGAAACGCTTGATCTCCAGGACAATCTCACATATCGAGAATACCCCGTTCGTATTCTTGATCAAACCGAGCGCACCACTCGACGCCACAATATCAAGTTTCTCAAGGTTCAATGGTCACATCATTCCGAGAGTGAAGCTACTTGGGAAAGGGAGGATCGTCTTTGACTTGAGTACCCCACCCTCTTTCCGGAGGAACCCGAATCTCGGGACGCGATTCTTTTAAGTGGGGGTGAGTTGTCACATCCCTAGTTAGCACTTGCATTAGGGTTAGTTGGTGTGTGCATCATGTTTACTTTTCAAAGAAATTTGAAATGGGAAGGACAGAAACCCCAGCACCCCTCTTCTAACAACTAGGGTTTGATAAAATATTTTCCAATGCACCCAAAATGCCCTTCAAAAATGTTCATCATTTCTGCCTTGGTCTCAAACCTTTGCTAAAAATGGTGCACAATTTTCTAGGACATCCAAGGTCACTGGATTAAATCATATGGTATTTGAATTTGGGCATTTAAATGCTATAAAATATTTTAAATGCTCAAATAATCATAAACTATAATGTTTCCTACTGTTCATATTATATACAGTAGGTATGACAAGTGTTATGAGCTATAAAAATGCTCTAGCATTTTTATTAATTAAACAAAGATGCAAAACAAATGAAACAGAAAAGAAAATAGGAAAAGGAAAATAGGAAGAAGCACTTACCTCGGGCCCAGCCCTGTAGCAGGCCGGCCCAGCCCACTAGTCCTCCTCTGTCGTCTTCCTCCTCGCGCCAGAAGGACGCGCGCGTGGCCGCCGCGCGCCGGCACGTGCCCGGCCACCTCCAGGCTGCTTGCCTGCCTCCCCGATGGCCTGGATGACTCCACGAATCGACACGCAGCTGCCCCGACCGCTCTCACTTCTTCCCCTCGTCTCCATCGCCCTCCCCTAGCTCTCTCCTCCACCATCACCGAGCCGCCGTCGCCGCCGCTCGCCGTAGCCGCACCTAGAGCCACCCCCTCGCCCCGTGAGTGTGTCCAGAAGATCCGCCGCATCGCCCTCTTCCTCCTCGCTGAGCCACGAGCCGTCGGAAGCCCTGCAACGTCCACACGCCGTCGTCCCCTTCCTCGGATCGCCGGAGCACCTCACCGCCGTTACGAAGCTACAGCGCATCCCCGACCCCTCCGTCGAGCTCGTTAGCTCCGCAGTGAGCTTCTACGTCGAACCCCTCCTTCCTCCGCCTCGTTTGCACCTTATAGCCGTCGCACCGTTGATCACCGAAACGCACCGCCGCCGTGCTCGCCGCCGGCGATGCTCCGGTGACCATTTGGTCACCGGCACACGTCCATCACACTCACCGCAGCGCGTAGATGCGATAGGTGCTTCTCCACACACGCCCGACACCGGTCGCCGCAGTCGAGCTTGTTGCCGTCGTCTCCGGCCACCCCAGGTCCGGCGACCACCACCATCCGACGCGCAAGGGCAAGAGCTTTCCAACGCGCCTAGCCGCAGCTCGAGCCGTGCCCCGTAGACGATTTCCGAAGCACGCCGCCGTACTTGGCCTCGCCGGCGTCACGTCACCGGCAGGTTTGACCTGTTTGACCAGGGGGTTGACCACCCCTGGGTCACTGACGTGTGGGCCACCTTTTGCTAATTAGTTAGTTTAATTAAGTTTCTGTTAATTTAATTAGTTAATTAGTTTAGTCACTGACCCGTGGGCCCAGGCCCCTCTGACAGCTAATTAGTTTTAGTTTAACTCTAATTAACTTAGTTAATTAGCTGTGACACTGACATGCAGGGCCCACATGTCATGTTTGACTTGGACTAGCTCCTGTTGACTGACTGACGTCAGCATGATGTCATGCTGACGCAGTAAAGGTTTTTCTGGGATTTTTAGATTAAAAATAATTCAGGAAATTCCAGAAAATACCCAAAACTTCTAAAAATCATATAAAATCGACCATAGCTCAGATGGAAAAGATTTATATATGAAAAATGATCAGAAAAATCCAATCTTTTCAATGGCACTGGTTTCATGCATGTTTGAACAAGTTAACTTGCTGTATACATCAAAAACATGATAATGCACTTATTTAAATAATAGTTTGAACTCCAATTTGAATCTTTGATTCAAATAGGTTCAAACCCTTCTGGTTTTAGTTGCATTAGCCAACACACATGCATCTTGCCATGTCATGAGCATGCATCATATTGTTGCATTTGTTTGTTAATTATTGTATCGCCGGTATTCTCTGTGTTAGGTCCTGCTCCCGAGGATACTGCTGCGTATCCAGTTGAAGAGCAGTACCCGACAACTACTTTGTCAGGCAAGCAATCATTGATCATTCCGATACAAACCCAATCTTCTCGCCCCTGCTCTCTTTTACTGCATTAAGGCAACAGCGTGTGAACTGCTACTTGCTGCGGTAGTTGAACCCTATCCCTTGCATGACCTGTCATTGCCACAGTAAATAGTTGAAACACACTAGCATGTGTAGGAGTTGATTGAGCCATGTGATGTGTGATCCACCATGCTATTTGTTTATGTTGCCTGCTATGCTTAGAGTTGTGTCTGGTCTGGTTCATCTGGGTGATGGATCAGAGTGAAATGATCATACCGATAAAGAGAGGGAAGTGTGGAACACGCTTGGTAAAGGTATCGATGAAAGGCCATGTAGGAGTACATGGTGGGTTGTTTCATTGGAATCGTCCATAGGACCCGAGATCTGTGTGTGTGATTCAAGTTACAGTTACTACCACACATTGGGCCCTGAAATATGACCCCGCTCGACTTATTGACTGCCCTTGTACTCTGTCCAGGAGTTGCAACTAGTTTCTGGTGTTTATAGTTTACTGGAGGTCGTGCACAGCGCTGACCCTCGGGGTGGGCTGTGATGCGACAGGTACGTGGCACGGTGTACCGGTTGCCCGTTTGGTGACTCGGGAACCATGTACACATCGTTTGGGGCCGTGAGCGACACCCCGGCCGGATCTCCCCACGGATGGAACCCAAATAGGCGATAAACCTGGACGAGAGACTTGAGTGGTTGGTTAGGTCGTGGTCTACACCCACGTCGGCTTTCGCTTGAAGTCTGCCGAGCACATGTCGTGTGCAGACGCTAAGTGGTGAAAACATGTGTGAAGAAGTACACCCCTGCAGGGTTATCAATCTATTCGAATAGCCGTTGTTCGCGGTACGAACTACTTGGTTACTCTTACAGTTCATAGACAAGTTGATGGATACTACTAAAAGCCTCAAGATAAGTGTGAGTGCCGTGGATGGCCCTTCCGTAGGATGACGGAAGAGGATCCTCGGTAGTGTATTGATGTGGTGAGTAGAGGACTCGTGTTCGTAATAACATCTTGCAATCTGTTGAGAGTTGTAGTATAGGTTAGCCAAGGTCAAAGCTGGCATTCTGCTATAAACTCCACTACCCCCCTTTGATAATGTTGCATGTATGATAGGTTCTGTGGTAAGACTTGCTGAGTACCTTTGTACTCATGTTTGCTTAATAACTGTTGCAGAGGAGAACCCTGCCCCTGCTGATGGGTTCTACATAGACGTTGATGTCGACGAGTAGCTTGACACCCAGACGGAGATCTGGAGCTTGTGAAGGGCCTTGTAGATAGTCAGGCTACACCAAGCCTGTTTTATTTTCTAAGTTGTCTGTACTCAGACATGTAGCTTCCGCTTGTGCTTGTATGACTGTATGACTTGAGTGTTGGGTCATGTGACCCCTACCTGTATGGATATGTTATGTATGGCTCTTGGAGCCTTTTAAATAAAGTACTTTGAGTCATAGAGTTCTGTTGTGATGCAATGTTGTATTTGCACATATTGAGCATATTGCGTGTATGGTTGAAATGCTTGATATGTGTGGGATCCGACACCTAGTTGTTTTCCTTTGGTAGCCTACCTTACAGGGAAATGCCTCCTAGTGATTCCAATGAGCCTTGGTAGCTTGCTACTGCTCGGAACACGTAGGCTGGCCGGCATGTGTCCTTCTTCGTTCCTGTGTCTGTCCCTTAGGGGAAATGTCACGCGTTGTTCCTTTAAGTCCATGTAGCTTGCTACAACTTGGGTTCATACGTTGATGACCGACACGTTCGTTGCTGGGTCATGGATGCCTGTCTCTGTAATCTAGTGCCACTTTTGGTTTATAACTAGCCATGTCGGCCCGGGTTCTCTGTCATATGGATGCTAGCGACACTGTCATATACGTGTGCCAAAATGCGCAAACGGTCCCGGGCTAGGTAAGGTGGCACCCGTGGGGTTACCGTGCGTGAGGCCGCAAAGTGATATGACGTGTTACAGCTAGATCGGTGTGACTTAGGATTGGGGTCCTGACAGCTGTTGTCCCCGTCGTCCATGTCTTTGTCTTCGTCTTCGTCTTCGTCCTTGTCGCGGCCGCGGGGAGGTCTATCTCCTTGCCGCTGCTTGGCCTTGCCGCGGCGTCCTCCCCGGCCATTGAATGGCCGCTTCTTCCCGGACTCTCCTCCACCTCCCTGGGCCTTCTCCTTGTCGCGTCGCTCGTACTCAGCTTTCTGCTGCTCGACGAGGTACTCGACCATTTTGAAGTTCTGGAGGTCGTGGCCCTTGGTACGGTGGATCTTGCAGTACTGCTTGTCGGAGCCGTCCTGCTTGTCGGTGGCCGCCACGGTCTCCTTGCCGGAGCTGCCAGCCTGGGTTTTCTTGGCGCCAGCCTCCTTGCCAGACTGTTCAACGACCAGTACTTCTTTGTTCTTCTTCTTCTTGTTGTTCCGCCGCCGGTTTTTCCTTGCCGGGGCGGCATCCTCGCTATCTGTTCCTCCTGCTCCAGTATCCTCTCCGGGGAGTCTCCTCCCCTCCTCAGCGCGTGCGCACTTGTCGGCCAGGGCATAGAGCTCACTGACGTATCGGATCTTGCACATCGCCATTTCCTCCCTCATCCTGCGGTTACGCATGTTCTGGTGGAACGCGCTAATAACCGCGGCAGGGTGGACGTCTGGGATGTTGTGCTGGACACGGCTGAATCTCTGGATGTACTTTCACAGGGACTCTCCTTCCTTCTGGGCGAGTATGTGAAGGTCGCTTTCCTGGCCATGGGGCTTGTGGCCGCCCGTGAAGGCGCCGACAAACTGATGGCACAGGTCGGCCCAAGAAGAGATGGAGTTCTCCGGCAAGTGCATAAGCCAAGACCTGACGTTCGTCTTGAGCACGAGCGGGAAGTAGTTCGCGAGTATCTTCTCGTCTCGTCCCCCGGCAGCCTGCACCGCGATGGTGTAGATGCTGAGGAACTCTGACGGATGAGTTTTGCCGTTGTATTTCTCAGGTACGTCGGGCTTGATGTTCTTCATGCTGGGCCACTGGACTTGCCGCAGCTCACGGGTGAGCGCAGAACAACCCGCCGCGTACGGCAAGTTGCCTGGTTCTCCGGCAGTGTGCATGTCGACAGCGGGCCCAACGCGCTGGTCGGACTGTCGTCGCGCTTCTCTTCGACGCTCGATGCGAGTTCGAGCGTCTTCTTGTCGTCTGTCGTCGAGGACTTGGCGTTAATCGCGGCGAGCTCGTGGATCTGACGACGCCGTGGAGTCGTCGTCGATGTTGATCCAGCGAGTCGACGATTTCGGCCTCCGGGGCGGGGAGTGCACGGTAGTTGCACCCCCGGCGGTCTTGTCGCCAACAGCCCGTGCCTGGCTGACTTGCCGCGGCCGCGACGTCGTCGGCTGCTGTGGCGTGTCGTTGTTGGCGAAGGCGATGAGGCTTTGGATGGTGGCCCTCCAGTCTTCGGCTTTGTCTGCCGCTGGAGGGAAGTCGAGGAGTAGCTGGGCTCGAGCTAGAGCTTCTGCTGGAGTGGCGGGGAGCGGTGGCGAGCGGTGCGAGGAGCGAGATATGCTCGGACTTCTAACGGCGTTAGAAGGAGCAACGTCTCAACCCGGCGACCGCGCCTTGCTCGTGCCAGCGTGTTGGCCTTGAGCGTCCCGCGAACCGCCAGCTTGGCCTTGGCCCAGCAAGCGTATGGTACCTTGTGTACCGCGTCGCTGCCGGTCCAGCACCTCCTGAGAGGGGCGCGGTGCGTGCATGGACGCCGAGGTCTTGGAATGCGCCCGGTCGTCCGTCTTGTCCTTGGACTTGGCGGTGCCGTGAGTTTCCTCGCCGGTGTCCGTTCTTCTGCCAGCGTCTACCGCACCGACCGTTGGCTCTGGTGGCGGCGGGATCGACGCGGACGGGCCTGCTACCTCCGAAGCCTTCTTCTTCGGCGGCATGTTGATGAAGTCGATGAAGTTGCTGAAGTTTTCGCTCGCGTGAACGCCGGATCGGGTTCACACAACCTCGACGCAATTCCCCCTACCTGGCGCGCCAAAGATGTCGGGGAAACTGGTCGCCCACGAACACCTATGGGACCGGAGCCCCTTTTCGGTATGGCAAGGGGGGCGGAGGATGTACAAAGAGCGGATCGAGGCGTGCACGCGAGCAGTTTACCCAGGTTCGGGCCACGCGGAGGCGTAAAACCCTACTCCTGCCTTGGCTTGTATTGAGTTCTTGGCTCGGGAGCGAGAAGAGCTACAGTGCCTATCGCTGGCCACAGCGAGCGTGAGAGTGATCGAAGATCGGAACCTCCTCTACGTTGCGCATGGGCCTCCTTTTATAGGTTAAAGGGGTCACCGACAGGTGGCAACGTAGGTGAGGGCAAAAACGTAAAAAGAAAGGTGGTAGTTGGAACAGTGTATGTACAGTGCTCTGTACCTAACCCTGACGGCAGGGGACAAGGGTATTAAATGCCCGTCGCCGTCACCCCGAACAGTGCAAAAAGCTTCCGTCAGGGCGTCTCCGTCCGCCACGAGGGTGGCCTCGTCATCGCAGCTTGCCATCGTGTACCCCCAGGCTGCACAGCCTTCCGCCACATGCCCCTGGAAGGGCCCCAGGGCGACGCGTGGCCGGATGAGCTGGAGCGCGGGCACATAGTGGAAGCCTGCCGCGGCAAGCGCTTTGCCGCGGCCGTTACCTTGCCGCGCCCGGAAGCTTGTCGCTCTCCGGGCCTTGGCGGGATGCGCGGCACGTCGCGGAAAGTCTCTTCAAATGCCATGCTTGGCCTTCCCGGCAAGCTCCTCTTGCCAGGGTCTTGTACCAAAGGGGTGGTCTTGAGTCTTGAGTGGACTTCCCAGCAAGCTCCTCTTGCCGGGGCTTTGTTTCTTTAACTTGGATACTTCGTTCTTGAATGGCTCCAAAGGAACCTCCGTGGGCCTTGGCGAACGCGCGGCAAGCCCTGCCACGGGACTCTGCTACTGCCCGTGCACAAGTTCGGGATACTAAGGTACCCCTACTTTAGTACACCGACAGCCGCCGTCGACGTCCGATCGCCGCCGCTGTTTCTTTTGTCGCCTGGTGAGCACGCGTCCACCCAATCGGAAACTGCCACGTGGCAGTCGCTACAGGAGTTCAACAGGAGGCGCACAGTACCCAAGCGAATTATGTTGCTCTTTTTCTTTTTAGATTTTATTTTCTCAAAAAACTCAAATTGCTATATCTTTTAGTCTACAGATCCTTTTTAGGTGATTCTTTTTCCTGTGCACTCACATAAATCAGCTCTTTAGCATAGTGCCAAGTTTTCACATGTTTGCACAATTCAAATTTGAATTCATTTGAGTTCGAATCAAATCTTCCGGAGGCCGTATCCTTCAAACCGTTTATCGGAATCGAGTGTTTCGTTTTGCATTGTGATCGTAGTGCTGTGTATGTGATTTGTACATGTTGTTTTGCTGCTGTTTTTGAGTTTTAAAATGATTTTCTTGCTGTTGGTTTTATTTTGGCTTTATTGGAGTTTCGCTGATTGATTTGTTATATTGTGTGAAACGTGTAGATTGTCCGGAGTGCGACGCGAGCTATTGTCAGGAGTGTGACTTTTTGAACCAGAACCAAGGCAAGTTACATGTTGATCATCCTTTACCTATTGTTTTCCTATGCATTGTAGGTTATGCCACACTATAAATTTATGCGTTATAGGATTGTTATAAATTGAGCTATATTGTTGAGCTATCTACCATCTTTTGCAAATCGTGCTGGTATAGTTTTGCTATGCTTGTAGACGGGGTTGGTTCCTGTATACATTGAGCTTATGTGAGGATTATAAATATTTAACAAACTGAGTAGTAATTCAGTACTTAACTCACCTCTGGGCGGATGTGGTATTGCTTGGTGTTGAGGGAAGGCATCATGGGGTCTTGCACCTTTTCTAAGGCCATGCGCCCATGAGAGTGCACCCTAAGTGGAATGCCGCCCAGGTTCAAAAATATCAGACAGACTTAGTGACTTGTAGCTTCCATGTGCGGCCACTGGCTAAATGGGCTCTGGCTTAGTTGATCAGTTGTGGGAACCCTTGGCCCAGACAGTGTCGACAGATGTAGCTTATATAGGTGGGATGTGGCCG
>LR738713.1:87572323-87592825 GCA_902687465.1 Secale cereale | reverse complement strand
GCGACTCAAGCAAGGTCAGTCTGCACATGAAATGGCGACACACTTAACAGGACCCCTTTGGCCGACATGTGGCTCATCCACCGTCTTGTTCCACGTATAGTTCGGAGCAGCGGTTGGAATTGGAGGCACCCCGGTCGTAGCGCCGCAATGGTAGAAAATGAGCGATGAGGGGTCAAATCACAAAGCCCCACCTTTCCCGCATTAAGTTGGACGGACGAAGCAACCATCATTTCACTCTAGGGCGCAAGAGCATAAAGAAAAGAGAAAACCAAGGATGCGTGCGACAGCTACCTAGGGCACCCTAGGTTAGGGGTCTCCACTATAGATCTTTTTTTCTTTTTTTGAAAGCGCCTCCACTACAAATCGGCTTCTCCCTCGTCCTCTTGAAGAAAACTGATGATGCGTGCGGCGGTAGGGTTTGTAGGAGTACTACTAGGGCGTGCGGGGCCACGTCGTAGTAAATAGGAGAGGGATTGAGTTCGAGTCAACGCCTTAAATATGTGTGGCCGCTTGGTTTTAGGGGAACGAGGCAGCATATTGGGTTCGGGGACCAGTGGAGATATAGTACGTAAAAACAATTGTGGACGTAGGTTCGACCGAAAGGCAATGATGCATGGGCCCTGCATTTTGATATACCGAGGTCGCGTGAAATTTTCTACTCTACTCAAAACTAGTAAGGTACACATGCATTGAACGCATGAGATTTCGAAACCAAATTATGAATAAATACACACTATAGCATGTAAAGCTTTGAGTCATATATGCATGAGGTAGATGTTCGTTTAGTTCTTATAGTTCATCTCATTCAAAATCAATTAGTTTTATAAAAATGTTAATATTCATGGGGTTGTGCATTGTAAAGCATAAAGTAAAAAAAACAATGGCAATTCATTGAGAAAAAAAATCAATTATGATACGGAAGATTCTAGAACAAAGGAGAAGTGCTTGTGTTTTGAGGTTTGTGCATTATGCTTAAGTTTAACCATGGAGTCTTCTAAATTGTACATGAGGTGGATCTGGTGGAATGTTGATGATATCCAACAGCCAGTAGTGCTTGGGTTTGCCATCTATGCACTGTCTAGTTAGCTTCATCCAGCGACCATCTTTCAAGTTATACGCACACTATATAGTTCTTGTGCCGTAGTTGCATGTCTTGGAAAAAAGCTACTAGTGGGTTGTACTAGCTATTTAGGAATAGAAGATGTATACATGGAAGTTATAGGGAAATAGATGACATGGAGTATCTCAATTCCTATGAGTAGATATTGGAAAAGAGATGTCATTTGGTTGACATCATAGGAACTTTTCTATTGAATCTAGAGATGACATGCATCTCAATTCCTATGAGGAGGGATTAGAAAAGAGATGTAATTTGGTTCATATCATAGGAAATTTTCTATTGAATATACGCTAATGTTTATTTTCTTTTGAAATTATGGGAGTATAGGAATCCATTCATATGAACCAAGTGGCTCTAAAAGCTATAGAAATTATATCATGTTTAGGGCCTCTTTGATTCGTAGGATTTTCAAAATGCGGGAATAGAAAAAACGTGGGATTGGGGTGGCATGTCATCTTGAATCCTATATGATTTTATGAGTGTTTGATCATGCACAGAAAAAATGTAGGATTCTTTCAAAAAGATTAGAATGGATTGAAAATTTCCTATGAAATCTAGTGCAAATGAATCCTATGAAAAAGTTCCTATGGTTTACAATCCTATGAATCAAACACCCCACATAGGAAAAAATCCTAAGGAATTGAATCCTTCAAAATTCCTTTGAGAATCCTTTGAATCAAGGAAGCCCTTATTTCCTTTGAAATGTGGAGTATATGAATCTATTCCTATAAACCAATTGGCTCTAAAGGAAAAAATCCTATAAAAATCATATCATATAGAGTTCCTATGATATTCCTCCACACCAAAGGATGGTTGAAATTGCTGGAGGTGATACGATGGCCTTTCTTTGTAGACTCCTCGCCCATCTTTATAGTTACCTCTCGAAGATCAATGAATATTCTACATGTGCAATTTGGTACACGAAAACTCGGTAAAAGTTTTGCGAGGTTCGAATTTTCAATAAAGCTATATGCACTGCATTTTGAACGGAGGGAGCATACGGCAGTTGCTTACACTCACGTGGAAGATTTGTGTGTAGGAGGAGTGGTTCTTCTGTTAAATGACATGGCAAAATTGACATTGCCGGATGCAGATCTAACGGTTCTTACGGCGTTCGTCAGGAAAAGGCTTGTGGTGAACGTTTGTCGGATAATGATTTACGGACACATGCATTGCATTGATACGTGCTCCCCTCTCTCTCACGCACACGCACCCTCCCGAGTCCTCTCACACCCACCGTCTATCTGGAGGTAGACGTCACACACATATGTGCTCTTCACACCCTACCCTCAGAACTTCTAAAAAACAAAAGACGGCGCGCACATTTTATTCTAGCTCACACGTCACACACTTATACTATTACTCTTGTGGCGAACGTTCCTTGGCCATAGTATATTGTACTATCACAAAGAGAAGCGGTGCACGCACGCACTAGTTCTCTCACACCCACTCGCCGGTACACGTAGGAGCGCATTTTTTTAAGTTGGTACAACAAAATCACTCCACTATATATATAAGCAGGAGCCTTAGCGCTTGCTTTACTAGGGTTCCTCTCGTTCACTCTCTCATGCTCTCCAGATCTAAGCAAGACATATGTGGCCACACTCTATCTCAGCTCACTGCTGATCACAAATCCGGCCGGACAACCTTGACCGGGGCAGGGGTGTAGGTGCATCGTTCACGCTGTCGTCGGTGGCGAGGGATGAGAGCAACGGCTGCCCGCGCATCCCGATCGGCGGCCGTGCCGTTCTCTCCAAGAGAGCGCCGGCTCCGGAGGGCCTCCGATCCCTTCTTCCTCCCTGCGGTATTGTGGCCAAGATGCGGCCTCCCGACGCCGTCTTTGCCACATGCCGACGACCCTCAGGTATATATTCCTTCGAAACATGCCTTGCTCTACTACCCCAGCTCCCCACTTGGCTTCGTGTGGATCTTTTTCTACTTCCGTCTGCTATTCCAAAGCCACCTAGACTTTTGCTATTATTAGAGGTAAAGCTAGTTCATACAGTCGACTCTAAGATTTGGTTCAAATAGGGAAGAAAGTGGGAAAGTTGTAGCATGAATCTAGGACTTGGTTCTAAGAGGAAACGGGGGAAAGTAGTAGATACTAGCTACGCAACCGGTCTCTTGGTTGAGAAGATGAAGAAAGCATGGTGGATGGCGAAGGGTGGGGGGGAAGTGGACCTATCTCTTGGTTGAAAAAGGAAAGAAAGTGACGGGTGTTGGAGGACAACACAAATGAGGATGAGTAGGTCTATATTTCTTGTGCTCACATAGGAAAATGTCGCCGAGGAGATAAAAAATGGGACAAATGCAGACATGCTGCCTGAGTGTTTGCCGCTCTCAGCAACCACATCTGCCTCACCACTTTATGCCTCTGCTATCCCTACGCCCATATTGCTACCGTTAATGTAAAATCACATGAAGCATTAAGCAATGCCACCTAATGTCACTATAAGTAATGGTCTAGTGCCATCGATAAATTGAAGCAATGCCACCACCATTTTATGAAGTGCTTCCGTCTTGCTTTATTTCCCATGAATTGTGTTTTTGCAGTTACACTTGAATCTCACACCGCTAACATTGCTTCTTCCCTATGGAACTGCACAAATTTGATTGCACATTTACTGACCATGTGCTACTCTCATGACAGTAATACTAATGTTATTGTTCTGCATGTTAATCTAGTGGCAGTGTTGATGTGATGTGATGCTACTTACTTAAGGACACTTTCATACTGTCAATCTAGTGCCAATTATAACACAATAGATGCTGCTATTAATCATACACCACTGCAAATATCTGTCACTGTGTAAATAACCGTATTTCGTATTTGCGCAAATAGGGATGTCTGTCTCCATATCGTTTCGGGATGTCTGTCTCCGTATCGTTTCTATCCGCGCAATCAAAAGCACACGCCTCAGTTTTAGTAGAACTGCACAAATGAGATGGCTATCCCTCATTGTCGTCCTCTAACCACCCGTCTTCCAGGTATTCCTACATTGGTACTTACTAGGTAGAATGACCAATGCAATATAAAAGAAGTTGATTCGTACTTTTTACTTCCTGATTGTAGTGTAGGGACGAGCGAAAACAACTGCATCCTAGTGCGGAATGCAGTTTCTACCAGTTCATCCATGGATCGAGGACTCGCTGGCACGGCTGCACGGCGGTTTTTTGGACAGGTGCGCGGACAAGAGGCATTGTGGTATGCTTATTTCTGCAAATAGCGGTGCTTAAATTTAGTGGAATGCGCAAGAATTTCAGCTGGTCAGTACACTACATGGTTTAGTTCAGCATTCCAGCTGAGAACGCCATTATAATTGGTTATTCTGGAATGAGGGAACCTAACCTTGGATGGTGGCAACAAGAAAAAACCAGAGTGAACTCCAGGAAATTTAAGCCTACCGGGAGGCCCTTTGCTCAGAGAAGCCTTGCTTATTTTTTCCTGATTTGTAAACCTTCTCACAACTGTCTTTTACTATGAACTAGTATATGTTTGTTATGTTCTATGAATCATTGAGATGTATAAAATTGCTTAACTTATGCTTTACAAGTTTTTATGAAGCCGAGTTTAATGTGAGTGTTCCACATGAACGCTGGACTAGCGTGTGAACGTTTGGAATTTACATTGTGGCCTCAGTTTACTGCATGAACCACTGTAAACAGATACATAGTTGCTTATATGTCAGACAGCATATTGTTGATTGTTAGCTGGTCGATAGCCTAGTGTTGAAGCGAGCTGAGCCAATGTGTCGTGTTTTGCACAACTCCTTACAAGTGGGGTAGCCCCAACAGTGTTTACAAGTACTTATGTATACGTTGGCACACAGTTCTCAAACGAGTACTCTATTTCATCAAAACTCACACTGGTCATTTGATTAAACTAGTGAGGACGCATCTGTTTCGGCAACAATTACGATGATTCACGGGCACACAAAAGTAGCATCAGTTCCCATAGACGAATTCAAAGAGAGTACTAGCCCTAGAGGGCTCCATAATAGGCAAGGTTCGGATAATTAGACAGAATCCAAACTACTATAAAACACTAGCTGGGGCAAGTATTTCATGCCTCGATCTAATTTGGGCTGGACACAAGACGGACCTTGCCATGAACATCATCGCGGACGTCTGGCAGCAGCTCAATCCTGTAAACCTTCATGAAGACAACCTTGTGGCTTTGCTACTCATAAACTTGTTTGTGGAGGCATGCCACGTCATCTTCCTGCGTAAGCTTGATAAGAACAGTATGCCTCACAAACGAAGGAGTAGCTTTGAACTCTTGTGCTTCAGTACACCCTGGACAACACGCCTGACAACAGTGAGGCTGGAATACAACTCTTCATTGGTATAAGCGCAAATGGCTTCCAGGATCCAACAGCCTAAAAACTCTGTTTTCCTAGTGCATATATTCAGGTCAGCCGCCTCATAGCGAGTGACATGTACAACCACACAATCCTTGTCTGCATCAGGGCTCTAATTGAAACAGAAACAAATTCTAAATTACTTTCGAGTATAACAAACACAAGTTATTTAAACTACTATGTATAGCATGGCATCGAAGCTAATAAAATTTTGCATTATTCATCACCACATACTTAGATGAAAAACCACAATCGAGATCAGCAAAGAAGAAAATCACCATGGGCAGCTCAACGGGGGGGACACATCCTCGAAGGGGGAAAACTACTCCTGCAGTGCCACGGGGGCTGTAACCTCAAACGGGGCGTTGACCATCTCCGTAGTGGCCGTGAGCGTATCTGGGGTCGACTCGGTGGCTGCCTCCATCTTCTTGGAGCTCTCTGTCTCGTGGGGATCAGCCTCCCGCGTCTGCTCCCATATTGGCAAATCTTTGCCTGGTTCTCCTTGGTCCATCATGAAACTGACGAATACTAGGAGACCACTGAAAGGAAAACACAATCGCAATGACAATGAAACAGTTACTAGGATCGGTTACTGCTTTGCAAAAGTTTTTGTTTCTCTGAACGAAAATATACCAACATCACGCATCCGCTTACCTTCCCTTCGTAGGGGGAGAAGAACAGTGGCAGATGCGAGTGTTGCCTTTCTTGAAGATGGTGAGGGAGAACGGGATTCAGCGAAGAGTGAAATGATGGTTGCTTCGTCCGTCAAACTTAGACTGCGGGGAGGTGGGATTTTGTGATATGACGGCTCGTTATTGCCGCGCTACGATCGGGGTGACTCTCCGCCTGGATACTGCCATCTAATTTGGTGGATGGCATTTGGGCCCGCGCACTGCATTGCCCGCATGTCGGTGAACAAAAGTATAACGGCATTCAGTAGAGGGAGATGTTTCGATGACCTAGGAGGAGCCAGAAGCGGTATTGTATCCATTGTACTAGTAGTAATTGTTTTTCTGGGTAGCTATAGAGTGTCTCCACTGTACTAGTAGTAATTGTTTCTCTGGGCCCAAGACAAAGCAGCTCATCCACCCTAGTAAATAGTAACAACGGGGTTGTGTGGGGGCTGTGGCCCGTCTAGCCAGGGTTTTATTTACGTTTACCACATCATGAGCCCAGTTGTGTTTTTTTCTTGCTGAAAATAGCTAGCCCAGTTCTATTTTTTAAAAGAAATACCCAAACGTGGCCTACTTGCTTTATCAGCCCTGCTGGGCTGCAAATCTTTCAAGACGAGGAGAGTTTCATTCGGTTTGCCCAGAAATGAGCTGTACATTTTTTAAACACATCAAACCGGGAATTAGTTTCAATTTTTTTTCATTACAGGCTTTTAAATTCCATTGATTTTTATGCGTGGACAATTATTTGGATTTTATATTTATATAAATTATTTTTCAAAATAGTTTGAATGTGAATCGATATTTCGGGATTAAAAACAGTTGACCGCACCGAAATATGCAAAAATTCGTATACTTTTTAACCGTGGCCACAATATGGGGTGTAATGCTAACAAAAAGAAGATGGGCTCTAAAAAATTCTTAAGAATTAGCAAATGGGTTGTACATTATTAGAAATAATGCACACGAGAGCACTGACTGTTGGATGTCCATCCAACGGTTGTCGTGCTTCTTCAATCTCTGATTTTCCTGCTCCAGCCGCTCAAACAAGCGCCGAAGGGACTGCCTGTTCCCTCCTCCCGCGGCCGGCTATGCTGCCACGCAAGCCTCACCGCCCCACCGTACTCCCATCGCTGGCCTAGCCATCCCTCTACTCACCCACATCTGCTGTTTTCTCCGGGGATGGCTATCGGGGGAAACTGTCTGCCACGAACACCTATGGGACCGGAGCCCCTTTGTTTGTGCGGTACGAGGGCGGAGGGAGCACAAAGAGCAGATCGTAGCGAGCACGCGGGCAGTTTTACCCAGGTTCGGGCCGCGGTAGACGCGTAAAACCCTACTCCTGCTTAGTTGTCTATTGAGTTGGAGTGCTCGGGAGCTTGAAGAAGCAGCTACACCGAGCGTGAGAGTGATCTAGCTTCCGAACCCCCTCCACGTTGTGCATGGGCCTCCTTTTATAGTGCAAGGGGTCACCGACAGGTGTCAACGTAGGAGAAAGGGGTAAAAACGTAAAAGAGGTGGTAGTTGTAACAGTGCGGGAACAGTGGAGCTACAGTACAGAACAGTGGTCTATACCTACTTTCATAGTGGGGGACAAGGGCATTTAATGCCCGTCGCCGTCGACCCCAAAAGCTCCCGCCCTTGCGTCTCCGTCCGCCACGGCGATGGATCCACCACCGTGGAGTGCCACCGTGTACCCCAGGCTGCACAGCCATCCGCCACGCGTCCCTGGACAGGCCCCAGGGCGACGCGTGGGCCGATGAGCTGGAGCGCGGGCACACAGCGCAGCCTTCCCGGCAAGCACCTTGCCGGGGCCTTGATCTTGCCGGGTCCGGGAGCTTGCCGCTCCCCGGGCCCTTGCCGGGGCGCATATAGCGCCGAGGCGTGTCTTCTAGTCTTCCTGGCAAGCTCCTCTTGCCAGGGCCTTGTGCTAGTGAGGTGATCTTGAGCCTGGTACGGCCTTCCCGGCAAGCTCCTCTTGCCGGGGTCTCGATCTTATGTCTTGTATACTTTGTTTTTGAATGGTTTAATAAGGAGCAGGAAGGTCTCCGGCGAGCACGCGGTAAACCTTGCCGCGGGAAGCTGCAACTGCCCGTGCACAAGTTGGGGTACTGAGGTATCCCTACCTTAGTACACCGACAGGAGCCCCCGGGCCTGGGCCACACACGGTGCCGAGCGCTGTTGGGCCAGGCCCAAAACAGTGCACGGGCACCCGCGGCTCGCGGCGCGCCGAATCCACTTCCGTATCCGCCGCACCCCACCGTAACGGCACGCGTCGATCGCGGCGTCGTGGGATGGGACATGCCCACGATCTCTTAATGGAAAGGGCGAAACGCCCCCCACTCCCCCATAAAAGCAGAGGAAGCGGGCGCGGTTCCCCTCCTTGCGCTTTCATTGCATCGTCTCCTCCTCCAAAGATTCTCTTTGCGCTCTGCCTCCACACCTCCGCCGCCGCCGAGCTCTTCGCCCCCTTCCTTCCGCCGCGTCCGCCATGGCCCCAAAGACCGACAAGGCGAAGGCGGAGAAGTCCAAGAGGGAAAAGTCGGAGCAAGCGGCGAAGCTCGCTGCGTACCGGAAGAAGCACCTCGTCTTCCCGCCAAAGCTCGGCGTGGAGGAGCTCTGGAACAAGTACTACTTGTTCTGGGCCAAGGAAACCAAGGCGCACCCCCGCACCCTGGCATATCCGGCCGCCGCCAAGGACAGCTATCCCGGCGGGTACCACTTCTTCGCAGCCTTCTTCCACTGCGGTCTGTGTCCTCCTTTCTCGAATTTCTTCTGCGACATTATGCATACATACGGCTTCCATCTGCTTGACTTCACCCCCAACGCCGTCCTCACCATGGCGGTTTTCGCACACATGTGCGAAAACTTCATAGGAGTACACCCAAACGTAGCGCTTTTTAGGCACTTCTTCACTCCTAGAGCAGAGGCCGATGCCCCCCTCTCCGGAGGAATTTCTTGGGTTTTCCGTCTGAATAAGAAGGGATCCTACTTGCCGGGGGAGCTCCGCGGCAAGTGGGAGGAGTGGCGCGCAGAGTGGTGCTGGATCGTTGAAGATGCGCCGCAGTCCTTCACCGCGCCGCGCACAACACACATCGTGCGCGGCAGGGATTGGAGCGAGCTGGACTCGGACGATGTCAAGCTCGACATCGCCCTCGTCCGGATTCTTCGTCTTTGGATAGCCAAGCTATCAGTTGCAGAGGTGGGCGCAGATTTCCTCCGCCGGCGCATCGCCCCTCTCCAAGACCGGAAGAGGCCGGCCTGGGAGTACGGCGGCCCGGCAGACATAATGAGGCTGCGCCCCGGGCTCAACTTCAACTTCACCACGCTGGAGCTGAAGGGGATGGTCCGGGAACTCTTCAAGTACGACCCGGCACACCCTGAGTTGTTCAGACCTCCCCGGGAAGTGGTGCCGCTCTGCAACAACATCGTCCGGGATCGCATCCTCGCCATGATGCCCATGTGTGACTCGCACGGCGTGGACCGCACGTGGATCGCTCCCAAGCCCATCGACGTCCTCAACTTCTACGACAACCTCGCAGAGGTGGCGAAGAACAAGAACGACCTCAAGGAGCACACGCGGGACACCACCGACCAGGAGATCGCCTACATAGCTTCTCGGGCTGAAGAGGCCGCCGCGGCCGCGGCGGCAGGAATTTTTGGATACACGCCTGAAGAGGCGGAAGTTGCGGACGCGTCCACCCAGGCGGAGGAGGCGGAGATCCGCAGGTTGCTGCAGCTCCCTCCCGACGCGCTCGCCGGGGTCCCCTCGCTGAGGCACTCCGGGATCCACGGGATCGTGGCCGAGGCCGCGGCAATGGAGGGTACCGCCGGAGGGAGCAGAGGCGCCGCGAGGAGCGGAGGCGCCGGAGGAAGCGGAGGCGGCAAGGGAAAAGAGGCCGCAGCGCAGGGCGCTGGGCCTAGCGAGCCGGCCGGGGAAGAGGAGGAGGAGGAGGCCGAGGACTCCGGCGGATCCACGGAGCTCTATGCCGACGACCTCTCCTCGTCGGAGAGCTCTCCGCCCCCGGCAAGCCCAAGGCAGTCTCCGCCGAAGCGTCTCCGCAAGACGGCGACGGGGGAGAGGGCGCAGGCGCCCCGGCAACAACCAGCTCGCCGGGCAGCTCCCCGGGGGAGCCAAGCCGCGCCAAGGCCGACCGGCGCACCAGCCACAGCAGAGGCGGCCCGCGCGCGGACCACGACAGAGGCGCCTCGCAGGCCGGCGCCGAGCCGGCAGGGGTCTTCTCGGAGCGGAGCAGCGGCTCCGCCCGTTCCTCGGGCGCCGGCTACCACAGGGGCTGGGTCTTCGCAGCCCCCAGCCCCGGTGAGCACCAAGCGCGCGAGGGAGTCTTCGTCTTCCGCTCCTCGCGCTGACGCGCCCACGGTGGAGTACGATTTCTCCGCCCTGAGCGAGGACGACGAGGAGGACCAGGAGTAAGGATCCAGGACCTTACATCTTCTCGATTTCTGTCTTGGTTTTTTGTTGATGCTGACTCTGTCTGTTGCTTCGATTTCAGGACCTTGACTCAGCGCGCGGCGAAGAAGGCCAAGGCGCCTGTGGTCGAGGCCGCGGAAGACTCAGCCGCCGCGGCAACAGGAGGTGTGCCGGAGCCGAGCCTGCCGGACCCGAGCGCTGCTCCGAGGAGCAGCCCCCAGCGCAGCCCGCAGCGCAGCCCCCAGCGTAAGTCTGGGGTTTACTCTTTCGCTTACCGGGGTACGCCTGAGGATTGGTCTTGTCTTCATATCTTGATGTTTCTTGTCTTGTTTTGTGCAGAGGTGGAGCCACAGCGGGAAGAGCGCCCGGAGACTGTCGTCGAGGAGCCGCAGGCCCCGCCGTCCCCGCCAAGGCAGAACTCTCCGGCAAGGGAGAGCGCTCCGCCAAGGGCGGGTACTCCGCCAAGGCAGAGTACCCCGCCAAGGGCGAGCAGCCCGGCGAGGGTGGCCACTCCGCCAAGGCCGAGCTCCCCGGCGAGGGAGCCCGCCGCCGAGGACGTCCGCCAAGGTATGTTCTGCAGCTTGTCTTCTTGGCTTTGCCCCTTTTTGGATATTTGCTTGAATCTTGAACTTCTTTTTCTTCTTCTTCTTTTTTAGATCTTCCTCCTCCCGAGCCCATGGAGACGGAGGTTATTAACCTTGAGGAGGAGGGCGCGCAGGGCGGCGGCGGTGACGTCCCTGCCACCGAGGAGATGGCCGAGGCCGCCGAGCCGGCCGCGCAGGAGACTGCTCCGGCTGCGGACGCAGCGGTCGGGGAGGGGGACGGCGACCGCACCGCCGGCCCGGAGGCGGCGGGAGCATCGGATGCTGCGCCGGCCACCGGCCCCTCCGCCAACAAGGAGCAGGGGTACTATCTTGAGGCCCCCAACGGCGTCTTCATCCATATGCCTTGGGGGTCTTCATCGCGAGCTCCCGCGGAGGGCGAGGCGTTCGACGGAGAAGTCCTCGCCTCTGCAGGCCTGAAGATCGTCGAGGCGCCCGGCGGGAGTGAGGGGCCCGAGGAGGAGAAGCTGCTCCACCAACTCCTGGCCCTTTACCGGGCCAGGCAGGCGAAGCTCGCCTCCCGGGAGGCCCTTGCCGCCAAGGCCGCCGCAGAAATGGAGAAGCGCGCGGCGGAGCTCAGCGCCGCCAACCAGGCGGCCCTCCGCGAGGTGGCGGAGGAGCGCGAGCGTCTCGCCGGCGAGTACCAGGAGTGGGTGCTCGAGAAGGCTGAAGCTGAGGAACAGCAGCGGCTCGCCGGGGTGGAGATGTCCCGGCGAGAAGGAGAGCTCGCGCAGCGGAAGGTCGAGCTGGACTCCCATGAGGAGGACCTTGCCGCTCGCGAGGCTGCCCTTGGCGGTGAATTGAAGGAGGCGAAAGCCGCTGCGGTTGCCGCGGAAGACGCCAAGAAGGAGCTCGCCGCCAAGGTTGCACAGCTGGAGAAGGCGCTGAAGGCGAGCACGGAGAAGGTTGCCGCGCTCATCACGGAGCGCAAGAAAGACGCCCACACAAATTCTGAGCTCCAGGTGAGCCTCTCCAAGAGGGGCGACGAGTTGAAGGCCGCCAAGGACTCCATCGAGGACTTGGAGCTGAAGGTCACCACTCTGAAAGATTCGCTCGACGCTGCCCGGGCTCAGGAGAACAAGCTGAAGGAGGAGCTCCGCAAGGAGCGGACCCTGGTGGACAGCGTCAACAAGGCATCCGAGCTCTTCCGACAGACCATTGAGGTATGGACCGAAGACTTGGTTTCTTCTGCGTCCAACATTGACCAGGAGCTGCTGGCGCTGAAGGTTGAACATCTCATCTATTCGCCGGATCCGGGCCTCCCGCACAGCGCCAAGCTCAGCCTCTTCTTCAGAGGGATCGCGCCGGCCCTTGCAGGTCTCCGGAACCGAATCCCCGCGCAGCTGGCCGAGGAGTCGCGCCTGCTCTGCGCGGGAACTCTGGAGCGGGTGCTGACGAAGATCGTGTACCGCAACCCGGGGATCAATCTCACCAACGTTCTTCGCAGCTTGCCGGCTGATGCAGACACGGAGGCCCTGAAGGAGCAGGTTGCCCACATTATCGCCAAGGTGGCTAAGCTCGGCAGGAAGGAGGGCGACCGCGTAGATTAGGGCTCCGTTATCTTTATCTTTTCTTTTTGCTGCTGCACATTATGTCATGAACTTATTAGTCCATTGCGACAAGTTATCCCTTGTAAGATATTTATCTTATTTCGATCAATCAGTGCAATGTTATCTTCCTTGTCTTAATCCTTGACTTTGTATGTTTTTCACCCTACGCTCCCGGGGAGCTTGCCGGCAAGGGACCTTGCCGCGAGCGCTGAGTGCTGGACTCTAAGCAGCCTGCTGGCCAAGGTCTTCATCGGCAAGCAACCTTGCCGCAGCTAGTCGCAACGCACTTAGCTTGCTGAGCGTACTCGGAAACGAAGCAAGGTCTTGGACGTACTGCATGAAGGTGCGACTAGTGAATTGTGTACCGTTGTCGGTGATGATCCTGTTAGGGATCCCGAAACGGCAAACAATCGACCTGAAGAACCTGACCGCTGACTGTGCTGTCACCTTCCTCACCGGCTCTACTTCTGGCCACTTTGTGAACTTGTCGATTGCAACGTACAAGTACTCAAAGCCCCCGACGGCTCGGGGGAAGGGGCCGAGGATATCGAGCCCCCAGACCGAGAAGGGCCAGGACAAAGGGGTTGTTTGGAGAGCTTGAGCTGGCTGATGAATCTGCTTCGCATGGAACTGGCACGCTTCACACTTGGTTACTAGTGCAGTTGCATCTTGGAGGGCTTCTTGCCAAAAGAACCCTTGCCGGAAAGCTTTCCCGGCAAGCGCCCTTGCGCCAATATGGTGGCCGCATATGCCTCCGTGTATTTCCGCCAACAGCTTCTGTCCATCTTCCCTGGAGATACACTTCAATCTGACACCATTGAGTCTTCTTCTGTATAGCTCGTTGTCCACGAACTGGTACATACTTGACTGCCTTGTTATCTTCTCTATCTCTTGAGGGTCATCGGGAAGTTCTCCAGTTTGCAGAAAACGGACGATCTGCTGCGCCCATGCCGGAGCCTGAGGCTCAACGGCAAGGACTAAAGGCTCAAGGTCCGCTGCGGGAACCTCAGCTTCTATGGCAAGGACCTCTGGTTCTGCCGGAGCTGACGGTCCCCCGGTAAGCTCGCCGGGGCGAGGCTTGCCGGGAACGCTTGCTTCAACTGTACAAGCCCGAGGACTTGCAGGAGCAAACTGTTCCTCAGCGTTCTGGTTGTTGATCTTGGGGACCTTGGCGGCGGTTTCAGGCAGATCCGCCGGCAAGTAGTCTCCGGAGACCAACTTTCTCTTCTTGGACTGTCCGATTGATGGTGTAACGGATGGTTGAGTCAGCTTGAGCAAGAAGGTCCCTGGTTCCACAGGTAACTTCATCGCAGCACACTTTGAAAGGCCATCTGCAATTTCATTTTGAGCTCTCGGGACGTGCTCCATCTGCAGACCTTCAAAGTGTTCTTCAAGCTTTCTCACTTCATCTACATAGGCTTCCATCAAAGGGCTCTGGTAGCTCTTGTTGACTTGCCGGACCACCAACTGAGAATCGCCCCGCACAATCAGCTTCCTGATCCCAAGTTCGGCCGCAATCCTGAGGCCGGCAAGCAAGCCTTCATATTCAGCAGTGTTGTTTGTCGCTTGCTCCCTAGGAAAGTGCATCTGGATAACATATTTGAGGTGCTCTCCGGTGGGCGTGATGAGAACCACGCCAGCACCGGCGCCTTGCAGCGAGAAGGCACCGTCAAAATACATTACCCATTCACTTGTAGCTTCTTGTACGGGTGTACTTGTTTCTTGAACTTCCTCGTCGGGCCCCGGCCCCGCCGTCAACCAACATTTTGGTGACCTTGAGGTTGCGGATGGTGGGAGAAACCAGCATCGGCAAGCACCGGACCGCAGTGGTGCGGTCAGGGTGATCCTCAAGATCGAAAATGATGGGCGTGCTGGACCATTTGAGGAGCCTGCGCGACTCCACGGGCGGCTCCGCTGCGTTTACCTCACGCACCCACTGCTTTAGTTGGCGGTGGGAGGTGTGCAAGGAGGCGCCCCCGTCGACGCACAGGACCTCCGTGGCCTTCTGGAACTCCTGCTCGCTGTTCTCCTCGTCCTCCATGTCTTCGTCGTCGTCTTCTTCGTCGTTGTCGCGGCCCCGGGGAGGTCGATCTCCTTGCCGCTGCTTAGCCTTGCCGCGGCGTCCTCCCCGGCCGTTGAACGGCCGCTTCTTGCTGGGCTCTTCCCCGCCACCTTGGGACTTCTCCTTGTCGCGCCTCTCGTACTCGGCTTTCTGCTGCTCGACGAGGTACTCGACGCGCTTGCAGTTGGAGAGATCGTGACCCTTGGTGCGGTGGATCTTACAGTATTGCTTGTCGGAGCTGCCCGGCTTGTCGGCCGCCGCTGCAGGGGCAGGCTCCTTGCCGGAGCCGCCAGCCTGCGCTTGCTTGGCGGGGGCCTCCTTGCCGGACTTCTCGACGGCAAGCACCTCTTTCTTGCCCTTCCTTCTGTTATTCCGCCGCCGGCTCTTCTTTGCCGGGGCGGTGTCGTCGCTGTCGCTTCCTCCTGCGCCAGTATCCTCCCCGGGGAGTCTCCTCCCCTCTTCCGCGCGTGCGCACTTGTCAGCCAGAGCATAGAGCTCGCTGACATCCCGAATCTTGGTCATCGCCATCTCTTCACGCATGCGGCGGTTACGCACGTTCTGATGAAACGCGCTGATAACCGCGGCAGGGTGGACATCAGGGATGTTGTGCTGCACACGGCTGAAGCGTTGGATGTACTTGCGCAGGGTCTCGCCTTCCTTCTGGGCCAAAATGTGGAGATCGCTCTCCTGGCCGTGGGGTTTGTGGCCGCCGGTGAAGGCGCCAACAAACTGGTGGCAGAGGTCGGCCCAAGAAGAGATGGAACCTTCCGGCAAGTGCATGAGCCACGAACGGACGTTCGGCTTTAGCACGAGCGGGAAGTAGTTCGCCAAGATCTTCTCGTCGCGCCCCCCGGCAGCTTGCACTGCGATGGTATAGACGCTGAGGAATTCCGAGGGGTGCGTCTTGCCGTCGTACTTCTCCGGTACGTCGGGCTTAAAATTCTTCATGCTGGGCCACTGGACGCGCCGCAGCTCGCGGGTGAACGCAGGGCAACCTGCCGCGTACGGCAAGTCGCCTGGCTCACCGGGCGCGTGCGCGTCGACAGTGTTCCCAGCTCTCTTGTCAGACTGTCGCCGAGCTTCTCGGCGGCGCTCGATTGTGGTCCGAGCGTCTTCATCTCGCCGGTCGTCGAGGACCTGGCGCTGGTCCCGACGAGCCCGCGGGTCCGACGAGGCTGTGGAGCCATCGTCAGCGTTGTTCCGGCGGGGCGGCGTCTTTTGCTTTCGCTGCGGGGAGTGTGCGCTTGTCGCACCCCCGGCAGTCTTGTCGCCGTCGGCCTTCGTCTTCTCAGCTTGCCGCGGCCGCGAGGCCGATGGCTGCTGTGGAGAATCGTTGTTGGCGAAGGCGATCAGGCTCTGGATGGTGGCCCTCCAGTCTTCGGCCTTGTCTGCCGCTGGAGGGAAGTCGAGGAGCAGTTGCGCCCTTGCGAGCGCTTCTGCTGGAGTGAAGGGGAACGCGGGCGAGCGGTGCGAGGAGCGGGATACGCTCGGACTTCTAACAACGTTAGAAGGAGCGGGGTCCCGCGCCGGCGCCTTCGCTTTGCTTGTGCCCGGACGGGGATCCGGGGCGTCTCGCGAGCCTCCGGTTTGGCCTTGCCCCAGCAAGCGGATACCACCTCCCGTGGTATGGCGCTGCTGGGTCGTCGTGTGCTGAGATGGACGCGGCGCGTCCATGGAGACCGAGGTTCGGTCGTCCGTCCTGTTCTTGGACCTGGTGGCGCCGTGAGTGTCCTCGCCGGCGACCACCCTTCCGACGGCGTCTCCCCCGCCCACCGTTGGCTCTGGTGGCGGCGGATGAGACGCAGACGGGCCTCCGACCTCCGAAGCCTTCTTCTTCGGGGCCATGGAGTTGTCGCTGGTGAAGTTGATGAATTCGGAGAGGTTGATGAAGAATGCGCCCGCGCGAACGCCGGATCAGGTTCGCACAACCTCGACGCCCCCTACCTGGCGCGCCAAAGATGTCGGGGGAAACTGTCCGCCACGAACACCTATGGGACCGGAGCCCCTTTGTTTGTGCGGTACGAGGGCGGAGGGAGCACAAAGAGCAGATCGTAGCGAGCACGCGGGCAATTTTACCCAGGTTCGGGCCGCGGTAGACGCGTAAAACCCTACTCCTGCTTAGTTGTCTATTGAGTTGGAGTGCTCGGGAGCTTGAAGAAGCAGCTACACCGAGCGTGAGAGTGATCTAGCTTCCGAACCCCCTCCACGTTGTGCATGGGCCTCCTTTTATAGTGCAAGGGGTCACCGACAGGTGTCAACGTAGGAGAAAGGGGTAAAAACGTAAAAGAGGTGGTAGTTGTAACAGTGCGGGAACAGTGGAGCTACAGTACAGAACAGTGGTCTATACCTACTTTCACAGTGGGGGACAAGGGCATTTAATGCCCGTCGCCGTCGACCCCAAAAGCTCCCGCCCTTGCGTCTCCGTCCGCCACGGCGATGGATCCACCACCGTGGAGTGCCATCGTGTACCCCAGGCTGCACAGCCATCCGCCACGCGTCCCTGGACAGGCCCCAGGGCGACGCGTGGGCCGATGAGCTGGAGCGCGGGCACACAGCGCAGCCTTCCCGGCAAGCACCTTGCCGGGGCCTTGATCTTGCCGGGTCCGGGAGCTTGCCGCTCCCCGGGCCCTTGCCGGGGCGCATATAGCGCCGAGGCGTGTCTTCTAGTCTTCCTGGCAAGCTCCTCTTGCCAGGGCCTTGTGCTAGTGAGGTGATCTTGAGCCTGGTACGGCCTTCCCGGCAAGCTCCTCTTGCCGGGGTCTCGATCTTATGTCTTGTATACTTTGTTTTTGAATGGTTTAATAAGGAGCAGGAAGGTCTCCGGCGAGCACGCGGTAAACCTTGCCGCGGGAAGCTGCAACTGCCCGTGCACAAGTTGGGGTACTGAGGTATCCCTACCTTAGTACACCGACAATGGCAGACGAACCAGTAAACCCTCGTACTCCTCCGCGTGGGAAACAACTGCCGAGTCTTCCCTACCTCCGTGTCGTTCTCTTCCTAGGCCTCGCCGTCGTCCATCGCCCTGGTGCTCTCTGCGTGGCCTGGTCAACATGGTCAATGAATGACATCCATCGGACGTGGACTGTACGTGGAGAGGCTGACAGCTGGGTCCACGGCCGCACGCAAGGAAATGCCTCCTTATTACGTGCAAAATAATGATTCTTCCACCTGAGAGCTAGGACCCATGGGAAGGGCCTTTGTATTTCGCGAAAAAAACGTTCGCCCCGCTGACAGGTCGGACGCACCAGCTATATCTTCTCACGCAAGGAAGTGCCTCCTTATGACGCACAAAAGAATGAATACCCCCTGCTAGCTGGCACCCACCATAGTGGGTGGCTGAATTGTGGGCATACTAAGTTGATGGGGACAGAGGGCTTTGTCAAGTTAGTCAATATGAACGATTCTAGCTCAAGTGACCATATGATGTCCATCCAACGGCCATAGTGCATCTTCAACCTCTGGTCTTCTTGCTCCAGCCACCCAAAGCAGCGCCGGTCGTGCCGCCTGCTCCTGCCTCTCGTGGCCGGCTGTGCTGCCGTGGAGGCCTCACCGCCCCCATACTACTCCCACCGCTGGCCAGGCCATCCCTCCACTCACCCACACCCCCTATTATTCTGCGGCGACGGCAGCCTCACACCACAGCCGAACCAGTGAACTATCGTACTCCTCTCCACGTGGGCATCCACTACCGCGTCTTCCCCGACTCCACGTCGTCCCCTTCCTAGGCCTCGCCGTCATCCACCGCCTTGGTGCTCTCGGCGCGGCGTGGTCAATGTGGTCAACGATCGACTTCCATCTGAAGAGTATTGTACGTGGAGAGGCTGACAGCTGGGTCCACGGCCACAACCCAGTTTTTTGTGATTTGCCAAGTAAGTCGCTTTATCAGGCCTGTTGGGCTGCAAATCTTTCAAGACGCGGAGAGCTTCATTCGCCTGGCCGAGAAAATGGCCTATCAGTAATGAGAAATGGGTTGTACATTTTTAAAACACATCAAACCAACAATTAGTTTCAAAATTCTTTTTTTTATTTCGAGATTTTAAATTGCATTGATTTTTATGCGTGGACAATTTGTTGGATTTTATATTGATATACATTTATTTTTAAAATCAGTTTGAATGTGACTCAAAATTTTGGGATTAAAAAGAGTTCGGACCGCACCGAAATATGCAAAATTTCGTATAATTTTTTAACCGTGGCCACAATATGGGCTATAATGCTAACAAAAAGAATATGGGCTCCAAAAAGACCTTAAGAATTAGCAAATGGGCTGTGAATTATTAGAAATAATGGCAGATGGGTTGTATGATGTTTTCCATAGATTTGATGCTTTCCTAAAAAAAGGTTGAAGCACAAGTAGTGACTGTTGGATGTCCATCCAACGGCCGTCGTGCTTCTTCAATCTCTGCTCTACCTACTCCAGCCGCTCAAACAAGCGCTGGCGGGACTGCCTGCTCTCTCCTCCCCGCAGCCGGCCCGTGCTGCCGCGCAGGCCTCACCACCCCACCATACTCCCATTGCTGGTCTAGCCATCCCTCTACACACCCACAGTTGTTGTTCTCTTCGGGGACGATAGACGTACTAGTAAACCCTCATACTCCTCCGCATGGGAAACAACTGCCGAGTCTTCCCTAGCTCCATGTCGTTCCTTTCCTAGGCCTCGCTGTCGTCCACCGCCCTGGTGCTCTCGGCGCGGCCTGGTCAACGTGGTCAATGAACGACATCCATCGGAAGTGGACTGTACGTGGAGAAGCTGATAGCCGGGTCCATGGGTGCATGTAAGGAAATGCCTCCTTATTACGCGCAAAATAATGATTCCTCCACCTGACAGCTAGGACCCACGGGAAGGGCTTTTGTATTTGGCACAAAAATGTCCCCCCCCCACTGACAGGTCGGACCCGCCAGCTATATCTTCGCACGCAAGGAAGTGCACCTCCTTATGACGCACATAAAAATGAATACCCCCTGCTAGCTGGGACCCACCTTAGTGGGTGGCTGACTTGTGGGCCTACTAAGTTGACGGGGACAGAGGGCTTTGTCAAGTTAGTCAATATGAATGATTCTAGCTCCAGTGACCGTACGATGTCCATCCAACGGCTATAGTGGTTCTTCAACCTCTGGTATTCTTGCTCCAGCCGCCCAAAGCAGCGCCAGTCGTGCCACCTGCTTCTGCCTCCTGTGGTCGGCTGTGCTGCCACGAAGGCCTCACCGCCCCCATACTACTCCCACCGCTAGCCAGGCCATCCCTCCACTCACCCACACCCCCTGTTATTCTGCGGCGACGGCAGCCTCACACCGCAGCCGAACTAGTGAACCCTCGTACTCCTCTCCGCGTGAGCATCCACTACCGCGTCTTCACCGGCTTCGCGTCGTCCCTTCCTAGGCCTTGCCATCGTCCACCACCTTGCTGCTCTCGGCGCGGCGTGGTCAATGTGGTCAACGACCAACTTCCATCGGAAGAGTACTGTACGTGGAGAGGCTGACAGCTGGGTCCACGGCCGCAGCTGGGTCCACGGCCACAACCCAGTTTTTTTATGATTTGCCAAGTAAGTCGCTTTGTTAGGCCCGTTGGGCTGCAAATCTTTCAAGACGAGGAGAGCTTAATTCGGCTGGCCGAGAAAATGGCCTATCAGTAATGAGAAATGGGTTGTACATTTTTAAAACACATCAAACCGACAATTAGTTTCAAATTTATTTATTTTTCATT
>LR738713.1:87533654-87550417 GCA_902687465.1 Secale cereale | reverse complement strand
GGCAACTCTCATCTTCATCCCCTTCATCCTCATCTTCCACACAAGCCTTGGCCTTCAAAGCAAGGTTGGGCTTCTTTGATCGCTGAGCTCGCAACACCGTGTTGTCGGCGGTCTTATCCAAGATCCTCATTTCAACGAACTCATCCAACACTTCACTTGAGGACAAGGTGTGGAAGTCCGGTCGTTGGCGGATGACGGAGGACGTGGCCTTGTGATAAGGCATCATGGCCTTGAGAAACTTGCGCTTGATACAATTGTCATCCATGTCCTTGCTCCCATGATCTCGAAGTGAAACCGCAAGAGTGGTTAATCTCCGATAAAGTTCACGGGGATCTTCATCTTCGATCATGGCAAACTCATCGGCTTCATCTTGCACAAATTCGTAGTTTGAGCGTAGAATACTTGCGCTTCCCTTGTACATGGAACCAACATGCTCCCGTGCTTCCTTGGCCACGGAGAAGGGCCGAAGATGTGCAATGTCATCGGGAGGGATAGCTTCTTGAAGTATGCAAAGAACGGACTCGTGGAATTTATGATCCGCAACTTCTCTTGGAGTTAAGTTGCAGAGATCATGCGGGTAGAAACCTTGCTCAATGATTCTCCAAAGATTAGTACAACAATTATTTAAATGATGTTTAAAGCGAAATGTCCAAGTAGCAGAATCAGATTTTTTTTTCACAAACTTAGGTGGAGGACCAACCGAATTTAAATGCGTAGTAGGAATGGGTCCTCCATAATGTGTAGGAGGCGCGGAGTGGGCAAATATCCCACTCCCATTCTTAGTCACCGGGACTTGCTCACTACTAGCTTCTCCCTTGTCGGGAATAGCATCCGACACATTGGTAGCGGGACGAACCACTTCCAACGGTGCGGTGGATAATTTAAATCCCTCGAGAAATTCTTTGAACATGCCTTTGACCTCGGTTGTCAATGAGTCTTTCAATGTGTTCATAGCCACATTGAACTCCTCACGAGATACCGAGGTTCCCCCATCGGACGTAGGCAAGGGCGGAGTTCCACCGGAGTGTTCCTCTGTCTCGACTAAGTTGTCACCCATACTCTTTGGACGGTAAAGTCCTTAATAAATACACGAGGCTCTGATACCAATTGAAAGGATCGATATGGTTGACTAGAGGAGGGGTGAATAGGCAACTAACAATTTTAGTTTTTTTTTGACCAAATTAAACTTAGGAACAAAACAGGTTGTCTAGATATGCAGCTAGGTGAGCAACCTATATGATGCAACAAAGATAAGTAAGCAAGCAAGTACAAAATACCAACACACTAAAGCATGCACAAGTAAAGGATAGAGATAACCAAAAGTGGAGCCGATGAAGATGAGGATGTGTTACCGAAGTTCCTTCCATTTGAGGGGAAGTACATCTCCGTTGGAGCGGTGTGGAGGCACAATGCTCCCCAAGAAGCCACTAGGGCCACCGTATTCTCCTCACGCCCTCACACAATGCGAGATGCCGCGATTCCACTATTGGTGCCCATGAAGGCGGCGACCGAACCTTTACAAACAAGGTTGGGGCTCTCTCCACAACTGAATTGGAGGCTCCCAACAAAACCATGGAGCTTCACCACAATGGATATGGCTCCTAGGTGACCTCAACTGTCTAGGGTGCTCAAACACCCAAGAGTAATAAGATACGCAAGGGATTAGTGGGGGAATCAAATTTCTCTTCGTGGAAGTGTAGATTTGGGCCTTCTCAATAAATCCCTAGAAAATCAATAAGTTTGACTGGCTAGGGAGAGAGATCGGGTGAAAATAAGCTTTTGGAGCAACAATGGAGCTTGGGGGAGAAGAGGTAGATATTCTAGAGGAAGAAGAACCCTTTATATAGAGGAGGAAAAGAGTGAACCGTTACACTCTTCTCAGCCCGCACAGAGCGGTACTACCGCTGGTGCCAGCAGTACTACCGCTCCCCCAGCGGTACTACCGTCCTGTGTTAGGGACGAGGCTCGGAGGATAGGAGCGGTAGGGGCCGCGATGGTGGCAGCGGTACTACCACTTATAAGCGGTACTACCGCTGCTACTACCATAGAACCCGACACGAGAAATACTCGTCCCGAATCGACGCGAAGGTGGAGAGTAGCCGCGGCCGTACTACCGCGCATAAGCCCAAGTTGTACTACCGTGCCTTCTCAGCGGTACTACCGCTTAGAGCGTATAGGCGGTACTACCGCCCTGGCTACGGTACTACCGCGCCCATAGAAAGAAGTGGAGATCCTTAAGGAAATGAGAGAAGATGAGGGTGCAAAAATGGAGTGTACGTGATGATTCCACCCTGGCCTTTCCAATGCGGACCCCCCCCCCTTGATAGTACGATGTCTCCTACGACTCAAGTCCACCAAAACAAAAGCCTAGCACGACAACACGTCTTGAGCTGATAACTCGGAGGGTGGCTAATCGTCTCATGCCTGTGGATACATACCTAAAATACTTGGCACACACGATTAGTTCGCAAACGCATTGTCATCAATCACCAAAACCACAAAGGAAGGGACATGCCCTTTCAACAAGTTCCCACTGGTAGTTATACCCTATATAAACAACCCAATATCCATTTGTGCCTGCCCAAGCCTTACCCTCAATCGGTGGCATCTTAACATCACACGTATCATTATCAAGCAACATCAAGTTGCACAAGGCAAGGCTTCCGTCGTCCCCACGCCGGCGACCAGCGTCATGGCAAAGAAGATAGGGGAGATCAAACCGCTCCTGAACCCTTGGGTTCTGTGTAATGATGCTATTTGTTGAGTTGAGAATGGTCTTGAACAAAGCTGCCATGCTAGCCGAGGTGATGATGTCGCATCGATGAATGAGTTCCTCCACCATGTCATCTTTCAGGTCGGAGCAAGAATAAAGGGGTCATTTTCGGCATGTTCCCTCCATGGAGAAGACGATCGAACAATGGCATAAGGAAGGGTGAAGGCAGATGGAGGGAGGAAGAGCGTGCGACGGCAGTTCCAAATCGAGAGGGAAAGGCGAAGAGGTGATGGACGGTTGCCATGGTACGTGAAGATGCTAGTGGGGAGCGGATGGTTGCCACAGAGGTCACACACTGACGACAAGGCCGTCCTCTTAGACCTAGCGTCCGTGCGGGATGGCCTCCGTCCCCCACACGAGCGAAGCCACTTCGCACCTCACACGGTTGATCCGAGACGCCGCTAAGAGCGAGTACTACAATAGTGGGCTTATAGCCTACTTACATGGCAATTTTGCCTATGTGGAGGAGAGAGACATGAAGGATTCCTGCAACAAGGACAAGCGTGCTTGGCACTCGGCCTGGATGGAAAAACTCGACAAAGCTCACGTTGTGTACGCGGGCAAGGAGGCGTACACGAGCTACGACATGTGCGAGAGGAGGACGAAAGGACACATACACATACGGTTAATAAAAAAAACATTTGCTATTTAATTACCTACTATACCCCCGTCCTGGTTTATATTCGTGGGGCGCGTGGCATTGACCATTAGGCGGCAAGAGTCGGTCATCCGGGTGCGCAATAAAGGATGGAAAGAGGGAACCTACAGCAGTAAGGACCGGCTTCCCTACCGATAGCTCATCTAACAGAACTCCCAAGTTAATTGTGCTGAGATTGGAGTAGTCATCAGATGGGTGACCTGATGGGAAGTGGGTTCTATGTTAACTTAACTAATGTGATGGATCACTGTAAACATTTAATTGTGTTGGATGTATATAGTGCTCCATCATATTAGTTGAATTAACCTTGAGGTCCTTGTTTTGTAATTTTTGTAATTTTTTGTTTTTTGAACACATGTTGATTATCTTGAAGGTCTATATTGTTACTTTTTGATAATTTTTATTTTTGAACACATGTTGATTGTCTTGAATGAAGGTCTGTCCTCTTACTTTACGACATGTTTCCAAAACATGGACCTCAAGGTTAATTCAACTAATAGGACGGAGCACTATATATATACATTCAACGCAATTAAATGTTTTCCAAAAAAGTGATATGATTTCTGTGAAACATATAAGTCATGTATATCAAATTAACTCTGTGTACTCGTTCTCAAATTAAACTTCGGGCCTTGCTGCAGTGCTGCAATGTGTGAGCGCCAATTGCAAGATGAGCCATTTTTCAACACATGTTAATCTAAGGTCTATCGCGTTACTTGATGACATATTTCAAAAAAAGCATTTCGCCAGGTTTGTCAACAACCCCCACTACATGTTCGCTACGGTGGACATCACGAACGATGTAAAGGTGCTCAAGAATTCGGCCATCGCCAGCCATTTGGTTTTGCAATGCTATCTATTTAAGTATATATGTTGATGCTCTGTAGACAGAGCAAATCACATGGCACATGGACTAAACAATGGAGCCCATCCATGATGATTTCATCAATCACTGACAATTGTATGCCATCAATCGTTTGCTCACAACACACACGGCTTATTAACAGGTCTTCCCACATGTTCCCGATCACACACATCTTGTAAGTTGAACCGTTTCTGTTCTCTTGGCTCAACGCAAACAGTTCATCCGAGTGAATTGTATGCCGTATATCGCATACACCTTCATCTGGCTGCCCATTTCTATTATTCCGCGTCATCAAAAACAGTTTATCCCACTGAACTGTATGCCATATATCGCACACGCCTTCATCTGGCTGCCCGTTTCTTTTGTTCTGCCTCATCGCAAACAGTTAATTGAACTGAATTGTATGCCCCGCATCACACATGCAACTAAAATCTAAACTGTGTTTGATGTATCCTTCATCGCCAATGTTTTGCATCTTTTTTACGGTTATTTTACATCACCATTTGAGAATAATGCATCGCACACAGTTTTGTCAAAGGGTCTCTGATCGTAGTGTCGCGCTAGCAGCATCCAACAGTAGTGTTACGTCTTTACATGCTATTCTAGTTTTGACAGATTCTGTTTTCATTGTGTTCGATGCTTGTTTTGATGAATCTATGGACTATATCGGGGGGTATAAGCCATGGTGAAGTTATAATACAGTAGATATAATGCAAATATAAAATTGGAATGAGTATAAAACAGTACCTAAAAGTAAAGATTAACTTGTTATACAAATGGATCTAATGATTTTTCTATTGAGTTTTGTGTTGTGAAGTTTCCAAGTTTTGAGTAAATTTCGATGGGCAAAGGAATAAGGAGTGGCAAGAGCCTTGATGTCGCTTAGATGTGTCGGTGTTTCCCTAAGGAATAAGGGAGGATGCAACACATCAACGGTAAGGTGTTTCCCTCAGTGATGAGACCAAGGTTATCGAACCAGCAGGAGAACAACGCAACACTACGTAAACAGTACCCACACACAAATAACAACCACTTGCAGCCCAATGCGTTAAAGGGGTTGTCAATCCCTTTCGGGTAGCAATGACAAAAAGTGACGTAATAATAGGATAAAATTGTAGTAGATTGATAGATGCAAATAAAAGCAAATAAAACGCAACAATGTATTTTTGGGTTTTTGATAATATAGATCTAATAATAAAAGAAGCAAATAAAAGAAAAGGCAAACAGCAATATGGATCTGGAAGTATATGATAGGAAAATAGACCCCGGGGTCGTAGAATTCACTAGTGGCTTCTCTCGAGAAAATAGCATGCGGTGGGTAGACAAATTACTGTTGGGCAATTGATAGAAAAGCAAATAATTATGACGATATCCAAGACAATGATCATGTATATAGGCATCACGTCCAAGATTAGTAGACCCACTCCTACCTGCATCTACTACTATTGCTCCACACATCGACCACTATCCAGCATGTATCTAGTGTATTAAGTTCATGAAAAATGGAGTAATGCAATAAGAACGATGACATGATGTAGACAAGATCTATTCATGTAGGAATAGTCCCCATCTTTTTATCCTTAATAGCAACGATACATGCATGCCTTGTTGTCCCTTTTGTCACTGGGAAAGGACACCGCAAGATCAAACCCATTACAAAGCACCTCTTCACGTTGCAAGATAAATAGATCAAGTTGGCCAAACAAAACCCAAATATCAGAGAACAAATACGAGGCTATAATAATTAAGATTGGATATAAAATCAAGGAAAATCTGATCATGAACTCACAATTCATCGCATCCCAACAAACACACCGCAAAAATTCATTACATCGAAAAGATATTCAAGAGACCGTTGTATTGAGATACAAAGAGAGAAGAAGCCATCTAGCTACTACCTACGGACCCGGGTCTGTGGCAAACTACTCACAAATCATCGGAGAGGCACCAATGAGGATGATGAACCCCTCCGTGATCGTGTCCCCCTCTGGTGGAGTACCGGAATAGGGCTATAGATTGGATCTCGTGGTTCTGGAACTTGCGGCGGCTAGAACAAAATTTTGTTGATTCCCCTAGGGTTTCTGGAGGTAGGAGGTATTTATAGAGCGAAGAGGCGGTGCGTGAGGCCACTAAAGTGGGCAGGCGCGCCCTGGTGGGCTGTGGCCCCCTCGGGGCACCCCCAGGTGCTTCTATGGCCCATCTGGTGTCTTCTAGTCCAAAAACATCCACAAAAAGTTTCGCTGCACGTGGACTCCGTTTGATATTGATTTTCTGCGATGTAAAAAACAAGCAGAAAACAACAGCTGGCACTTGGCACTATGTCAATAGGTTAGTCCCAAAAATGATATAAAATGACTGTAAAATGATTGTAAAACATCCAAGAATGATAATATAACAACATGGAACAAACAAAAATTATAGATACACTGGAGACGTATCAGCATCCCAAAGCTTAATTCATGCTCGTCCTCGAGTAGGTAAATGATAAAAACAGAATTTTTTATGTGGAATGTTGGCTATCATGTTCATCACATATTATTTTCTTTGTAGCATGGACAAGTGGACTTTTATATGGTTCAAAGCAATAGTCTAGTTTTGACATGAGGACTTTAATACTCAAGCATATCAACAAACAACTATGTCTTTTCAAAAATATCAATACTAAAGCAAGTTATACCTAGCCCATCATGCTCAATCATTGATCCATCCATGCAACACATCCAAATATTAACTACATCCAATGATCAAGTGCGATAATAGTGTTCTGTAGTTGGTGCTTTATAAGAGAAGATGGAGACCCAAGTAAAAATAAAAATTCCATAAAATAAAAGATTGGCCCTTCGTAGAGGGAAGTAGGGATTTTTAGAGGAGCTAGAGCTCAAAGATTAAATTAAGAGAAAAAATTATTTTGGGTGGCATGTTTTTCCTATCATCAAGAACGCCTTGGAGTTCCCAACAGTTTCCATGCTAGATATATCATAGGCGGTTCCGAGACATAAAATAAACTTTATTCCTTGTTCCACCAAATTTTCACAAGCCATGGCTAGCCGTATCCACGGTTGCCCTCTATACCAACACTTTCCAAGGAATTTATTATTTGACAACATTAAGGAAATTTCCTTTTCATTTCGAGACTAGGAATCCCTATTACCACCATACTCTCGTGCAATGACAAGTGAATAAACACTCATCTTAAGAATAATACATCTAGTATGAAAAATATTAGCCACCCCTCGCCGCTTCATGAGCGGTACAGGCACACAAAAGAGAAATTTATTTTGAAATTAGAGTTGGCACATACAAATTTGCTTAGAATGGCATGGAAATACCACATATAGATAGTATGGTGGACTCATTTGGCATGACTTGGGTTTTAGGAGTTGTATGCACAAGTAGTATTTCTAGTTAGTACAAGCTGGAGGCTAGCAAGAGGTTGAGAAGCGACCAACCAAGGAACGAAAACCATTATAAGAGAACATTAAACATAACTAACACCGAACAATGCAACACAAGTAGGATGTAATTTCATTGCATGACTATTGACTTTCGTTCTTACATAGGGAATCACAAACCTTAACATCAATATTCTTACTAAAACATAATTACTCATTAACTTGGCTCACATATCACTATCATCATATCTCAAAACTATTACAAAGAATCAAGTTTATTTTGTCCAATGATCTTTATGACAGTTTGTTTTATATTCTTCTTGGATATCTATGTAACACCCCAAATGTAACAATTCCATTTATGGCAATATATTCATCGTTGACTTAATCAATTCCATTCTGGGCTCTTCCTTCATTTCGGGTTTGTGCGTTTTTTCTTTAAGCGTGCGTTGCTATCGTCATGTCATGTCATCATGTGCATTGCATTGCATTCGTGTTGCCACTTGCACCGGGTCATGTTCGTTTCTCTCCGTTGTCCGTTTCGAGTTCCGACACTCACACACGTGCTCGTGGTGCCTCCGGATCCTCCTTTTGTAAGTGGCCAAGAAACATTCTCGGAATGGGGTGAAAGTTGTCGTGCAGTGTTGTTATAGTGTGGGTAGACCGCCTGTCAAGTTTCGTCTCGTTTGGAGGTCGTTTGATATCCCAACGGTTAACCACGTTAACACCGGAAGCCCTATCTCTTTTGGCCTAGCACCCCTCCACAACAGCCCACTAGCCCATCTAAACCACCTCCATGCTCTCGGTCATTGGATCACGATCGTGTGGGCGAAAACCGCACCCCATTTGGACTCTCCTAGGTCCCTCTACCTATAAAACAACTTCATCCCCCGAAATTTCGGGGAGAAAACCCTAGATCCATCTCTCTCTCCGCGCCGGACACGTCCGTACGCCGTCGGACGTGTCCGCCGCCCACCCGAGCCAACCACGTCGCGCCACATGGCAGGGCGCCGCCGTCTGCCTCCACCAGCTGCCGTGGCCCGCGGGGCCCAAGGCAGGCCCGCCCGGCCTGAGCGTCGACCATCGCCTCCACGCGCCTCCGCACCGGGCCGCGCCCGGCGCCGCCGCGACCCGGTGCCCGCCGGCCGGCGCCACCGTCTGCCTCCGCCGCCGCCATCACCGTCGGCTCGACGCCGCCACGCCACTCGACACCGCCGCCCGCGTCGCCCGGCCGCCGCCCCGCGCCGCCATCCTCCACGCGCCGCCCCCGCCTCCAGCCTCCACCGTCGTCGTCTCCGGCCTCCACCGCCGTCGTCGCCGGCCTCCACCGCCTTCCACCGCCGCCGGTCGCCGCCCCGGCGTCGTCTTCCTCAACTCCGGCGGGATCCCGATCTAATCCAGGTGGGATCAGATCCACCAGCCCCACGAACCAAATGCCGGATCCCTCCGTCCCGGATCCCTCTGTCCCGTTGACTTTTTCGTGGGGGGTAAATTTCTCCAAGTCCCGAAATCCCTATATTTTGTTGCCTCCTTCATCATGTCGTATCTCCGTGCCCGTAGCTCCGAATCGCGCATATGATATATCAAAATGTTCATCTCGAAGTGCTCTACGTGATGGCATCAGTTTTGTGCATGTTAGGGTTCATCTAGATGTCTTAATCTTCGTTGTCAAACTGCTGTGTGATGTTACTATTTCAGCACTAGATGTATGTTAACAATATGTGTGCATGCTCGAGAGGTCGTAACTTTGTGCATGTTGGTCCAAATGGAGTGTATGATATGTCAAAATGTTTGTCGTGTGATGCTCTTCATGATGGATGCATTTGCATACATGTTAGGTTGCATTATGCCATGTTTAACCCTGTTGCAAAAGTTCTTGTGGTTGTTAAGTTGCTGAAATTGTTATAACTTGATGATTTTTCTTTTGTGTAGCATTTTGTGTGATTTTCTTTTGAGCTACATGCCAACATGTTTTAGGAGCACAATCATGTTATCTTTTAAGTGGTGCATTTGGTTTTTCATGTTATGCTATGTGGTGATTTAAACAAGCTTGAAAACATGCCATGTCAATGTTGTTGTTTTTACACTTAGTGAAAAAATTGCTAAGTCTGCAATTTGTAATAACATGTTGCCATGTAAACTTGATGCCACAATCTTTTCCATGCATGATTTGGATTAACTAGTGAGCATATCTTGATGGCCATGTTTTTTTATATCAATCCATGCCTTTTTTTTGCATATATGCCCTGCTTTAGCTTGTTGTTATCTTGCTCTCAAAATGCTTGAAATTAAAACTATCAGACTATTAACAGAACATTCAATTTGGCAAAGCTTGTGTTAAGCAACCCTTGCATCGAATGAATTGTTTCTTTGGATGAATTGGATGTATAATATGCCTTCTTCATGCTCATGTAAATTCCATGCTTGTTATAATTGTTTTGCATGTTGTTATGTGCCTCCAAAGGTAGCTACAAAATGTTCCTGGTTGCATGCCCAGTAAAATTTCACTAAGTCTGGGAAATCCGTTAACTTATTGAAACTTGCCATGCTAGTTTAATTGTGTTCCAGCAAGTTTTTGGGTGTGCTCTAAGTACATACTTGTTGAGAATCATGTCTACTTCACATCCATACCTTTTGTCATCACGTTTGGGTGTTGTAGCATAATTAAACCTTGCTCCAAAGATGCCATGTTGTTGTTAACTTCAGTTTTGCATGGCATCTTGTTTTGCTTGCCATTTGCAAACCGTCCATCCGATTCCAATGATCTTTATATCGATTCCGACCAAAATCTTTCAATCTATCCATTGGCATGCTTGGTTTGCCAAGATCTTGCCCATATCCATCATGTCTTCATATGTCCTTCCCGGCTTCATCTCCCTTCATACCGGTAGCTCCGTAGCATCATACTTGCATCTCTCTTGCATAGCATGTGTTCGTTTCTTGTCAAGTGTGTTTATTGGATGCTTGTTATGTTGGGTAGCACAGGGAGACGAGTTCGAGTCCGAGGTCGAGGCAGCCGCTGAGTACGAGTACGAAGAGCAAGGTCCCGAGTACACTAACGACTTACCAGGAAAGATGACCATTCCTTGATATCACCTCTATTGTTGCCATGCTAGATGCCTCGCTCTATTGCTTATCACGGTACCTATCCTTTTGCATGTCAGCCCCACTTTGCCATGAAACCTCTAACTACTCACCTAGCAAACCGTTGTTTGGCTAAGTTACGCTTTTGCTCAAGCCTCCCTCTTATAGCATTGCTAGTTGCAGGTGAAGATGAAGTTTGCTCCATGTGGATTGGGATTTTAGGAATAACACACTATATATTATTACATTAATGCACCTTATACACTTGGCAATGGGTGGAAGTCTTGGCCTTTTGCTTGGTGTTTTGTTCCACTCATGCCGCCTTAAGAACTGATAAACCGTTGTTATGTTCCTTGATTTTGCGTTCCTAACGCGGTTGGGTATATGGGGACCCCTTGATAGTTCTCTTTGAATAAAACTCCTCGAGCAAGACCCAACCTTGGTTTTACCATTTGCCTAATAACAACTAAAATTTGCATAGGGACTAGCTACCCCGAGGACTTAATTAACAATCCCAGGCCAGTGCTTCTCATGAGTGTTGGTCCAACCTAGAGCAGCTTGCGGCACCGCCCCTTGGCAACTTGGGGTATTTTTTGTTGTTGTAACCATAGCTCATCCATCGTGGCCTGAGACAAGATACGCGCGGCTCCTATCAGGGTGTCGGCATGTCGGGAGGTCTTGCTGGACTTGTTTTACCATTGTTGAAATATCTTGTACACCGGGATTCCGAGTCTGATCGGGTAATCCCTAAGATAAGGGGTTTTAACCTCTATTGATCGTGGGAGCTTGTGACCGGCTAAGTAGGAACACCCCTGCAGGGTTATGATCTCTTGAAAGTCGTGCCCGCGATTATATGGTGGATGGGAATTTGTTAATATTCGGTTGTAGACAACTTGACACAAAACCTCAAACATAATACACTACCATGTGAGTAGTCGTGATGGTCTCTTTTCGAGGGAGTTCGGGAAGAGAACACGGCTGGGTTATGGATGACTCGTAGGTAGACAGGATCATCTAGTGATCATGACTTAGTTCATGACCGATGGCTTTCACTTCTCTTCTCGCTATGATGATACGTAAGCTAGCCACCTCATCTACGCTTAGCGCTTGCAGCAGCCCACTTATACACTTTATCCTTACCCAAAGGCTTTAATAGTTTTGATACCCGGAAATGGTATTGCTAAGTCCTCGTGACTCACAGTTTACTACCAACACAGGTGCAGGTACAACCGAGTACGATTCAGTTGATGGCCAGGAACTCAAGTGGGAGTTCGATGAGGAACGTGGGCATATGTACGTGACGTTTTCCGATGATTAGTAGTGGTTCCTACTAGGGCTGATCGGGCATAGTGGGTGGTTATCTTATTTTCATTTGGATTTGTCCGTAGTCGGACCATGATTGTACTTGGATGAATGTATGACTTATTTATGCATTGTGTGAAGTGGCGATTGTAAGCCAACTATGTATTTATTTTATTTCCCCCTTATTCTTGTACATGGGAATGTGTGAAGATAACCTTCTTGCGATCATACCAAAATGCGATTATGCCTCTAAGTCGTCCCTCGACACGTGGGAGATATAGTCGCATCTTGGGCGTTACAATCTATCACTTTGGGACTAGTTTTATATGTTGCTTTTGATAAGATCAAACAAATACTCCCTCCGTCCCAAAATAAGTGACGCAAAAATGACTCAACTTTGTACTAACTTGAGTACAAAGTTGAGTCACTTTTGCGTCACTTATTTTGGGACGGAGGGGGTATAAGTGAAGAATGAGCATAATATTTCTTTCTCTCAAATTAATCTAAGTGAAGCAAGATAGAATTTCTTCAAAACAAAGCACACTGTGCTAAAAAAGATATAAGTGAAGCACTAGAGCAATTCCAAGGCTCTAATTTTTTTAGCGAAGCATAGGAGCAAGCATAGCATAATTTGGCTCTCCTAAATAGGTGTGTATAGCAAGGATACTTACTGAAAATTAAAAAGAAAAACAAGCAAAGACTCATATCATACAAGACGCTACAAGCAAAACTCATAATAAGTGATGAGTAAAAATATAGTTTCGAGTAAAATACCGATGGTCGTTAGAAGAAAGAGGGGATGCCACTCGGGGGCATCCCCAAGCTTAGTTGCTTGATACTTCTTGAATGTTATCTTGGGGTGCCTCGGGCATCCCCAAGCTTAGCCTTTTGCTACTCCTTATTCCTTCATCCATCGCGATCTCACCCAAAACTTGAAAAACTTCAATCACACAAAACTCAAAAAACTTTGTGAGATTCGTTAGTATAAGAAAACCAATCTTTACTCTAAGTACTATAGCAAACCAATTATTATTTTGTAATTGTACTATATCTACTGTATTCTAACTTTTCTATGGCAAAAACTCATCAAAGGAAACCATAGAATCATCAAAACAAGCACATAACACAACGAAAACAGAATTTGTCAAAAACAGAATAGTATGCAAAGATGTGAATTTCTACCATACTTCTGTAAATCTAACTTTTTTTGAAAAATTAGGGTAACGTATAAATTTTTATATTGATAAATCCAAAAATATTCAAGAGTTTATCATGCTCCAGTAATCGTTAGAAATTCTAACTTTGGACGCAAAAGTTTCTAAATTTCCAATGCGATCAAATCAACTATCAACCCAATCATCCCAAAGGCTTTGCTTGGTACAAATATTTATTCAAACCACAAAAAACATCAAACCGGATGTATTATTAGGTACTTTATTGAAAATAGAAATAAAAGTAAAAAGAAAAAAGATACAAGTTGGGTTGCCTCCCAACGAGCGGTATCGTTTTACGCCCTTAGCTAGGCATAATACAAAGATCTCAAGTGTTGTCATCCTTTGTAACACTCCAAAAATTTTGAGTTGGTTTTTCTTTCAAACTTTTGGCCTTTTTGGAAGGGGATTGTTTGATCTTTTCTTTTGCCCTTCTGAAATCCCTTTTGCCAAAGTTTGTGTGTCTTCTCAAGCTTGGTTTTTGGCCTTGATGTTTTTCTCTTGTGTTTGGCTCAAGCACAAGTTGAGTTCCAAAAGAAGTTGTTTGAGTTCTCCACTTCTTGATTTAAACTTCTCAAGTTTAACCTTGGACTTATCTCCCCTCCAACCCTCACCTTGCCATGATCCCAACAGAAACAATCCTCTCCAAGACCCTCTCCACACCTTGGGAAAAGTATTTCATCAATTCCAGCAAGTTATAATCTTATTGGAATTTTTCTCCTATTTATTTCACTCCAAAAATAATTCTGTCTTTTATAATGGACCGTGGTGATTTGCAAAGGAGTCATCCTTTCCTTTTAGTTATTTGACTCCAAATCAACTCTCCTAGATAGTCCTTAGTACCCACAACCTAGATCCATCTTGTCTCACCGGTCCATAGTTCAAAATTTTCAAATTTCACCTGCTGCATGTTTGGGCTAGATTTGCAAAATTTGGTGAAATTCATATTTATCTTCTTCCAAAAATTCTGTGAAAAATCATGCAGCCTCTACATACATCAAGAGGCCACTCCACCAAAAATCAGCTCTAGAAACATTGCACAAATACCAGAATCATGTCATCAAACACCTAGCCTACACTGAACTGTTAGCTGTTAACTGAAACTGTCGACACTTCAACACTTCGTCAGTTTCGACAGTCGTCAGACGCAGCGACAAAACATCGTCTGTATCTTCCTTGGCTCGATGCTGCACTGCAGCTTCTTCTTATCCACGCGCCGCACGATCGCTTGGCAGCTTCTGGGCATCGGTGGCGCCCTGGCCCGACCACGCCGACGACTGCCACGGCCACAGCGCCGCCTGTGGCGGCTGACAGAAGCAACGCCGCAGCTCCACGCCATTCCACGCCACCCAGACCACCTCAATGATCCACGTGTCCTTCTCCACAGCCAACGCACGCCCGGCACGCCGTCGCCGTGGCCTGGCACGCGCAGCCGACAAGCCGCACGGCCGTTCCGCCGAGGACAGGCCGTAACTCCACCTCTTCTGTTAGGTTAGGTGCGAGAATGGAACCGCAACAGCTCCTGGATGATGCTCAAGCTCCTAACCCCGCCGTCCGGCCATTGCAGCGCCGTAATTGGCTCGCCGGACTTATCCGTTCGCGACAGCCACCTCGAGCCGCCTATCAAAGGCACCCCCGAGCTCGTGCTCGAGCACACACGCCTCCACTACTTCCCTAGGCCGCGCCCAACCTCTGGAAGAGCCCCGAGAGGCCTTTCTTCCCCAGCTCCGGCCGGCTACCTCCGCTTCGGGCTCCAGCTCCGTTCACTCCGATGAGGGCTTCTCCGCCGCCGTGAACTTGAGCGTAGCCTCCTGGCATCCACCTAGGCCTAACCCCCACCTCAATTTCACCCCAGAAACCCTCCCCGAAAAGGTCCACGACCACCCGAGCCGTCGTCCGCCGGAGACAGTGTCGCCGTTGACGTGGGACTCGCCGACACCCAACTCTACCACCGTTCGATGCGGAAGACCACCGTGAAGACGTAGGTACCACTTCCCTCCCCTAACTCGCCGTGGATCGACGCCGGCGATCACCGCAGCACCGGCGCCGGCGCGGCTCTATTTCCCCTTTTCAAACCTGACGCGTGGGGCCCTCTGTCAGCCTCACGTCTCTCCCCCTCGAATCGTTTTCTGTTAGCGCATTCGGCAAAATACGTCTTCCCTCTGTGGCTTGCGTACTGCGTACCGATTCGCTTTGTCCTTTTCTGTTCTAGCCCCTGGATCTTTTCTGTTTCATTACAGATGAGTCCCTGGACAGAAACCTTAATATCTTTTAAACTAAAAGTGATTTTTAGTTGATTCTTTTTCTGTCCACCTTGGTTTTCTATCTAGTTTTTTGTCATATTTATGTGGAAATATATTGAGTAACTTTATTTGCATGCGCGGTATTTATGTTAGTATGTATTTTGTTTGAATACATAGATACCGGAGGCCGTGACGGAGACGCAAATCACACCGAGTTAGGCTCCGACTTTTCAGAACCGGGCAAGCATGTTTGAACTCTTGATATGATGAGTGTGTTGCATGTTTGCTCGAGTAGCGCATTCCATAAGCATGATCATATGGGCATATGTGTATGGCATATTTCATGCAAGTAAGCTTCGGGTAAGTCCCGAAGGAGAATGTTGAACCACCTCGATCATATGGTGATATGATGGGTGGAATGCTGGTAGTGTTGAAGCATGCCAGTAGATGGTTAACTCCATATCAACGGAGATCATATCATGACTCCGTCCGTCTCCTTTTCCGGTACTATCATAGGCCATCCGTTGGGATTACGGTCTAGTCAGTTGTAAACCACTTCTCGAGTACACACCAAGTAGAGGGGCCGGGATGAGCGTTCCATGGCCCTGGATTAAAGCCCGTCATCCGGTCAGGGGGCATGGGTGTTTCCGGTTGGGACCGATAGGGGGGCACCCCTTAGAGTGCGCATATATAAATTTGATCCCATGCTATTCAAGGTTGTAGCCTCCCCGTCTTAAAGTTTTCCGTGAATGTCGTCGCGGGTGATTCCGGATGACAGGATGTTAAATGGGTGTGTACTGGTTAGTTGAGTTTCTTCTAAAACACCGTAGACGGGACTAGCCCACGTGGCTAGTAGAACCCGTTGGCTATGAGTTAATGGTACAAGCTCTGCAGAGTTAAATTCCTTAAGTAGCCATGTTTATGGCCTAGGGTCAATTTTCAGGTCAACCCGGTGACCGTTCTCGAGTATATTCTCGTTGGTAACCAGAGTAGTATTTTCCTCAAGTTCATTTGGTAGATGAACTCCCCTACTATCTCTGTATTTATTTATTTATTTCCAGAAGTAGTCCATCAATTACACTAATGCTATTTATAAGCCCTTTATGTGATGTCGCTCAGACGTCCGACTGTGGCATTCTTTTCTTTTATAAGCCCTTTATGTGATGTCGCTCAGACGTCCGACTGTGGCATTATTTTTATTTATAAGCCCTTTATGTGATGTCGCTCAGACGTCC
>LR738713.1:87520843-87531580 GCA_902687465.1 Secale cereale | reverse complement strand
GCATCAGGCTGTGGTACACTTCAAAGGTGGGCGCTCTGAAGTGCGCCGCCTTCGTTTTGTGGGCAGAGCCATGCCTACGGAGAGGCATGCCATGCAGATGGCTGCCCGTGAGGCGATAGCTCGTCTCCGGGACATTCTGCCTTCGATGAAGACTCGTCGCTTCCGTTACCTCCCTTGCCACGTGCCTTATACGTGCCACTATGCATTTGCATGCGCACATGGGGAGCGTGACGAAGCCATTGAATCAATGGTTGAATACCTCAATGCGCTTGAGGCAGCCTTTGATAATCTGGTGGACGACCTGGTGGCCACCCATATGGAGATGGTCCAGAGTGGCTCCCCCAACAGGAGGGAGCTGCTCCATACGGCACCACCAATGACTTTGTTTCGTCCGCCGCCTCCTATACACCTTCCATCGTAGCCACCGCTCGCCGTCTGCCTACCACTGAGGAGTTTAACCAAGTCATTGCTCCTACTCCAGTCAGAGCTGCACCGCCTGCTGCACCTGCTTCGACACCTCGTACTCATACTCCGCGCCTGGAGCCCATCAGTGAGGAGGAAGTTGAGTCTCCAGCACCACTGGGCCTTACCCTCGGAAGGCCGAGGGAAATCTTCAACATCTCCGACTAGCGCGTTATTTCGCGACGCGTCGCGCTCGTTTGTAATATTTGTGTGTTATGTAAAATAGGTTGATGGGAGTAGTCTGTTTGCGCATCATGTAGGACCTTGGAGGAGTGCACTAGTTTTAAATAACATGTCAGGATGTGTACGCACACCCTGAGTGACGTATGTATAATTAGAACCGGCGTGTAATATATGTACTAGCAGCCTTCTCCGTGCGCAATCAACCAGTTTATTTCAAAAATATTTTCGAGCTCGTGTTTGATCGCTTTTGCAAAATCTTGGTTTATTTTGCTGCTCGGTTCTTCTCAGGTTTTCTGCTTTGTTACCCTAGAGTAAGAAATGACCCGTCCCTGGACACGTTCCATGCCAAGTCCGCCAGAAGAAAATTATGGCACACAGACAAACAACAATTTCTCACAAGGGCAGTCGAGTCAGCAGGGCAGTGAAACATCATTTTCTCAAGTATGCCGCCTTTACGAGCAAAGTCAGCAAAAGCACCAAGAAAGGATGAACCATGTCATTAACATGGGAAATCACCGTGAACCATACCAGCAGCAGTCAAAATTGTCTGAATTTCAGAAGACACGTCCAACAACATTTTCGCACACGGACAAACCTCTTGAGGCCGATGACTGACTTAGAGATATTGAAAGGAAATTAATTGTGGCACAATGCTCAGACCATGAAAAGGTGTTGTACGCACCACATTATCTTACTGGAGCAGCCGCATCATGGTGGGAAAATTTTCTGCTTATGCATCCCGACGTAAATAATATCACCTGGGAAGATATCAAAGAAGGCTTTCGAGGGGCACACATCCCTAAAAGTATTATGAAGATCAAGAAAAGAGAATTTGATGACCTCAAGCAGAGAGGCATGACAGTACAGGAGTACAACAGTCAGTTTGCGCAATTATCACGTTATGCCAACAATGAGCGAATGACAGAAAATAAAAAGATGGAGAAATTCCTGGACGGACTGGCACCAGCACTAAAATGCTAGTTAGTCGTACACACATTTCCAGATTTCAAGACATTGGTGGACAAAGCCATTACACTGGAAAATGAACGTCGCAGCCTGGAAGATATTCGCAAGAGAAAAAAGGATTAGACCAACCACCCCTGCAACAACAAGAATAAAATAAATTTCCCGAGGAACGTTGTGAACAGGCCCATGACCAACGACACACGTCCAAATAAGAATTTTCATGCAAGAGACAAGGATTTCACCTATCGCCCGGGTGTTACCTGCTACGCATGTGGAGAAGAGGGACACTATGCTAAACAGTGCCCTAAGCCAAGAAACTCAGCGCCAAAGCCAAACAGCAACGGAAACAATTCCGCGCCCAAGCGTAACAATTTCAACCCCAATAACAATCACAGGAAAGGCCACCTGAATCATGTGACCAAGGAGCAAGCACAGGATGCCCCAGATATCGTACTCGGTACATTTCCTGTCAACACAATACCTGCCACGGTTTTGTTTGATTCTGGAGCTTCTCATTCCTTCATTTCGAAGAGTTTTGCTTTGCAACATGGTTTTTCAATGCTTCCCTTGGGAAAATCAATGACCATCAAGTCCCCCGGAAGTAAGCAGATCACTCAGAATTACTACCAAGGTTTGACCATTGAAATTGAGGGATTAAAATTCCACGCAAACCTCATTGTGTTGGAAAGCAAAGGACTGGATGTTATCCTGGTTATGGACTAGCTAACCGCCAATAAAGGATTTATCGACTGCTTCAACAGAACAGTAATTCTTACTCATCATCATGGAAAAACAATAAGAGTCGCGGCTCAGGAGAGACCAGTATCTAGGCAACCAAAGTTAAACAAAGTTGATACATCTGAGTTAAGCAAGGTTCCAGTTGTATGTGAATTTCCGGATGAATTTCCCGAGGAATTACCAGGCATGCCGCCAGACAGAGAAATAGAATTCATTATTGAGCTAGCACTGGGAACCACACCCATATATAAGAAACCATACAGAATGGCGCCATCCGAGTTGGTTGAATTAAAGAAACAAATAAAGGAACTGCTGGACAAGGGATTTATATGGGCCAGCTCCTCACCTTGGGGCTCGCCAGTATTATTTGCCAAAAAGAAGGATGGGACCATGAGACTGTGTATAGACTACCGAGCACTCAACACGGTCACAATCAAGAACAAATATCCGATGCCACGGATAAATGATTTATTTGACCAGCTCGCGCAAGCCAAGGTCTTCTCAAAAATTGACTTAAGGTCAGTATATCATCAACTGAAAGTACGGGCAGAAGATATCCCAAAGACAGCGTTCACCTCAAGATATGAACTTTATGAGTTTATAGTGATGCCGTTCGGACTGACCAACGCCCCCGCATATTTCGTCCACCCCATGAACAAGGTATTTATGAAATTCATGGACAAATTTGTGGTGGTATTTATTGATGATATTTTGGTATATTCCAAGACACCGGAAGAACATGTTGAACACCTCCGCATTGTACTGGGAGAATTAAGGAAACACCAACTTTACGCCAAATTCAGCAAATGTGAATTTTGGTTGAGACAAGTGGGTTTCCTAGGACACGTATTAACACAAGAAGGAATTGCTGTGGACCTAGATAAAGTCAAGGCTGTACTTGGCTGGAAGTCACCAGCCAGTGTAATAGATATACGTAGTTTCCTCGGTATGGCCGGATATTACAGAAGGTTTATTGAAGGATTTTCTACCATAGCCAAGCCTATGACACAGCTACTCAAGAAGGATAAGAAATTCGAGTGGACCGAAGCATGTGAGAAAAGCTTCCAAGAGCTCAAAAAGAGGTTAACAACAGCCCCACTATTAATTGTACCAGGCATACACAAGAGCTTTGAAGTATATTGCGACGCATCCCGGAAAGGCCTCGGATGCGTACTAATGCAAGAAGGCAAAGTAGTCGCCTATGCTTCCCGGCAACTGCGAAAACATGAAGAAAATTATCCTACTCATGATTTGGAGTTGGCAGCAGTCATTCACGCACTCAAGGAGTGGAGGCACTTTTTGCTTGGAAATCGCTGTGAAATATATACGGACCATAAGAGCCTCAGCTATATTTTCACACAGCCAGATCTCAATTTACGACAAAGACGCTGGCTGGAACTGGTAAGAGATTATGACGTTGTTATCCACTATCACCCCGGAAAAGCAAACGTGGTAGCAGATGCTCTCAGTCGTAACCCCAGCCCGAACAGCGACAGCATACAGAACCTCAGACCCGAATTTCAGCGAGAATTCGCCAGACTCAACCTAAGGATGTGTTGGGGAACGTAGTATTTTAAAATTTTCCTACGATCACGCAAGATCTATCTACCAGATGCATAGCAACGAGAGGGAAGAGTGTGTCTACGTACTCTCGTAGACCGGAAGCGGAAGCGTCAAGTGATGCGGTTGATGTAGTCGAACTTCTTTGCGATTCAACCGATCAAGCACCGAACGTACGGCACCTCCGCGTTCAGCACACGTTCAGCTTGATGACGTCCCACGAGCTCTTGATCCAGTTGAGCTTCACGGGAGAGTTTCGTCAGCACGACGGCGTGGTGACGGATATGATGTATTCACCGGTGCAGGGCTTCGCCTAAGCACCGCGACGGTATGACCGAGGTGTGTTTCTGTGGAGGGGGGCACCGCACACGGCTGGAACAATTCAACTTGTGTGTCTTTGGGTGCCCCCCTGCCCCCGTATATAAAGGAGCAAGGGGGAAGCCGGCCGGCCCTTCCTATGGTGCGGCTAGGGTTCAATCGTACTAGGAATAGGATTGCAATCCTATTCCTAGTAGGAACTACCAAAGAAGGAAGAGAGGGAAAGGAAAAGAAGGAGAGGTGGCGCCCCCCAATCCTAGTCCAACTAGGAACCCTAGGTGGGGCGCCGGCCAGCCCCTATGGGCTGCCTCTCTCTTTTCCATAAGGCCCACTATGGACCATCCCCCCTCATAGGGGGTTCCGGTAACCCCCTCCGGCAATCCCGTTAAATCCGAAACTTTTCCGGAACACTTCCGGTGTCCGAATATAGTCGTCCAATATATCAATCTTTATGTCTCGGACATTCCGAGACACCTCGTCATGTCCGTGATATCATCCGGGACTCCGAACTACCTTCGGTACATCAAAACTCATAAACTCATAATACCGATCGTCATCAAACGTTAAGTGTGCGGACCCTACGGGTTCGAGAACTATGTAGACATGACCGAGACTCATCTCCGGTTTTAACCAATAGCGGAACCTGGATGTTCATATTGGCTCCTACATATTCTACGAAGATCTTTTATCGGTCAGAACCGCATAACAACATACGTTGTTCCTTTTGTCATCGGTATGTTACTTGCCCGAGATTCGATCGTCGGTATCTCCATACCTAGTTCAATCTCGTTACCAGCAAGTCTCTTTACTCGTTCCGTAACACATCATCTCGTGACTAACTCATTAGTCTTTTGCTTGCAAGGCTTATTGTGATGTGTGTTACCGAGAGGGCCCAGAGATACCTCTCCAACACTCGGAGTGACAAATCCTAATCTTGATCTATGCCAACACCACGAATACTTTCGGAGACACCTGTAGAGCATCTTTATGATCACCCAGTTACGTTGTGACGTTTGATAGCACACAAGGTGTTCCTACGGTATACGGGAGTTGCATAATCTCATAGTCATAGGAACATGTATAAGTCATGAAGAAAGCAATAGCAGTAAAACTAAACGATCATAGTGCTATGCTAACGGATGGGTCTTGTCCATCACATCATTCTCCTAATGACGTGATCCCATTGATCAAATGACAACTCATGTCTATGGCTAGGAAACATAACCATCTTTGATCAATGAGCTAGTCTAGTAGAGGCATACTAGGGACATACTGTTTTGTCTATGTATTCACACATGTAATAAGTTTCCGGTTAATACAATTCTAGCATGAATAATAAACATTTATCATGATATAAGGAAATATAAATAACAACTTTATTATTGCCTCTAGGGCATATTTCCTTCAGTCTCCCACTTGCACTAGAGTCAATAATCTAGTTCACATCGCCATGTGATTTAATACTGATAGTTCACATCATTATGTGAATAACACCCATAGTTCACATCACCATGTGACCAACATCCAAAGGGTTTACTAGAGTCAATAATCTAGTTCACATCGCTATGTGATTAATACCCAAGAGTAATAAGGTGTGATCATGTTTTGCTTGTGAGAGAAGTTTAGTCAACGGGTCCGTCATATTCAGATCCGTATGTATTTTGCAAATTTCTATGTCTACAATGCTCTGCATAGAGCTACTCTAGCTAATTGCTCCCACTTTCAATACGCATCCAGATTGATACTTAGAGTCATCTGGATTTAGTGTCAAAGCTTGCATCGGCGTAACCCTTTACGACGAACTCTTTATCACCTCCATAATCGAGAAACATTTCCTTAGTCATCCAGTTACTAAGGATAATTTTGACCGCTGTACAGTGATCCACTCCTGGATTACTTTGGTACCTCCCTGCTAGATTTATAGCAAGGCACACATCAGGTCTGGTACACAGCATTGCATACATGATAGATCCTATGGCTGAGGCATAGGGAATGACTTTCATTTTCTCTCTATCTTATGCAGTGGTCGGGCATTGAGTCTTACTCAACTTCATACCTTACAAGTCAGGCAAGAACTCCTTCTTTGACTGATCCATTTTGAACTACTTCAAAATCTTATCAAGGTATGTACTCATCGAAAGTCTTATCAAGCGTCTTGATCTATCTCTATAGATCTTGATGCCCAATATGTAAGCAGCTTCACCAAGGTCTTTCTTTAAAAAACTCCTTTCAAACACTCCTTTATGCTTTCCAGAAAATTCTACATCATTTCGGATCGACAATATGTCATTCACATATACTTATCAGAAAGGTTGTAGTGCTCCCACTCACTTCTTGTAAATACAGGCTTCACCGCAAGTCTGTATAAATCTATATGCGTTTGATCAACTTATCAAAGCGCATATTCCAATTCCGAGATGCTTGCACCAGTCCATAGATGGATCGCTGGAGCTTGCACATTTTGTTAGCACCTTTAGGATTGACAAAACTTTCTGGTTGCATCATATACAAGTCTTCTTTAATAAATCCATTAAAGAATGCAGTTTTGTTATCCATTTGCCAGATTTCATAAAATGCGGCAATTGCTAACATGATTCAGACAGACTTAAGCATCGCTACAGGTGAGAAAGTCTCATCGTAGTCAACTCCTTGAACTTGTTGAAAAAACTTTCGCAACAAGTCGAGCTTTGTAAATAGTAACATTATCGTCGGCGTCAGCTTCCTCTTAAAGATCCATTTATTTTCGATGGCTTGCCGACCATCGTGCAAGTCAACCAAAGTCCCTACTTTGTTCTCATACATGGATCCCATCTCAGATTTCATGGCCTCAAGCCATTTTGTGGAATCTGGGCTCATCATTGCTTCCTCATAGTTCGTCGGTTCATCATGGTCTAGTAACATGATTTCCAGAACTGGGTTGCCGTACCACTCTGGTGCGGAACGTACTCTGGTTGATCTATGACGTTCAGCAGAAACTTGATCCGAAGTTTCATGATCATCATCATTAACTTCCTCACTGATTGGTGTAGGAATCACTGGAACAATTTTCTGTGATGTACTACTTTCCAATTCGGGAGAAGGTACAATTACCTCATCAAGTTCTACTTTCCTCCCACTCACTTCTTTTGAGAGAAACTCCTTCTCTAGAAAGGATCCATTCTTAGCAACAAATATCTTGCCTTCGGATCTGTGATAGAAGGTGTACCCAACAGTTTCTTTTGGGTATCCTATGAAGATTTACTTCTCCGATTTGGGTTCGAGCTTATCATGTTGAAACTTTTTCACATAAGCATCGCAGTCCCAAATTTAAAGAAATGACAGCTTAGGTTTCTCGTCAAACCACAGTTCATACGGTGTCATCTCCACGGATTTAGATGGTGCCCTATTTAACGTGAATGTAGATGTCTCTAATGCATAACCCCAAAAGCGATAGTGGTAGATCGGTAAGAGACATCATCGATCGCACCATATCTAATAAAGTACGGGTATGACGTTCGGACACACCATTACACTGTGGTGTTCCAGGTGGCGTGAGTAGTGAAACTATTTCACATTGTTTTTACTGAAGGCCAAACTCGCTAACTCAAATATTTTACCTCTACGATCATATCATAGAAACTCTTATTTTCTTGTTACGATGATTCTCCACTTCACTCTAAAATTCTTTGAACTTTTCAAATGTTTCAGACTTGTGCTTCATTAAGTAGATATACCCATATCTGCTCAAATCATCACTGAAGGTCAGAAAATAACGATACCCGCCGCGAGCTTCAACACTCATTGGTCCACATACATCTGTATGTATGATCTCCAACAAATCTGTTGCTCGCTCCATTGTTCCGGAGGACGGAGTTTTAGTCATCTTGCCCATGAGGCATGGTTCGCAAGCATCAAGTGATTCATAATCAAGTGATTCCAAAAGTCCATCACTATGGAGTTTCTTCATGCGCTTTACACCAATATGACCTAAACGGCAGTGCCACAAATAAGTTGCACTATCATCATTAACCTTGCATCTTTTGGCTTCAATATTATGAATATGTGTATCACACGATCGAGATCCAACAAACCATTTTCATTGGGTGTATGACCATAGAAGGTTTTATTCATGTAAACAGAACAACAATTATTCTCTAACTTACATAAATAACCGTATTGCAATAAACATGATCAAATCATATTCATGCTCAACACAAACACCAAATAACACTTATTTAGGTTCAACACTAATCCCGAAAGTATAGGGAGTGTGCGATGATGATCATATCAATCTTGGAACTGCTTCCAATACACATCGTCACTTCATCCTTTAACTAGTTTATGTTCATTATGCAACTCCCATTTCGAGTTACTACTCTTTAGCAACTAAACCAATATCAAATACCGAGGGGTTTCTATGAACACTAGTAAAATACACATCAATAATCTGTATATCAAATATACCGTTGTTCACTTTGCCATCCTTCTTATCCGCCAAGTATCTAGGGCAGTTCCACTTCCAGTGACCATTTCCTTTGCAGTAGAAGCACTTAGTTTCAGGCTTGAGTTTTAGCTTTGGGTTTCTTCACGGGAGTGACAACTTGCTTGTCATTCTTCTTGAAGTTCCCCTTCTATCCCTTTGCCCTTTACTTGAAACAAGTGGTCTTGTTAACCATCAACAATTGATGCTTTTTCATGATTTCTACCTTCGCCGACTTCAGCATCGCGAAGAGCTCAGGAATTCCTTTCGTCATCCCTTGCATATTATAGTTCATCACAAAGTTCTACTAACTTGGTGATAGTGACTAGAGAACTTTGTCAATTACTATCTTATCTGGAAGATTAACTCCCACTTGATTCAAGTAATTGTAGTATCCAGACAATCTGAGCACATGCTCACTGGTTGAGCTATTCTCCTCCATCTTGTAGGCAAAGTACTGTCAGAAGTCTTATACCTCTCGACACGGGCATGAGTATGAAATACTAATTTCAACTCTTGGAACATCTCATATGCTCCGTGGCATTCAAAACGTTTTTGAAGTCCCGGTTATAAGCCGTAAAGCATGGTGCACTAAACTATCAAGTAGTCATCATACCGAGCTTTTGTCAAAACGTTCATAACGTCTACATCTGCTCCTGCAATAGGTCTGTCACCTAGCGGTGCATCAAGGACATATTTCTCTGTGCAGCAATGAGGATAATCCTCAGATCACGGAACAATTCCGCATCATTGCTACTAACATCTTTCAACTCAGTTTTCTCTAGGAACATATAAAAATAATCGGGGAGCAACATCGCGAGCTATTGATCTACAACATAGATATGCTAATACTACCAGGACTAAGTTCATGATAAATTAAAGTTCAATTTAATCATATTACTTAAGAACTCCCACTTAGATAGACATCCCTCCGGTCATCTAAATGATCACGTGATCCAAATCAACTAAACCATGTCCGATCATCACGTGAGATGGAGTAGTTTCAATGGTGAACATCTTATGTTGATCATATCTACTATATGATTCACGCTCGACCTTTCGGTCTCCAGTGTTCCGAGGCCATATCTGCATTTGCTAGGCTCGTCAAGTTTAACCCGAATATTCTGCGTGTGCAAAACTGGCTTACACCCGTTGTATTTGAATGTAGAGCTTATCACACCCGATCATCACGTGGTGTCTCAGCACGACGAACTTTCGCAACGGTGCATACTCAGGGAGAACACTTATACCTTGAAATTTTAGTAAGGGATCATCTTATAATGCTACTGTCGTTCTAAGCAAAATAAGAAGCATAATAAGATAAACATCACATGCAATCAAAATATGTGACATGATATGGCCATCATCATCTTGTGCTTTTGATCTCCATCTCCAAAGCACCGTCATGATCACCTTCGTCACCGGCGCGACACCTTGATCTCCATCGTAGCATCGTTGTCGTCTCGCCAACTATTGCTTCTACGACTATCGCTACCGCTTAGTGATAAAGTAAAGCAATTACATGGCGATTGCATTTCATACAATAAAGCGACAACCATATGGCTCCTGCCAGTTGCCGATAACATTACAAAACATGATCATCTCATACAACAACCGTATAACTCATCATGTCTTGACCATATCACATCACAACATGCCCTGCAAAAACAAGTTAGACATCCTCTACTTTGTTGTTGCAAGTTTTACGTGGCTGCTACGGGCTTAGCAAGAACCGTTCTTACCTACGCATACAAAACCACAACGATGCTTCGTCAAGTATGTGCTGTTTTAACCTTCACAAGGACCGGGCGTAGCCACACTTGATTCAGCTAAAGTGAGAGAGACAGACACCCGCCAGTCACCTTTAAGCAACGAGTGCTCGTAACGGTGAAACCAGTCTCGCGTAAGCGTACGCGTAATGTCAGTCCGGGCCGCTTCATCTCACAATACCGCCAAAGCAAAGTATGACATGCTGGTAAGCAGTATGACTAGTATCGCCCACAACTCATTGTGTTCTACTCGTGCATATCATCTACGCATAGACCTGGCTC
>LR738713.1:87492056-87506345 GCA_902687465.1 Secale cereale | reverse complement strand
TCAGCTTAAGAATCATGAGCATAATTATCCTACACATGATCTGGAGTTAGCCTCAGTTGTGCATGCATTGAAAACTTGGAGGCAATATCTTATTGGTAATCATTGTGATATATTTACTGATCATAAGAGCTTGAAGTATAATTTTACTCAGAAAGATTTGAACCTCGGGTAGAGGAGATGGTTGGAACTTATTAAGGATTATGATTTAAATGTGCAGTATCATCCTGGTAAGGCTACTGTTGTTGCTGATGCATTGAGTCGTAGGAGCCATGTTAATGCGGTTTATATTAATGATATGCCACAAGAGTTATGTGAACAGTTCAGGAATCTCAGGTTGGAGATGGTTCCTAAGGGATATTTGGCAACACTTGAGGTAAAGCCTACTTTGCTTAACAGGATCAGGGAAGCTCAAAAGGATGATAAAGAGATTGCTGCAATAAGAGAGAATATGACTAAAGGTAAGGCGGAAGGTTTCCATGAGGATGAACATGGGACCATATGGTTTGAGAAGCGTATTTGTGTACCGCAAGATGCAGACATCAGGAAGTTGATTCTTCAGGAGGCACATGATTCACCTTATTCTATTCACCCAGGTAATACTAAGATGTTTTTGGACTTGAGGGAAAGATTTTGGTGGCCTAGCGTGAAGAGGGAGATTGCTAGATATATTGCAACATGTGATGTGTGCCAAAGAGTTAAAGCAGAACATCAGAGGCCAGCAGGTTTGTTACAGCCATTGCCTCTACCTGAGTGGAAATGGGATCAGATTGGTATGGATTTCATTACACGTTTACCCAGGACTCGGTCAGGTTATGATTCTATTTGGGTGATTGTTGATCGTTTGACTAAAGTTGCTCACTTCATTCCGGTAAAGACTACTTATACCAGTGCTCAGCTAGCTAAAGTTTACATGTCTAAAATTTTTTGTCTGCATGGAGTTCCAAGGAAGGTAGTGTCTGATAGAGGTACTCAGTTCACATCTAAATTTTGGCATCAGTTGCATGAATCCTTGGGCACCAGGCTGGAGTTCAGTACATCTTTCCATCCATAGACTGATGGGCAGACAGAGAGGGTAAATCAGATTTTGGAGGATATGTTGAGAGCTTGTGTTTTGGACTATGGGTCCAGTTGGGATGATAATTTACCTTATGCAGAGTTTTCATATAATAACAGTTATTATACTAGTCTGAAAATGACACCATTTGAGGTATTGTATGGCAAGAAGTGCAGGACACCGTTATTGTGGGATGAGGTTGGAGAGCGACAGTTCTTTGGACCAGACTTGATCAGAGATGCTGAGGAGAAGGTCAAGCTGATTCGTGACAGGCAGAAGATAGCTCAGTCCAGACAGAAGAGTTATGTTGATGCAAAGCGCAAAGAGGTGACATATGAGGTAGGAGACCGTGCATATCTTCGATTTTCACCACTTCGTGGAATCAAGAGGTTTGGAATTAAGGGTAAGTTAGCACCACGTTTTGTGGGGCCTTACACGATCTTGGAGCGTAGAGGAGAGGTAGCTTACCAGCTGGAGTTGCCAGAGTCTTTGTCTGGAGTTCATAATGTGTTTCATGTATCTTAGTTGAAGAAGTGCCACGCAGAGATGATGGATGTTCCATTGAGGGACACAGTGCCACTTGATGCAATTCAGTTGGAGAGTGATTTGACATATGAGGAGAAGCTTGTAAGATTCTGGAGACAGCTGAGAGAGTTACTCGCACCAAGACAATTAAGTAATGCAAGGTTCAGTGGGATCATCATACTCAGGAAGAAGCTACCTGGGAACGAGAGGAAGATCTCAGGAAGGAGCACCCACACCTATTTTCCTAGCCAGCCCAAATCTCGAGGGCGAGATTTGTCTTAAGGGGGGGGGTAGGTTTGTAACATCCCAATTTTACTAAATTAGGATGTTATTAGATCATTCATATGCATCTCATATTTTTATTGCATTAATTGCTCTTTTTGAATATTTGGATCATTATGCAACTAGAGGCAATTATTGGAGTGGAGATAACATGACTTCTCCCCTATATTAAGAAATGTTCATAATGTCCACAATAATCTTTCCAGTTGATTTGATATGTTTTGGTATTTTCCAAATACTCAAAAGTTTTTTTATTTGTGGTTTTATTTGCTGCGGGAGTGACCAAATGCATCAAAATGATTTTACAAAATTGCATTAGTGCTGGAACTAATGTTCCTGTAGTTTATAGCTGTAGGGCCATTTTAACTAGTTGTCTTAGGTATTTTTATTTTATTTTACATTGTGTGTTTTATTTTATGTATTTTGTTTTCTATTGCTGCCTTAAAAAACACCAGCCAGCCAGCGCAGTAGCGCACACGCGCGGCCCAGCAACCGAGGCCGAGCCAACGGCCCGCCCCGCAGCTCGGCCCACTCCCTACGAAGTGGTAAGCCGCTGTAGCGCACCCGACCCGCCGCTGCCTCTCGCTGACAGCGTGTCCCGCGTGCCTGTTCATCGCCTTTCCCGTGCCGGACTCCGACCGCGTCGAGCGCGCACGCCAAGGCCGACCCGGATCGATCTGGCGCCTGGCTTGACCCTACGCACGCCCGGGACGTCTAGGGAGAGCCCAAGCCCTAAGGCAGACCCCCAGCCCTTTGTCCCCTTCTCCTGCTACCGTACGAGTCGCCGGAGTCCACACCGACTGCCGCCGTTCGCCGAAGGTTTTCGCCGTCGTAAGAACTTGCCCAGCCTCTCTGACTGCATCTTCAGATTCCCCACTCATCTGCGCACCTCTTTGACTTCTTCTTTCCGTCGGAAGTGCAGCCAATCGACGGGAACGAGCTCATCCCCACGTCCAGAGCTCACCGCCGTTCGCGAGCTCATCGCCGCCGGTAAAGGGCCCCTCGCCGCCGTCCGACACCACCACCTCCTCGGCCACTCGACGCTGCACCCGCACATCACTTCCCCTTCGTCGGAGACCCACCGGAGGAGCGCCACTGTCGACGTCCGACCGCCGCCGCTGTTTCTTTTGTCGCCTGGTGAGCACGTGTCCACCCAATCGAAAACTGCCACGTGACAGTCGCTACAGGAGTTCAACATGAGGCACACAGTACCCAGGCGAATTCTGTTGCTCTCTCTTTCTTTTCAGGTTTTAATTTTCTCAAAAAACTCAAATAGCTATATCTTTTAGTCTACAGATCCTTTTTAGGTGATTCTTTTTCCTGTGCACTCACATAAATCAGCTCTTTAGCATAGTGCCAAGTTTTCACATGTTTGCACAATTCAAATTTGAATTCGTTTGAGTTCGAATCAAATCTTCCGGAGGCCGTATCGTTTAAACCGTTTATCGGAATCGAGTGTTTCTTTTTGCATTGTGATCGTAGTGTTGTGTAGGTGATTTGTACATGTTGTTTTGCTGCTGTTTTCGAGTTTTTAAATGATTTTCTTGCTGTTGGTTTTATTTTGTCTTTATTGGAGTTTCGGTGATTGATTTGTTATATTGTGTGAAACGTGTAGATTGTCCGGAGTGCGACGCGAGCTATTGTCAGGAGTGTGACTTTTTGAACCAGAACCAAGGCAAGTTACATGTTAATCATCCTTTACCTATTGTTTTCCTATGCATTGTAGGTTATGCCACACTATAAATTTATGCATTGTAGGATTGTTATAAATTGAGTTATATTGTTGAGCTGTCTACCATCTTTTGCAAATCGTGGTAGGTATAGTTTTCCTATGCTTGTAGACAGGGTTAGAGGATTATAAATATTTAACAAACTCAGTAGTAATTCAGGACTTAACTCACCTCTGGGTGGAGGTGGTATTGCTTGGTGTTGAGGGAAGGCATCATGGGGTCTTGCACCTTTTCTAAGGCCATGCGCCCATGAGAGTGCACCCTAAGTGGAATGCCACCCAGGTTCAAAAAGATCAGACAGACTTAGTGACTAGTAGCTTCCATGTGCGGCCACTGGATAAATGGGCTCTGGCTTAGTTGATCAGTTGTTGGAACCCTTGTCCCAGACAGTGTCGACAGATGTAGCTTATATAGGTGGGATGTGGCCGTCAGGTGGTTAAGGGAACCTCTTCTGAAAGACTTCGTCTCAATCTTCGAACAATGGGTAAAGCATACAAAACTCTGCAGAGTAATAAAACTAATCATGATTAGCCGTGTCCCCGGTTATGGATATTTTGAGCCACTATGCCATTACAGTTGTTGGATGATCTTGACAGATGTGACACTTAATAATATTTGTGGGCAACTTGATAAATGGGTAGGTTGGAGTTGATTTTGCCAACTCGACCTTGTGCATTCAATTGTAGTAATAAAAGAAGTAAATGAAAAATTGACTATTAGGTAGTTATGAGGATAAAATCAGCTTTCTGCAAAATAAACCCCCAATCCTTCCTTTGTTGTTCTATGCATATACACGTAGGTCTGCTTTATTACTTCTCCTGTGTAACTTGCCCATACATTCAATGTATTGACCTATACGCCTGCAACGTCTCATGTTGCAGGATTTTCAGACGAGGAGTAAGGTATTGTTAGGGTCGCGAGTCTGCACTCAGCATCGCCAGTTAGGCTATGATGGGACTCATCGTTGTTTTCTGCTACTTTCCGCTATGTGATTGAATAGTAGCTAGCCATGAGCTATGCAAATTGTTTTATTTTATATACTCTGGATCATACGTTGTAATAAATGATGCACTTGTATTCTGGTATTCATCTACACTGTGTGTGCTAGCGAGTTCGATCCAGGGACTAGCACGGTAAGCACAGAGACTCAAATCCTTCGAGGAGCTTGCGTTGATTGCTTTGTTTTGATGACTCGTAGATTTTTGCAATAAGTATATGAGTTCTTATGACTAATGTTGAGTCCATGGATTATACGCACTCTCACCCTTCCACCATTGCTAGCCTCTCTTGTACCGCGCAACTTTTGCCGGTACCATACACCCACTATATATCCTTCCTCAAAACAGCCACCATATATATTCCTCAAAACAGCCACCATACCTACCTATCATGGCATTTCCATTGCCATTCCGAGATATATTGCCATGCAACTTCCCACCGTTCCGTTCATATGACGCGCATCATATTGTCATATTGCCATGCATGATCATGTAATTGACATCGTATTTGTGGCAAAGCCACCATGCATAATTTTTCATACATGTCACTCTTGATTCATTGCACATCCCGCTACACCGCCGGAGGCATTCATATAGAGTCATACTTGTTCTATTATCGAGTTGTAATTCCATGAAAGTGTGATGATCATCATTATTAGAGCATTTTCCCATGTGAGGAAAGGCTAAATCAATAAAGCCCCTCCACAAAAAAAGGACAAAGAAAAAAAAGGCCCCCAAAAAAAGGGACTATTGCTACTATCTTTTTCCACACTTGTGCTTCAAAGTAGCACCATGTTATTCATGATAGAGAGTCTCATGTTTAGTCACTTTCATATACTAGTGGGAATTTTCATTATAGAACTTGGCTTGTATATTCCAACGATGGGCTTCCTCAAATGCCCTAGGTCTTCGTGAGCAAGCAAGTTGGATACACACCCACTAGTTTCTTTTGTTGAGCTTTCATATATATTTAGCTCTAGTGCATGTGTTGCATGGCAATCCCTACTCACTCACATTGATATCTATTGATGGGCATCTCCATAGCCCGTTGATATGCCTAGTTAATGTGAGACTATCTCCTTCTTTTTGTCTTCTCCACAACCACCTCTCTATTCCACCCCTAGTGCTATGTCCATGGCTCACGCTCATGTATTGCGTGAAGGTTGAAAAGTTTGAAAGAATAGAGTATGAAAACAAGTGCTTGGCTGAAATCGGGGTTGTGCATGATATGAATATTTTGTGTGATGAAGAGGGAGCATAGCCAGACTATATGATTTTGTAGGGATAACTTTCTTTAGCCATAGTATTTTGAGAAGACATGATTGCTTTGTTAGTATGGTTGAAGTATAACTATTTATTTTGTCAATATAGACTTTTGTGTTGAATCTTTCAGATCTGAACATTCATGCCACAATTAAGAGAATTACATTGAAAAACTATGTTGGTTAGCATTCCACATCAAAAATTCTGGTTTTATCATTTACCTACTCGAGGACGAGCATGAATTAAGCTTGGGGATGCTTGATACGTCTCCAACGTATCTATAATTTTTTATTGTTCCATGCTATTATTTATGATGTTTTGGATATTTAATAGGCTTTGTCATACGCTTTTACATTATTTTTGGGACTAACCTACTCACCCAAAGGCCCAGTCCAGATTGCTGTTTTTTGCCTGTTTCAGGGTTTTGCAGAAAAGGAATATCAAACGGAGTCCAAACGGAATTAAACCTTCGGGAGAGATATTTTTGGAGAAAATCACGCACGGGAGACTTGAGAACCACGGAGTAGGGTCTACGAGGTGCCCACGAGGGTGGGGGCGCCCCCCTGCCTCGTGGGTCCCACGTATGGCCCCTGGTGCCCTCCTTTCTCCTATATATGCCTACGTACCCCGAAACCATCAGAACAACAGAGAAAACCCTAGTTCCACCGCCTTAACCTTCTGTTCCTGTGAGATCCCATCTTGGGGCCTGTTCTGGAGCTCCGCCGGAGGGGGGATCTTCCACAGAGTTCTTCTACATCATCATCATCGCCTCACCATGAGTTGTGAGTAGTTTACCACAGACCTTCGGGTCCATAGCTAGTGCTTGGCTTTGGGTTCAATCTTGCGGTGTCCTTTCCCAGTGACAGTAGGGGCAGCAAGGCACGTATTATATTGTTGCCATCAAGGATAAAAAGATGGGGTTTATATCATATTGCTTGAGTTTATCCCTCTACATCATGTCATCTGGCTTAAGGCGTTACTCTGTTCTTATGAACTCAATACACTAGATGCATGTTGCATAGCGGTCGATGTGTGGAGTAACAGTAGTAGATGCATAATCATTTCAGTCTACTTGTCTCGGACATGATGCCTATATATAATGATCATGCCTAGATAGTCTCATAATTATTCGCTTTTCTATCAATTACTCGACAGTAATTTGTTTACCCGCCATAGAATATCGCTATCATGAGAAAAGCCACTAGAGAACACTATGGCCCCCGGGTCTATTGTCAACATATCAATCTACACTTACTTTACTTTTTACGCTTTTACTTTCTGTTCTTATAATCAAAAATACCAAAAATATCAAACTATCATCTCTATCAGATCTCACTTTCGTAAGTGAACGTAAAGGGATTGACAACCCCTTATCGCGTTGGTTGCGAAGTTCTTATTTGTTTGTGCATGTGCGAGGGACTCGCGCGTGGTCTCCTACTGGATTGATACCTTGGTTCTCAAAAATTGAGGGAAATACTTACGCTACTGTGCTGCATCTCCCTTTCCTCTTCGAGGGAATACAACGCAAGCTCGAGAAGTAGCACACATACACATAACGAACACACGCACGCATGCGGGCGTGCAACACTGACGTGTACACATGCGCTCACGAACACACGCACGTACGCACACATGCATGCAACACTGAAACGTACACTTGCAGGCATGCAACACTTGCACGCCTTCGTGCACACGGCACACGACGCAAGACACACGCTCAACCTATACGTGCATGCACCCTTTGTTAAGGACATGGATTGTTACGGGTATTAATCAATCTTATTTGTGATAAGCAGAACATTGATGTTTGTAGCGGTCTTTATGAATCACAATGTATCGAACGGGCTATCAATATGAAAAGGATGACATCACACTCAATGAAAAATCATCGGTTTATGAAATGCCCGCTTCTGGCCGCCCTTTCCCACCAAAGGTTCCTCTGGTGTGCGCTACCTGTGTTGGGTCACTGACATGCAGGCCATGTACCCAAAGAGCCCACACGTCAGTGGAAGAATGGCGCGTTGTCCTACGTCAGAGTCGAGGGCGCCACTCGCTGCACGTCCGGCTGAACACGCCTCCTTGCCGCATTCAAACGCCTCCATGAAACCCGCCCGTGTGGAAGCCGAGAAACCCCCTCTGGACACATGTCCGTCCATGACCGGGCCGGCATTAAACACAATGCCGGCCGAGCTCCTCCCATTTGCCGTCTATTTAATCTCCTATTTAAATAAGGCCAAACGCCGGCCAAGAATCGCACACCTCCGCCGCTCCGCTATCTCCTCCTTTACCATTTTGTCCACTCTTACAATGGCTTACGAAGAGTAGTTATGCCGCATCCAAGCCGGCTGGGTGGCCCACCGAGCCCGCCGGATACGAGCTATGTAGCTCGCTGATCCACCTCCCTCCCCTCCCTCGACGGAGCCGGTTGCCGCCCCAAGTCGGCGCGCGGTTCAGCAACACGCCGCTCCAGGCCATCTTGACGAGGAGAGGCGCACGGGCGTCCTTTCTGCCGTCCACGTCGCCGCCTCGTACCGCGTCTCCCGTTTCTGTGGTCGAGACTCCCATGCCGGCGGCCATGCCATGCAAGCAGCGACATAAGCCGAGTGCGCGGAGAGCGACGAGTCGGTGGCCAGCGCCTCCGCGTCTACCGCCATCATTGAGGAGAAGTAGAACACGGGAGGCCGCCGCCGCCTAGGTCCCCATGAAGGCCACCACGGAGGCGACGCCAGCGTATACAACTGGTGTCTTGCCGGATCCTTTTGTTGCAAGGACCTTCGTCGACCCTGCATATACCTCCAGGACTCCCGGCAGTCCGATGATCGTGCTGGGAACACAAATCGATCGGCGGGCGACCATTTAGGCCAGGTATTATATACATGTGCTGTCTAGAACTAGCACCGCGTAGTTCATTTGAATGTAATGAAATCCATCATGTTTGTATGAAAATCAGGTATCTTATATGATTTCCGTCGTTGTTTATATGAAATATCGCTGTGTTTGCGTGAATTTCGTCCGGTTGGTTGACTTGCTGTCATAATGTGTGCGGCTATGGTTGGATGGCGTAATTTGTGGGTGGCCGGTCTGCGGGCGGCTCGAGCGGCGTGGTAGGACAAAAAGAACACAGCTCGTGCGAGCTCGTCTCCAACGTGCGCGCTGGAGGATGCATGAGACCCCGAGCCATTCCTCGTTCATCAGTGGCAAAGGCACCGGTGGACAAAAGGGTCGCCAATATTTTGGCCACCCCGGGCAAGATCCAAACAGCCCCTCCCAACAGATTCAAATCCCTCGTTCGCCGTGGAATTTTGCCATGTGTTGTTTTCATGGACTAGCAAGATGCCCGTGCATTGCACGGAACATCAAGATGCATTTTTTTACAAAACACCTGTTGTGATTGACCCATGCAGGAGTAATCCCATTTTGTAAAATCTAATTATTGCTCGAGAATTTTATCGGATAAATGGTATCTTGAGAATTTTATCGGACTCCATTTTTGTATACAAGGCCACAAACCTATATTACAGGTACCAAGGCAAAAATTAATGTCTTCTAACTCAATGTTGCAAGCCACCTTATTTCCTTGTTTGTCGTGTAAATTAATGTGTATTCTTCTTTTTCATGCACATCAAGCCAATGCTCACACTCCCGCATGCATGCAAGAGATAATTAGTGTCCTCCTTTGCTAGTAGTACTACGAGGAAAACACCATTAATATTGCATTGATTAGTGTTAGTGGCCTTGTATATTTGCAAATTGTAATTTTGATAGTGGCACGGTATATAAAAATGGAGGGAGAAAGCTGAGAGATAAGGTGAGGCGGAGTGGGGCGTGGTGGTGACTGGTGGTCGGACTGGGCGGAGGCATGGGGATGGACGGCACATTATGTCTAGGTTTGTGTTGGAAATATGCCCTAGAGGCAATAATAAAAGTATTATTATTATATTTCCTTGTTCATGATAATTGTCTGTTGTTCATGCTTGAATTGTATTGTGCGGAAACAGCAATACATGTGTGGATATATAGACCACAATGAGTCCCTGGTAGGCCTCTAGTTGCCAGCTCGTTGATCAACAGATGGTCACAGTTTCCTGATCATGGACATGGGATGTCAGTGATAACGGGATCACATCATTAGGAGAATGATGTGATGGACAAGACCCAATCCTGAGCATAGCACGAGATCGTATAGTTCGTAATGCATAAGCTTTTCGGTGTCAAGTATTTATTCCTTAGACCATGAGGTTGTACAACTCCCGGATGCCGTAGGAATACTTTGGGTGTGCCAAACGTCACAACATAACTGGGTGGCTATAAAGGTATGCATCGGGTATCTCCGAAAGTGTCTGTTGAGTTGGTACGAGCCGAGACTGGGATGTTGTCACTCCGTATGACGGAGAGGTACCTCTGGGCCCACTCGGTAAGACATCATCATAATGAGCTCAATGTGACTAAGTAGTTAGTCATGGGATGATGGATTACGGATCGAGTAAAGAGACTTGCCATGACGAGATTGAACAAGGTATCGGGAATACCGACGATCGAATCTCGGGCAAGTACCGTACCGATAGACAAAGGAAATAACATACGGGATTGAGTTAATCCTTGACACGGTGGTTCATCCGATGAAGATCATCGAGGAACACGTGGGAACCAACATGGGTATCCAGATCCCGCTGTTGGTTATTGACCGGAGAGTGGTCTCGGTCATGTCTATGTGTCTCCCGAACCCGTAGGGTCTACACACTTAAGGTTCGGTAACGCTAGGGTCGTAGAGATAAATGCACGTGGAAACCCGAAAGTTGTTCAGAGTCCCGGATGAGATCCCGGACGTCACGAGGAGTTCCGGAATGGTCCGGAGGTAAAGATTGACATATAGGAAGTCAGGTTTTGGCCATCGGGTGATCTCCGGGGGTCACCGGAAGCGTCCCGGGACCACCGGAGGGGCCCCGGAGGTCCACCGGGTGGGGCCACCCATCCCGGTGGGGCCCCTAGGCTGCGTGGGGGAAGTGGCCAGCCCTAATGTGCTGGCGCACCACATGGGCCTCCCTCCCCATGCGCCTAGGGTTGAAACCCTAGGAGGGAGGGGGCGCCACTAGCCTTGGGGGGCAAGAACTCCCCCCTGGCCGCCGCCCCTCCTGCAGATTGGATCTGCAGGGCCCTGGCGCACCCCCTGGTCCCCTATATATATGTGGGGAGGGAGAGGGCAGCCGCACCTTTGCCCTGGCCCCTCTCCCCCTCCCGTCACACCTCCATACTCCCAACGCAGGGCGCCCAGCGAAGCCCTGCTGCGATCTCCACTGCATCCATCACCACGCCGTTGTGCTGCTGGATCTCTGACGACTTCTCCTCCCCCCTTGATGGATCAAGAAGGAGGTGACGTTGCTGCACCGTACGTGTGTTGAACGCGGAGGTGCCGTCCGTTCGGCGCTAGATCATCAGTGACGAAGAACGCGAAGAGTACGACTACTTCATCCACGCTTCTTCGAAAGCTTTCGCTCGCGATCTACATAATGGTATGTAGATGCACTCTTACTTGCTCGTTGCTAGATGTCTCCTTAGTTAGATCTTGGTGAAAACGTAGAAATTTTTTGAATTCTGCTACGTTCCCCAAAAGTGGCATCTGAGCTTGGTTTTATGCGTAGCATCTTGCACGAGTAGAACACAAAGAAGTTGTGGGTGTTTGAGTTTGTTCAACTTTCTTACCGTTACTAGTCAATCTTCATTCGGCGGTATTGTGGGATGAAGCGGCCTGGACCGACTTTACACGTACGCTTACGTGAGACTGGTTCCACCGACAGACATGCACTAGATGCATAAGGTGGCTGGCGGGTGTCTGTCTCTCCTACTTTAGTCGGATCGGATTCAATGAAAAGGGTCATGATGAAGGGTAAATAGAAGTTCACAGATCACGTTGTGGTTTTGGCGTAGGTAAGAAACGTTCTTGCTAGAAATCCTATAGAAGCCACGTAAAACTTGCAACAACAATTAGAGGACGCCTAACTTGTTTTTGCAGCATGTGCTATGTGACGTGGTATGGCCAAAACGAAGATGTGATGAATGATATATGTGATGTATGAGATTGATCATGTTATTGTAATAGGGAATCACGACTTGCATGTCGATGAACTTGACAACCGGCAGGAGCCATAGGAGTTGTCTTAATTATTGTATGACCTGCGTGTCACTGAATAACGCCATGTAATTACTTTACTTCATTGCTAAACATTAGCTATAGTAGTAGAAGTAATAGTTGGCGTGACGACTTCTTCAAGACACGATGATGAAGATCATGGTGTCGAGCCGGTGACAAGATGATCATGGTGCCCCGAAGATGGAGATCCAAGGAGCAAGATGATATTGGCCATATCATGTCACTTTAATTGATTGCATGTGATGTTTATCATGTTTATGCATCTTGTTTACTTAGAACGACGGTAGTAAATAAGATGATCTCTCACTAAAATTTCAAGTATTGTGTTTCCCCTAACTGTGCACCATTGCTAAAGTTCGTTGCTCCGAAGCACCACGTGATGATCGGGTGTGATAGGTTCTAACGTTCGCATACAACGGGTGTAAGACAGATTTACACACGCGATACACTTAGGGTTCACTTGACGAGCCTAGCATGTACAGACATGGCCTCGGAACACGGAAGACCGAAAGGTCGAACACGAGTCGTATAGAAGATACGATCAACATGAAGATGTTCACCGTTGATGACTAGTCCGTCTCACGTGATGATCGAACACGGGCTAGTCGATTCGGATCGTGTATCACATAGATGACTAGAGAGATGTCATCCTGAGTGGGAGTTCATTAAAATTTGATTAAGATGAACTTAATTATCATGAACTTAGTCTAAATCCTTTACAATATCTCTTGTAGATCAAATGGCCCACGCTCCAGTTTCCCTCAACTTCAACGCGTTCCTAGAGAAAACCAAGCTGAAAGACGATGGTAGCAACTATACGGATTGGGTCCGTAACCTGAGGATTATCCTCATAGCTGCCAAGAGATCATATGTCCTAGAAGCACCGCTAGGTGATGCACCTACTCCCGATGCGGACCAAGACATTTTGAACGTCTGGCAGTTGCAAAGTGATGATTACTCCCTGGTTCAGTGCGGCATGCTTTACAGCTTAGAGTCGGGGCTCCAAAAACGTTTTGAGCACCACGGAGCATATGAGATGTTCGAAGAGCTGAAAATGGTTTTCCAAGCTCATGCCCGTGTCGAGAGATATGATGTCTCCGACGCATTCTACAGCTGTAAGATGGAGGAAAACAGTTCTGTCAGTGAGCACATCCTCAAGATTTCAAGATTGCACAACCGCTTGTCTCAGCTGGGAATGAATCTCCCAGATGAAGCGGTCGTTGACAGAATCCTCCAGTCGCTCCCACCAAGCTTCAAGAGCTTCGTGTTGAACTTCAATAGGCAGGGGATGGAGAAGTCCATTCCCGAGGTGTATTCGATGCTGAAATCAGCAGAGGTGGACATCAAGAAAGAACATCAAGTGTTGATGGTCAATAAAACCACTAAGTTCAAGAAAGGCAAGGGTAAGAAGAACTTCAAGAAGGACCGCAAGGGAGTTGCCGCGCCCGGCAACCCTGTTGCTGGGAAGAAGCCAAAGTATGGACCCAAGCCTGAGACAGAGTGCTTTTATTGCAAGGGAACGGGTCACTGGAAGCGGAACTGTCCCAAATACTTAGCAGACAAGAAGGCCGGCAACGTCAAAGGTATATATGATATACATGTTATTGATGTGTACCTTACCAAAAAGAAGAAAGCTCTACAACAAGCAAGTTTGGAGAGTCAAAAGGAATATCGGGATAACTAAGAAGGTTTGGATTGCTAAACGAAATAACAGGGACGTACCTACTTCTTTGCAACAGAATGCCGATTTTGCCCCGGACGTTTCGCATACCTGCCAACCTATCTCCGCCCGCCCGATTCCCGAGGACATAGCCAAAGCTCTGGCCCAGCCGTCACCTTGCACCCCATTGCTCGGTTCTGCCTCCCACCTCGACCTCCCCTCCTCGCCCCTCCCCTCCATGGCGAACCTTCCAGTGCTTCCCTTCCAGTTCCTCCCTGGGGAGATGGATATCCAACTTAGCCCGGCTGGGCGGCTGCAGCGCAACATGGTGGTGGTCGATGATCCTCCGCTCGACCATTCGCACCATGCTCTCGTGGTCGTGGAACCACCGCCACCGGATCTGCAACGTGAGGAAGTGCTTGCTGAAGTTCGACGTGTGCTGCTAGAAGATCATGGTGCTCCGACATCTGAGGGTGAGATCTATCCTTTCTGCGTAGGTCTGATTCGCTTCAATGACAGTGTTGTTCGGGATACGCTGATCAGTAGGGGAGCCCAACCTCTCGATGAGCATTCTACTTTCTCCTTACTGCGGCATGATGAAGGCCCTAACATGCGTAGGCCTGTGATTG
>LR738713.1:87481495-87492046 GCA_902687465.1 Secale cereale | reverse complement strand
TACCAAACAGAACATTACATTATCAAAGCGGTTTCGTGTTTTGGGAGATGCATGTACTGGCACCGCCCTGGTCATCGTAAATCTAGAGTGCTAGTTCGAGTTCTTATCAATGAGCTTGCTTTGGTTCCATACAGTCTGATCATCAAGCGCTTTACAGATATTAGTGGTCTTGGAACATCTTGGACAGTTCCTATTTATGTGCTCAATGGTAGAAACCCGAGCCAGGGGCTTGTTGGAGATGAAGAAGCGCCTCCTCCTATGGGAGCATCCCCACACCCCAATCATCTTCCTTTCCTGACTGCCATGCAGCAGCAACATCATGACGCTCAAGTTTGGCAATTACAGAATGCGGCAAATGCTTGGGAGGCTGCTCCTCCTCCTCCTCCCCCACAACAGGGTTGGGGGTGTGGCCAGTCTTACCCCCAGTGCCACCAGCCTATCGTGGTTTCAGCTTCCGAGCTTTTACTGGTTATGAGGGTCCTTCTATGATGGATGGTATTCAGCAAGCAGATTCGGGTTTTGATGATGGTCTGAGAGTTTGGAACGAACATGTTCACATGATTGAAGATGCTGCCGAGCGACTTATACATGGCTCTCCACAGGGGGATCGGAACTTTGTGCAGTTCAATGAGCATGTCACTTCCATGGAGGTAACTGAACCAGAAGATAACTGGTTCAATTTCGTTCTCTGTTTCTACTGTTCTGTTTTTACACCCAGGATTGGATGGATGTCTGACGAGGAAGATACTGATGAAACTTGGTTCAGGATTGCTGAAGGGTTTCAGAATGTGCTGGTAGGCCTTGTGGGTAGTGCTTGTTTCTCGGTGTTCCCTTTCTCACCGTTTCATCCGGGAACCTCTTCGATTCTCTTTCCAGCAGCAGTTTGGTCCCTATGCTCTGACTTCTTCTCTGAACAACTGCAACTGCTATGCGCCAACTTGAGGGTCGAGGATGGGACTGAACACAGAGAAGCACCGTGGCACAATGATTTGCATTCGCAGGATATGGAAGTGGAAGTCTGTACCAATAAGAGAAAGCGTCAGATCTTCACACCACTGGATGTGTCTGAAGTTCGCCGAAGCGTGCGTACAACTCGTTATCAGGGTTTTAAACCTCCTTCGATGGCGGATGTGAAGCGCAAGACGTCATATGTCAAGCCACGCCGGGACCCTGCCTTTCCTCAACTCCAGCTTATCGTGCCCTCGGAGGGCCACTCTGCATCGGTTCCAGCCCACACATCAATTGCAACTCTGCAGAGGCTTGGAACTTCGCTTTGTGCGATTCCTGCAGAAGAACTCACTGAAGATAAACTGCTTGCGCCCCCGAGTGGAAGCAAGCAGAATGAAGCCTGAAGAGTTTATCTATGAGTTATTTTTCTTTGAACACTGTTCTAAGTTTCTTTGATCGCTATCCGTACTACTTGTGATGGTTGCTTTATTGTGGAATATTTTGTGCTGGAATATTCGTGGTTTAAATTCTACTGCTAAGTGTGATGCCTTACGTAACAAGATTGATGAATCGAACTGCTCCATTATATGTCTACAAGAAACGAAGAAGGCAGATTTTGATCACTCCTTCCTTCGGAAATGCTGCCCCAGGCGTTTTGATAAGTTCGAATTCGTTCCATCGGAAGGCGCCTCGGGGGGTCTTCTCATATTGTGGTGTAGTAGTCAGTTCTCAGGACAAATCATTCATCACTACCCTTTTGCTATAACTCTGAAACTGACTTCGATCCAATCTAATGACAGTTGGTTCTTATCTAACATATATGGACCTTGTGCTGGACCAACAAGGGCTACTTTTACTGATTGGTTGGATAATATTACATTTGAACCTGAAGATCTTTGGTTATTCATGGGGGACTTTAACTTCATGCGCTCGCTGGAAAATAGAAACCTACCTGGAGGCAATATTGAGGATGTGATCAGATTCAATGAAATCATTAGTCATGTTGGTTTGATTGAAATACCTATCAAGGGTCGTCGATATACTTGGAGTAATATGCAGGAGTGTCCTCTTCTTGAGCAACTCGACTGGTTCTTTTCTACACCTGAATGGACTCTGAAGTTCCCTAATACCACTGTTAAGCCTCTTGCTCGCCCGATTTCGGACCACGTTCCTTGTGTTTTATCGGTGGAGACAGCGATCCCTAGGTCAAAAAAATTTCGGTTTGAAAATTACTGGGCCTCTCACCCTGGGTTTTTGGACGTGGTTAGCAATTCTTGGAATGCTCCACTCAATGCATCCTCAAGTGCCACTCTGATATCTGCTAAGCTTAAAAGACTCCGATATGCTCTGAAGAAATGGAGCAGATCACTCTCCAAATTAAAAATGTTGCTTGAAAATTGCAACCATCTGTTGTTACAATTGGACAATTTGGAAGATCTCAGACCACTGTCAATTCCAGAGGCAAATTTCAGAAACATTTTAAAAAAACATGTCATGCGGTTACTGAAATACCAAAGTGATTATTGGAAACAACGCTATACTGTCAGATGGGCAATTAAGGGTGAAGAAAATACTAAATATTTCCAAGCACGTGCTACCGAACGATTAAGAAGAAACTCTATTGCTAATTTGGTTTTGGAAAATGGCCAGGTGATTGAACATCATGATGAGAAAGCAAGTGCTTTCCTTGCTTGCTTCAAGAGTCGGATGGGAATCTCCATGCCCCCGGTCTATGATTTCGAGCTTGCTGACATTGTTCTTAAGTGCCCTGATCTGGAAGACTTGTCTGCGCCTTTTTCAAAGGAGGAGGTGGATAATGTAATCAAAAACATGTCGGCTGATCGCGCACCTGGTCCGAATGGTTTCAACGGCCTTTTTTTAAAAATATCATGGGATATTATAAAGGAGGATTTCTACAAACTGATTGAGGACTTTTGGGCTGGAAAAATCAACCTTCAATGCATCAACACCTCTCTGATTACTTTGATCCCCAAAAAACTTGTCCCCGAATCAGTAAATGACTATAGACCCATCTCTTTGATGAATTGTGTGCTAAAGGTGCTTACGAAAATTCTTGCTGAAAGGCTACAACGAAGGATCCTGCAAGTAGTGCATCGAAATCAGTATGGTTTTATCAAAACAAGAACCATACAAGATTGTCTGGGCTGGGCCTTTGAATACCTACATCAATGCAAGCATTCGGGCAAAGAGATTGTTATCCTAAAGCTAGACTTTGAGAAGGCGTTTGATACAATGGACCACTCATTCATCCTAAAAATGCTCCAGTGCAAAGGTTTTGATGATCGGTGGTGTATGTGGATTCAAAAGATCCTTCAGTCTGGCTCCTCATCTATTCTCCTAAATGGGATTCCTGGTACTGAGTTCCAATGCAAACGTGGGGTTAAACAAGGGGATCCAGTGTCACCCCTTTTGTTTGTACTAGCGGCTGATTTGCTTCAATCTTTGATCAATAGAGCATGGAGGGAAGGTCACATCACACTACCTATATCTCAACCTGACTCTGAAGATTACCCTGTGATTCAGTATGCAGATGACACCTTAATCGTGCTGCCAGCGGATTCGCGCGAGTTGAATACGATAAAGCTGATTTTGGACTCGTATGCCCGAGCAACTGGACTGAAAATCAACTACTCTAAATCGCAGCTAATGCCTATAAATGTAAGTGTGAGTAAAACAGCGGATTTAGCTATTGTTTTGGGATGTCAGGTGGGTTCGATGCCGTTTACTTATTTGGGGCTACCGCTGGGCACAACCAGGCCAACTGTCAGGGATCTAATGCCTCTGGTAGACAAGATTGAGCGGAGGCTAACAGCGACTGCCATCTGGCTTTCTTACGGAGAGAGGGTGCAACTCATTAACTCAGCGCTGTCATCGCTGTTATCCTTTGCGATGTGTGTGCTCAAGCTACCGCTGAAGCTGATCGAGATTTTCGATCGTGCGAGGAGACACTGTCTGTGGAGAAAAGAGATTGATCGAGATGCAAGAACAAACTCTTTGGCAGCCTGGGATATGGTCTGCAGACCAAAGAAGAAAGGTGGATTGGGAATACTTGACCTGAAGATTCAGAACAAAGCTCTGCTGCTCAAATACATACACAAATTCATTCATAAGCATGACACTCCCTGGGTCCTACTAGTCTGGAATGCTTATTACGAAGAAACACCCCCGCATGCCAAACCCCCATGTGGATCTTTCTGGTGGCGTGATGTTTTTGCACTAATAGACATCTACAGAGGTATCACCACTTGTGTGCCAGCTGCGGGTGACACGATTCTGCTCTGGAAGGACGTGTGGATCAATGACAGACCTTTGGCAGAAACTCACGACCGTCTTTTTTCGTTTACACTTAACGAGGACATCTCTCTGACCCAATTCTACCATAATGATACGGCTGCAGACAACTTCATGCTCCCTCTGTCTGTGGAAGCCCGGGAAGAACTAAACGATCTGCACCAGGTGTTGGCTGGGATGACTTTGGACCCATTGGAAACTGATGAATGGATCATGTGCTGGGGGGATACACAATTCAAACCGAGGAAGTTTTATGCCTATGTTTTCAGAAACATAACGGTCCCGCAATACATCGCCTCAATATGGAAAACAAAATGCATCATGAGGCACAAGGTTTTCGCGTGGTTAATGCTTAATGATCGGGTAAACACCAGAGATCTCTTGCAACGGCGACACTTTCACATTGGAGATGATCATGATTGTCCCATGTGTAACTCCGGAGTGCTGGAAACAAACAAACACTTATTCTTTGATTGCCCGTTCGCGAGGACATGCTGGGACACAGTGGGTATAAGTTGGGGCGATGATCAAGACTTAAAGCGCAAGTTTGACACGGCAAAAGCTAGGTGGCATGGACCTCTCTTCAAAGATTTAACCATTTTGGCAGCCTGGAACATTTGGAAACAAAGGAATAACAAGGTCTTCGAAGGAGTGATCCCCACACATATAGACTGGCTGAGGAGACTTAAAGAGGACTTTGTGATTTTAGGCTATAGGACCTCCCCTCAAAACCTAGCTTTCTTGAGGGCTTTTAGCAACTCTCTCTCTATCTAGCACCCCACCTTCTATTTTTTTGGTCACCTTTTGCTGGTGGCAGCCCCTCCCCTGTATTTTACAATGTAAATTCTAGCTTTTGAGTGCCAACTCTCTGTTTGCACTCATAGCATATATAATGGAAAAGCAACAGTAGGAGTCTCTCCTGCTGTTTTGATGTGTCAAAAAAATGTGTACCTTACCAGCACTCGTAGTAGCTCCTGGGTATTTGATACCGGTGCAGTTGCTCACATTTGTAACTCAAAACAGGAGCTGCAGAATAAACGGAGACTGGCGAAGGATGAGGTGACGATGCGCGTCGGGAATGGTTCCAAGGTCGATGTGATCGCCGTCGGCACGCTGCCTCTACATCTACCCTCGGGATTAGGTTTAAACCTTAATAATTGTTATTTAGTACCAGCTTTGAGCATGAACATTGTTTCTGGATCTCGTCTTATGCGAGATGGCTACTCTGTCAAATCGGAGAATAATGGTTGTTCTATTTATTTTAGAGATATGTTTTATGGTCATGCCCCGCTGGTCAATGGTTTATTTTTGATGAATCTCGAACGTAGTGATACACATATCCATAGTGTAGATGCCAAAAGATGTAAAGTTGATAATGATAGTCCCACATACTTGTGGCATTGCCGCCTTGGTCATATTGGTGTCAAACGTATGAAGAAGCTCCATTCATATGGACTTCTAGAGTCTCTTGATTATGAATCATTTGACACGTGTGAACCATGCCTCTTGGGCAAGATGACCAAGACTCCGTTCTCGGGAACAATGGAGCGAGCGACCAACTTGTTGGAAATCATACATACCGATGTGTGCGGTCCAATGAGTGTTGAGGCTCGCGGAGGCTATCGTTATGTTCTCACCCTCACAGATGACTTGAGTAGATACGGGTATATCTATTTGATGAAACACAAGTCTGAGACCTTTGAAAAGTTCAAGGAATTTCAGAATCAGGTTGAAAATCAATGTGACAGAAAAATAAAGTTCTTACGATCAGATCGTGGTGGTGAATATTTAAGTCATGAATTTGGCACACACCTTAGGAGCTGTGGAATTGTTTCACAATTGACACCGCCCGGAACACCTCAACGTAACGGTGTGTCCGAACGTCGAAATCGTACTCTGTTGGACATGGTGCGATCTATGATGTCCCTCACCGATTTACTGCTATCTTTTTGGGGTTATGCTTTAGAGACTGCCGCATTTACTTTAAATAGGGCTCCGTCGAAATCCGTTGAGACGACTCCGTATGAACTTTGGTTTGGCAAGAAACTGAAGCTGTCGTTTCTAAAAGTTTGGGGTTGCGATGCTTATGTCAAGAAACTTCAACCTGAAAAGCTCGAACCCAAATCGGAGAAATGCGTCTTCATAGGATACCCAAAGGAAACGATTGGGTACACCTTCTACCACAGATCCGAAGGCAAAGTCTTTGTTGCCAAGAATGGATGCTTTCTGGAGAAAGAGTTTCTCTCGAAAGAAGTGAGTGGGAGGAAAGTAGAACTTGATGAGGTGATAGTCACCCCTCCTGTACCGGAAAGTAGCACAGCGCAGGAAACTGTTCCTGAGGTGCCTGCACCGACAAGGGAGGAAGATAATGATAATGATCATGAAGAAATAGATCAAGTTACTACTGAACTTCGAAGGTCCACAAGGGCATGTTCCGCACCAGAGTGGTACGGCAACCCTGTCCTGGAAATCATGTTGTTAGACAACGGTGAACCTTCGAACTATGAAGAAGCGATGGCGGGCCCGGATTCCAATAAATAGCTTGGAGCCATGAAATCCGAGATAGAATCCATGTATGAAAACAAAGTATGGACTTTGGTGGACTTGCCTGATGATAGGCACGCCATAGAAAACAAATGGATATTTAAGAAGAAGACAGACGCAGATGGTAATGTGACCATCTATAAGGCTTGGCTTGTCGCTAAGGGTTATCGACAAGTTCAAGGGATTGACTACGACGAGACTTTCTCTCCCGTAGCGATGCTGAAGTCAGTCAGAATCATGTTAGCTATTGCCGCATTCTATGATTATGAGATATGGCAAATGGACGTCAAAACAACATTCCTTAATGGCTTCCTTAAGGAAGAGTTGTATATGATGCAACCGGAAGGTTTTGTCGATCCAGAAAACGCTAACAAGGTATGCAAGCTCCAGCGCTCGATTTACGGGCTGGTGCAAGCATCTCGGAGTTGGAATATTCGCTTTTATGAAGTGATCAAGGCGTTTGGATTTATACAGACTTATGGAGAAGCCTGTATTTACAAGAAAGTGAGTGGGAGCTCTGTGGCATTTCTCATATTATATGTGGATGACATATTGCTGATGGGAAATGATATAGAATTCTTGGAAAATGTAAAGGCCTACTTGAATAAAAGTTTTTCAATGAAGGACCTTGGAGAAGCTGCTTACATATTAGGCATCAAAATCTATAGAGATAGATCGAGATGCCTCATTGGTCTTTCACAAAGTACATACCTTGACAAAATATTGAAGAAGTTCAATATGGATCAGTCAAAGAAAGGATTCTTGCCTGTTTTGCAAGGTATGAGATTGAGCAAGGCTCAGTCGCCGACCACGACAGAAGATAGAGAAAAGATGAGTGTCATTCCCTATGCCTCGGCCATAGGTTCTATCATGTATGCCATGCTGTGTACCAGACCTGATGTGAACCTTGCCATAAGTTTGGTAGGGAGGTACCAAAGTGATCCCGGTACGAAACACTGGACAGCGGTCAAGAACATCCTGAAGTACCTGAAAAGGACTAAGGATATGTTTCTCGTTTATGGAGGTGACGAAGAGCTCGTCGTAAAGGGTTACGTCGATGCTAGCTTCGACACAGATCTGGATGACTCTAAGTCACAAACCGGATACGTGTATATTTTGAACGGAGGGGCAGTCGGCTGGTGCAGTTGCAAGCAAAGCGTCGTGGCAGCATCTACATGTGAAGCGGAGTACATAGCTGCTTCTGAAGCAGCGCAAGAAGGAGTCTGGATGAAGGAGTTCATCACCGACCTAGGAGTCATTCCAAGCGCGTCAAGCCCGATGACTCTCTTCTGTGACAACACTGGTGCTATTGCTATTACCAAGGAGCCCAGGTTTCACAAGAAGACCAAGCACATCAAGCGCCGTTTCAACTCCATCCGGAATTATGTTCAGGATGGAGATATAGATATTTGTAAAGTGCATACGGATCTGAATGTAGCAGACCCGTTGACTAAACCTCTTTCACGAGCAAAACATGATCAACACCAAAACTGTATGGGTATTCGCAATGTAACTAGATTATTGACTATAGTGCAAGTGGGAGACTGTTGGAAATATGCCCTAGAGGCAATAATAAAAGTATTATTATTATATTTCCTTGTTCATGATAATTGTCTGTTGTTCATGCTTGAATTGTATTGTGCGGAAACAGCAATACATGTGTGGATATATAGACCACAATGAGTCCCTGGTAGGCCTCTAGTTGCCAGCTCGTTGATCAACAGATGGTCACGGTTTCTTGATCATGGACATGGGATGTCAGTGATAATGGGATCACATCATTAGGAGAATGATGTGATGGACAAGACCCAATCCTGAGCATAGCACGAGATCGTATAGTTCGTAATGCATAAGCTTTTCGGTGTCAAGTATTTATTCCTTAGACAATGAGGTTGTACAACTCCCGGATGCCGTAGGAATACTTTGGGTGTGCCAAACGTCACAACGTAACTGGGTGGCTATAAAGGTACGCATCGGGTATCTCCGAAAGTGTCTGTTGAGTTGGTACGAGCCGAGACTGGGATGTTGTCACTCCGTATGACGAAGAGGTACCTCTGGGCCCACTCGGTAAGACATCATCATAATGAGCTCAATGTGACTAAGTAGTTAGTCACGGGATGATGGATTACGGATCGAGTAAAGAGACTTGCCATGACGAGATTGAACAAGGTATCGGGAATACCGACGATCGAATCTCGGGCAAGTACCGTACCGATAGACAAAGGGAATAACATACGGGATTGAGTTAATCCTTGACACGGTGGTTCATCCGATGAAGATCATCGAGGAACACGTGGGAACCAACATGGGTATCCAGATCCCGCTGTTGGTTATTGACCGGAGAGTGGTCTCGGTCATGTCTACGTGTCTCCCGAACCCATAGGGTCTACACACTTAAGGTTCGGTAACGCTAGGGTCGTAGAGATAAATGCACGTGGAAACCCGAAAGTTGTTCGGAGTCCCGGATGAGATCCCGGACGTCACGAGGAGTTCCGGAATGGTCCGGAGGTAAAGATTGATATATAGGAAGTCCGGTTTCGGCCATCGGGTGATCTCCGGGGGTCACCGGGAGCGTCCCGGGACCACCGGAGGGGCCCCGGGGGTCCACCGGGTGGGGCCACCCATCCCGGTGGGGCCCCTAGGCTGCGTGGGGGAAGTGGCCAGCCCTAATGGGCTGGCACACCACATGGGCCTCCCTCCCCATGCGCCTAGGGTTGAAACCCTAGGGGGGAGGGGGCGCCACTTGCCTTGGGGGGCAAGAACTCCCCCCCTGGTCGCCGCCCCTCTTGCAGATTGGATCTGCAGGGCCCTGGCGCACCCCCTGGCCCCCTATATATATGTGGGGAGGGAGAGGGCAGCTGTACCTTTGCCCTGGCGCCTCTCCCCCTCCCGTCACACCTCCATACTCCCAACGCAGGGCGCCCGGCGAAGCCCTGCTGCGATCTCCACTGCATCCATCACCACGCCGTTGTGCTGCTGGATCTCTGACGACTTCTCCTCCCCCCTTGCTGGATCAAGAAGGAGGTGACGTTGCTGCACCGTACGTGTGTTGAACGCGGAGGTGCCGTCCGTTTGGCGCCAGATCATCAGTGACGAAGAACGCGAAGAGTACGACTACTTCATCCATGCTTCTTCGAAAGCTTCCGCTCGCGATCTACATAACGGTATGTAGATGCACTCTTACTTGCTCGTTGCTAGATGTCTCCTTAGTTAGATCTTGGTGAAAACGTAGAATTTTTTTGAATTCTTCTACATTCCCCAACAGTTTGTATCTCTATAGTCCCTCTCACGCACACCCACATAGGTGGGGGACGTGCACGAAGAGAAGAGGTGCACGCACGGCGCACGTACTCCCGTCTCTTTCCGAACAACACCCGCGCGGGTACACGGTGGAGCTCATGTCTGTACAAAAAGGCAGCCCACGTGGTAACTTGACACGTGTACTGGTTGTTCACTAGATGGAGGGAGGATCGTCTACCACGGGTGAACAAACAAATTGCGACTTGACACGTTATGTTAAAAAAGAGGCAAACCATGTGGGGCCAAACTTAGAGGCTACACTTGAGTACTTTTGATGTGTCCCGTCAACTCGCAGAACAAGGAGAAGCTTGCTTAGTACACCGTCTCCCCCGCCCACGGGAGCCCATGGGCGCGGTGGCTCGCAGGATGAGGTGAAGCTTGCTTACTACGCCTTAAGCCCGCTCCCTCGCCTACGCGCGCGGTGGCTCGCATGACAAGGAGAAAATT
>LR738713.1:87467243-87478559 GCA_902687465.1 Secale cereale | reverse complement strand
AGTTGCTTACACTCACGTGGAAGATTTGTGTGTAGGAGGAGTGGTTCTTCTGTTAAATGACATGGCAAAATTGACATTGCCGGATGCAGATCTAACGGTTCTTACGGCGTTCGTCAGGAAAAGGCTTGTGGTGAACGTTTGTCGGATAATGATTTACGGACACATGCATTGCATTGATACGTGCTCCCCTCTCTCTCACGCACACGCACCCTCCCGAGTCCTCTCACACCCACCGTCTATCTGGAGGTAGACGTCACACACATATGTGCTCTTCACACCCTACCCTCAGAACTTCTAAAAAACAAAAGACGGCGCGCACATTTTATTCTAGCTCACACGTCACACACTTATACTATTACTCTTGTGGCGAATGTTCCTTGGCCATAGTATATTGTACTATCACAAAGAGAAGCGGTGCACGCACGCACTAGTTCTCTCAGACCCACTCGCGGGTACACGTAGGAGCGCATTTTTTTAAGTTGGTACAACAAAATCACTCCACTATATATATAAGCAGGAGCCTTAGCGCTTGCTTTACTAGGGTTCCTCTCGTTCACTCTCTCATGCTCTCCAGATCTAAGCAAGACATATGTGGCCACACTCTATCTCAGCTCACTGCTGATCACAAATCCGGCCGGACAACCTCGACCGGGGCAGGGGTGTAGGTGCATCGTTCACGCTGTCGTCGGTGGCGAGGGATGAGAGCAACGGCTGCCCGCGCATCCCGATCGGCGGCCGTGCCGTTCTCTCCAAGAGAGCGCCGGCTCCGGAGGGCCTCCGACCCCTTCTTCCTCCCTGCGGTATTGTGGCCAAGATGCGGCCTCCCGACGCCGTCTTTGCCACATGCCGACGACCCTCAGGTATATATTCCTTCGAAACATGCCTTGCTCTACTACCCCAGCTCCCCACTTGGCTTCGTGTGGATCTTTTTCTACTTCCGTCTGCTGTTCCAAAGCCACCTAGACTTTTGCTATTATTAGAGGTAAAGCTAGTTCATACAGTCGACTCTAAGATTTGGTTCAAATAGGGAAGAAAGTGGGAAAGTTGTAGCATGAATCTAGGACTTGGTTCTAAGAGGAAACGGGGGAAAGTAGTAGATACTAGCTACGCAACCGGTCTCTTGGTTGAGAAGATGAAGAAAGCATGGTGGATGGCGAAGGGTGGGGGGGAAGTGGACCTATCTCTTGGTTGAAAAAGGAAAGAAAGTGACGGGTGTTGGAGGACAACACAAATGAGGATGAGTAGGTCTATATTTCTTGTGCTCACATAGGAAAATGTCGCCGAGGAGATAAAAAATGGGACAAATGCAGACATGCTGCCTGAGTGTTTGCCGCTCTCAGCAACCACATCTGCCTCACCACTTTATGCCTCTGCTATCCCTACGCCCATATTGCTACCGTTAATGTAAAATCACATGAAGCATTAAGCAATGCCACCTAATGTCACTATAAGTAATGGTCTAGTGCCATCGATAAATTGAAGCAATGCCACCACCATTTTATGAAGTGCTTCCGTCTTGCTTTATTTCCCATGAATTGTGTTTTTGCAGTTACACTTGAATCTCACACCGCTAACATTGCTTCTTCCCTATGGAACTGCACAAATTTGATTGCACATTTACTGACCATGTGCTACTCTCATGACAGTAATACTAATGTTATTGTTCTGCATGTTAATCTAGTGGCAGTGTTGATGTGATGTGATGCTACTTACTTAAGGACACTTTCATACTGTCAATCTAGTGCCAATTATAACACAATAGATGCTGCTATTAATCATACACCACTGCAAATATCTGTCACTGTGTAAATAACCGTATTTCGTATTTGCGCAAATAGGGATGTCTGTCTCCATATCGTTTCGGGATGTCTGTCTCCGTATCGTTTCTATCCGCGCAATCAAAAGCACACGCCTCAGTTTTAGTAGAACTGCACAAATGAGATGGCTATCCCTCATTGTCGTCCTCTAACCACCCGTCTTCCAGGTATTCCTACATTGGTACTTACTAGGTAGAATGACCAATGCAATATAAAAGAAGTTGATTCGTACTTTTTACTTCCTGATTGTAGTGTAGGGACGAGCGAAAACAACTGCATCCTAGTGCGGAATGCAGTTTCTACCAGTTCATCCATGGATCGAGGACTCGCTGGCACGGCTGCACGGCGGTTTTTTGGACAGGTGCGCGGACAAGAGGCATTGTGGTATGCTTATTTCTGCAAATAGCGGTGCTTAAATTTAGTGGAATGCGCAAGAATTTCAGCTGGTCAGTACACTACATGGTTTAGTTCAGCATTCCAGCTGAGAACGCCATTATAATTGGTTATTCTGGAATGAGGGAACCTAACCTTGGATGGTGGCAACAAGAAAAAACCAGAGTGAACTCCAGGAAATTTAAGCCTACCGGGAGGCCCTTTGCTCAGAGAAGCCTTGCTTATTTTTTCCTGATTTGTAAACCTTCTCACAACTGTCTTTTACTATGAACTAGTATATGTTTGTTATGTTCTATGAATCATTGAGATGTATAAAATTGCTTAACTTATGCTTTACAAGTTTTTATGAAGCCGAGTTTAATGTGAGTGTTCCACATGAACGCTGGACTAGCGTGTGAACGTTTGGAATTTACATTGTGGCCTCAGTTTACTGCATGAACCACTGTAAACAGATACATAGTTGCTTATATGTCAGACAGCATATTGTTGATTGTTAGCTGGTCGATAGCCTAGTGTTGAAGCGAGCTGAGCCAATGTGTCGTGTTTTGCACAACTCCTTACAAGTGGGGTAGCCCCAACAGTGTTTACAAGTACTTATGTATACGTTGGCACACAGTTCTCAAACGAGTACTCTATTTCATCAAAACTCACACTGGTCATTTGATTAAACTAGTGAGGACGCATCTGTTTCGGCAACAATTACGATGATTCACGGGCACACAAAAGTAGCATCAGTTCCCATAGACGAATTCAAAGAGAGTACTAGCCCTAGAGGGCTCCATAATAGGCAAGGTTCGGATAATTAGACAGAATCCAAACTACTATAAAACACTAGCTGGGGCAAGTATTTCATGCCTCGATCTAATTTGGGCTGGACACAAGACGGACCTTGCCATGAACATCATCGCGGACGTCTGGCAGCAGCTCAATCCTGTAAACCTTCATGAAGACAACCTTGTGGCTTTGCTACTCATAAACTTGTTTGTGGAGGCATGCCACGTCATCTTCCTGCGTAAGCTTGATAAGAACAGTATGCCTCACAAACGAAGGAGTAGCTTTGAACTCTTGTGCTTCAGTACACCCTGGACAACACGCCTGACAACAGTGAGGCTGGAATACAACTCTTCATTGGTATAAGCGCAAATGGCTTCCAGGATCCAACAGCCTAAAAACTCTGTTTTCCTAGTGCATATATTCAGGTCAGCCGCCTCATAGCGAGTGACATGTACAACCACACAATCCTTGTCTGCATCAGGGCTCTAATTGAAACAGAAACAAATTCTAAATTACTTTCGAGTATAACAAACACAAGTTATTTAAACTACTATGTATAGCATGGCATCGAAGCTAATAAAATTTTGCATTATTCATCACCACATACTTAGATGAAAAACCACAATCGAGATCAGCAAAGAAGAAAATCACCATGGGCAGCTCAACGGGGGGGACACATCCTCGAAGGGGGAAAACTACTCCTGCAGTGCCACGGGGGCTGTAACCTCAAACGGGGCGTTGACCATCTCCGTAGTGGCCGTGAGCGTATCTGGGGTCGACTCGGTGGCTGCCTCCATCTTCTTGGAGCTCTCTGTCTCGTGGGGATCAGCCTCCCGCGTCTGCTCCCATATTGGCAAATCTTTGCCTGGTTCTCCTTGGTCCATCATGAAACTGACGAATACTAGGAGACCACTGAAAGGAAAACACAATCGCAATGACAATGAAACAGTTACTAGGATCGGTTACTGCTTTGCAAAAGTTTTTGTTTCTCTGAACGAAAATATACCAACATCACGCATCCGCTTACCTTCCCTTCGTAGGGGGAGAAGAACAGTGGCAGATGCGAGTGTTGCCTTTCTTGAAGATGGTGAGGGAGAACGGGATTCAGCGAAGAGTGAAATGATGGTTGCTTCGTCCGTCAAACTTAGACTGCGGGGAGGTGGGATTTTGTGATATGACGGCTCGTTATTGCCGCGCTACGATCGGGGTGACTCTCCGCCTGGATACTGCCATCTAATTTGGTGGATGGCATTTGGGCCCGCGCACTGCATTGCCCGCATGTCGGTGAACAAAAGTATAACGGCATTCAGTAGAGGGAGATGTTTCGATGACCTAGGAGGAGCCAGAAGCGGTATTGTATCCATTGTACTAGTAGTAATTGTTTTTCTGGGTAGCTATAGAGTGTCTCCACTGTACTAGTAGTAATTGTTTCTCTGGGCCCAAGACAAAGCAGCTCATCCACCCTAGTAAATAGTAACAACGGGGTTGTGTGGGGGCTGTGGCCCGTCTAGCCAGGGTTTTATTTACGTTTACCACATCATGAGCCCAGTTGTGTTTTTTTCTTGCTGAAAATAGCTAGCCCAGTTCTATTTTTTAAAAGAAATACCCAAACGTGGCCTACTTGCTTTATCAGCCCTGCTGGGCTGCAAATCTTTCAAGACGAGGAGAGTTTCATTCGGTTTGCCCAGAAATGAGCTGTACATTTTTTAAACACATCAAACCGGGAATTAGTTTCAATTTTTTTTCATTACAGGCTTTTAAATTCCATTGATTTTTATGCGTGGACAATTATTTGGATTTTATATTTATATAAATTATTTTTCAAAATAGTTTGAATGTGAATCGATATTTCGGGATTAAAAACAGTTGACCGCACCGAAATATGCAAAAATTCGTATACTTTTTAACCGTGGCCACAATATGGGGTGTAATGCTAACAAAAAGAAGATGGGCTCTAAAAAATTCTTAAGAATTAGCAAATGGGTTGTACATTATTAGAAATAATGCACACGAGAGCACTGACTGTTGGATGTCCATCCAACGGTTGTCGTGCTTCTTCAATCTCTGATTTTCCTGCTCCAGCCGCTCAAACAAGCGCCGAAGGGACTGCCTGTTCCCTCCTCCCGCGGCCGGCTATGCTGCCACGCAAGCCTCACTGCCCCACCGTACTCCCATCGCTGGCCTAGCCATCCCTCTACTCACCCACATCTGCTGTTTTCTCCGGGGATGGCAGACGAACCAGTAAACCCTCGTACTCCTCCGCGTGGGAAACAACTGCCGAGTCTTCCCTACCTCCGTGTCGTTCTCTTCTTAGGCCTCGCCGTCGTCCATCGCCCTGGTGCTCTCTGCATGGCCTGGTCAACATGGTCAATGAATGACATCCATCGGACGTGGACTGTACGTGGAGAGGCTGACAGCTGGGTCCACGGCCGCACGCAAGGAAATGCCTCCTTATTACGCGCAAAATAATGATTCTTCCACCTGAGAGCTAGGACCCTTGGGAAGGGCCTTTGTATTTCGCGAAAAAAACGTTCGCCCCGCTGACAGGTCGGACGCACCAGCTATATCTTCTCACGCAAGGAAGTGCCTCCTTATGACGCACAAAAGAATGAATACCCCCTGCTAGCTGGCACCCACCATAGTGGGTGGCTGAATTGTGGGCCTACTAAGTTGATGGGGACAGAGGGCTTTGTCAAGTTAGTCAATATGAACGATTCTAGCTCAAGTGACCATATGATGTCCATCCAACGGCCATAGTGCATCTTCAACCTCTGGTCTTCTTGCTCCAGCCACCCAAAGCAGCGCCGGTCGTGCCGCCTGCTCCTGCCTCTCGTGGCCGGCTGTGCTGCCGTGGAGGCCTCACCGCCCCCATACTACTCCCACCGCTGGCCAGGCCATCCCTCCACTCACCCACACCCCCTATTATTCTGCGGCGACGGCAGCCTCACACCACAGCCGAACCAGTGAACTATCGTACTCCTCTCCACGTGGGCATCCACTACCGCGTCTTCCCCGACTCCACGTCGTCTCCTTCCTAGGCCTCGCCGTCATCCACCGCCTTGGTGCTCTCGGCGCGGCGTGGTCAATGTGGTCAACGATCGACTTCCATCTGAAGAGTATTGTACGTGGAGAGGCTGACAGCTGGGTCCACGGCCACAACCCAGTTTTTTGTGATTTGCCAATTAAGTCGCTTAATCAGGCCTGTTGGGCTGCAAATCTTTCAAGACGCGGAGAGCTTCATTCGCCTGGCCGAGAAAATGGCCTATCAGTAATGAGAAATGGGTTGTACATTTTTAAAACACATCAAACCAACAATTAGTTTCAAAATTCTTTTTTTTATTTCGAGATTTTAAATTGCATTGATTTTTATGCGTGGACAATTTGTTGGATTTTATATTGATATACATTTATTTTTAAAATCAGTTTGAATGTGAGTCAAAATTTTGGGATTAAAAAGAGTTCGGACCGCACCGAAATATGCAAAATTTCGTATAATTTTTTAACCCTGGCCACAATATGGGCTATAATGCTAACAAAAAGAATATGGGCTCCAAAAAGACCTTAAGAATTAGCAAATGGGCTGTGAATTATTAGAAATAATGGCAGATGGGTTGTATGATGTTTTCCATAGATTTGATGCTTTCCTAAAAAAAGGTTGAAGCACAAGTAGTGACTGTTGGATGTCCATCCAACGGCCGTCGTGCTTCTTCAATCTCTGCTCTACCTACTCCAGCCGCTCAAACAAGCGCTGGCGGGACTGCCTGCTCTCTCCTACCCGCAGTCGGCCCGTGCTGCCGCGCAGGCCTCACCACCCCACCATACTCCCATTGCTGGTCTAGCCATCCCTCTACACACCCACAGCTGTTGTTCTCTTCGGGGACGATAGACGTACCAGTAAACCCTCATACTCCTCCGCATGGGAAACAACTGCCGAGTCTTCCCTAGCTCCATGTCGTTCCTTTCCTAGGCCTCGATGTCGTCCACCGCCCTGGTGCTCTCGGCGCGGCCTGGTCAACGTGGTCAATGAACGACATCCATCGGAAGTGGACTGTACGTGGAGAAGCTGATAGCCGGGTCCATGGGTGCACGTAAGGAAATGCCTCCTTATTACGCGCAAAATAATGATTCCTCCACCTGACAGCTAGGACCCACGAGAAGGGATTTTGTATTTGGCACAAAAACGTCCCCCCCCCCACTGACAGGTCGGACCCGCCAGCTATATCTTCGCACGCAAGGAAGTGCACCTCCTTATGACGCACATAAAAATGAATACCCCCTGCTAGCTGGGACCCACCTTAGTGGGTGGCTGACTTGTGGGCCTACTAAGTTGACGGGGACAGAGGGCTTTGTCAAGTTAGTCAATATGAACGATTCTAGCTCCAGTGACCGTACGATGTCCATCCAACGGCTATAGTGGTTCTTCAACCTCTGGTATTCTTGCTCCAGCCGCCCAAAGCAGCGCCAGTCGTGCCACCTGCTTCTGCCTCCCGTGGTCGGCTGTGCTGCCACGAAGGCCTCACCGCCCCCATACTACTCCCACCGCTAGCCAGGCCATCCCTCCACTCACCCACACCCCCTGTTATTCTGCGGCGACGGCAGCCTCACACCGCAGCCGAACTAGTGAACCCTCGTACTCCTCTCCGCGTGAGCATCCACTACCGCGTCTTCACCGGCTTCGCGTCGTCCCTTCCTAGGCCTTGCCATCGTCCACCACCTTGCTGCTCTCGGCGCGGCGTGGTCAATGTGGTCAACGACCAACTTCCATCGGAAGAGTACTGTACGTGGAGAGGCTGACAGCTGGGTCCACGGCCGCAGCTGGGTCCACGACCACAACCCAGTTTTTTTATGATTTGCCAAGTAAGTCGCTTTGTTAGGCCCGTTGGGCTGCAAATCTTTCAAGACGAGGAGAGCTTAATTCGGCTGGCCGAGAAAATGGCCTATCAGTAATGAGAAATGGGTTGTACATTTTTAAAACACATCAAACCGACAATTAGTTTCAAATTTATTTATTTTTCATTTCGAGATTTTAAATTGCATTGATTTTTATGCGTGGACAATTTGTTGGATTTTATATTGACATACATTTGTTTTTAAGATCAGTTTAAATGTGACTCAAAATTTCGGAATTATAAACAGTTCGGACCCCACCGAAATATGCAAAATTTCGTATAAGTTTTTAATCGTGGCCACAATATGGGCTATAATGCTAACAAAAAGAATATGGGCTCCAAAAAAAACTTAAGAATTAGCAAATGGGCTGTAAATTATTATTCATAATGGTAGATGGGATGTATGATGTTTTCCACAGATTTGAGGCTTTCTTAAAAAAATGTTGACGCACAAGAGTGACTGTTCGATGTCCATCTAATGGCTGTCGTGCTTCTTCAATCTCGGCTCTTCCTGCTCCAGTCACTCAAACAAGCGCCGGCGGGACTGGCTGCTCTCTCCTCCCCGCAGCCGGCTGTGCTGCCGCGCAGGCCAAACCGCCCCACCGTACTCCCATCGCTGGCCTAGCCATCCCTCTACTCACCCACACCTGTTGTTTTCTCCGGGGACGGCAGACGAATGAGTAAACCCTCGTACTCCTCCGCGTGGGAAACAACTGCCGAGTGTTCCCTGGCTCTGTGTCGTTCCCTTCCTAGGCCTCACCGTCGCCCACCGCCCTGGTGCTCTCGGCACGGCCTGGTCAACGTGGTCAACTACCGACATGCATCTGAAGTGGACTGTACGTGGAGAGGCTGACAGTTGGGTCCACGGCCGCACGCAAGGAAATGCCTCCTTATTACGCGCAAAATAATGATTCCTGCACCTGACATCTGGGACGCACCGAAAGGGCCTCTGTATTTCATGAAAAAACGTTACCGCCGCTGACAGCTCAGACCCACCAGCTATATCTTCGCAGGCAAGGAAGTGCCTCCTTATTACGCACAAAAAAATGAATACTCCCCCTGTTAGCTGGGACCCAGTATTGTGGCAGGCTGACTTGTGGGGCTACTAAGTTGACGGGGACGAAGGGTGATGTCTACTACGCAACCTTCTTCTTGTAGACGTTGTTGGGCCTCCAAGTGCAGAGGTTTGTAGGACAGTAGCAAATTTCCCACAAGTGGATGACCTTAGGTTTATCAATCCATGGGGGGCGTAGGATGAAGATGGTCTCTCTCAAGCAACCCTGCAACCAAATAACAAAGAGTCTCTTGTGTCCCCAACACACCCAATACAATGGTAAATTGAATAGGTGCACTAGTTCGGCGAAGAGATGGTGATAGAAATGCAATATGGATGGTAGATATAGGTTTTTGTAATAAGAAAATATAAAAACAGCAAGGTAGCAAGTGGTAAAACTGAGCATGAACGGTGTTGCAATGATAGTAGGCAAGGCCTAGGGTTCATACTTTCACTAGTGCAAGTTCTCTCAACAAGGATAACATAATTGGATCATATTACTAGCCCTCAACATGCAACAAAGAGTCACTCCAAAGTCACTAATAGCGGAGAACAAACGAAGAGATTATGGTGGGTATGAAACCACCTCAAAGTTATTCTTTCTGATCGATCTATTCAAGAGTCCGTCGTAACGTTCAATCTATCATAGAGTTCGTACTAGAATAAGACCTTAAGACACAAATCAACCAAAACCCTAATGTCACCTAGATACTCCATTGTCACCACAAGTATCCGTGGGCATGATTATACGATATGCATCACACATTCTCATAATCATCTATTCAACCAACACAAAAGAACTTCAAAGAGTACCCCGAAGTTTCTACCGGAGAGTCAAGACGAAAATGTGTGCCAACCCCTATGCATAGATTCCCAAGGTCACGGAACCCGCAAGTTGATCACCAAAACATACATCAAGTAGATCACATGATATCCCATTGTCACCACAGATAAGCAGGTGCAAGACATACATCAAGTGTTCTCAAATCCTTACAGACTCAATCCGATAAGATAACTTCAAAGGGAAAACTCAATCCATTACAAGTGAGTAGAGGGGGGGAAGCACTATAAGATCCAACTAGAATAGCAAAGCTCGCGATACATCAAGATTGTGCCATCTCAAGAACACGAGAGAGAGAGAGAGATCAAACACATAGTTACTGGTACATACCCTCAGCCCCGAGGGTGGACTACTCCCTCTTCGTCATGGAGAGCGCTGGGATGATGAAGATGGCCACCGGTGAGGGTTCCCCCCTCCGGCAGGGTGCCGGAACGGGGTCTAGATTGGTTTTCGGTGGCTACAGAGGCTTTCGGCGGCGGAACTCCCGATTTAGGTTTCTTTCTGGAGGTTTGAGTATATATATAGGAGGTGTTGGAGTCAGGGCCAAGCAAAGGGGGGCTACGGGCTGTCCACGAGCGGGGCACGCGCCCCCCACCCTCGTGGGCAGCCCGTGGGTCCTCTAGTCCCCCTCTGGCACTTCCTGGGCTTCTTTAGGTCCAAAAACAGCCTTCGTTAATTATCAGGTCAATTGGGCTCCGTTTGGAATTCCTTTTCTGTAAAACCCTAAAACAGGAGAAAAACAGAAACTGGCACTCGGCTCTGGGTTAATAGGTTAGTCCCAAAAATAATATATAAGTGTATAATAAAGCCCATGAAACGTCCTAGAAGGATAATATAATAGCATGGAACAATAAAAAATTATAGATACGTTGTAGACGTATCAGAGGGCTTTGTCAACTTAGTCAATATGCACGATTATAGCTCCAGTGAACGTACGATGTCCATCCAACGGCTGTACTGCTTCTTCAACCTCTGGTCTTCTTGCTCCAGCCACGCAAACCAGCTAGCAAATCAGCGTCGGTCGTGCCTCGTGCTCCTGCTTCTTGTGGCCGGCTGTGGTGCCGCGAAGGCCTCACTGCCCCCTACTACTCCCACCGCTGGCCAGGCCATCCCTCCACTCGCCCACACCCCATGTTATTCTGCGGCGACGATAGCCTCACACCGCAGCCGAACCAGTGAACACTCATACTCCTCTACGCGTGGGCATCCACCGTCGCGTCTTCCCCGGCTCCGCTTCGTCCCCTTCCTAGGCCTCGCCGTCGTCCACCGCCCTGGTGCTCTCGGCGCGGCATGGTCAACGTGGTCAAGGAATGGCTTCCATCGGACATGGACTGTACATGGAGAGGCTAACAGCTGGGTCCACGACGACAGCATGGAAGTGCCTCCTTATTACGCAGAAAATAATTATTCCTCCACATGACAGCACGGACCCACCAGACGGGCCACCGTATTTCGCAAAAAAAATGTTTCCCCCTAGACTGCTGGGACCCAGAGGATGGGCCATCGTATTGCGTGAAAAAAATGTTCCCCCCGTTGTCAGCTCGGACC
>LR738713.1:87253018-87267243 GCA_902687465.1 Secale cereale | reverse complement strand
TCTAATTCTCTTCATCCAAACAACCACTTAAAACCTCAAGTTTCAGCATAAGTTTGGACCTGAGTAGGAGTCTAACAGGTGAACACGACGATAAAGTAACATGTCATCATATTAAGCGATGCATAACGTAAGCAGACACGAAAGAGTGCGACCTCTCTTGCGGACCCGTGTAGTCCTCAAGGTCATCTGCTCAGTTGATGATGGTAATGCAGTTGTCGTGGCTGCCAGCGGCGGGGAAGAAGATCTGAGGCGGCGAAAGACAGTCTGGAGAGCGGATCCCTACTGTGGTGAACCCTTCCGTCGTTGGAGCAGCTGAGCTGGGGCGGAACACAACACCGCAGGAGCAGGACAAACCACACAAGGTTTTCTTTGACACATATTTGTAACAGAAGTAATTGTGTAAGGGCTTGTTTGAATTTGAGGATTCTAACAATGTAGGGATAGGAAATAGACAGGAATAGGATAGGAATGCACGTGCAAAACAGAGAATTAAAAAACACAGGATTTCTGACAATCTGGGTGTTTGGTTCACAAGAATTGGAAGATCACAGGATGCAAAGAAGCATGGTGAGATTAAGTCAAACCACAAGAAGTGTACAACCTCTTTGGTGAAGCCATGTCGATCTCAGCATGATTGGGTTGGCCAGTGAGGATGCTCCGGCTGACTTGGCTGTCGGAGGAGGGGAAGAAGATCTTAGGCGCCTGGAGATGGATCCCGAGGTACTGCTCCGCTGTGATGGAGGGTTTCGTCGTTGGAGCAGCTCCAGTGAGTTGTACGATGCCGAGGCTGAAGCATGACAAGAGAGACAACATTAACTTGAGTGGAATTCTAATAGCATCTCCAATAGATGACCTAAAATACATAACCACAAAGTGCTAGATGTATACATCAACCGCTCATATCTGAACTTAACTGTCGAAACTTAATTTAACTGTCGAAACTGAACTTAACTGTCGAAACTGAATTTAACTGTCGAAACTGAACTTAACTGTCAAAACTGAATTTTGCTGTCGAAACTGAACGCACTAGAGGTGAGGGTACACGTTAGTCGACTGACTTTTTCATCTCCGGTCAGTCGATTTTGCAGCCGTTGGATACGAAATCAAGGGCCTGCAGTTCATCTTCAACCTCCACCCTCTGAGCCGCCAGCCACCACCGGCCAAACAGCCGCCCCCGCCGCCCGCGGCCGGCGGTGCGTCGCCAGGCCCGCCCCGAAAACAGTCCCCACCGCCGGTCCACCACCGCCCCGACCATCCCTCTAGGCTCCCCCTTGCCGAGCTTTTTCTCCGGCGATCCCCACGCCACCGTCCCACCACCGCCGACAACCACCGCCCCTACCCTGAACCCTAAGATAGATAGTGGGGTACCTCTCCGGGAGCCCCCCTCCCCGCTGCGGCTGGTTCTTCCTTAACTCCGGCGAGCCCCCCACCCCCTGAAAATCGACTGACCCAAAAGTCGATTCAGTCAACTGAAGTGTAGCTAAATCGGAGCAGCATCGCAAGCAAGAGCAAGAGCGAGATTAGCAGCGCGAGCAAGAGCAAGAGAAAGAGCAGACCAGGCAGGGGACCGAGAGCAAGAGCAGAGCAGCAGCGCGAGCGAGAGCTAAAGCAGCAACAACTCCTACTGATGTGGACGTCGCCGTCGAGGGAGCGACGCCGTGGAGGAAGTTGCCGGCGACGCCGCCGTGTCGGCTCGGGACCGAGCGCCGGCAGCACCGTGAGATCGAATCAAGAAGAAAATGCGGCGATTAATGTACAACCTCTTTGGTGGCGCCGATTAGGTCGCAGCTTCATCCGAGGAAACGGTGATGATGATGCTCTTCCAGTGGTGCAGGTGAAGACGGTGGTGTGGGAATGGAGGTGGCGCGAAAGACGAGGGGAACGTCGGGGCAGCTCCTTGGAGGTGGAGGACGGGGTGGCTGAACCAGCGGGACGACCAGATCGACGACGGATCCTCATCCGGTACGATGGATGAGGGACGTCGAGGTGTTGCTGTGGACGACGTCGTCGTGGAAGAGGCTACGGCTGGGTGGCGGATAGAGGAGGGTGTGGGGCTTCGCGGGTTTTTCCGTCCTCGGTGTACGAATGGGTGGGCGGATGGGATGGGAGTGGGGAACCATGGCTTAGGGACGCGCTTGTCCGAAATGTGGGGTAAGTTACGAAAGTACCCCCACCGATTTGAGGCGGATCTTTCGGTTCAGGGGTATCACGGGCATTTCGCGTGTCGGGATTTCAGAGGAGGTGGGAGTTCTCGCGCGCATTGAAATTTTGGAATAGCAAGGCGCGGGTTGAGATGGAGGGAGTTGTCGGAGCACAACGAGACAAAGATATATCTTAAATATTTCGGGCTAACAAGGCGCGGGTTGAAATTTCCGGACAAGCCTAACGTGTACTGTACCAAATTTCTAGACAAATGTCATTCAAAACTTTGAATTCATGTTATGTTCAATTAAAATATTTCGCTACGTGTATAATGCATGCAACCTAGTACTCAAATGAACGTTTTAGTGCATTCCAAACGTATATACTACCGCTTCAATATGAACTAAATTTGAATTCGTTTCTCCATTTAAATAAGATCTACAATAATGATTGTTGTGAAGTCAAAGCATTTGAATTCGTTTCTTTGTTTTAATAAGATCTACAATCGTCATTATTGTCAAGTTAAACCATCGTTTGTGTATTATCTTCACAGCACACCACATGATTAGTCTCGAGTTACATATGAACTATGTGTACTCGAACTCGATTTTTTGAATCCACTTATGTTGATTTTCATATGTTTAAAACACTATGATCTCCTATTCAAATATATGAATCCACTTTCATATCAAATTATGATCTTCGTTAGTCTCTTACACCCACACAATCCTCTAACCTTTGTAGCTACCACTAACTTTCTCTCGTGCATGCACACGCCGTCCTCTCCCTCCCCCTCCCTCAGCATTCTATCCATCGCGCACATTCATTTTGTTTTCTTTAGGTCGTTCTCCCATAGTCTCCACAACTCCTTTCCGACCCACATCGATCGATAAACCTCTCCAGCGATGTCTGCCTACAACATACACACAGACCTTCAATCTCCTCCTTTATGTGTCCTTTCCTCGTGTCTCTCATACGGTCCCACACACGTGTAAACTCTCGGCCCTCTTTTCATCGATATCACAACTGCACACTCCTCCCCCTATCTAGCCAGTAGCTGGGCCTCTCGCACCACCTCCTAGCTCCATTCTCTCTGTCTATCCGTCTCGCTGGGCCTTATTTGCCTCTAACAAATGGACGTACACCGACTGATCTCCCGCTATACATATAGCTAGCTAGGTCCTTATAACTCGTTTTCCCCCACACGTCGATCAATCCACCTCATTAGTTATGTCTCTCCCTTCCTCCGACAAACAACAATTGATCTACCGATCTAGTTAGGTTTGCTTACCAAACACATGGTTCCCCTTCATCGTCCATGGATGTGTCCCGACAGATCTATCACGCATAGGCACACACAGAATCACATCCCCACTCTTATTGATAATATTGCAGTTCCACCCTTAGTTTGTCTAGTAGGCATCTCCCACCATCTTCGAGAAGCAACTCCATCACCCATCCAACACTCTACCCCTCTCCCTCCCTCTCTCTCTCCTCTCTTTCTCTGTCCCATCCTATTTCCCGTCCTTCAGTTATGTATGGATGTCGACCGATCTCCTTCAAGACATTGCTGGGCCTCTCCTTCTCAACACATATACGAGTCGTTCTACCTCTATAGTTAGGCCTCTGCCTACCCCTCCCCAAACCCCCTCCCACACACACACACCGATACATCGAGCGCTCTAGTCATGTCTCCCTGCCACACACAAACTTGACCTGTGCCCTCTGACGTTCCGGTAGCTAGGTCAGTCACCCTATATCTTTGACTTGCACACACACACAATTTCGATGGCTCTCTTCATCGATCTCGCACCCACCCACTTGATCCTCTCTTCGACTCTATCAATATCTATGACCCCTCCCTCTCTTCTCGTGGATCGCCCGACCCTCTATATATGATATGGATAGGCCTCCATTTCACACACATTGCATGCAAAATTTTGTTTGAGATGTCATCGACACATATCCCCACAAATACATTCATGAAGTCAACCTCCCCCCCAAAACAAAAAACACTCACGAACGCACACAAGCCATTTGTCTAGGTTTGTATCTCTCACACACACCCACGTAGGTGGGGGACGTGCACGAAGAGAAGAGGTGCACGCACGGCGCACGTACTCCCGTCTCTTTCCCAACCACACCCGCGTGGGTACACGGTGGAGCTCATTTCTGTACGAAAAGGCAGCCCACGTGGTAACTTGACACGTGTACTGGTTGTCCACTAGATGGAGGGAGGATCGTCTACGAGCAAGATTAATAACATAGCCGGCTGCTAATTCTATCTTTGTGCCACCTCACTTATAGCCAACCTAAAATCCCATTCATATAATAGTTGCTAACTCTATACATCATGTAGTTAATGCTTGACCCCACTTTCTTCTCTCACAAAATGCATTGGAGCTTGTGCTGCAGCTGGCTACAAGTTTACATCCCACTCCTCTTCTCTCTGCTCTCCTCTCTCCTCCACATCATCATAAATCCGAGGTGGCAACCCTTATAGCCCGCTTACATCAGCCTATTATACTTGCTCTACCACGGGTGAACAAACAAATTGCGACTTGACGTGTTATGTTAAAAAAGAGGCAAACCATGTGGGGCTTACCTTAGAGGCAAGGCTCTATACACTGGAGTACTTTTGATGTGTCCCATCAACTCGCAGGAAGAGGAGAAGCTTGCTTAGTACACCGTCTCCCCCGCCCACGGGCGCGGTGGCTCGCAGGACGAGGTCAAGCTTGCTTACTACGCCTCACATCCGCTCCCTCGCCCACGCGCGCGGTGGCTCGCAGGACGAGGAGAAAATTTTACTACTCCCTCCGCTTACTCCTCGTCCCTACTACCTTGGTTAGAGAGATTATCATATTGTTTGGAATATATATGTCCTTTAGTAGATTTCAATATGAACTAGTAGTACATACTCCAAACACTGATGTATATAGATGTATTTTAGAGTGTAGATTCACTCATTTTGCTCCGTATGTAGCATAAAGTTGAGACACTTATTTTGGAACGGAGGGAGTACATATTTGCTATGATCTGTCAATCATTGAGATGCAATAGCATGCATGTTAGTCTCCTTTGTATTTGATGAAATGTTGCAACGGGCAACCTTGGACGCAAGATACATGTAACAGAAGCTAGAAGCTTCATAGCATTGTACTATCTCGCTGATAAATTACAGTACGTACTCCCTCCGTTCCTAAATATAAGTCTTTGTAGAGATTCCACTAGGTGGACTACATACGGAACAAAATGAATGAATCTACACTTAAAATGCATCTATATACATTCGTATGTGGTTCATGGTGAAATTTCTACAAAGACTTATATTTAGGAACGGAGGAAGTACTATTACTATGTAAAGAGTTTTTCTTTGCGATTGTACTATGTAAAGAGTTAGGTGTCGCACGATGTCCAGAAAATATGGTGATAGTGTGAGGTGGGCCATGTAATCACTGAGCTTGCGTGTTTTCACTGCTCTTGCACTCCTCCGCCGTAAGAATGGAGAAAATTGTAATATAGTAGTACCTCCTTTCGCCGAAAGCGTGGGACATCTAGCAGTCCTACCACCTCAGTAATAATGACCAATGAGCCGTAAAATCACATAGAACCAACAGTAAGTTGGACGGACGAAGCAACCATCACTCTTGAATCCGCTTCTCCCTTCAACGCAGGCGCCAGTGAGAGGTCGCGTCCGCTCTGACCAGGCATGAATGCGGCACCGATTCTTTGGAGCAGCGCTGACCGTTTCGGGAGGGAAGCGCGCGCGGGCGATGGAGGGGCTTTGGGTGGGCCAGGCTGGTCAGGAGCGGGCATGGCAGCTGTCCGCCTGTCCCTACCGGACGCCCGGAAACGAGAGGATGCACCGACTCTCGCGGTTAAAATCGTACACTACACACCATCTCTCTGTAGGAGTAGGTCGATCTGCCGCTCTCTCTAACACACACATGCTGTTAAACACACATACACGCACACACATGTTTATAGAATAGGAAAATCGTGCGAGTGCGAAGCCACAGGAAGTGAGATACAAATGGAGTACGTACAAACTATGACCAGCCTAAGCAATGTAACCAAATGCTCCTTACTCTGCCGTGTTATCTCCCCCGGAAACCCAATGCATGGAGCGCAACTACGCGTTGATCAGTCAAGAAATCAAAGTCGGCTTGCATGCGAGTTAATACGTGGCCATGCATGGTAGCTAAAACAACATCTCTTAGGGCTTCTTTGATTCCAAGGATTCTCAAAGGAATTTTGAAGGATTCAATTCCTTAAGATTTTTTCTTATGTGGGTTGTTTGATTCATAGGATTCTAAACCATAGAAACTTTTCCATAGAATTCATTTGCCCTAGATTTCATAGGAAATTTTCAATCCAGAGTAACCTCTTTGAAAGAATCCTATGTTTTTTCCTGTGCACGATCAAACACTCATAGAATCATGTAGAATTCAAGATGACATGCCACCCCAATCCCACGTTTTTCCTATTCCTGCGTTTTGGAAATCCTATGAATCAAAGAGGCCCTTAGTTGTTTGTATCAATGGTTGCATTTAGAGACATAAATCAGGGCTTTGATTGGAGGAATGACCGGTCAAGTTTCTCTTTCTCCTCCAATCTGCTTGCACCTTGGTCCCGCTGCACCTTCTAACGTGACTTATTACACCTAGATGGAGGGAGTCGTACGAGATACGGTGGCACACTGACTTAGGTCGAATACAAGTGCCAAAATTGTGTGCATGTTATAATAAAGATTCACTTAAAATAGTACGTGAGCGAACAGAGGGATCAATTGGATAGTGTTCCCGAGCAGTAGCGAGATGTGTGAGGTAAGATACACCGCTGGTGCTTTTAATTTTTCTTATTAATTTGTTTGTTTCACCCTCTGACTGGTGGGACCCAACGTACTACGTGGAGAGAGGTAAGGTGACTAAGGCTGCATTATTTTTGCACCACTGTGGATAGTCTTACCACCAAAGCCACATGACACGATTATGATTTAAATCCCAATGACTCCCACACACAAAAAAATTGTATAAAAGGTTATTTTCCTCTCGTTAACATAACAGGAGGGTTGTGTAGCTGGTTAGCCTGTTCGCTCATCAAACTTGAGGTCTCGGGTTCGATAACTACACTTGAGCATAATTCGTGCCAGGAGGATTCTTTGACTAGTCAAAATGGATGGATACAGAGCTATACGATCTCGTAGTGACCGTATAATCACCTCATCATGTATAAGCTGCAGCCTCGGCGCTTGTTTTCTAGGGTTTGCACTCTTCACACTCTCTCCAGTATATATATACACGCTGCAGCCTCAACACTTGTAGTTGTTCTCTTCACACTCTCTCACCCTCTCCAGATCTAAACAAGACTTCGTTGGCCTCTCTCTCCCCTCACTGCTGGTCTGCTTGTAGTTGCTCTCTTCACACTCTCTCAGCCGGCAGGATCCGTCCGCCGGGAAGGGAAGGAGGCTTAACACTGTCGCCGTCGGCGTGGGCGGGAATCCACTACCGGCGCAGCTGTTCACTTTCACCCGGCGGCTGCGCGGGAGGGTCTTCGACCCCTTCTTCTTCTCTGCCGTACATAGTGTGGGTCGAATGGCCTCCGGTCGCCCACCGAACCGCACCCCAAGAACCTTAAGGTATAATTCACTTATTCCACATGCATTGCTCTAGCTGCATGTGGGCTTTTTCCGCTTCTGCACTCGAATCTAGGTGTTGGATCAAACATGAAAGTATTGGGGAAAGTTGTATAACATTAATCTAGGACGTGGTTCAAAGAGGAAAGGAATGGGGGAAAGTAGTGGGAATAGTTGTATAGCATGAATCTAGGACGTGGTTCAAAAAGGAAAGGAAGTGGGAAAGTAGTGGGGAAAGTTGTATCGCATGAATCTAAGACGTGGTTCAAAGAGGACAGGAATGGGGGAAAGTAGTGGGGAAAGTTGTATAGCATAAATCTAGGACGTGGTTCATAGAGGAAAGGAAGTGGGGAAATTACTAGTATAGACTGGCTATCCAACACCTATGTTGGTCGAAAAGGGAAAACAATGACAAACGCAGTACGCACATCTGTAACGAACTGATCTTTTGTTATGGGGGACAAGGCTGTAGAGTTTGAGCAGGACTAGATTTGCTGCGCTCACATAGGGAAAGGTGTCTAAACATAACAAAACTAGGACCAACACAAATATGCTCCTTGGTTGTTTGTTCTTTGTTGCAACAGACTGTGCATCACCCCAGTACATCGGTAGATGCACATGGTGCTGGTGCATCCACTGTCCCGTGCAACTCTTTAGCTGTTGTTAATCTAAGGCCCTGTTTGGTTAAAAACTCCCTAGTCCCTACTTGCTTGGTTCCAGGGACTAAACATGGACTAGAGGTTATTAAATGACATGCTAAAAGACCATGTTACCCCTAGTAATGAACTAATAGAGACAAGGTGCCATGCGTGGCAGGGGCAACTGTTGGAAAAAGTCCCAAAAAGACTCTCCCTCGGGGTCTTCTTTCTTTAGTCCCAGTGCCCACTTTTAGTCCCTAAAAGTCCCTCCTGTTTGGTTCAGATGGGACTGACACGGAGTTTTTTTAGTCCCTCCACCAAAATGTCCCTGTAAACAAGCACCCTATAATAATGCCGCTGGAAAATTGATGCAATGCCACAGTTAAAAGCAAATTACATGGTTAACGAATTTTATTGTTAATATAATATCTCTGTTAATATTAATCAATGCCGTCGTTTGAGAGATGCTACTGTGTTGCTTCCTTTCCCATTTAGATAAGGTAGATGCTTCTTTTTGTTGGCTTCTGTGTCATCCACCATTATTGACCACTAGTTGTTTCCTTTGCACCTCTGTATAAATAGGGTTATCTACTTCACCTCGTTGCCATTGTGACCTTTTGTTGCACTGCACAAAACACTTTTGTTTTAAGTGTGTTTTGTGCAGTTCAACCAAAATGTCACACTGACAACGTTGCTTGATTGCTTGATCTTAGTAGAACTGCACAAGTGGAGATCTTACTTCTTATCCGTGTTGGCAAATTTGGTTCAGATCTTCTTCTTGTGAGTTGTTTGAATTCCGCGTCATGAGAGGTCAGTACTAGACTTCTTTCACATTGAAGGCGAAGCTTGTTTGTTATTGAACCAAGTGATGAAGGGGAAGAACGAGCGGAAGAAAAACAAAAATCAACTCTTGGTGCTATAAAGAAGCACTGGAACTGTGATGACACAAGTAATGATATAGTTTTGCATCTTAATTTATTGCTATGGCTGGAACGAGCAATTGTTTTTCCACTGATTTGATGCCACTCTTAATGTAATACGTGATTATCTCTACTTGTTCAAATAGGGATCTTCTTTGAAGATACCATATATTTTAGTGGAATTGCACAAGAAGATGTTGGAAACATTAATCTAATCGAGGAGTATATAGTAAGCATGGCCACCACAGTAGATAGCAACAGATGGTTCCGGAGAAGTGCTTCATCTGTATGCTCTACACAATAAGCCTCCTGACAAAGGTTGGTACCCGCCCACTGATTTCATTCATATGATTGAGCTTTGTCATCTCTATTGGTGTTGTGCTACTGTTTAGATACTGTCATCAAAAAGTGGTATTGTCCTTGAGAAGTGCTTCATCTGTGTTGTTTTAAATATTTCCTTTCCTTTTTTTTCAAGCAAACAGGGATGCTAGCATTTAATTATCCTCTTGTCTTTGCGCAACAGGATCATCCTCCTCTGAGGCCTTGTTCGGTTGAGGTGATTTTTGAAGGGGAATGGCAGGGTTTGAGGGGGATTAGATCCCCTACAATCCAAAATCCTCTCCAATCCACTCCAATCCCCTTGGGAGGAGGATTAAACGAACAAGGCCTGAAGAAGAATATGGAGTACGTGAAGTGACTAGTTCCGATTATGCCAGGATGAAGAAGCCCTGTCTATCTTCTCATCAGAAGGAGCAGTTGAAGGATGGTTACATTAACCCCCACAAGATCAAACTAACTTCAGCTCAGAAGGACTGACAAATCTCCATTTTCTTGCTGTGATGCGCGAGTACAATGTTGTTCTAGGATTCTTTCCGGTGAGTTCCATTTTTCTAAAAGTGTGCTCTACATGGACCATGTAGGTGCCTGTTTAAACTATCAATTCATAGTACAGTTTGCTTTATACTAATCACTTTTTTGTATTTGTGCAAACATGGGTGTTTAGCTTGATTCCACCACTAGAAAGGAGGTGCCGACAAGTTCAAGGTGTTGCAACATATAAGGGCAAAATCATACAAGCTACGCGCGAATTTGGTTGATTTTGGTGGAACTACAGAAAAAAAACAGCTGGTCCGCTGGTTTATTTAGCATGAGGTGCCATGTCAATGTCCGAACTGATGGCAAACCCTGCCCATTCCACAATCGTAGGCATTTGATATTTTGGAATGGGAAAACCTTGTCAAATTTTGCTCATTGATTTTGGCAAGAAGACATGCGTTTGATATTTTTGAATGGGACGCCCTTTGCTGTCAGCAACATCGATCCATTTTTTCTTTATTCTTTAGTTGTGAAGTAAATATTGGCTCCGACATGTGAATTGCTGAGATGCATAATCATCGATTGTTTTGAATGTTCTCTATGAATTGCCAGGCATGTGTGTTAGATTGCAATGTATAGGAATGCTAAAAGATGCTCAAACTCTTTGTACTCCTTCTGTTCCTTTTTTACTTCGCACATTGTGAAAGTGCATACTGTTTTCTATAAGATTGGTCAAAGTAGAGATACTTTGGCTGCAGACAAAACTTGTATGCAGACTAGAAAGGACCGGAGGGAGTACATATGAAACTGCTGCAAACGAGGTGATCACCCTGGGAATAATGCTAGTACACATTGTTTTGCATGTTCATCCAATGGCAGTGATACAAGAATTCGAACTAATCGAAATAAATTCATTCATACACGGTCGGATTTCATATAAACATGCCAGATTTCGTTACATTTCATACATTCTTCAACTAAAAAGGGGTGCGCTGGACGTATAATTAATTAACCGAAGCTACCCACCTGTGTTCGGCTGAGCCAAACAGAAGCTTCAGTGACTTAACTGCAGGTGCAGGTGCGTAACTGACATGTGGCCCAGATGCCTGTTGGGTCCACGTGTTAGTCAGCCATCTGCACCAGCAGTTAAGTAGAAGCAACGTCCTTCTCCAACATAGCTCTCCGACTCCACGTCGCCGCCAAGAAGCTAACCGGCCGTCAGTGGTCAACCCGCCTAGCTTGTCATAGCAATTAGGGCAGCAGTGGCCTTACTTGGACCCGAGCGGCGGCGACCTACCGTGTTCTACTCTTCCTCGTTTTCTGTGTGGCGCGGCCATGTTGGCAGCGGGGCGAGGCCTCGGCGGAGCCGGCGATGTCCTATGTCTAGTTGCCGGTGGGTGGCGCCTCGGCGGAGCGGGGGGAATCCCCCCTCGTTGCCGGTAGGGTGGGGCCTCGTCGAAGCCGGCAGTGTCCTCTGCCTCGTTGTTGGCGCCACGGGGCCTCGGCGGAGCAGGGCCTCGTCAACGCCAGTGGAGCGGGGACTTTTCGGAGTCGGCATTGTCCTCTGCCTCATCCTCGGTCTCACCAAACAGCGCCTCACCCGCTTCATCGCCCTCTTTGTAGGCGGCCGCAGCCTCTGCCACCCGCATGCGGTACCGCCAGCGCTCGAGGCAGCCCTCGTGGGCGGAGCAGTACGAGTCGAGCAGCGCCTCCTGCTTCGCCCGCTCCACTGCGATCTGCTCCTCCGCCTGCAGGTGCTCCTGGAGGAGATGGTGGTTGTAGGCGGCGTCGGCCTGCGCCTCCCGGAACTGCCCTTCACACTTCTGCCTCACCATGTCCATATATTGGGCACATGCCTCGCCGATGGTCATGGTGCAATGCACCGGCGAGGATGGCGCGGAGGAGGGGGTTGGTGCCGGATCGTCGACTACCATGTTCTCCATTGGGATGTCGTCGTCCTCCAGCTGCCTGCCGGCCAGCCAGTCGACAGCAATGGCTGCCATCTCCTTGTGGTCCGTCGTCCGCCCGTCTCGAAGAGCGCTGGAGCGCGAGGAAGCCATGGTGGGCAGTAGTGGTGTGGATAGGAGAGTAGGAACGGATGTGGATGACTGCGGCTATGGCCGACGCAACATTTTATATAGCAATGGTGGGCGGCGGAGGGACGGACATGTGGCGCCGGAGTAGCCGCCTCGGCAACCGCGTATCATTATTGTGGGCGGCACAAGGATGGACGGACGACACTTGTGTCGTTTGAAGGCGGAGCAATCACATGCACCGGGAAGCGGGGCGGGCGGCACTAACCATTTCGGGCGGAAAGCGCACGCGGGCGAGGGAGGCGGTCTGGGTTGGCCAGGGCAGTCAGACTCATGCTTGGCAGCAGGTCGGTCCAGCAACTGGACATGCTAGCTCGCCAGCTACCTCGCCGAGCTGAGCGACGACAATCAGATGATGGACGTAGCTTCCGACCAGGAGCCGGTGCCACTGTCCAAGCCGGTTCATGCCGTGTTCACCATAGAGCAGGTGCGGCCGCACTTCGACGCCCTAATGGCGGAAGAGCTACCAGCGCAGGAGGACCTGTCCTGCAACCTCCGTCTCCTCAACGAGCACCGGTGAACAAGCGAACGACAATGCCGTCGCGGACATGTGGCCCTATGATCCTGGCTTCCCGAATGAGCAGCGGGCGCTGTATCAGACCATCCGTAGGGCCCTCGAGGCCCTCTCCGTCGTCCTTCGAGTTGTTGCGCTCGCCGTGGCGCCGCCGTCTCGCGTTGTCAACATGGTCAACGAACATGAGGATGAGGAGATGACTTTACTTGGAGAGGATGATAGTGGGGACCCACCAGGGCCATAGCCGCACGTACGCAAGTGCCTCCTTATTAGTATATAAAACTATAAGTTTTTTTGCTTCCTCCTGGTTTCCAGACATCACGGTCCCACACCATTGTCAACCTATGTAGTCAATAAACAAGAGAATTGCACAAGAAGCGGCCGATAGCTGGGACTAAGCAGCTCGAGCAGTATTTGTGTTTTTGAGGTGTGAGTACTGCTGAGTTTTTCTTGAGCGATGTTAAGCCCAGATATTAATTTTGCTCCTCTGAACAACAACGAAAACATCGCTGCAGCTATTAACTGGGCAGGCTGTGGCCCATCTAGCCCAGGCCAGATATCCAGCCCAGATATTATTATTTTTCAAGCTGAAAATGGATAGCCCAGCTATAATTCTTTTTAGAAATACCTAGGCAAGGTCAAGTTGTTATTCTCCGCCCCATTGGGCTGCAAATCTTTCCTGGGAGGGATGCATTAGGCTTAACAAGAAAATGGGCTTTAAGAAATAATAAATGGGATGTAATTAAAAAAACTGGGCAGTAACTATAAAAAATGCACCAAACACGTAATTACTTTATAAAATATTATTTTTGGATATTGAAAATTTTAATTTCATTAATTGTTGTGAGCGCAATGTTTCGTTGGACTACGTAATATAAATTTATATTGAAATTGTATTTAATCTGACTAGAAATTTCGGGATAAAAATATTTCGGATCCCATCAAAATGTGGGAAATTTTATTGAAATCTGTTTTGAACGGTTGGTTGAAATGGGCTGTACTTTTAACAAACTGTAAATGGGCTGTAGTAAATTCCATTAGAATTCAAAAATTGGGTGCACATTCTTACAAATCTCAAATGGGCTATAAGTTCTCTGCCACACACTTGTGGCCTTACTAAGTTGACGCGTCCCCTAAAAAAAGAGTTGACACGTATGCAAGGCTTTGTCAACTTATAGTCAACACACGGTTCTAGTATCAGTGGCCGTTGGATGTCCATCCAACGGATGCCATGCTTCTTCTTCAATCTCAGATATTCTAGCTTCACCCGCCCAGAAAATGATTACTTCCCCTGACATCTGGGGCGCACCGTTTCGGAAGCTGACCTGTGGGCCTACTAAGTCGACACATACCAAGGGCTTTGTCAACTTAGTCAATATAAACGATTCTAGCTACAGTAATTGTACGATGTCCATCCAACGGCCGTCATGCTTCTTCAACCTCTGGTCTTCTTGCTCTAGCTACCCA
>LR738713.1:87229716-87252900 GCA_902687465.1 Secale cereale | reverse complement strand
TCCACTGCCGCGTCTTCCCCGGCTCCGCGTCGTCCCCTTACTAGGCCTCACCGTCGTCCACCGCAGTGGTGCTCTCGGTGCGGCGTGGTCAATGTGGTCAAGGAACGGCTTCCATCGGGCATGGACTGTACATGGAGAGGCTGATAGCTGCGTCCACGACGGCAGCAAGGAAGTGCCTCCTTATTACGCGGAAAATAATGATTCCTCCACCCGACAACAGGGACCCACCAGACGAGCCACCGTATTTCGCAAAAAAAAACATTCCACCCTGACAGCTGGGACCCATTGGACGGGCCACCGTATTGCGCGAATAAACTTTCCCCCCGCTGTGAGCTCGGACCCACTGGAATTGCCTCCTTATTACGCACAAAAAAATGAATACTCCCCTCCTGGTTGGGACCCACCTTGGTGGGAGGCTGACTTGTGGGCCTACTAAGTTGACGGGGATGGTGTGCTTTGTCAACTTAGTCAATATGAACGATTCTAGCTCTAGTGACTGTACGATGTCCATCTAACGACCATAGTGTTTCTTCAACCTCTGGTCTTGTTGCTCCAGCCGCCCAAAGCAGCGCCGGTCGTGTCGCATGCTCCAGCCTCCCGTGGCTGGCTGTGCTGCCGTGGAGGCCTCACCGCCCCTACTATTCCCACCGCTGGCCAACCCTCTAGTCACCCACACCCCCTATTATTCTGCGGCGACAGCAGCCTCACACCGCAGCGAACTAGTGAACCCTCGTACTCCTCTACGCGTGGGCATTTACTGCCGCGTCTTCCCCGGCTCCTCGTCGTCCCCTTCCTAGGTCTCACCGTCGTCCACCACCTTGGTGCTCTCGGCGCGGCGTGGTCAACATGGTCAAGGAAGGGCTTCCATCGGACGTGGACTGTACGTGGAGAGGCTGACAGCTGGGTCTACGACGGCAGCAAGGAAGTGCCTCCTTATTACGCGGAAAATAATGATTCCTCCACCTGATAGCAGGGACCCACTGGACGGGCCACTGTATTTCGTGAAAAAATGTTTCCCCCTCTATCTGCTTGGACCCACCGGACGGGCCACCGTATTGCGAGAAAAAACATTCACCCCGCTGTCAGGTCGGACCCACTAGAAGTGCCTCCTTGTCAGATTACGGGCTCCGCAAATCCAAGAAGTTCGAACATAGGGGCGTGAACGAAGATCTCTCCCACTCACATCTACCTAGCGTCTCGCCCTCGTCCGATGAAGAGATTCAAGCGAACAACAAGTAAAGCACACACAAGTTTACCCAGGTTCAGGCCACCTTGCGGTGTAAAACCCTACTTCCTGCTTTGGTGGATTAGCCTCAGGAGGGCTTGAGTATGAATGAGTACAGTGGTTCCTGGGCTCAGGAGGAGAGCTCAGGAGGATCTGGAGGCAAGAGTTCTTGCTCCCTTATGTGAGGGCAGAGTTTCTGGATCTGATCGACTTGAGTCCCCCCCATAGTGGAGATCCTACCTACTTATCTAGGCGGCCAGGGTCCTCTTTCCCCGAAATGTTTAGGCCGGAAGGAATCCCACAACGGCCACTTTGAGTGGGAACACAAGGACGTTCTTATCCTGAAAAAAGCGGTCTTCGCCTGCAAAAGGATGAGGCGGTGACGTGGTAGTGGGCGCGGTGGTGACATCCTCCCTATCGTCCTTACGGTCTTTAGTCTTGATGCACCAAAGGGGAAACCTTTGTCCCGCTCCTCAGGAATCTCCGCCTGCACTGTCTCCTTTGCACAAAAATGGCAACTGCGCCGCTGGCACGCGCTTGCACCGGCTGGCGCGGTGCGTCACTGCCTCCTCCTGAGCCAGGCTTTGCCTTGGATTCTCCACCCCTCCGGAACTACATAGCCGAGGCCGGTCCTGAGGGAGTCTTGATGTCGTTCTCCTCGTGAGGCCTAGCCCCCTCGCGAGGGTCTTGGGCAGCTGGTCGATCAGCTGGGCCATACCAGGCCGTGATAGGAGCGCGTCGCGGCCCGCAGATAGGCAATTCTAGGTACCCTGGTTCCCAGGACGCCGATGATATGTCTCCAACGTATCTATAATTTTTGATTGTTCTATGCTATTATTTATGAAGTCTTGGATGTTTAATGGGCTTTATCATTCACTTTTATATCATTTTTGGGACTAACCTACTAACCCAAAGGCCCAGTCCGGATTGCTGTTTTTTTGCCTATTTCAGGGTTTTGCGGAAAAGGAATATCAAACGGAGTCCAAACGGAATGAAACCTTCGCAGGAGATATTTTTGGAGAAAATCACGCGAGATAAACTTCGGGGCCAAGCCAGAGGACAGGGGGCCCATCCTCGAGGGTGGGGGGTGTGCCCCTTGCCTCGAGGGCAGGCCCGGTGGCCCATGGTGCCCCTCTTCCTCCTATATATATATGCCTACGTACCCCAGAAACTCCAGACGCAGAGAGAAAACCCTAATTCCACCACCGTTGCTGCTGTTCCCGTGGAGATCCCATCTTGGAGCCTGTTTCGGGAGGGGGATCCATCACGGAGGCCTTCATCATCATCATCATCGCCCTCACCATGAGTTGTCAGTAGTTTACCAAAGACCTTCGGGTCCATAGCTAGTATCTAGATGGCTTCTTCTCTCTCTCCGGATCTCAATACAAAGTTCTCCTCGGTCTTCGAGGAGATCTATTCGATGTAATCTCTTTTTGCGGTGTGTTTGTCGAGATCCGATGAATTGTGAGTTTATGATCAAGGTTATCTATGAAAGATATTTGGTTCTTCTCTGAACTTTTTATGTGTGCTCATAATATCCTTGCAAGTCTCTTTGAATTATTGGTTTGGTTTGGCCTACTAGATCTATAGTTCTTGCAATGGGAGAAGTGCTTGGCGTTGGGTTCAATCTTGCGGTGTCCGTTCCCAATGACAGTAGGGGCAGTAAGGCACGTATTGTATTGTTGCCATCGAGTATAAAAAGATGGGGTTTTCATCATATTGCTTGAGTTTATCCCTCTACATCATGTCATCTTGCTTAAAGTGTTACTCTGTTCGTATGAACTCAATACACTAGATGCATGCTAGATAGCGGTCGATGTGTGGAGTAATAGTAGTAGATGCAGGCAGGAGTCGGTCTACTTGTCTCGGACGTGATGCCTATATACAATGATCATGCCTAGATAGTCTCATAATTATTCGCTTTTCTATCAATTGCTCGACAGTAATTTGTTTACCCGCCGTAGAATATCGCTATCATGAGAGAAGCCACTAGAGAAAACTATGGCCCCCGGGTCTATCTCTATCATATTACTTTCCCGTTAATTTCTTCCACCGTTATTTATTTGCTTTCTTTACTTTCTGTTCCTATACCAAAAATACCAAAAATATAATTATCATCTCTATCAAATCTCACTATCGTAAGTGACCGTAAAGGGATTGACAACCTCTTATCACGTTGGCTGCGAAGTTCTTATTTGTTTGTGCAGGTGCGAGGGACTGGCGCATGGTCTCCTACTGGATTGATACCTTGGTTCTCAAAAACTGAGGGAAATACTTACGCTACTGTGCTGCATCTCCCTTTCCTCTTCGAGGGAATAGAACGCAAGCTCAAGAGGTACCAAGAAGAATTTCTGGCGCCGTTGCCGGGGCGGCTTACACAACAGTCATATACCAAGTACCTATCACAAACCCTTATCCTTCGCATTACATTTATTTGCCTCTCGTTTTCCTCTCCCCCACTTCACCTTTGCCGTTTTATTCGCCCTTCTTTCGCTGTGTGTTTCTCGTTCGTTTGCTTCTTGTTTGCTTATGTGTGTTTGCTTGCTTGCTTTTCATTATGGCTCTCCCTGTTAGTATTGACCCTCACCTCCAGAGGATGGAGGAGATTGAAAACAATGTTAGACATTATATGACTATACAATTTGAGCATAATGACTTTTTCAGAAGTGAGCTTAAAGAACAAAAAAAAATTATGGAATATATGAATAAAGACTTTGATGATATGTCTAAGGAATTTTATGGTTTGAAATCTCAGTTTGCTCATCTTGAGAACTTAATTGCTTAAATTTCCGATAAACAGTCCACCTTGATCAATAGGATGGCTGCCAAACAGAAAGAGCATGAAAATAAAGATGAAGATCTGAAAGTTATTGATGTATCTCCTATTGGATCCTTGTTTTCTAGTATTAATCATTATGAGAATAGGATTTGAGATGATTCTGCTTTAAGGTGTCCCAATGATTCAGAGTTTTTAGATCTTGATGCTAAAATTGCTAAAAGTGGGATTGAAGAGATTAAAACTTTGCATAGTGATGAACCCACTACTTTTGATTTCAAGGGATTCAATTATGATAATTGCTCTTTGATTGATTGTATTTCCTTGATGCAATCCGTGCTAAATTCTCCGCATGCTTATAGTCAAAATAAAGCTTTCACTAAACATATAGTTGATGCTTTGATGCAATCTTATGAAGAAAAACTTGAGTTGGAAGTTTCTATACCTAGAAAGATTTATGGTGAATGGGAACCTACTATAAAAATAAAAATAAAAGATCATGAATGCTATGCTTTGTGTGATTTGGGTGCTAGTGTTTCCACTATCCCAAAAGCTTTGTGTGATTTGTTAGGGTTTCATGAGCTTGATGATTGTTATTTAAATTTGCATCTTGCGGATTCCACTATTAAGAAACCTATGGGAAGAATTAATGATGTTCTTATTATTGCCAATAGGAATTATGTGCCCGTAGATTTCATTGTTCTTGATTTAGATTGCAATCCTTCATGTCCTATTATTCTTCGTAGACCTTTCCTTAGAACGATTGGTGCAATTATTGATATGAAGGAAGGAAATATTAGATTCCAATTTCCGTTAAGGAAAGGCATGGAACACTTTCGTAGGAAGAAAATCAAATTACCATATGAATTTATCATGAGAGCCACTTATGGATTGCCTTCCAAAGATGGCAATACCTAGATCTATCTTGTATCATGCCTAGCTAGGGGCGTAAAACGATAGCGCTTGTTGGGAGGCAACCCAATTTTATGTTTTTTTGATTTTGTTGCTGTTAGGGAATAAATATTGCATCTAGCCTCTGATTAGATGTGTTTTCATGTTTTTCTTAGTGTTTGTGCCAAGTAGAACCTTTGGTAAGACTTGCGTGAAGTTTATATGATCTTGCTGTGAAAAACAGAATCGTTAGCGCTCGCTAAAGTAGTCTTCAGATTTTACTGGAGCGTACTTTTTAGTTGATTCTTTTTGCTGCTGATTGGTAGAAAAATTGCGCAAATTTAACAATTTAGTTTGAAATTTTTGGAGTTCCATAAGTAGGCGAACCCAGCAGATTACTACAGACTGTTCTGTTTTTGACACATTCTGTTTTTCGTGTGTTGTTTGCTTATTCCGATGCATCTATGAGTAATATTGGAGGATATGAACCATAGAGAACTTGGAGTACAGTAGGTTTAACACCAATATAAACAATGAATGAATTCCTTGCTGTACCTTTGAGTGGTGGTTTGCTTTCTCTTACTAACGGAGCTCACGAGAAGTTTTGTCTAAGTTTTGTGTTGTGAAATTTTCAAGTTTTGAGTATTGCTTTGATGGATTATGGAACAAGGAGTAGCAAAGGCTTACGCTTGGGGATTCCCATGGCACCCCAAGTAAATTTAAGATAATCAAAAGCCTAAGCTTGGGGATGCCCCGGGAAGGCATCCCCTCTTTCGTCTTCATCCATCGGTAACTATACTTGGAGCTATATATTTATTCGCAACATGCTATGTGTTTTGCTTGGAGTGTCTTGTATAATTGGAGTCTTTGCTTGTTAGTTTGCCACAATCATCCTTGCTGGACACACCTATTTGAGAGAGTTAAATATGGCCTAGAAATTGTTAGAACACTCTATATGCTTCACTTATATCTTTTGAGTTGAGTAGTTTTTGCTCTAGTGCTTCACTTATATCTTTTAGAGCACGGTGGTGGTAATATTTTGTAGAAATTGTTGAACTCTCATGCCTCACTTAGATCTATTTGAGAGTCTATTAAAACAGCATGGTAAAGTCTTTAGGCTAAAGAAACTAGTCTTCACATGATAAACATCCAATGTCAATGTAGTAAAAAATTTCACATCAAGTGCATTGAGTAGAAAGAGATGTTGGATGCTTGATAAATGTTTTGAGACATGAGGATAGTGATATTAGAGTCATGCTAGTGGAGTAATTATGAAATTGAGAAATATTTGTGTTAAGGTTAGTGAATCCCGTAGCATGCACGTATGGTGAACCGTTGTGTGACTAAGTTAAAGCATGAGGTATTTGCAGAGTGTCAACCTTTGTGTGGAGGTCGGGGGCACGCGATGGTTAACTCCTACCAACCTCCCCCCTAGGGGTATGCGTTGATTGCTTTGTTTTGATGACTCGTAGATTTTTGCAATAAGTATATGAGTTCTTATGACTAATGTTGAGTCCATGGATTATATGCACTCTCACCCTTCCACCATTGATAGCCTCTCTTGTACCGCGCAACTTTCGCCGGTGCCATAAACCCACTTTATATCCTTCCTCAAAACAACCACCATATTGTTCCTCAGAACAGCCACCATACCTACCTATCATGGCATTTCCATAGCCATTCCGAGATATATTGCCATGTAACTCTCCACCGTTCCGTTTATATGACACGCATTATATTGTCATATTGCCATTGCATGATCATGTAGTTGACATCGTATTTGTGGCAAGGCCACCATGCATAATTTTTATACATGTCACTCTTGTTTCATTGCACATACCGGTACACCACCAGAGGCATTCATATAGAGTCATACTTTGTTGTTGTAGTATCGAGTTGTAATCTTGTGTTGTAATGAAAGTGTGATGATCATCATTTATAGAGCATTGTCCCATGGGAGGAAAGGCTGAATCTATAAAGCCCCTCAAAAAAAGAAAAAAAAAGGCCAAAGAAAAAAAAAGAAAGGCCCAACAAAAAGAAAAAAAAGAAAAAGGGACAATTGCTACTATCTTTTTCCACACTTGTGCTTCAAAGTAGCACCATGTTCTTCATTGTAGAGAGTCTCATGCTTAGTCACTTTCATATACTCTTGGGAATTTTCGTTATAGAACTTGGCTTGTATATTCCAACGATGGGCTTCCTCAAATTCCCTAGGTCTTCGTGAGCAAGCAAGTTGGATGCACACCCACTAGTTTCTTTTGTTGAGGTTTCATTCATATTTAGTTCTAGTGCATCCCTTGCATGGCAATCCCTACTCATTCACATTGATATCTATTGATGAGCATCTCCATAGCCCGTTCATACGCCTAGTCGATGCGAGATTATCTCCCTCTCTTTGTCTTCTCCACAACCACCTCTATTCCACCCATAGTGCTATATCCATGGCTCACGCTCATGTATTGTGTGGAAGTTGAAAGGTTTGAAAAGATAGAGCATGAAAACAAATGCTTGGCTCAAATCGGGGTTGTGCATGATATGAATATTTTGTGTGATAGCAAGGGAGCATAGCCAACACTATATGATTTTGTAGGGATAACATTCTTTAGCCATAGTATTTTGAGAAGACGTGATTGCTTTGTTAGTATTGCTTGAAGTATTGTTATTTCTTATGTCAATATAGACTTTTATCTTGAATTCTTCAGATCTGAACATTCATGCCACAATTAAGAGAATTACATTGGAAAACTATATTGGTTAGCATTCCACATAAAAAAAAAATTCTTTATCATTTACCTACTCGAGGACGAGAAGGAATTAAGCTTGGGGATGCTTGATACGTCTCCAATGTATCTATAATTTTTTTATTGTTCCATGCTATTATTTATGAAGTCTTGGATGTTTAATGGGCTTTATCATTCACTTTTATATCATTTTTGGGACTAACCTACTAACCCAAAGGCCCAGTCCAGATTGCTGTTTTTTGCCTATTTCAGGGTTTTGCAGAAAAGGAATATCAAACGGAGTCCAAACGGAATGAAACCTTCACAGGAGATATTTTTGGAGAAAATCATGCGAGATAAACTTCGGGGCCAATCCAGAGGACAGGGGGCCCACCCTCGAGGGTGGGGGGCGCGCCCCCCTTCCCAGGGCGTGCCCCCCTGCCTCGAGGGCAGGCCCGATGGCCCCTGGTGCCCCTCTTCCTCCTCTATATGCCTACGTACCCTAGAAACTCCAGGCGCAGAGAGAAAACCATAATTCCACCGCTGTAGCTGTTGTTCCCGTGGAGATCCCATCTTGGAGCCTGTTCCAGGAGGGGGATCCATCACGGAGGCCTTCATCATCATCATCATCGCCCTCACCATGAGTTGTGAGTAGTTTATTACAGACCTTCGGGTCCATAGCTAGTATTTAGATGGCTTATTCTCTCTCTCCGGATCTCAATACAAAGTTCCCCTCGGTCTTCGAGGAGATCTATTTGATGTAATCTCTTTTTGCGGTGTGTTTGTCGAGATCTGATGAATTGTGAGTTTATGATCAAGGTTATCTATGAAAGATATTTGGTTCTTCTCTGAACTTTTTATGTGTGCTCATAATATCCTTGCAAGTCTCTTGGAATTATTGGTCTGGTTTAGCCTACTAGATCTATAGTTTTTGCATTGGGAGAAGTGCTTGGCTTTGGGTTCAATCTTGCGGTGTCAGTTCCCAATGACAGTAGGGGCAGCAAGGCACGTATTGTATTGTTTCCATCGCAGGATAAAAAGATGGGGTTTTCATCATATTGCTTGAGTTTATCCCTCTACATCATGTCATCTTGCTTAAGACGTTACTCTGTTCGTATGAACTCAATACACTAGATGCATGCTGGATAGCGGTCGATGTGTGGAGTAATAGTAGTAGATGCAGGAAGGAGTCGGTCTACTTGTCTCGGACGTGATGCCTATATACAATGATCATGCCTAGATAGTCTCATAATTACTCGCTTTTCTATCAATTGCTTGACAGTAATTTGTTTACCCACCATAGAATATCGCTATCATGAGGGAAGCCACTAGAGAAAACTATGGCCCCCGGGTCTATCTTTATCATATTACTTTCCCGTTAATTTCTGCCGTCGTTATTTATTTGCTTTCTTTACTTTCTGTTCCTATACCAAAAATACCAAAAATATAATTATCATCTCTATCAGATCTCACTATCGTAAGTGACCATAAAGGGATTGACAAGCCCTTATCGTGTTGGCTCCGAAGTTCTTATTTGTTTGTGCAGGTGCGAGGGACTGGCGCATGGTCTCCTACTGGATTGATACCTTGGTTCTTAAAAACTGAGGGAAATACTTACGGTACTGTGCGGCATCTCCCTTTCCACTTCGAGGGAATACAACACAAGCTCAAGAGGTAGCAGCCGACAGTAGCCCCCGGGCCCAAGGCGCGTGCGGAGTTAGCTTCGGGGTGAAGCCTTAGTCGAGGAAGGAGCGCCGCGAGCCCCAAAAAGGCTGCAGGCCAGGCTGGCGCGCGACGGTTGGATGGGACGTGGGCGACTCTGCTTCCCACGCGGTCTCGGCAACCGTGTAACTTGACAAAAGGGGGCTATCTTTGCTACAGAGGAGTTATCGCCTCCCTTCCTTCTTGCTTAGATCCCCTTCTCCTTCGCCTCCGACCTTCCTAAGTCGCCTGCATCCTCCGGCACCTCAGCAATGGCGAAGATAAGCAAGGGTGCCGCGCAGGCGTCCGGATCTGCTTCTTCCCTTGAGGCGGCGCTCGAGGAGTCCGCCATCACCGACGAGGGGGACTACTCGGAGGTCCAACCTTTCTTGTCGAGCGTCCACAACGAGCATGGACCAACAAAGATTTGGGTCGGATCCACCGCGGCGCGGATCTTGCCGAAGTCCTGCTACTTCTTCTTCCTCCATAGCATCTCCATCGGGCTCGTGCCGCCCTTCTCAGAATTCTTCTAAGACATCCCGAACCATTACCAGGTGCACGCTCTCCACATCCAGCCTCGCTCCATCTTCGTCCTGTCGGTCTTCGCCTTTTATTGCGAGGCGCTTGTGGGGGTGAAACCGACTGTCTTCCTCTTCCGCCACTTCTTCTCCATGCGGCGGTACGACGAGGGTCCGTGCTCAGGCTGTGTCTCCTTCGTCTTCCAGCACCAGGGTTGCCGGCTGATGATAGTCGGGAAGAAGATAAACTCCCATAGGAAGAGGTGGGTCTATCTGGATGCCCAGCGCATTCATCCGCTGCTGGCGCTGCCTACCGCCCGTCCGGCGAAACGCGCCGGCTGGAGCTACGCAAAGCTTGCCGACCCCCTTGCCGATCCTGTCTTGGCAAGGATCGAAGCTGACCTGGGCTCGAGGCTTTAAGGGCTCCAGATCGTGAAGGAGTTCCTGAGGCAGCGTCTGGCGCCGCTCCAGGCACACTCGCGTCCCATGTGGGAGCTGACGGGGAATGACGACAGGCTCTGGCTGCGCACGGGGACGCTGGCCGAGGCCGACGTGGACCTTGCCTCAGTCACTCTCCTGGGGATGGTTCCTGATGACCTCTCGGGGGCCCACCTGTCGCTGTACAGCCATCCTGACAAGGCCGAGCTGCTGAAGGCCGTGTCAGGTTTCGGGGTGCCCATGGCTCCTCCGCCCACGGTTGACTTGCCCTCTGGTGCCGACGATGGGAGCGACAAGGAGGACTCGGAGGAGACCCTGGGCGATGAGGACCGGTTTGACGAGGGGGACTCCTCCGAGGCGTCCGCTGAAGAAGTGGCATCAGGCGCAGGTGCTACCGGACGGCCCCAGGCGACCACTCCGCGTCGATCCGGACGCGCTGCGTCCAGGGGGAGCAATGCGGCGACCCCGCCGAGCAGTGCCATGCCAGCAAAACTGGCGACCACGGCTGTGCCCAAGTCCGTGGCCTCGCACCTTGCCAAGATCCGGACTACCGGCACGCCCGTAGCGCCAGCGGCCGCGGCCGACCTGCTGATAAAGAGGAGGGCGCGCCTCGCCTCCGATGAGTAAGTGTGCAATCTCCTGTTATCCCTCGGTCGCTATGTTCCCGACATACTTCTCTTGGCGTAGCAGTCTGGGTGGCGTGATGAAGAAGGTGAAGGGGGAGGTCACGTCGCGGTACCCCGCTCCACCTGCCGCTGCTGTGGCCACGAAGAAGGGTGCCACAGCTTTGCGCGCTTCGGCCAGCTGGGCCACCGACCACGTGGCGGCGGCGTCGCCTGAGGGCGTCGTTGCTATTTGCGAGGAAGCAGCAGCTCCCGCTCTGGCTGCTCCAGCGAGGGGAGCCGGAGCCCCCGAGCCCCTAGTCGAGCAGCCGGTCTCGTTGGCGCCCATCGGCTAGCCGATGCAGCCTGGCCCTGAGACCTTGGAGGCCGCCTCCGGTGCGCTGGGTCGGCTCCGTGCTGAACTTCAGGATGGTGATGGCCGCGCGATGGAAGGACGCCTGGGCCTGATCTCTGGGTGGCTCCTGGCAGACGAGTCTATGCGGGCCTCTTGGAGCCAGGCCTCAGCGGTTGCCGCCAAGGGTCAAGTGGAAGCCGCGGCAGCCACGTGGGCACGCGACGCCGTGCGAGCCGACGCTGCGTCCTTCGAGAAGCGCTGCCACAAGGCGAAGAGCGATCTGGAGGCCCATCGCGAGGAAGGCGCCAGGCGCGCCCTGGAGCTTGAAAGGTTGGAGAAGGAGCTCAAGGCGCAGAAGGCTGAGACGTTCCGGCTGTAGCAGGAGCAGCTCGCTGAACGCGCGAGCCTGGAAAAGCTGAAGGCTGAGGCCGAGCAGGCCAGGGCAACCCAAACTGCGTGCGAGAAGGAAGACGCCCTTGCGGCTTCGGTGGCGGTGAGTTGCGAGGCCCTCGCCGCCTTCGAGCTCGAGGCCCGTACGGCACTGCGGGCTGCTTATGGGGAAGGGTTCGAGAAGCCACCGGCCGCCCCGGACGGTGGCCCCGCCGGGCTCCTTGCCACGCTTGTGAAGTCCCTGCGCGAGGTTGCGGCCGCAATTGGCTAGTTAGCAGACGTCGAAAGCCGAACGCTCCTTAGCTTGGCCCTGACGCAGGTGTGCAGCCACCTAAGTCTCTGTGATCCCGGTCTTGACCTGGCCTCGCTGTCCGAGCCTGTGACCGCGAGTATAGAGAGCGCGGCTGCTAAGGCCCTGGAGGCGAAGGTCAAGGAACTGGTGGAGGCGTTCCTCCAAGTCGCTGCTGCCGCGGCCGAGGAGGCGGAGACTGGTGATGACACGCTGGGTGATGCCTGACCTATTCCTGTCCAGATGAGAGAAGTGCAATTGCCTGGGGGAGGCGTAAGAACTCGCTTGAATTTGAAGGACTTGGTATTATTGTAATAACTAGATTGAACTTGATGATTTCCATGCTTGCTTCCTTTCATGTTTGCTTAGGTGCTCTGTGTCGGCAGGGCCCATCCCCGCGCATACCTCGATCGCCATTGAGCCCTCTGGCTACGTGGCTAGTGAGGCCCCTGGGCCGCGATGCCCAGGGGTCCCTCTTGACGTTTAAGCGATCCCGTTTTGCGTTCTGCGTCAGAAGGGCCCAGCCCCGTGCATACCTCGACCGCCGTTGAGCACCGGGCTCAAGGAGTGAGGGGCTATGTGACTAGTGAGGCCCGTGGGTTGCGATGCCCAGGGGTCCCCCTTGACATACGAACGACTCTCATGAGCGAGAACGAGCACCATACCTTGCACACGAGCCTTCGCCTAGGATGGAGGCGCGAGAAACCTAGGTGTCTGAGCACCTGGTAGGGTGGCGTCTGCCAGGCGTGGCCTGAGCATAGCCCCCGTGCCTAGCCCCCCTCGCGACACCTATCCAAGGAGAAGATGTGAGCATCATGAGCTGAAAAGCTCCCTGAGGTTGGTGCGACCGCTGGGCCCCCCCTCAGTTGTTTATAACTAGCGCAGAGTGTGGGCATAACCGCGCCTCGGTCGTAGCGGCTAGCGCGGAGCTTGGTGTAACACCCCAAAATTTTTGCCCTTGTTTCAGTGATGAGAATTTGACCAGGAGTTTCAATTTCTTCTTTTTCTGGGTTTTCTTTGATTTTCGGAATCTCCCTTCTCTTGTTGTTATGGAGTTTTACCCCAGTGCAAAGTTCTTGGTATGTTGTTTGGACTTAATTGCCCTAACCAAGTATGACAACTTCCCTTTCAATAGGTTCTTTTGCATTATTATTTTTTCTCCTTAAGTTATATTAATTAAAGGGATTTCCTTCTCCTTTATAGTCCCTTTTTCACTACAACCCTTTGATGGAATTATCCAAAAATTCCACCAAAATTCAAGGATGTCAGGTGAAGCCCCTACATCATTTTCATGCAAAAACCCTTGGGCACTCTTTGGAAAAAATTGAGCAAACATCCTCTTTTGCTCTCTGGTCCAGTTTTTCACTTTCTACTGCAGCCCTATTCTAACTTGCTCCATTGGCCATGAGCTTTTTCCAACTTGTAGCCCTTCCTGCAAAACCCTTAAGTCCAGGAGATTGGAGCAATTGGATCAATTTTGGTCCATGAAATTATGCCCTTCTCTTTCTGTCCAGAACTAGAGTCTTGCAAAACTTACACTATCAAGTTTCTCAAAATGACCAACTGACCTTACCACTCTCCTTAACACCCAAAGAGAACCCAACCTGAAGTTTTTGGCCACCCCAAGAAATGCCTAGAGGCTTCTGGCATTTTGTGAAACACCTTGCATGCATGGTCAGTTTTGACATAGTTTCTGGTTTGTGCAATGGACCAGCTTGCTTTGCCTATAAAGTATGTCCACTAAGTTCCTAGCTAACCCTAATCCAAGCCTGCTAAAGCCCAGCCTTCCCTATGCCCTCTAGAACGCGCTGGCATTTCATCGAGCACCTGGTGCGCGTGCGCTGGGCGCGCCCAGAGCATGCGTTTTGCACGTGCGTGCGCCGAGCCGCCGCGTCGCGCCCCTGGCCCCAGCTTGCCCGCAGAGCCACGCCCGGCCTCATCCACACACCAGAACGCTCCAAGCCACCCCTAGAACTCCATAGCGCCTTCGCCAGAGCTCATTTGGTGGCACGCCGTCGGTCACAGTGGACCTCTGCCATGGTCGGCACCGCCCAAGCCACACGCGCTCGCCAGCTGCCCCCTGGAGCAGTGCGAGTTCATCCGCAAGCTCATCCGCAAGCGCTCGTCGCCGCCACGTCCCCCTGCGGCTACAGAATGGTAGTCGCCGGCGATCTTATCCACCGTCGCCGCGAACTATCATGGCCACGCTATTTAAGGAGCCCCCGAGCTCGTCTGAGCCCTCAAGCAACCTCAAGCCACTCCCATGGAGCTCTCCTGGACCGCAATCGCCAGGAGGAGGCCGTCTTCTCAGTCTCTGATCAGCTCGGCCGCCGCTACATTCTGGTCCGTTCCGGCGCATCCAGAGCCTCCCCTGCCCTCCCAACTCCACCGTTCGACTCCACGTGACCGTGCGGAACTGCCCAGCATCTCAACCGCAGCCAGGAACCACCACAGGCTAAACCTCCAAATCCACCGAAGCCTTCTCCGCCACGAAGCTCACCGCCGGCGACTCCCTCCAACTCAGGCGACCCAACGACCACCGGGAGGACCGCCCCGGTCTGGCGGATCCATTCCTGCCCTCGGATTCCCTCGAGGGGCCTCCGTTCGCCGGCGACGATCGCCGGAGTCCCGCCTCCGTTCGGGCAAAGGAAGAGGAGGGAGAGACGACTGGTCAGACCTGACCAGTGGGCCCCGTGGACCCACTGTCAGTGACACAGCCCCGCCTCCATGCGTTTTAAGTGAAGGCGTAAACTCCCAAGTACGTCTCCCCGCATCGAATACGCTTTCTTTTCGAAACGTTTTCTTTTCTGTTTTAATTTTAAAAACAGAGTTTGACTGAAACTTTGACTGTCTTTATCTTTTAAAGTATAGATCCAAATGAATTGATTCTTTTTCTGCTGTTCCTCAAATTTGGTCTAGTTTATTTTCATATTTATTTGAAAAATTTCCAGACAACTTTTTTGTGCTGTTTTGATTCTATGTATTAATTTCATATTCTTTCTATTAGGATTTTTGAAGAGGGAGAAAACTTCCAAAAGTTTTGGAATGCATTTCTCCTCCCCTCTACTTGAAGGCAAGCACTTTTGAACCCTGGTCTAATGCATGTGGTTGTGGTTGATGCAATCACAACGATGCGGACACATTCATTTTTCTTGCTTATATAATGATATGAACACACCCATGAGTGGATGAGGTAGACCCCTCGCTGTGAATTAATAGTATGCAAGATGGTGATCCCCTCGTGTGCCTTCCATGCCTAATGGAAGAAAGCCGTAAAGATCGTTGTCTTGTGTAGACACGGGCTTGTCGGGACGGTGGAGTCCGGTACGGCTTGGTGAGACATGACATATGGTGATCCCAACCGTTGTTGTGGAATATGTCGATTATGCAAAACATACAAGTGATGTTGAAACCTCCTGAGTCGACCGTAGATCGAGTCTTGTTCCAGTAACCCCCATACTCATTTCGTACTACCACTTGTCCCTGCTACAGGTAGGGTACGGTTCAGTAAATTGTTGACCCCTGTTCTAGCACACACCGTACAGAGAGGCCATGGTGGAAGATACCGGTTGCATCCGGTAGGCATGCCACCTGGTCCGGGGGCATGGGTGTTTCGGTTGAAGCCGAAGGGGATAGCTTCCCCAGTTTGTGCGCGTTATAAATTTTGTGATCCCATGCTATTCGAGGTTGTAGCCTCCCCACTTAGAGTTTGGCTTGACAAGTGTCGTGGGTGATTCCAGACACCAGTAAGTTAGGCTGATGTGTGCGGCCAAATGTGTTTTCAAACTAAAAGACCGTAGACGGAATTAGTCCAGAGGGACTAAAGGAATCCGTTATTCGTGGGTAAAGAGTACACCCTCTGCAGAGATTAAATCTATTCGAATAGCCGTGCCCCTGGGTTAGGACTACAGTCTGGGAAGGGTCAAGTGTCGGTCTTAGCGTCGGTCTTCGGAGGAGAAAACTGCTAAAACCAGAACATTGATTATGATGTGTGGCATATGGTGACATTGATTATTATTGTGAACTAACCATTTGCATTATTTAAATTAATGAGTATCCCTGGGATGGTTCTACCTCCTAGATATTCACTGTCATCCATTTTCTTTATAAGCCCTTTATGTGATGTCGCTCAGACGTCCGACTGTGGCATTTTGTTATTTACTTTTCTTTATAAGCCCTTTATGTGATGTCGCTCAGACGTCCGACTGTGGCATTTTGTTATTTACTTTTCTTTATAAGCCCTTTATGTGATGTCGCTCAGACGTCCGACTGTGGCATTTTGTTATTTACTTCTCCTTATAAGCCCTTTATGTGGTGTCGCTCAGACGCCCGACTGTGGCATAATCGTTTATTTATTTTATTTTCACTCCCTGATGGCATATGCATTTTTATACAAATGACCTACTGAAAATATGGACTGTCACATCACAATTAACATCGTGATTCATCTTATATTTTCGAACATGATTTTATCTCACCCGTGTTCAAAATATTTGCGAGTACATTCAAAGTACTCACAGGCTTGCCCCTGGTTATTGTCTTGACCAGATATCTTACTTGGAGAGGAGCGTTGCGACGACTACCCGGAACCTATACAACAGTGATAGCAGCCTCGCGAAGATAGGAGTTAACCTGGTCAGCAGTTCCCGTGGGAAATGGAGTTCCACAGACGCCGACGAATCACCGACAGCTTCCGCCATCAGCCACTAGAAACCTTGTGTTGTACTTCAAGGCCAGAATGGTATTGTACTACATATTTGTACCTTTGCTTGGAAATTTCTGTATCAAGTGGTGCCTCATCAGCTAACAGTAATCCTGGGGCTGGTGAGCACAAGGGCCATATTTGGGAATTTAATAACCCCGAAATTCCGGTCTTGACAACCTTGGTATCAGAGCCAGGCTGACCATTGGCTAATCCTATCTTAGCCAGGTCAAAAACCTAGGTTAATCCCCCACCAGACCATATCCTAACCTCAGCCAAGCTTCTCGCGTAAGATACCCACACAGTGGGCCGACACCTTTTGTAGCCGGTGCCCAACCTATCAGTTTAGCCTGTCGATCACCCGCTAGTGACCGACGCCTAAAAAGTATCCCCCCCGCAAGCGTGCGAAGGAAGACTCCGCCCTTTCCTATAAGTAGGGCACGCTAGCCCCAAACCCAGCACAACACATCCTCTACCCTAGACCGAGCTAAAATGCCAGGACCCATTGTCCACAATGAAACCACAGCAACCAACCTTGGAGGTTTTGTGACCGTGCTCGCAAACCTCACCCGCCGTGCCTTTGCGTTAGAAGAGCCCCCGGAATATGTTGTGTACCAAGAATCCATGGGTGATGAAAGCCGTCAATTCTGGGCCACTGTACACATCTACGGTAGGGGTCTGTCGCCAGAACGCCCCTACAAGTTCACCGGAAGGACAACTTCCTTTGAGCCGCAAGCTATCCAACTAGCTGCTCGAGAGGCTATAGTTCAACTCCGGCACTTGTCGCTCAGAGTTAATTGTCGCTCATTCTACTACAATCCCAGCCGTGACGGATATGGTAGGCCTCCCCGAGTTGCGAGCGGAGACCACGAGACAGATCCTGCAATATTGCATCTGGTACGCTATGTTAGTGTTCTAGAGGAACTATTCGATCAAATCACTCTTGATCTGATCGCAGCTCGTGGGGAACTGCTTCGCCGAGCCCCGGCAAGAGGAGGAGACGAGTCCGGCACCGACAACCCAGTCGTTTTGTTCGGACTACCAATCGAGTCCTTGAGGCCTGCCTCGGTCATTGACGAAAATGCCTTGGTGTCTCCAGAGGTGATGCGACGCCTGTTTGGCGCGCGCTCCAACGGGATTGTGGCCAACAATCCCCGCGAGGGACATCATCACTGCCCCGACCCTACAGCCCCTCAGCCACCTCCAACCAACACCGACAGTGAAGCCCTTGGAGAAGCTTCGGCGTCCACAAGGCAAGGCCGCTTGGATATAAACGAGGTTGATTAAATCACCCGAGTAGTACCAAGCCGTATCTTGTCCACACCCCGTGGTGATGTAACCTGTATTCCTATATGTATATACAGTTTACTTTTGATCTCTTATCTCTATAGCATCCGTGCACAGTTATGTCAGTGTACGAATGCATATTTTCCGGGTGTGACTTCCAAATCACCTCACCATCAACCCCTACAGTAAATGCGTCACGTTGCGAGACGTGAGTATCTGTAGCATTGACCCCGACCCCGTAAAGCGAAACCGACAAAATAGATGCCCCTCACCATGATTCTATAAACCAGCCCGGTTGCTATATAAAAGGCCACACCGTGACCTTGCCAAGCGTCCCTCACCTGGTGCACTACCCTCACAACCATTTCCTTCGCCATGCCGATCCCTAGTATTTATCTGAGAACCCCAGATGCATCCCCAGGTAGTTTCGTGAAGATATTGTGGGATTTTACCTACAGTACCATGAGCGCTACCCGTCCACCCCAGTGTGAGCTTCTCAAATCGAGGATCACACCATCCACCTCGAAATATTGGGCAGTGGTACACATCCCTCCCGCAAACCCAAACGAAGACCCCACCGAAGTTTCCTTCATGGGGAAATCCATGCCAACTCCTCAGATGGCCATAGAGGCTGCCTCTTATGAGGCAATCGCTCGCCTTCGATTCGCGGTGCCCTATGCCAGCGAACGGGGGTATTATTACTTTCCGAGCCGTGCAGCGCCCGGAGAAGCATCAACTTTTCCTGGTGGGCGAATTGTGAGAGACCCAGTACTAGCCAACCTTGCGCAGTATGTCATCGCGCAAGAGCGTTTGACCCAGCGGATAATGGGCTATCTCCAGAGCCTCGCCGATTTAAATCCTCGAATCGCCATCGGCAGACCACTGAGGCCCGGGCAGGAGAAGCACATTCATCGACTAGTCAACCCGCTCCCGCCGATAGAAGAAGAGTGTCCCCCAGCACCAGAGACCTTTTCCCAGGACCCTCTCCATTTACAATTTATGTTTTAGACGTCACTTCTATGATAATTATCCCAGCATCTACTTATGAGTTGTAAGCGGTGTATCGTATTAAATAATTAATTTCAAGTTATGCAGTAGTTCCACTGCTAATAATTCTTATTTTTAATTAATTTTTGGCACTAAGTAAAAACCTGGAGTGAGTCTTCATTTGTTTTTCCTCCCTAAGTTGTTACATCGTGTACCTCTGCATGACGTGAATATTTTATTATCTCGCGCAACACCGCAACAACAACATTACAACTCCGGCCACTCCACACAGCACACTAAGTTGCTAGTCCGCGTACACCTGCTTCATCTAATTGGCCACTTCTCTAGCACACCACAGTCTCTTGATGAGAAACTCGTGGGAGTTTATTCAAGCACTAGTTGCCTTCTGCGCACTAACCACCGTTAGCACCCGACGCTCACGCCTAATCCTTGTGATCGCCGCCGCCGCGAAGAGCTAGCACCCGAGCCACAGCATCAAGACGATCGCCGAGGATCATCGCACACAAGAGCGCGGATACCCCCAGCAATGCCGCCAACCCCACGCACACTAGGACCATGCACCAGTCTTGCATCACCTTCGCCATTAGAGCCTCACCCGAGCTCCTGCAAACACAAATGGAGGAGAGGGTGGAAGAAGAAGAAACGGGGCCACGTGAGAGGAGGAAGAAGGAGCACCTCGGTCGTTTTATAGCTCGAGATCGGTGTACGGTGGGCGGAGTCCACCAGCGCCGCTCGTCGCTCGACCGCCGGTGTTCGGAGGCGAATCCGCGACCAGTGCCGATAGCACGCTGGCCCGCGAGGTGAGTGCACGCCGCACCGGCAGCTAGCGCGCCGCGCACTACGGCAGTACGACCTAGATGCCCTACGAGCTAGCCGTCGCCCGTGGAGAAAGCACGGGAAAGCGCGCAGTAGAGAGGAGAAGAGAGAACCAGAGGTAGAAGAAGAGACTAACAGTGGGCCTAGGGCCCACCTGTCAGCCAGTGAGAGCCCTGTGCTCTTGGGTGCAACCAGCGTATTTTAAAATTTAGAAATATTATCTCTAAATTTACTATAGCCCGTGGTAGAAATATCTCGTTTTCCACGACCGTAGATTTTTCCATGCAGCGCCAGTGTTTCACACTGCAGTTTACACCACTTATTGCCCATGCACTGTAGTGGCATTTATTTGCATTAGCAGAGCGGTTAACTTTGGTAATATCTTTTGTGGCAATAGAAGATCTTTTTATAGCAACCCTTAGCAAATCTCGAGGACGAGATTTTTCTTAAGGGGGGTGGTGTTGTAACACCCCAACAATTTTGCCCTTGTTTCAGTGATGAAAATTTGACCAGGAGTTTCAATTTCTTCTTTTTCTGGGTTTTCTTTGATTTTCAGAATCTCCCATCTCTTGTTGTTATGGAGTTTTACCCCAGTGTAAAGTTCTTGGTATATGTTGTTTGGACTTAATTGCCCTAACCAAGTATGACAACTTCCCTTTCAATAGGTTCTTTTGCATTATTATTTTCTCTCCTTAAGTTATATTAATTAAAGGGATTTCCTTCTACTTTAAAGTCCCTTTTTCACTACAACCCTTTGATGGAATTATCCAAAAATCCACCAAAATTCCGGGATGTCAGGTGAAGCCCCTACATCACTTTCATGCAAAACCCTTGGGCACTCTTTGGAAAAAATTGAGCAAACATCCTCTTTGGCTCTCTAGTCCAGTTTGTCACTTTCTACGGCAACCCTATTCTAACTTGCTCCATTGGCCATCAGCTTTTTCCAACTTGTAGCCCTTCCTGCAAAACCCTTAAGTCCAGGAGATTGGAGCAATTGGATCAATTTTGGTCCATGAAATTATGCCTTCTCTTTCTGTCCAGAACTGGAGTCTTGCAAAACTTACACTATCAAGTTTCTTAAAATGACCAACTGACCTTACCACTCTCCTTAACACCCAAAGAGAACCCAACCTGAAGTTTTTGGCCACCCCAAGAAATGCCTAGAGGCTTCTGGCATTTTGTCAAACACCTTGCATGCATGGTCAGTTTTGACATAGTTTCTGGTTTGTGCAATGGACCAGCTTGCTTTGCCTATAAAGTATGTCCACTAAGTTCCTAGCTAACCCTAATCCAGGCCTGCTAAAGCACAGCCTCCCCCATGCCCTCTAGAACGCGCTGGCATTTCATCGAGCACCTAGTGCGCGTGCGCTGGGCGCGCCCAGAGCGTGCGTTTTGCACATGCGTGCGCCGAGCCGCCGCGTCGCGCCCCTGGCCCCAGCTTGCCTGCAGAGCCACACCCGGCCTCATCCACACACCAGAACGCTCCAAGCCACCCCTGGAACTCCACAGCGCCTTCGCCAGAGCTCATTTGGCGGCACGCCGGCGGTCACAGTGGACCTCTGCCGTGGTCGACACAGCCCAAGCCACATGCGCTCGCCAGCTGCCCGCTGGAGCAGTGCGAGTTCATCCGCAAGCTCGTCCGCAAGCGCTCGTTGCCGCCACGTCCCCGTGCGGCTACAGAATGGCAGTCGCCGGCGATCTTATCCACGGCCGCCGCGAACCGTCATGGCCATGCTTTTTAAGGAGTCCCCGAGCTCGTCTGAGCCCTCAGGCAACCTCAGGCCACTCTCATGGAGCTCTCCTGGACCGCAATCGCCAGGAGGAGGCCGTCTTCTCAGTCTCTGGTCAGCTCGGCCGCCGCTGCATTCCGGTCCGTTCCGGCGCATCCAGAGCCTCCCCTGCCCTCCCAACTCCACCGTTCGACTCCACGTGACCGTGCGGAACTGCCCAGCATCTCAACCGCAGCCAGGAACCACCACAGGCTAAACTCCCAAATCCACCGAAGCCTTCTCCGCCGCGGAGCTCGCTGCCGGCGACTCCCTCCAACTCAGGCGACCCAACGATCACCGGGAGGACCGCCCCGGTCTGGCGGATCCATTCCTGCCCTCGGATTGCCTTGAGGGGCCTCCGTTCGCCGGCGACGATCGCCGGAGTCCCGCCTCCGTTCGGGCAAAGGAAGAGGAGGGAGAGACGACTGGTCAAACCTGACCAGTGGGCCCCGTGGACCCCCTGTCAGTGACACAGCCCCGCAACCACGCGTTTTAAGTGAAGGCATAAACTCCCAAGTACGTCTCCCCGCATCGAATACGCTTTCTTTTCGAAACGTTTTCTTTTCTGTTTTAATTTTAAAAATAGAGTTTGACTGAAACTTTGACTGGCTTTATCTTTGAAAGTATAGATCCAAATGAATTGATTCTTTTTCTGCTGTTCCTCAAATTTGGTCTAGTTTATTTTCATATTTATTGAAAATTTTCCAGACAACTTTTTTGTGCTGTTTTGATTCTATGTATTAATTTCATATTCTTTCTATTAGGATTTTTGAAGAGGGAGACTACTTCCAAAAGTTTTGGAATGCATTTCTCCTCCCCTCTACTTGAAGGCAAGCACTTTTGAACCCTGGTCTAATGCATGTGGTTGTTGTTGATGCAATCACAATGATGCGGACGCATTCATTTTTCTTGCTTATATAATGATATGAACATACCCATGAGTGCATGAGGTAGACCCCTCACTGTGAATTAATAGTATGCAAGACGGTGATCCCCTCGTGTGCCTTCCATGCCTAACGGAAGAAAGCCGTAAAGGTCGTTGTCTTGTGTAGACACGAGCTTGTCGGGACGGTGGAGTCCGGTACGGCTTGGTGAGACATGACGGATGGTGATCCCGACCGTTGTTGTGGAATATGTCGATTATGCAAAACATACAAGTGATGCTGAAACCTCCTGAGTCGACCGTAGATCGAGTCTTGTTCCAGTAACCCCCATACTCGTTTCGTACTACCACTTGTCCCTGCTACAGGTAGGGTATGGTTCAGTAAATTGTTGACCCCTGTTCTAGCACACACCGTACAGAGAGGCCATGGTGGAAGATACCGGCTGCATCCGGTAGGCATGCCACCTGGTCCGGGGGCATGGGTGTTTCGGTTGAAGCCAAAGGGGATAGCTTCCCCAGTTTGCGCGCGTTATAAATTTTGTGATCCCATGCTAGTCGAAGTTGTAGCCTCCCCACTTAGAGTTTGGCTTGACAAGTGTCGTTGGTGATTCCAGACACCGGTAAGTTAGGCTGGTGTGTGCGGCCAGATGTGTCTTCAAATTAAAAGACCGTAGACGGAATTAGTCCAGAGGGACTAAAGGAATCCGTTATTCATGGGTAAAGAGTACACCCTCTGCAGAGATTAAATCTATTCGAATAGCCATGCCCCTGCGTTAGGACTACAGTCTGGGAAGGGTCAAGTGTCGGTCTTAGC
>LR738713.1:87210270-87222796 GCA_902687465.1 Secale cereale | reverse complement strand
GGCGTACCGCAAAACAGGGGAAACAGACTTGTGTTGGAGCGCTACGGTCGAAACGGGGGTCCTATTCATCGGGAGGGGTGTGGCGTACTGCAAAACGGGACTCCACGAGATACTGTTCATCACCACTGTCGACCCCCTCTAGCCTCCACGGCTACTGTTCATCCACCGTCGACCTCCTCCAGCCTCCACCGGCGATTGTTCAGCCTCCACCATGCGCTACTCCACCGACTACTGTTCAACCAGCCCTCTCCTATTCAACCACCCCTCCACGGGCTACTGTTCATCCAGCCCTCCATCGTCTACTGTTCATGCAGCCCTCCACGGGGTGGTCCTGTTCATGCAGCCCTCCACGGGGTCCTATTCATGCAGCCCCAACCGGCTCAATCGAACAGGGTCCTGTTCATGCAGAGGCAACACCACGAGGTCCTGTTCAGCCACCCCCACCGGGAACTGTTCATCCAAACCCCCACAGCAACACTCACTGTTCATGCAGAGGCAGCATCGATCAACTTTAGTTAGCAGCAGTGGCGAAGGAATCTCTCGATCGGGTTCAGTTAACAGCCGTTGATCGATCGCTCGGGTTCAGTAACACGTAGCCTGCAGTGCAATCGCTCGGGTTCAGTTAGAGCCCAATGCCTCGCTCGGGTTAAGTTAGAGCCCAACGCCTCGCACCCATGCGCGTGCGTGTACGAGAGAAACGCGCATCGCTCGGCCCCGACCACCCACCGTAACCAGGAACACCCCGATATTTTCCTCGCCCTCGCTTCTACCACGGTTTTTTCGTCATGGACGGCCCAAAGAATGTCATGCAGCTGCATCTCCGGCCCGCCTAGTACGAAAAGCCCATTTTCTGTCCTGATTTTTTGTCATAGAAGTAGGACCCCACTACATCTATGATGATACCGTGTTTTTCACAATTATTGTCATAGAAGTGTCATAAGTATGACAGAAAAAGTTTTGTTTGGCCCAAAATGTCACGAATGTGTCTTTTTTTGTAGTGATGTTGACAAGATTCGGACATTTCAAGTCCGAAACCTTGAGCGCTTTTAGATCGTTGGTGGTGTCCACCGTAGCGAAACTGTAGTCGGAGCTATTGATAAACCTGGAGAAACGCTCGCAAGGCCTTGTGGCAAGGTGGAAGTGGTAGACGAGGACGTCATGTCACACGCATAACTAGGCGATGGCAGCCTTCTGATCGTGCCCGGCATGACCCATGGTGTACTCGAGGTCGAAGCCGACCACTCGGTACTTGTCCTCGGCAAGGAACTGCTCCATAGTTTGGATGGAGCTCTCCACCGAGACCAGATCGTTCGTGTACACCACCGAGAGGGCCTTCGCCCTCAAGTGGGTGTCCACTATGTGATGCGTGGTGAACTGCCCGCTGTTGTCGTCGTCGGTCGCTGGGAGCACCATTGGGGCCACGAGGAGCGCCATTGGAAACGCTGGATGTCCTCTCTGTATGTGTCCTCGTGGGTGTGCTTATTGTGTCGTGTGAGACGAGAGATGAAGGTAAATGGCCGCAGGAATAAAAGGGGGCCGGGCGGCATGGATTTTCGGCGCGTCCGCATGGCAGTTTTTGCAGCGAGTAACTGCATCGTCACGCCGCGCCCGGCGCAACCGGTTGCACATGAACGTGCATGATCGTGCGCGTGGAGGGACGAGGGAAGAGCACCCGGAGGGACGTCAGAGCAGAACGCGCGCGGCGGGACGCGAGCAGAGCGCGCCATGGCCGCCTGAACCGCAAGCAACCACACACATAGACCAGCTGAACATGCAGGAAATGGTTGCCTACAATCCGGCCAACAGTTGCGTCGCTGCGTAGAGAGCGGCCATGTGGTACCACCTTCGTCTAGTCTATAGTCTTCTTTATATTCCGTGCCATACTTTGCCCTCAAATTTAACCAACAAAATGTTAATGCATGTTTTAAAAATTATATAATTGGAAGCTATGTTCAAATACAAATCCAACTATATAATCTTTGGCGACATGCATTCGTATTTTATTAGTTAAATCATACTTATAAACCGGGACGGTGGTATAGTAAGTAATTAAATCACAAATGTTTTTTTATTAACCGTATGTGTACGTGGCCTTTCGTCCTCCTCTCGCACGTCTTGTCACCCCGCTGCCGCAGACGGCTTAGAGCGCAAGCTTGCGCAGCGCGCGGGGGCGTTCTTTTTGCCAAACGGTGGCGCCAATGAATCGTCGGTGAGCCCATTCCCACGCATGCTTCCCGTCCGACTCGGTGAAATTCCCCAAAATCCCAATGCTTACTAGTCTGCTATAAAAAACCCTCACGGCCGGCGAGTCCTGTGTCGCATTTTCCCCTCCATCTCTATAGCTTATCTCGTCCGCTTCTCCCACTTTCCCCAATGGCACCGGTCCGTCGTCGTCGCTCAGCTACTCTGCCATCATCAAATGACAGCTCCAGCTTGGAGGCTACACCGTGGTGGCGGCGCAGTCCCCGACGTAGTGTAGTGCGCGTGGCGACCCTATTGGGTGTGCGCGGAACACCCACCACACGGTCCGCCACCAGTAGCTGTTGCCAGCCGCCGTTGCTGCCACACCACCGTCGAAAGCCAGGGCCATCGCCCGCTTCGCCGCCGTGGCCCGAAGGTGGGAGATGGCCGTCGTGGCCGCCACCCCACTGCCGGCCACTGTGGCCATCACCCGCTCCGCCACCGCGGCCCAAAGGCGGGAGGTGGTGGTCGTGGCGGCCACCCCGTCGTCGACCGTCGTGGCCGCCAGCCCACCATCGACCACCGGGGTCATCACCCGCATCGCCACCACCGCCCGAAGGCGGGAGGCGGAGGTGGATGCCCGCACGTGCGACAGCGACCTTGTGCGCTACACCGAGTTCCTGCGAGAGGAGGAGGAGCGCCTCGTCGAGCACGCAAAGAGCCTTACCGCCGCAGTGGCCGCAGCACACGCCGCCTCAGAGGTGAGGAATCAGGAGATCTACGAGGAGAACCACCGCTTCGAGAGGGGCCATCTGGAGCCGCAGAGGGCGTTCGAGGTGAGCGCCGCTGAAGCTGCATTAGCAGCACGCACCGCATTGCGGTTGCCCAGCTCGTCGGTAGGCTCCTCCTCCTCCACCTCTTGCTGAGCACGCTCGGCAGAGGAGAGGCAGCCGGAAGTAGTACAAAGTCCCTCTGTAGTATTAGTATTTAGGGGCTATTTTGTTCAGTTCATCTAACTATAGATGTGGTGGAACCGTACAACATAGTTAAAATTAGCTAGTATATATAGTTGAACTAGCTATTTCAGTACGTGGTTGGCAACAATTGGGGAAAAGTTTGGTTGGTTCAGCTGTCGAGTTGAACTGTTTGTATAAATTAAGAACGACTACTTTGTCCATGAATGGAATCTATGCTTAATTACTGAATTTTAGTTGCAAAAATGAGATACTGCTAGTGATTTTTAGCTTCATATTTTGACAAATCGCAGTGTCACAAGGATTGGCAAATCTTACCAAATTGTTTGCACGTGGTTGCACACGGGTCATCCAAAACAACCATTTGCATTGAAGGGATGCACAAATCCTGCGCTGCTCTCACTTTGCATACGGGTGTTCTATCTAAAACGTTTGCGATCAAGAGCTGCAGAAATCCTGCTCGGCACATTTTCTCTTGGCTTCCTGGGGAAGCTGTCGGTTTGCATACGGGTGTTCTTACTAAAATGTTTGCGATGAGTCATAATGGAGAGGATGCGATCAAGGCAGGCGTCCATGGAAGTCAAAGGTCTCGCTTCCCAGTGAGCCTGCATAGCGTACAGCTCGCACGCTTCCCGGTGAGCCTGCGCACTTGAGCACAGCTTGCACGCCTCTCGGTCAGCCTGCACACCGGACGGCGCTCGCACTTCTCCAATTCAGTCAAGGTCAAGCAGCTGTCCGCACAGCACCTCCTACAACCATTAAAACCAAGACACGTGGCGTCACGTGAATGGTTAACATAATTTTGGATTTACTAGAATTTAAAAACCAGGCATCTCAATGTTTTGCTGGCAATCAACGGTGCCCCGGTGTTTGAAATTCATTCCCATTTCTTGCATGGGACCTAAGCATGCACCCAAGGACACATATTTGATTTTTCAACCAATATATATGCACTGGAGCATGTGCATGTAGTTCAAATTTGAATTATGCACATAAATGCATTGAAAACCCAGTTAATGCATAGAAATGTCCAAACGAACCCCAAAAAATCAAAAAAAATCACACAACACTCCTGTTGTTCTATGTTGACACGAGAAAAAAATTGAAAGCAATAAGAGGCAATGGATATCTTTTTGTCCCTAAAGGTGGGACGTTCCCTACCGAAAACCATCATGCTTGTTGTGAGAAGCTCTGTTTTATGAGGAGAATATATCCAAACCTGCCCCAAATGGGACAAAACTTGTACCACGACATGTTGATGCCGCTCCATGATAGCATGCCAAGTTTCATGAATTTCAAACGAGTTCTGGATTTACTAGAATTTAAAAATCAGGCATCTCGATGTTTTGCTCGCAATTAACATTGCCCCGGTGTTTGAAATTCATTCCCATTTCTTGCATGGGACCTAAGCATGCACCCAAGGACAAATATTTGATTGTTCAACCAATTTACATGCACTGGAGCATGTGCATGTAGTTAAAATTTGAATTATGCACATAAAATGCATTGAAAACTCAGTTAATGCACAAAAATGTCCAAACGAACCCCGAGAAATAACAAAAAATCACACAACACTCCTATTGTTCTATGTTGACACGAGAAAAACATTTGAAAGCAATAAGTGGCAATGGATATCGTTTCATCCCCAAAGGTGGGACGTTCCCTACCGAAAACCATCATGTTTGTTGTGAGAAGCTCGATTTGTGAGAAGCATATACCCAAGCCTGCCCCAAATGGGACAAAATTTGTACCACGGCATGTTGATGCCGCTCCATGATAGCATGCCAAGTTTCATGAATTTCAGACGAGTTTTGGATTTACTAGAATTTAAAAACGAGGCATCTCAATGTTTTGCCGGCAATCAACGGTGCCCCGGTGTTTGAAATTCATTCCCATTTCTTGCATGGGACCTAAGCATGCACCCAAGGAAACATATTTGATTCTCAACCAATTTATATGCACTGGAGCATGTGCATGTAGTTCAAATTTGAATTGTTCACCTGAAATGGCTAGAAAACCAATTTAATATATAAAATGTTCAAACGAACACTGAATAATTCCAATTCTTTTACGACACACATATAGTTGCATGTTCACTCCAGATGAAAGGTCTAGCAATTCAAACACCGTCCATTGCCGCTGTGACCCCATTATGTAATTCAAATCAAGATGAAAAATCAAGTAGATCACACACAGTTTATTACCAGCAACCGTGTGAGATGTAGTACAAAATATCTTGAAGCATTGTCGGTGTATAGTATGCCTATGGCTTACGCGAGAAGGTGAGTCGGCTACTATCCACAGCCGGTGTCTCAAACACACTAGCTCAATCGTCGCCGGTGAAAGATGGGCACGTGGACCCGTGTCGTGAGGGCAACTTTGGTGGCCCACTCCGGCGAGAGTGCGGTCGCTGCCGTCATACGCATGCTAACAAGGTGCATGAGCGCGGCTGTAATTTGCTACCGGGCGGCAAAGGCAGCCCAAACGGCCGCCGTTGCTTCTCAGGTGGCGGCAGCAACATCTGCCTCGGGGATAGCAACTGACGAGAGTGGCACAACATCTGTCCGTTCTGCAGTGGCGGCCTTAGCCGTGATGGAGGCCGCACACGACCATGTCGAGGCCGCCCACGCCTAGCTCATGGCGGTCACCACACATATCGAATGAAGCTTCTCCTACAACGGTCGGCAACCCACGGCCGAAGAGCTGGCAATCGTCGAGAGCATTCGAGCAGCCATCCGTTCCTTTGCCGCATACCTTGCGACGACGGAGCCCGTCCAAGCCCAGATCACGTCCGCCCACGCCCAGCTCATGGCGGCCTTTTCTAAAGAGACGGCGGACGCGGATGGCGAGATGCTTGCCGAGTATGGTGCGATGGATGCCATGGAGCCCCTTCCCCAAGAGACCATCGAGAGCTAGCTGGACAGGCAGGCGGAAGTGGAGATCGACGAGCACCAGCTGTAGTAGTACTCTTTGTTTTGTTTAATTAAGAGCGTCGGTCTTTAATTTGTTAGAGTAGTGTTTAGGTCAGCTAGCTTTGTTTAATTGCTGAACTTGCAAAGAAGTACGGGTGTGCTGTAGTCTCCTTTGTGTACCCAAATTATGCAATGACGTGGATGACCACTGTAACCATGGAAATTCGAACCAAAACTTTTGACGTTCAAACTCATCACACACGGGTTAAGCTATATGAATCGTTTGTGATGTCCACATATCGTACACAGTTCTGAATAAGGGACCGTGTCTGATGACACTTTGCGCGCCAGTTTTTTGGCTGAAGCGATTCCAAATTTTTGGCTTCCGCGGAAATATCAACCTCCCCGCCCCTCCCCCTTACCAAAATCCACATTTCCCCTCTTTCCGCCTTCCTTTCCAAGTTGAAACCTTCACTCCTTGCTTGCAGCGTCGTCGCCTCCTCGCCGGCGACCCTCCTTCACGCTGCTCGGCCTCCTCTATCCAGGCAGGTAATTCACACCCGATCTCCATCCTCCTCCTCCTTCCACATCCCACATGCCCCGACCACCGGCATGAGCGCGACACCTTCCACCCAAATCGCCTACCCCCTCCACCAAAAAAGCGCCGGCCTAAGCCATGGTGCACGCAGTATAGTCGGGACCTCAAGGAGCATTTGGCAGCGGAGAAGCAAATCGTGGCCACACGCGTGGATGAGGTCGCGATGGCTGCCATTCGTGCCGACCCCCAGATCTTGAAGGAGCACCTTGCCATTTGCTAGCTATGCAGGTTAAGCATGCTCAGTTTACCCGTTGCGTGTGCAACTCCTGCCTTTCCTTCACAATTCTAGTGAATTGTGCTATCTAATTTCACCATGAAATCTGTTGCTCTAGTGTATATGTTCTATATGTCATGCAGTGTGGTGCTCACTTATTAACTGTTTTGTTAATTAGTTGCCATCTTCACTCTTCAGTTAACTATTTGGTTCAATTATGCAAATGTGATGTTCAATTCTTTAGGCTGCAATTTTGTATTGTCTTCCATGTGAGAAATAAATCGAATTTATCTCAAAATTCTGGGTGCGTTCTGTTATTGTATACCATGTGAGGAATAAATTGAATTTGGCTATAGTAAATACATGAGAAACAAATACAATTGCTACAATTGGCTGTAGTTAACTTTTTGGTTAACTCTCTGATCTTCTATTAGGAGTAAGTTATATTATGCAATGTGGTGCTCAGTTAATGTTTGGTTCATTTATTGTGGTGTTCAGTTAACAGCTTGGTTCAATTCTGCAATGCGATGTCCAATTGTTGTGGGTAGAATTTTGTATTGTTGTGCATGTGAGGAATAAATCGAATTTGGCTGCACTTAATACATGAGAAACATATACAAGTGCTATATTTCCTAGTTCTTAATCATGCTTGATTGGGTAAATGGGTTTTCCATGTGGCTTCAATTAATCTAATGAATCTGCAATGTGCTTATTTTTCATCAACATATTTTATTGATAGCATGCGAACCCTTACTTAACCTGATGACTAACTACCTTATATGTGTTGCAGGGAAACAATGGGAAGCACTGAGGTTTACAATCGAGGTTAGCACGTGCATGGTCTATGGTCTAATAACACATTATTGTGCAATTACAGGAACCATTCTAATATTTTGGTTTTGAACAATTTGGTCTTGCACATGTAGGTCCTGCTGTTAGAGGTTTTGACCCACTGTTCGACCCTTTTTGCATATGGGGAAATGAGTTGTCCATAAATATCAATCAAATCAAGAAACTCAGAAAGATTGTTAGGATAAAGAAATTAGCGATAAAAAACAACAAGATCTTTGTCTGCACAATGAAGAAGATATCAGTTCACTACAAGATGGTAGTAACTATTATACCTTGCCTTTTTTATTCCGTTCCCCCATTTCCAATATAGAGAAGATATTTATGCACATCCTTGTTTTCAGGACTTTCCAAAGCAGTTCACCGATGATTACCTCTCAAACCACCTCTATGGCCAGGAGGCGAGGAAGGTTTTCATACAACACACACGGTTCAATATTGAAGTGTTCCTGAAGAGGACGAAGGACGGACGGTCAATCATCCACATGCACTGGCCTAAAGTTGCAAAGACCTTCAACATGAATGAAGGCTCAATATTCGCCTTCCGCTTCAGCAGTTTTCTAGATGAGATGCACCTCTCTATATACCATCTATGATGCTAATTTCGAAAGGTTCTACAAGTTGCATGTGGAACTTGCTGCTGGTGCAGTTGTGTAATGGGGTAGCTGAGTGCTGTAGCTATATCATGTTGTACTCTGATGTATTTCAATTATGAAAGTCCCCTTCATTAATATGGAAATGAAATATATTGTGTGCTTAATATGAAATGGCAATTAGATTAATAAATGGATTATGAATAATCGGATAATTAGCCTGCTAATGGCGAATTAGCCTGCTAATTGTGTTTTGCTATTGCAAATGGTTGTTGAAAAAATACCATGGGCGATGACCTCAGGCAACGCACACAGTTTCTAGGAATAAACCGTGTTGGATCAATGAACAATCACACACGACTTTCTCTTGAAAACTGTTTGCGTTAGGCCAGCTTGCGCAAACGTTTACCACATAAAAACTGTGTGTGATGGACAACCTTTGCCACATAGTTTCTTCTATGGACCGTGTGTGATACATTCAATAACGCAAATGATTTAACGGGAAAAATTGTGTGTGATGTACCTGTGAACGGAAACGTTTTACTTGGATCGACTGTGTGGGATGTGCATACGAACGGAAACGTCTAGCGGGGACTGACTGTGTGGGATGTACTTGCGACCGGAAACATTTTCGCCGTATAATTGTATTTTTCAGATCTACTGTACGTATTTCCGTATTTGAGTGCTCGTCGGTCGCACACGACCTCATTTTGCCGAACGTGTGTGCCAGGAGGGCATATAGCTGACGGTGTGTGGGTCATGTGGGAAGGACCCCCCTATCGCCCACACTCACTTGGCAACAGTTACAGATGGCGTCACGGAAAGTGGGTTTAAACCGTTTGTTTAGGGCCGATGCGCACCAGTGCTAGATTGATTAGAACCTGTTCATGTCAATTTTCATCCTTTGGTTGGCGAATCTCTTAAATCCTTTCAACATTTAGCCTGATAAACTTTCATAACTCGCCATGATGAAAGGTGACGTCACATCATTAATTTCAGAAAAAATCCCCTGACGTTATAACGGATCTTTGATTGATCAGCCATTCCGAGAATCGAGGCGCCTCTGTTGTTAAGATAATCATGATGCCTCCTCGATTTCCATGCCTGCCATTTACTTTTTCACCTTTCTCTTATAACTAGGGACGGGGCCTATCTTTTCACCTTTACCCCCACCCCCCTTGCTTCTTCATCTTCCTTGCGGTGCCACCGCAACCAGAGCTCCGCCGCGGCCATCCTTCACTAGCAACTTCAACACAGGCCATTGCATCAACCTGATTGGACCAGATAACGACGGAGCTGTTGGGGAACGTAGTATTTCAAAATTTTCCTACGATCACGCAAGATCTATCTACTAGAAACATAGCAACGAGCGGGGAGAGTGTGTCTACGTACCCTCGTAGACCGGAAGCGGAAGCGTCTAGTGACGCGGTTGATGTAGTCGAACTTCTTCGCAATCCAACCGATCAAGCACCGAACGTACGGAGCCTCCGCGTTCAGCACACGTTTAGCTTGATGATGTACCACGAGATCTTGATCCAGTAGAACCTCGCGGGAGAGTTTCTTCAGCACGACGGCGTGGTGACTGAGAGGATGAAGTTACCGTCGCAGGGCTTCGCCTAAGCGCTGCAACGATATGACCGAGGTGTGTTTATGTGGAGGGGGGCACCGCACATGGTTGGGAGAGATCAACTGATCAACTTGTGTGTCTTTGGGTGCCCCCCTGCCCCCGTATATAAAGGAGCAAGGGGGAGGCCGGCCGGACCCCTATGGCGCGCCCTAGAGAGGCAATCCTACTAGGAATAGGATTCCAATCCTATTCCTAGTAGGGGTCCACCAAGAAGGAGAGAGGGGGAAGGAAGGAGAGGGAGAGGGAGAGGGAGAGGGAAAGAGGGGGCCGCCACCCCTTCCCCTAGTCCAATTCGGACTCCCCTTTGGGAGAGGGCGCGCCACCTCCTGGCTGCTGCCCCCTCTCTCTCCCCTAAAGCCCACTAGGGCCCAATACTTCCCCGGGGGTTCCGGTAAGCCCCGCGAGACTCCGGTTTTATCTGAAACCTTCCGGAACACTTCCGGTGTCCGAATATAGTCGTCCAATATATCAATCATTACGCCTCGGACATTTCGAGACTCCTCGTCATCTCCGTGATCTCATCCGGGACTCCGAACTACCTTCAGTACATCAAAACTCATAAACTCATAATATCGATCGTCATCAAATGTTAAGTGTGCGGACCCTACGGGTTCGAGAACTATGTAGACATGACCGAGACTCATCTCCGGTCAATAACCAATAGCGGAACCTGGATGCTCATATTGGCTCCTACATATTCTACGAAGATCTTTATCGGTCAAACCGCATAACAACATACGTTGTTCCTTTTGTCATTGGTATGTTACTTGCCCGAGATTCGATCGTCGATATCTCGGTACCTAGTTCAATCTCGTTACCAACAAGTCTCTTTACTCGTTCTGTAATACATCATCTCGTGACTAACTCATTAGTCATTTGCTTGCAAGGCTTATTGTCACAGCCTGATTTTTGGCCCTTTCTTTTTCTTTTGTTTTTTTTTGAGATTTTTGCCTGAGTTTTCTTTTTCCGTGGCTATGTGGTCTGGAAATTGAAGAAGCTGACCTCTTCTTTCTTTCCAGAGTGGCTTGTCATCCTCATATCTATCCCAAGACCCTGCCATTTTCATCCTTGACCCAACCCAATATTCTTTTTCCAAAGAATATTCCTTTTCTATTAAAGGAATAATTCTTTTTGCCCTAGGTTGTGAAGCAACCTATATCTCTGTCATTCTAAAAATCCCCAAGTAATTCTCATAAATTGTTTGGGTCATATATTTCTCAAATATGGGAAAATATTTCATTGCCATGTGCAAAAATAATCTTCCAAAAATCATTTACCTGTTCTGCCCTAAATGGCACTTTGTGAAGCAAGTGCTATTTATATTTGCCCAATTGACTTCAAACTTGGCGACATCTTTTCATGTCGATATCATTGCCCTGTGCCAATTTTAATACTCATTTGCCTAGTAATTATTTTCCAGTGATTTTTCAAAATTTCTATCCAAAAAGAAACTTTGTGAAGGAAGTATATTCTAGGCATTTCCAAATGAGATGAAACTTGGTCACATCCTTCATTTAGTCAAATCATGCATCTCTACCGAATTTGAGCTCATGGAGATCATCTATGTGAGCTCAGCTCCAAATCTTGGTTTCTGGTAAATTTTTCACTTTGTGAAGCAACACTATTTTACCTTGCTTCATTTGAGCTGCCAATTTACCAGGTCATTCCTACATCTACCTCTACTCCTTATACCAAGTTCTGGCTCAATCTAGTTATCCAGTTACCCTCAGTAAATTCTACAAGGTTCTGTCCAGAATGAAGTGTTGTGAAGCAAGTGCCACTATGGTAACTCCAAATGGCATGAGCTTTTTACAGCATCTTCATATGATCAAATAACACCACTACACCAAATATCAGCTCATGACACTCAAGTATGTGAGTGCAACATCATCATTTCTAAATCTAGCCAGTTTGACACTTTCCATAGAAACCCCCATCTAAACTCCTCCTGTTAGTCTGGTTTTTGGGGATCCAAATCATCTTGGTGTAAGATCATCACTAGACAAACTTTCTACCAAGTTACCCAGATGGTTTAACCACAGGAAGTTACAAACACCTTGCTGTTGTTTTAATATGGAGCCATCTGCAAATCTCTTCTTTGCCCCTGGGTCATTTTCTTTCTGCATTTCTTCTAAGGGCACGTAGGTAAACCTACTGGACATGCTTGGCCACGCCAAATCTCGCCGCTTGCACCAGTACATGTGGTGACCGCACCTGCGTCATGCACATGGCGCGCTCTGGAACGGTTGGGCCGCTGTGCTTGTCGCGTCCTTCCTCGTCTCGACCCCAAACCTTGTCCAAGAGCGCCCCCGTGCTCGTATGCACCTCCCTGCACCTCTGCCCCGTCGTGGCTCGCCGGCAGCACGCCGTCACAATAGTGTCACTGCTGAAATGCCTCTGTTCTCCATTAGAGCACTGCTCAAGCTATCTTGTGAGTGTCCAGAGACTCCTCCGCGCCTATATAAAGGACCCCCAACCTCTCCCGCACCTCACCAGCCTCTCCCTCGCCTCTCTCGACCACCAGAGCCATCGGGTTCTTCTTCGTTTCGCCGGCGTTCGCCATGGCCGCCTCGGCCTC
>LR738713.1:87196555-87209997 GCA_902687465.1 Secale cereale | reverse complement strand
GCCGAGCTCCTCGTCACCAGAAAGATCTCTGTAGCTTTTCTGTACCCCCATGGTGCCGTGACTCCCCTCCATGCCGAGCCTTCCCGGCACCAGCTAGTCCTCTGAACGGAATCGCCGTGCCTCCCTGGTGCCGCCGGTGGTCTCCGCTCGGTCGGAGACGGCCGCTCCTTCGTCGGCAGCCGCTCTCTGTCCTCCCATCCTCCTCCCGTCGTCACGCCTCCACGCCACCCCGGCGGCCGCGGTCCCTCCAGGCAGCCTCGCCTTGGCCTGCCACGCCCGCCGGCGGCCTCGCCCTAGCCGGGGGTGGCCGGAGCCGGCCGGCCCCTTGGCCGCTTCTCCCCTGTGTCGCTGCTCTGCTTCACGTGAGCACACCGGCGAGAGGAAGAAGACGACTGCATTGGCCCCTCCCCCTGCCCATGGGCCCCTCCTGTAAGTGACACAATCCCCGGGCCCATCTGTTTTAAGTGGAGACGTTTTCTTAAAATACGTTTTCCTTTTTTTGAAAGCGTATTTTCATCCTACTTCGGCCAAAGTGCGTTTTCTTTCTCAGAAAGCGTATTTTCTAAAATCTGTTTCTGCCTTATCCACTCAGGGACCCGTTGGTGATAAAAATCTTCAGTTGGGATCATTTTCATTATGGTTTGACATACTGGAAATGACCATTTTGCCCTTGCCGTAAACAGCCCCCTCCGAGAAAGAACTGTTTCCGGCGATTCTTTCCGCGATCGTTCCGCACTTCTTCCTGGAGTCTCCGTCACCCCAGGCAAGCCACAATACCCACTTGCATGATAGTCATGCAGTTGCCATGGTTTTCAACTTGAATATTTATTAAATGTTTGCTTGTTTAAAATATGATTATCGTTGTTTCAGTAATACTTTGGAGTTATTGTTTATTTTCTTGCTATGTTGTTATGCACTTGTTTATCATGCCCTGCTAGTTGCTAGTATTCTTTGCATATGTTTATGCTTGCTAGTAGTGCATGTTGATGTTAGTGATGGTCTTCGGTGCAGGACTGCCGTCTGTACCGAGTATCGTTCTTATGCATGTTCCTTTGAATCCAGTTATTTAAATGCTTGCATGTTGATATTGTTGATATGATCTTGCATGATATTTGCTGTTGATGTTAGTAGTTATTTTTCGGAGAAGTATGTACTTATGATGCTCATGCTAGTCATTATGCCATGCTTATGATTCATTGTTGATATGGTGGATAGTCTTTCATGATTATGTTGTTATTCATGCTCATGCATTGTAATTGCATAATGTATTTTATCATGACTCAACATATTTGCATTCAAGTTTAACCGGATTAAATTGAACTTGAACAACTGTTGTCTGAGTCATGGTGCCACCATATCGAACTGACCAGTGCAACCACATTTACCTTTATGGAAAGGTCCTAACTGGGCCTATTGTCATGCCTCTCGTCGGTGCCTCCAACGAGGGAAGGTTATGGGCATGCGATACCTTGGCCAGGTAAGCACACATAACCTTGTCTGCCCGTTGTTGTTGTTATGGATCCGGGTCCCCGTTTGGGACCGTTTATGTTAGCCATGACGGTGGCCATTGTGTCTTTGGTAGACACGGGGTACCCAGGACTAGCCCAGTAGGGCGTGAGTCGGAGTGGCCGGGAGAGTGTCATGACAGTAGATCGGTTTTGTCGGAACACCGTTGGTCCACCCGAATGGGAGAACGAGGCCATGGGTTCCGTAGTGTGGGTACAGTGCGCGACCTCTGCAGAGTGTATATTAAATCTATCGATAGCCGCGCCCGTGGATAAGGGCCCAGTTCGTAGTTGGTCACACCATGAGTCAACAGTAATAATAATAATAATGTGCTTAATGACAACCCGAGTTCGATGATGAGATAAGAGGGTAGTGATTGCCGGAAAGATCACGTTTGGTTTTACCAAGCTTGATCTGATCCTGAGACGATCGTATAATGTCCGAGGTTGGTAAGTGATGCATGTGTGGGTTACGAGGTAACCCGAACAAAATAAATGGTGCATGTAGTTTTATCATGTTGCATGCTAGTATCATCAGATTTATATGTTCATTGCCATGCTCATATATTTTCTAGCTGTATCATGTTCATGTCGTTCATGCTATGTTATTCTGATGATCTCATGATAATTTCTGATTAACCTGTAATTGCCATGCTGTTGTTTGTCTTGAATGCTTCTGGTTTATTGTGGGCTTGCAAGTACATTCAATGTACTGACCTGGCGTGTTATGCCAGCTTGCAGGTCATGCCTGGATTGTTTGCTTGTTTCATGTTGTTCCTGTGTTCGCGAGCTAGGATAAACGTTCCAGCCAGAGTCCCTGCGGATTGGAGTTCATCATCGCCGTTCGTTGTTCTGCTGCCAGTAGTTGTTCCGCTGCTACGAGTTGTTATGATGCTTGTATAGAGCAACCGTGGTTGGCGTAGTGTCGCCGTGCCGATATTATTCATTGTAATATCATAACCCTTGTAATCATATTCGTGTTGTAGTAGAGATCTGGTTTGTTCTATACTAAGCAGTGCCGTATTCCAGAAGACTTCATCTCGATCTCTGGGCTGGTATACGGGGCTTTCCGGTTTTCTCTGAGCCGGGGTGCCACAGGCTTGGTATCAGAGCAGGTCTGGCTGTAGAGCGTCCTAGTCCGCTGGAACGTTAGAAAACGGTAGTATAGGGTCTGGTTGTTGCCCTTGATTGCTGCATTTGGTTGTTGCATTTGTTTGATGCATGTAGTCTTATTTCGGTTACCATTAACCCATGTTTTCATGCGTAGATGGCGGTCAACTTCCATGATTTCAGTGCCCTTCCCTTAGCTCCCGGTGCTGTTCCCATTGAGTTCAGTCCCACTCGTCCACCTCTCAGCTTTGCCGCCCTCCTTGATGACATGTGGCGTAATATTTATCCCCTCGGAGATCCACCTCATTATCAAGTATTCCAGTTTTCTGCTGGAGGGAGAATTCGGGAATATGCTGCTCATGTTTTTTTTGACTATAAATATGCTGCTCATGTTCATCTATCAGCCCCAATTCCTGTCGGTAAGCGCACCTACAGTTTCCACGGTGGTTACGGCGCTACTCCTGAGCGTGCCGTTCAGCGTGCCACAATGGTAGGAGTCACGGGTCTTCGTCACCAAGAGAGCATGGTGCAAGAGAACCGTGCTTATCAATATTATCCCACCATCGTCGAGAATCCTAGGCGAATCCAATTTCCCTCCGTCAACCCTCAAGATGACCCGGCTATCCTCGCCATGTCTCGTTACATGACGGCTGAGTGTCTTCTTATTTCTAAGTTAGTCCGAGAGGCCATTCGAGCCAGGAGATTGCTTGGTGTCACTTTACCTTAGTCTCCGCCAGCTTCTCTAACTCCTCCACCTCGTCCATCCAGAGTTTCAGAGTCAACGGTTCCACTTGCTACTCCCTTAGCTTCCTCTTCAATTCGCGAGCGTTTGCTCAAGCATAGGATGTAATCCTTCGTGTAGTGCATGTGCATCTACTGTAGTATCATGCTTGTTTGTGCCTGTGTGGAATAGTTTTGTAGCTTGTTTGCTGTGCCCTTTATTTAGCTTGTTTGCTGTGTGATTTGTTGCAATAAATCGTTTTTCTCGTGCTTCTTTGTTTTAAATCCTTGGTGTTACCCCCTTATGGAAATTATTCCGCGACCGACACCGGATCAGAAGAAGCTGTGAGCAGTACAGATATACACCAAGGAATTCAGATTTTCCGCCGACAACACTGTATTACATCCGGTCTGAATACAAGTATATTCTGCTCAGACTTTCAGCAATAAGTACCTGTCAGAGATACACTTTATTGCAACAATGATGAAATCAGCAAGAGAACAAAAATGGATCAACAGTGTATTCCCAGTCAAAGGTATGATCCATACGCAATGATTGAATCTGCCATAAGCCAAATTTAAAATATTGAGACACCCAGAAGTCAGTCAAAATATGGAATGAATTCAGTAAGGACAGTCAGAATTTTTTTGCCATACAAATAATCAGCTGCCGGATTGACAAAAATATATATGTCAGTCCAGTCACCAAGAAAACCAGTTCCATCCATCTCAAAAATTTATTGACGAAGTGTACAAAGATAAGGTTCCCAGCCTACATCGGTAAGGAATGACTGTGTTCCCATACTGCAAAAGCTTCTGGCATAAGGTACCGAGTCTTTCCTAGGAAAATCTTTAAGGGGGGAAGCTTATGAGGCACGGTACTCTGTTTTTCCTCAAAAAATTATCCACCAAAGGCTTCGAGCATAAGCCATTCAGTCTTCCTCAACACGACACCCCGGTGGTTTCTGAGCGCAAGCTGCCCAGTATTCTTCTGTATGGCACTAATGCAAGGCATTAAATATAGAATTGTCAGCATATGGCAGTATTTTCCAAGTGGCAGATCTGCAACAGTTGGTCTGAAATAAAAATCGGTCAGAGGTATGCCTCGAGAATCAGATATTAATTCATTCAGTATGTTGCCAAGTCCATGCAAGTCTCTCGCACAAGGAAGAATTCGCGGACAACCTCACCGGTTATTCAAGAAACAAAAGCCAGTGAGTGATGCCATGATCAACAAGTCTTGAAGGAAAGACAACACTGAGACAATAATCTTGGCAGTCATTGTCAAGATCAGTCCCGCACATCCAACAATATGATGTTATTAACCCTGTCACTGTCCAGCATAATCCCCAGCAGTATTGAGATCTGTATAACCACACGTGAGCCGGATAAATATACCGAGGCTCAAAACATGAACTAGACCAAGGTATGATTGCCACATATTGTATGTAACCGTATTTAGTGCCACGAAAATAATCAAGGATCTATGTAAGGCTCCACTCTTTCAGTTGAGGATCCAGATGAAGAAAGTAATAATGAAAGAGCAAGACTAACAATACAGGTATGCCGGTTATTATGTGAAAATATGGATGTCCAAGACAGTCTTATTCCATGGCGAACCCAAGCAAAGATCCACCTAAGAGATATACTCCATTGTGGTAAGCGAAGCAACCAGCTCAGTCCATAGTATGCTCAGAAATGTCAGCATTAAAATACCCAAATCTGTCCAGTCAGACTCATGGACAGCTCAATATATTAACCTCGACACCCGCGATCGAGCATCGCACCGACTGTTATTCCCAAAGAGATACTGGCAAAATGAAGAATCAGTGTAAAAACATATACTTTGAGGATTGTTGTCTCCCGCATAGGGGAAACAATTAAAAGAATAGCCTGTGTGGATGGGATTCTTTGCCAAGATCACCGCCAGTCAAGACTGCAAATTTTATCATCAGCGGGTGGTGCATTTTTCTATCAGTCACGACAAGCGACAGTCAAACCTTTGGTACAACTTGGATACTCCAGACTAAAGAGACAGTCAAGTTAAGCCAGAAACTCCTGCAAGATGACAACATCCGTTAGCAAAAATATATATGACCCACCTCACTGTTTTGGAACCAAAAGGCATGCCTATATTCGAGGAAATCCGATGCCTAGATAGAAGATATTCTTTGTTCCACGGGAAGATATGTTCCCCAACTCAGTGGAATATTCTCGGTACTCGATACGAGGATAACATTTCCAGCAAGGATCAATATCAAGAGGGACAATTATGTCCGTAAGAATAATATCTCGGGTGCTAGCTCAGCCAACATATATGAAAGAAAATTTGAGTCAGTATAAATAGGAACATATAAGGTACGCCTATCAGAATGTCAGATACAACAAAGCAAACCATCCCAGATCAAGACAGTCAGTCAGATCCAATTCAGTGGAAATATTACGAATAAAAGAAACCTGAGTTGGAAACGGTTTCTTCAAGTCAGAAAAATTTAACCCTGAGCAACCAAATCTCGAGGACGAGAATTCTTTAAGGGGGGAAGAGTTGTCACAGCCTGATTTTTGGCCCTTTCTTTTTCTTTTGTTTTTCTGAGATTTTTGCTTGAGTTTTCTTTTTCCGTGGCTATGTGGTCTGGAAACTGAAGAAGCTGACCTCTTCTTTCTTTCCAGAGTAGCTTGTCATCCTCATATCTATCCCAAGACCCTGTCATTTTCATCCTTGACCCAACCCAATATTCCTTTTCCAAAGAATATTCCTTTTTTATTAAAGGAATAATTCTTTTTGCCCTAGGTTGTGAAGCAACCTATATCTCTGTCATTCTAAAAATCCCCAAGTAATTCTCATAAATTTTTTGGGTCATATCTTTCTCAAATATGGCAAAATATTTCATTTCCATGTTCAAAAATAATCCTCCAAAAATCATTTTCCTATTCTGCCCTAAATGGCACTTTGTGAAGCAAGTACTATTTATATTTTCCCAATTGACTTAAAACTTGGCTTACATGTTTTCATGTCCATATCATTTCCCCGTGCCAATTTTCATACTCATTTGCCTAGTAATTATTTTCCACTGATTTTTCAAAATTTCTGTCCAGAAAAAAACTTTCTGAAGGAAGTATACTCTAGGCATTTACAAATGAGATGAAACTTGGTCACATCCTTCATTTGGTCACATCATGCATCTCTACCCAATTTGAGCTCATGGAGATCATCTATGTGAGCTCAGCTCCAAATCTTGGTTTTTGGTAAATTTTTCACTTTGTGAAGCAACACGATTTTACCTTGCTTCATTTGAGCTGACAATTTACTAGGACATTCCTACATCTACCTCTACTCCTTCTACCAAGTTCTAGCTCAATCTAGTTATCCAGTTACCCTCAGTAAATTCTACAAGGTTCTGTCCAAAATGGAGTGTTGTGAAGCAAGTGCCACTTTGGTAACTCCAAATGGCATGAGGTTTTTACATCATCTTCATATGATCAAATAACACCCCTACACCAAATATCAGCTCATGACACGCAAGTATGTGAGGGCAGCATCATCATCTATAAATCTGGCCAGTTTGGCACTTTTCACAGCAACCCCCATCTAAACTCCTCCTGTTCGTCTGGTTTTTGGTTATCCAAATCATATTGGTGTAAGATCATTTCTAGACAAACTATCTAGCAAGTTACCCAGATGGTTTAACCACGGGAAGTTACAAACACCTTGCTCTTGTTTTACCATGGAGCCATCTGCAAATCTCTTCTTTGCCCCTAGATCATTTTGTTTCTGCATTTCTTCTAAGGGCACCTAGGTAAACCTACTAGACATTCTTGGCCACGCGAAAGCTCGCCGCTTGCACCAGTGGGCGTGGAGACCGCACCCGCGTCATGCACAGGGCGCGCTCTGGAACGGTCGGGCCGCTGTGCTCGTAGCCTCCTTCCTTGTCTTGACCCCAAACCTTGTCCAGAAGCGCCCCCGTGCTCGTCTGCACCTCCCTGCACCTCTTCCTCGTCGTGGCTCGCCGGCAGCGCGCCATCACAATAGTGTCACTGCGGTGAAATGCCTCTGTTCTCCATTAGAGCACTACTCAAGCTATCTTGTGAGCGTCCAGAGACTCCTCCGCGCCTATATAAAGGACCCCTGACCTCTCCCGCACCTCACCAGCCTCTCCCTCGCCTCTCTCGACCACCAGAGCCATCGGGTTCTTCTTCGTTTCGCCGGCGTCCGCCATGGCCACCTCGGCCTCGGCCTAGTTCTGGCCAAACCAAGCCTCCTCTCACCCTCTGGTGATGTCCAACGAGTTCCTCACGTTCCACTCAGCGGCCCCAACCCCTTGACACCTTGACGGAGCCCCTACATCGCCGAGCTCCTCGTCACCAGAAAGCTCTCTGTAGCTTTTCTTTACCCCCATGGCGCCGCGGCTCCCCTCCATGCCGAGCCTTCCCGGCACCAGCTAGTCCTCTGAACGGAACCGCCGTGCCTCCCCGATCCCGCCGGTGGTCTCCGCTCGGTCGGAGACGGCCGCTCCATCGCCGGCAGCCGCTCTCTGTCCTCCCGTCCTCCTCCCATCGTCGCGCCTCCATGCCACCCCGGCGGCCGCGTTCCCTCCAGGGGGCCTCGCCTTGGCCTGCCATGCCCGCCGGCGGCCTCGCCCTTGGCCGCTTCTCCCCTCTGTCGCTGCTCTGCTTCACGTGAGCGCACCCGCGAGAGGAAGAAGATGACTGCACTGGCCCCTCCCCCTGCCCGTGGGCCCCTCCTGTAAGTGACACAATCCCCGGGCCCATCTGTTTTAAGTGGAGACGTTTTCTTGAAATACGTTTTCCTTTTTCTGTAAGCGAATTTCATCCTACTTCGGCCATAGTACGTTTTCTTTCCCAGAAAGCGTATTATCTAAAATCTATTTCTGCCTTATCCACTCAGGGACCCGTTGGTGATAAAAATCTTCACAGATTGGTCCCTGGTGTTCAACACTTCATATCTTTTCAACCGTAACTCCGAATCAGGTGATTCCAAAGCCCACGTGTTCGTCTCGACGAGACCTTTCTGTTGGGATCATTTTCATTATGATTTGACATACTGGAAATGACCATTTTGCCCTTGCTGTAAACAGCCCCCTCCGAGAGAGAACTGTTTCCGATGATTCTTTCCGCGATCCTTCCGCACTTCTTCCTGGAGTATCCGTCACCCCAGGCAAGCCACAATACCCACTTGCATGATAGTCATGCAGTAGCCATGGTTTCCAACTTGAATATTTATTAAATGTTTGCTTGTTTAAAATATGATTATCGTTGTTTCGGTAATACTTCGGAGTTATTGTTTATTTTCTTGCTATGTTGTTATGCACTTGTTTATCATGCCCTGCTAGTTGCTAGTATTCTTTGCATATGTTTATGCTTGCTAGTAGTGCATGTTGATGTTAGTGATGGTCTTCGGTGCATGACTGCCGTCTGTACCGAGTACCGTTCTTATGCATGTTCCTTTGCATCCAGTTAGTTAAATGCTTGCATGTTGATATTGTTGATATCATCTTGCGTGATATTTGCTGTTGATGTTAGTAGTTATTTTTCGGAAAGTATGTATTTATGATGCTCATGCTACTCATTATGCCATGCTTATGATTCATTGTTGATATGGTGGATACTCTTTCATGATTATGTTGTTATTCATGCTCATGCATTGTAATTGCATAATGTATTTTATCATGACTGAGCATATTTGCATTCAAGTTTAACCGGATTAAATTGAACTTGAACAACTGTTGTGTGAGTCATGGTGCCACCATATCGAACTGACCACTGCAACCATATTTACCTTTATGGGAAGGTCCTAACTGGGTCTATTGTCATGCCTCTTGCCGGTGCCTCCAACGAGGGAAGGTTATGGGCATGCGATACCTTGGCCAGGTAAGCACACATAACCTTGTGTGCCCGTTGTTGTTGTTATGGATCCGGGTCCCCGTTTGGGACCGTTTATGTTAGCCACGACGGTGGCCGTTGTGTCTTTGGTAGACACGGGTCCACCTAGGACTAGCCTAGTAGGGCGTGAGTCGGAGTGGCCGGGAGAGTGTTGATGGCTTCTCGCCCTTCGTTGGTTACCCCAAGTGGAAGGTTGAGATGTACCGTAGCGGCAAATTTCCCTTGGCAAAGATACCATGGATCGAATCCCGTGAGACTCCGAGGGTCAACAAGTAGGTGTCAACGGCGCCAGAAACTTAGCAGTTGACGGGACCCGCACACAGATACAGATAACTTTGCTCCCAACGAGTACAGAGAGGTTGTTAATCCCTCCGTCCTTGTTGTTTACAAAGGATCAAACACAAGAGATAATAATAATAGCTATGACTGCAACTAGGAAATAAAAATAGGAAGTAAATAGAAGGTGTGATCAGCGGTGGTAATATGGACCGGGGTCCCATGATGTTCACTAGTGATGTCTCTCTCCCAAAAGACGATAAAACAGCAAAGCGAGGTAAACAAATTACAGCTGGGCAATTGACAGGATTATGTGCGCAAACCAATGCTAACTATGTTGCAAAGAAAGGTAGAGGCTCAAAAGCATGGGCGGTACGCCAAGGCAAGTAGACCGAAATCCATCTGGATCTACTACTAATCATCCACCTTGAGATATCTATCCAGAACATCTCGCTGGTATTAAGTTGCGAATCCCACCCAAAGTGTAAACTCAAAGCAACAGACAACTGCATTAAAGGAACTTTGCGTAAAGTAAACAGTCCTTGCACCCGCAAGTACAAGCACCGTTGTTTTCTCCCTTGTGGCAACAACACATCCCCTAGACTCATGTTTCTATCACTCAAGCTAGTCATCAGGGGGCATGAACCCACAATCAAGCATAACGCTCCCTCTTGGAGTTACTACCTACTACTTGGCCAAAGCAATAAACAGCAACGGAGAACATGCAAGAATTACTCAAGAACAAAGATATAAAAGAGGTGAATCAAATATATTACTCAAACACAATCTGAACATAGTCTCATAATCCATCAGATCCCAGCAAACTCAGCAAAGCAACAGCAGAAAGATTACATATGTGCCTCGATCATGTAGGGCAGCTCACGAGGTCTAAACCATGAAGAGCAAAGAGGGGAGGAGAACAACACATAGCTACTGATCATGGACCCATGGTCCAAGGTGGACTACTCACGACTCATCCGGGAAGCGTCCATGGTGGTGGAGAAGCTCCCGGTGGTGGTTCTCCCCTCCGGCAGGGTGCCGGGAAGAGTTCTCCTAATGCTCCCGATCTTGGAAGCGCTGCGGCGGCGGAACAGAGGCGAGATCGCGAAAAAGGGTTTTGTCCTCGAGGGTTTCGGGATGAGAGGGATATATATGCGAAGGGGGGCAGCCAGAGGCGGAGTAGGGGCCCCAGGCGCCCCCCTGGCGCGGCCAGGGGTGGGGCCGCGCCAGGTGGCCGCCTGGGCCTCCCCTGGCTCCCCTCTGGCCCATCTTTGGTTCTTCGCGAAGCTTCCTGTATGCTGATTTTTCCTATATTTTTCCTGGAATTTTTGGAGCACTTTTAATATGGGGGAAACCTGAAATAGAAAAACAGCAGAAAACAAGAACTGGCACTGTGGTGCACTGAGTTAATAGGTTAGTCCAAATATGATCAAAAGTGTATGGAAGTGCATCAATATCATAGCAATATCACACAAAAGAAGCATGGAGCAAGCAGAAATTATAGATACGTTTTGGACGTATCAACATCCGCAAGCTTAATTCCTGCTCGTCCTCGAGTAGGTAAATGATAACAAGCATAATTTCTGTGGTGACATGCTATCAACCATATAAGAACTTTTAAGTAAAGCAATCAAGGCATGTAATTCAATTCAAGTCATAACAAGCAAGAGTCTATATTAGCATTGTAACAAGCAACATAAGAACATAAAGGTGCAAGAGCTCTCGCTGTCCGTGACTCGAATGTCTCCAAATGGTGTTTGCGTGCAAGAAAGGGGATAGGGATATACGAGAGAGTAAAACATAGTTTTTGTATTGTTGAGAACTTAATCTACTAAAGTTTCACACTTGGTCTTCTTTGGAATCTTATCTTGACTCATCCCCAGACCACTAGCCAGGTACAAGTCAAAATGATCCACTCCCTTTCGATATTTTGAGCACTCATGTAATGGATGAGCGTAAGCAAGAAAGTTGACACTTAGGATGGCAAAGAGAGAAAAATGATGAAGGGGGAAGACAAAAAAGGTGTGAAAGGCTCACATCAATGAGGACAATCATAGGCGAGAGAAAGCCAAATGATAGATATGATGTGAGGAGTAGGGATTGCCATGCAACGGATGCACATATGAGCTAAGGTAAGCTCTCCAATGGAACTAGTGGGGGTGCATCCAACTTGCTCGCTCAAGAAGACCTAGAGCTCTTTCGAGGAGGCTCATCATTGGAATATACAAGCCAAGTTCTATAGTGTGAAGGTCCCCACATAGCTATATGCATGAATGATAATCTCTATGGAGTACAAGGTATAAGATGGAGTACGAGTGTGGATCTCTCAAAAGGAATAGTAGTGTGCCCCCTTCTCTCTTTTTATTTCTTTTTCTCTTATTTTTATTTTTTTATTTTTGTGTGGCCTCAATGGCTCTTTCTATTTAACTCTCATTTGTCCTCTTTGGGATCTTTTGATTTGTCCTCTTTGGGATCTTTTCCTCACTTTAGGGGCAACACTCTATAAATTACAAGAAGTATAGAAGATCTTTCACACTTTACAAAAGTACTCAACATAAAGAAAATGAAACTATCATGATGTATGCAAATGTATGCCTCTGCCGGTGTAGCAGGATATGCAATGATACTAGCGCGTCATGTAGAAATGATTAGGGCAAGGCCCAACTAGCATGCGGCTCATCGATCAAGCAAAAAGCACGTATGACATGAAGATCAAGTCATGAGAAGATGGATGTTGCATGGCAATCTATCTCGGAAAGGCTATGGAAATGCCTTGATAGGTAGGTATGGTGGCTGTTTTGAGGAAGGATATAATGAGGCTTATGATGACAGAGCGTATCGTGCCAAGGATTTGGATGCACCGGCGAAGTATGCGCCAACTCTCGAGGTGAGAAAGGGCAATGCACGGTACCGAAGAGGCTAGAAAAATATGGCTAGGTGGAAGTGTCAACTTTCGAATACTCACATTAGTCCGAAGAACTCATGCACTTATTATCGGTAACTCTCAATCTAATTAGGGGGTTCAGAAAGAGACAAGTACCCCGAGGAGGAGTGTATGGGGGTTTGGTTATCCTTGCGCATCCTCGACTCATGGTACGTGAGTGTACTCTAATATTCGATCCCTCCAAAGATTAGTGATCCATCTAGTAGCTAAAGTTCTCAACTATTTTGTAGGTTTTCAAAAATAAACACGGATTTCCCAAAATACGACATCTATCACTAATAGGCTAAAGCTCTTGACACCAAAAGTTCACACATTACTCATGGCAATACCTCAAAACTATTGCAAGTTACTACTAAAATTAAATAGCAACCTCAATTACCTACTTTAAGTTAAGACACACAACTCAGTGCAACATGCAAACTCTCTTAACAAGATAAACATGAAAAATCAAGAGAGTTCAGCAACCAACTAAACAAAAGCTCTTTAAAAAGAAAAGCATGAAAACTAAGAGCTAAACATGACAGCAGCTATGGAAAGACAAAGAACACACACAGCAAAGATAAGCATGAAAATCCTATGTTGTGTTCTAGGTTGAAGTGGAGCGTGTTTCTCTCCCACACAAAGAAAGCTGGGTTCTAACTTGTTATGAACAGCAAGCAAAGCTAAAGAAAACTAAAAAAGGAAACTAAGAGCGAGACGCTCCAAGCATAGCACATAACGCATGAAGTGATAAACATAGTGGAACGAAAGACGAACTGATAATTGTTGATGGAGAAGGGGATGCATGGGGGCATCCCCAAACTTAGATGCTTGAGTCTTCTTGAATATTTCTTGGGGGTGCACGGGGGCATCCCCAAGCTTGAGCGTTTGACCCTCCTGAATCTTCTTTTATCATCTTCCCTCGCACACTTGAAAACTCCCTTCATACATAACTCATCATAATCTGATTAGCGAGGTTAGTACCCACAATAAAATAATTTTTCCCT
>LR738713.1:87182414-87194627 GCA_902687465.1 Secale cereale | reverse complement strand
ATTGTTTTCTCCCTTGTGGCAACAGCACATCCCCTAGACTCATGTTTCTGTCACTCAAGCTAGTCATCAGGGGGCATGAACCCACAATCAAGCATAACGCTCCCTCTTGGAGTTACTACCTACTACTTGGCCAAAGCAATAAACAACAACGGAGAACATGCAAGAATTACTCAAGAACAAAGATATAAAAGAGGTGAATCAAATATATTACTCAAACACAATCTGAACATAGTCTCATAATCCATCAGATCCCAGCAAACTCACCAAAGCAATAGCAGAAAGATTACATATGTGCCTCGATCATGTAGGGCAGCTCACGCGGTCTAAACCATGAAGAGCAAAGAGGGGAGGAGAACATCACATAGCTACTGATCATGGACCCATGGTCCAAGGTGGACTACTCACGACTCATCCGGGAAGCGTCCATGGTGGTGGAGAAGCTCCCGGTGGTGGTTCTCCCCTCCGGCAGGGTGCCGGGAAGAGTTCTCCTGATGCTCCCGATCTTGGAAGCGCTGCGGCGGCGGAACAGAGGTGAGATCGCGAAAAAGGGTTCTGTCCTCGAGGGTTTCGGGACGAGAGGGATATATAGGCGAAGGGGGGCAGCCAGAGGCGGAGCAGGGGCCCCAGGCGCCCCCCTGGCGCGGCCAGGGGTGGGGCCGCTCCAGGTGGCCGCCTGGGCCTCCCCTGGCTCCCCTCTGGACCATCTTTGGTTCTTAGCGAAGCTTCCTGTACGCTGATTTTTCCTATATTTTTCCTGGAATTTTTGGAGCACTTTTAATATGGGGGAAACCTGAAATAGAAAAACAGCAGAAAACAGGAACTGGCACTGTGGTGCACTGAGTTAATAGGTTAGTCCAAATATGATCAAAAGTGTATGGAAGTGCATCAATATCATAGCAATATCACACAAAAGAAGCATGGAGCAAGCAGAAATTATAGATACGTTTTGGACGTATCAAGTGTCATGACAGTAGATCGGTTTTGTCGGAACACCGTTGGTCCACCCGAATGGGAGAACGAGGCCATGGATTCCGTAGTGTGGGTACAGTGCGCTACCTCTGCAGAGTGTATATTAAATCTATCGATAGCCACGCCCGCAGATAAGGGTCCAGTTCGTAGTTGGTCACACTATGAGTCAACAGTAATAATAATAATAATGTGCTTAATGACAACCCCGGTTCGATGATGAGATAAGAGGGTAGTGATTGCCGGAAAGATCACGTTTGGTTTTACCAAGCTTGATCTGATCCTGAAACGATCGTATAATGTCCGAGGTTGGTAAGTGATGCATGTGTTGGTTACGAGGTAACCCGATCAAAATAAATGGTGCATGTAGTTTTATCATGTTGCATGCTAGTATCATCAGATTTATATGTTCATTGCCATGCTCATATATTTTCTAGCTGTATCATGTTCATGTTGTTCATGCTATGTTATTCTGATGATATCATGATAATTTCTGATTAACCTGTAATTGCCATGGTGTTGTTTGTCTTGAATGCTTCTGGTTTATTGTGAGCTTCCAAGTACATTCAATGTACTGACCTGGCGTGTTATGCCAGCTTGCAGGTCGTGCCTGGATTGTTTGATTGTTTGGTGTTGTTCCTGTGTTTGCGAGCTAGGATAAACGTTCCAGCCAGAGTCCCTACGGATTGGAGTTCATCATCGCCGTTCGTTGTTCCGCTGTCAGTAGTTGTTCCCCTGCTACGAGTTGTTATGCTGCTTGTATAGAGCAACCATAGTTGGTGTAGTGTCGCCGTGCCGATATTATTCATCGTAATATCGGAAACCTTGTAATCCTATTCGTGTTGTAATAGAGAGCTGGTTTGTTCTATACTAAGTAGTGCCGTATTCCAGAAGACTTCATCTCGATCTCTGGGCTGGAATACGGGGCGTTCCGGTTTTCTCTGAGCCGGGGTGCCACACTTATTATGATGTGTATTACCGAGAGGGCCCAAATATACCTCTCCGACACTCGGAGTGACAAATCCTTTTCTTGATCTATGCCAACACCACGAACACTTTCGGAGACACCTGTAGAGCATCTTTATAATCACCCAGTTACGTTGTGACATTTGATAGCACACAAGGTGTTCCTTTGGTATTTGGGAGTTGCACAATCTCATTGTCATAGGAACATGTATAAGTCATGAAGAAAGCAATAGCAGTAAAACTAATCGATCAAAGTGCTAAGCTAACGGATGGGTCTTGTCCATCACATCATTCTCCTAATGATGTGATCCCGTTGATCAAATGACAACTCATGTCTATGGTTAGGAAACATAACCATCTTTGATCAATGAGCTAGTCTAGTAGAGGCATACTAGGGACATACTGTTTTGTCTATGTATTCACACATGTACTAAGTTTCCGGTTAATACAATTCTAGCATGAATAAAAGACATTTATCATGATATAAGGAAATGCAAATAACATCTTTATTATTGCCTCTAGGGCATATTTCCTGCAGTCTCCCACTTGAACTAGAGTCAATAATCTAGATTACAAAGTAATGATTCTAACACCCATGGAGTCTTGGTGCTGATCATGTTTTGCCCGTGGATGAGGCTTAGTCAACGGGTCTGCAACATTCAAATCCGTATGTATCTTGCAAATTTCTATGTCTCCCTCCTTGACGTGATCCCGGATGGAATCGAAGCGTCTTTTGATGTGCTTTGTTCTCTTGTGAAACCTGGATTCTTTCGCCAAGGCTATTACTCCAGTGTTGTCACAAAAGATTTTCATTGGACCAGATGCACTAGGTATCACACCTAGATCGGATATGAACTCCTTCATCCAGACTCCTTCATTTGCTGCTTCTGAAGCAGATATGTATTCCGCTTCACACGTAGATCCCGCCACGACGCTTGCTGGGAACTGCACCAATTGACAGCTTCACTGTGCAATAAAAATACATATCCGGTTTGTGACTTAGAGTCATCCAGATTAGTGTCAAAGCTTGAATCGACGTAACCGTATACGACGAGCTCTTTTTCACCTCCATAAACGAGAAACATATCCTTTTTCTTTTCAGGTACTTCAGGATGTTCTTGACCGCTGTCCAGTGATCCACTCCTGGATTACTTTGGTACCTCCCTGCTAAACTTATAGCAAGGCACACATCAGGTCTGGTACACAACATTGCATACATGATAGATCCTATGGCTGAGGCATAGGGAATGACTTTCATTTTCTCTCTATCTTCTGCAGTGGTCGGGCATTGTCGGTGTACTAAGATAGGGGTACCTTAGTACCCCAACTTGTGCACGGGTAGTAGCAGCTTCCCGCGGCAGGGTTTACCACGTGCTCGCCGGAAACCTTTCTGATCCCTATAAAGCCATTCAAGAACAAAGTATACAAGTAAGAAGATCAAGGCCCCGACAAGAGGAGCTTGCTGGGAAGGCCGCACCAGGCTCAAGATTATCACTTTAGTACAAGACCATGGCAAGAGGAGCTTGCCAGGAATACCAAGGAATGCACACCTCAAGAAATGCCTCGGCGCCTCCTGCGCCCGAGCAGGACCCGGAGAGCAACAAGCTTCCGGGTCCGGCAAGATCACGGCCCCGGCAAGGTGCTTGCCGGGGGAAACTTGTGCTGTATGCCCGCGCTCCAGCTCATCTGCACACGCGTCGCCCTGGGGCCCTTCCAGGGGCACGTGGCGGAAGGCTGTGCAGCCTGGGGCACACGGTGGCAAGCCATGGTGACGAGGCTACTGCCGTGGCGGACGGAGAAGCTTGGACGGACACTTTTGGGGTCGACGGTGACGGGCATTTAATGCCCTTGTCCCCCACTGTCAAAATTAGGTGATGACCACTGTTCATCCACTGTTCACGCACTATTCCCGCACTGTTACAACTACCACCAAAGTTACATTTTTACCCTCCTCTACGTTGACACCTGTCGGTGACCCCTTGAGCTATAAAAGGAGGCCCATGCACAACGTAGAGAGGGTTCGAAACCTAAGCAACTCTCTTGCTCGGTGTAGCTAGTACCGTAGCTCTTCAAGCTCCCGAGCTCAATACAACCAAGGCAGGAGTAGGGTTTTACGCGTCCGCGCGGCCCGAACCTAGGTAAACTGCCCGCGTGCGCCCCTCGATCTACTCTTCGTGCTCCCTCCGCTCCCTTACCGCAATGTAGAAGGGGCTCCGGTCCCATAGGTGCTCGTGGGAGGACAGTTTCCCCCGACATCTTTGGCGCGCCAGGTAGGGGGCGTCGAGGTTGTGCGAACCTGATCCGGCGCTCACGCGGGCGCATTCTTCATCAACCTCTCCAGCTTCATCGACTTCATCAGCAACATCGGCATGCCTCCGAAGAAGAAGGCTTCGGAGGTCGCAGGCCCGTCTGTGTCGATCCCTCCGCCACCAGAACCAACGGTTGGTGGGGGAGACGCCGGCGGAAGGGTGGTCGCCGGCGAGGAAACTCCCGGCGCCACCAAGTCTAAGGACAAGACGGACGACCGGGCGAACTCCAAAGCCTCGGTGTCCGTAGACGCACCACGTCCCTCTCAGCAGACGACAGGCCAGCAGCGCCGTGGTACAGGAGGTACCATACGCTTGCTGGGGCAAGGACAAACCGGAGGATCGCGAGACGCTCAAGGCCATCGTCCTGGCACGAGCAAGGCGCGGTCGCCGGGGCGAGAGACTGCTCCTTCTAACCCTGTTAGGAGTCCGAGCATATCTCGCTCCTCGCACCGCTCGCCGCCGCTCCCCTCCTCTCCAGCAGAAGCTCTAGCAAGAGCGCAACTGCTTCTCGACTTCCCTCCAGCGGCAGACAAGGCCGAAGACTGGAGGGCAACGATCCAGAGCCTCATCGCCTTCGCCAACAACGACACGCCGCAGCAGCCGGCTACATCGCGGCCACGGCAAGTCGACCAGACGAAGGCCGATGGCGACAAAACCGTCGGGGGTGCGACCACCGTGCACTCCCCGCCGCGGAAGCAGAAGACGCCACCCCGCCGGATTAACGTCGACGACGACTCTACGGCGTCGTCGGATCCGCGGGCTCGTAGGGACCAGCGCCAAGTCCTCGACGACCGGCGGCAAGAAGACGCTCGGACGCGCATCGAGCGCCGACGAGAAGCCCGGCGACAATCGGATCAGCGCGCTGGGACCGCTGTCGACACGTACGCGCCCGGTGAACCAGGCGACTTGCCGTACGCGGCAGGTTGCCCTGCGTTCACCCGTGAGCTGCGGCGAGTCCAGTGGCCCAGCATGAAAAACTTCAAGCCTGACGTACCCGAGAAGTACGACGGCAAGACGCACCCCTCGGAGTTCCTCAGCATCTACACCATCGCGGTGCAGGCTGCCGGGGGACGCGACGAGAAGATACTCGCCAACTACTTCCCGCTAGTGCTTAAGCCAAACGTCCGTTCTTGGCTTATGCACTTGCCGGAGAACTCCATTTCTTTGTGGGCAGATCTATGCCACCAGTTTGTTGGCGCCTTCACGGGCGGCCACAAACCTCACGGCCAGGAGAGCGATCTCCACATCTTGGCCCAGAAGGAGGGAGAATCCCTGTGCAAGTACATCCAGAGGTGCAGCCGCGTGCAACACAACATTCCCGATGTCCACCCCGCCGCGGTTATCAGCGCGTTCCACCAGAACGTGCGTAAACGCCGCATGAGGGAAGAGATGGCCATGACCAAGATTCGGGATGTAAGCGAGCTCTATGCTTTGGCTGACAAGTGCGCGCGCGCCGAAGAGGGGAGGAGACTCCCCGGAGAGGATGCTGGCGCAGGAGGAAGCGACAGTGAGGACGCCGCCCCGGCAAAGAAGAGCCGGCGGCGGAACAACCGAAGAAAGAAGAGCAAGGAAGTGCTGGTCGTCGAGCAGTCCGGCAAGGAGGCTCCCGCCAAGAAGGCACAGGTTGGCGGTTCCGGCAAGGAGCCTGCCCCTGTAGCGGCAGCCGACAAGCAGGATGGCTCCGACAAGCAATACTGCAAGATCCACCGCACCAAGGGCCATGATCTTTCGAACTGCAAACGAGTCGAGTACCTCATAGAACAGCAGAAGGCTGAGTACGAGCGTCGCGACAAGGAGAAGGCCCAAGGAGGCGGAGGAGAACCCAGCAAGAAGCGGCCATTCAATGGCCGGGGAGGACGCCGCGGCAAGGCCAAGCAGCGGCAAGGCGATCGACCTCCCCGGGGCCGCGACAAGGATGAGGAAGAAGACGACGACGACATGGAGGAAGGAGATAACAGCGAGCAAGAGTTCCAGAAGGCCACAGAAGTCCTGTGTGTCGACGGAGGCGCCTCTCTGCACACTTCCCACCGCCAACTCAAGCAGTGGGTGCGGGAAGTGAACGCAGCTGAGCCGCCCGTCGAGTCACGCAGGCTGCTGAAGTGGTCCAACACGCCCATCATTTTTGACCTTGAGGATCACCCTGACCGCACAACGGCGGTCGGGTGCTTGCCGGTGTTGGTCTCACCAACTATCCGCAACCTCAAGGTCACCAAAATGTTGGTTGACGGCGGGGCCGGCCTGAACTTGATCTCCTTAGCTGTGATCAAGAAACTCCAGATCCCAGACGGTGAGCTCGAAGAAACCGGGTCATTCCAAGGAATAAACCCGGGGAGGAGCAAGCCGAAGGGGAAGATTACTCTGCCAGTGACCTTTGGCGGGGAGCTCAACTTCAGGACGGAGAGGATAACCTTCGACGTTGCCGATATCCCATTGCCATACAATGGGATACTTGGACGTCCTGCCCTCGCCAAGTTCATGGCAGCTTCCCACTATGCCTACAACGTACTCAAGATGCTGGGGCCGATAAGCGTCATCTCTGTCCCTGGCGACAAGAAGGACGCGCTTATCTGCGCCGAAAAGATCTACCGGGACGCAGCAGCCGCAGCAGAAAGCAACACACTTGCCGCTGAAGCTCCCGGGGGGAAGACCAAGACCAAGTCCGGCAAGAGCTCTGGGGCCCACTCTGGCAAACGCACCTCCTCGGAGTGCTGCGCTGCCGTCGAGGACGTACCATCGAGCTCCACCAGCAAGTGCAAGAAGGGGATGGCCGCTCCACCGGGAACCAAGAAGGTGTCCGCCAAGGAGGACGGCACTGGTGGTACCTTCACCATCAGTGCTACACTCGACAACAAATAGGAAAGCGCGCTCGTTGCCTTCCTGCGGGCGAATGTCGATGTGTTTGCGTGGCAACCATCTGACATCCCCGGCGTTCCCAGGAAGGTAATTGAGCACAAGCTTGCTGTTTGTCCTCATGCGCGGCCCGTCAAGCAGAAGGTCAGGAAGCAAGCCGTGGAGCGCCAAGAGTTCATCGCCGAAGAGATAAAGAAGCTGGAAGCAGCATGCCTAGTCAGAGGCGTGATCCATCCCACGTGGTTGGCCAATCCAGTTGTCGTACGCAAGGCCAATGGGAAGTGGAGACTTTGTATAGACTTCACTGATCTGAATAAAGCATGTTCCAAGGATCCATTTCCCTTGCCGCATATTGACCAGATTGTTGACTCCACCGCTGGATGTGAGCTGCTTTCCTTCCTTGATGCATATTCAGGGTACCACCAGATTTTTATGGCCAAGGAAGATGAAGAGAAGACTGCATTTATTACTCCATGCGGCACATATTGCTTCATACGCATGCCCTTTGGATTGTAGAATGCAGGATCAACGTTTGCAAGGGTGGTGCACACTGCTTTTGAGCCACAGATACACAGAAATGTGGAAGCATACATGGATGACATCGTGGTCAAGAGCAAGAGCAAGGATACTCTGATCCAAGACTTGGAAGAAACATTTGCAAATCTGCGCAAGATCCAGCTCAAGTTGAACCCCGAGAAGTGCGTCTTCGGAGTCCCTTCCGACAAGCTTCTCGGGTTCTTTGTGTCCCAGAGGGGGATTGAAGCCAATCCCGACAAGATAAAAGCCATCGAGCAGATCGAAGCCCCGAAGCGCGTCAAGGACGTAAGGAGACTTGCTGGTTGTGTGGCTGCCCTCAGTAGGTTCATTTCAAAGTCTGCAGAACGCGCCCTGCCTTTCTTCAAAATCTTGAAGAAGGCAGGTCCCATGAAATGGACTCCGGAAGCGGAGGCAGCGCTGCAGAACTTGAAAGGATACCTGTCCTCTACTCCGATACTTGTCGCACCTAGGCCACAAGAGAAGTTGCTGCTATACTTAGCAGCAACCAATCAAGTGGTTAGTGCTGCGTTAGTAGCGGAGAGGGAGGCGGATGAGGAATCTACACCACCGGCAAGCGAATCCAGCGACAAGCAGGGGGCTTCCCCGACAAGCTCTGGCTCCGACAAGGACAAGTCTGCGCAGGAGCAAGGAGAAGTGCGAAGGAAGATGGTGCAGCGCCCGGTGTATTTTGTAAGTTCCCTCTTGCAGGGGGCTAGATCAAGATACTCTGGGGTGCAGAAGTTGCTTTTCGGCCTCCTCATGGCCTCGAGAAAGCTGCGCCATTACTTCCAGGTACACGAGATAACAGTGGTCACTCGCTTTCCGTTGAAGAGGATATTGCAGAATCCAGAAGCAACAGGCAGGATCGTCGAGTGGGCATTGGAGCTGTCAAGCTTTGGCCTCAAGTTTGAGAGTACTTCAACCATACAGAGCAGAGCTTTGGCAGAATTCATAGCTGAATGGACCCCAACGCCGGATGAAGAAGTTCCAGAGACAAGTGTCCCCGTACAAGAAGCGACCAGCGGATGGGTAATGTACTTTGATGGTGCTTTTTCGCTGCAAGGCGCCGGTGCCGGCGTGGTACTCATAGCGCCCACCGGAGAGCACCTCAAGTATGTTGTCCAGATGCACTTTCCCAAGGAACAAGCGACAAACAATACTGCTGAGTATGAAGGCTTGCTTGCCGGCCTCAGGATTGCAGCCTAACTTGGAATCAAAAAGTTGATTGTGCGGGGAGATTCACAGTTGGTGGTCCGACAAGTGAACAAGAGTTACCAGAGCCCTTTGATGGAAGCTTATGTTGATGAAGTGAGGAAGCTTGAAGAACACTTTGAGGGCCTGCAAATGGAGCACATCCCGAGAGCTCAGAATGATATTGCAGATGGCCTCTCAAAGTGTGCTGCAATGAAGTTACCTGTGGAACCAGGGACCTTCCTGCTCAAGCTAACTCAACCATCCGTTGCGCCATCAGTTGGGCAAAGTAAGAAGAGAAAGTTGGTCCCCGGCGACTACTTGCCGGCGGATCTTCCCGAAGCCGCCGCCAAGGTCCCCAGGATCAACAACCAAGATGCTGAGGAACAATTTGCTCCTGCAGATCCAAGGGTCTGTACAGTTGAAGCAAGCGTTCCCGACAAGCCTTCCCCCGACAGGCTTGCCAGGGGACCATCAGCTCCGGCAGAACCGCAAGTTCTTGCCGTAGAAGCTGAGGTCCCCGCAGCAGCCCTCATGCCTTTAGTCCTCGCCGTCGAGCCTCGGGCTCCAGCGTGGGCACAGCAGATCGTCCGTTTTCTGCAAACTGGAGAACTTCCCGACGAACCAGAAGAGATAGAGAGAATAACCAGGCAGTCCAGTATGTACCAGTTCGTCGACAATGAACTGTACAGAAGAAGACTCAATGGTGTCAGGTTGAAGTGCATCTCCAGAGAAGATGGGCAGAAGCTGTTGGCAGAAATACATGGAGGCATATGTGGGCACCACATTGGCGCAAGGGCACTTGCCGGGAAGGCGTTCCGGCAAAGGTTCTTTTGGCCAGAAGCCCTCCAAGATGCGACTGCACAAGTAACCAAGTGTGAAGCGTGCCAGTTCCATGCCAAGCAAATTCATCAGCCAGCTCAAGCTCTCCAGACGATCCCTTTGTCCTGGCCCTTCTCGGTCTGGGGGCTCGATATCCTCGGCCCCTTTCCCCGTGCTGTCGGGGGCTTTGAGTACTTGTACGTAGCAATCGACAAGTTCACAAAGTGGCCAGAAGTGGAACCAGTGAGAAAGGTGACAGCACAGTCAGCAGTCAGGTTCTTCAGATCAATTGTTTGCCGTTTCGGGATCCCTAACAGGATCATCACCGACAACGGCACAAAGTTTACAAGCCGCACCTTCATGCAGTACGTCCAAGACCTTGGCGCCAAGGTCTGCTTTGCTTCTGTTGCTCACCCGAGGAGCAATGGTCAAGCGGAGAGGGCCAATGCTGAAGTGATGCGCGGGCTCAAGACAAGAACCTTCGACAGGCTGCGCAAGTGCGGAAAAAACTGGATAGAGGAGTTGCCGGCGGCTCTTTAGTCAATTAGGACGACACCAAGTCGAGCCACCGGACAGACACCCTTTGCTCTTGTCAATGGAGCAGAGGCAGTTCTCCCCACGGAACTCGTGTACGGATCTCCTCGAGTGCTCGCTTATGATGAGCTCGAGCAAGAGCAACTGTGAAAAGATGATGCATTGCTCCTTGAGGAGGAACGTCTCCAGGCTGCTGTACGAGCTGCTCGATACCAGCAAGCCTTGCGCCGCTATCATAGCCGCAAGGTCAAGGCCAGGAGTCTCGAGGAAGGCGACCTTGTTCTTCGGCGTGTTCAGTCCGCCAAGAATTCCAACAAGTTGACGCCGAAGTGGGAAGGCCCTTATCGGGTGAGACAAGTCACAAGGCCCGGCGCTGTCCGCCTTGAGACCGAAGAAGGCTTACCGGTGAGCAATTCCTGGAACATAGAGCATCTTCGCAAGTTCCACCCATAAGGCGCGGTTGCCGTGATTCGCTCCGGCAACCACCTTTTGTACAAGTCTTGCCGCTGTTGCATGTGAACCTTTGTACAAAGCCGGGCGCAGATCCCGTGCATCAGTAAAGCTTTTGTGTTTCGCACTATTTGCCATTTCCATGCTTTTCTGTTATTTGCATGCATTGTTTGGCATCTTGTGCAACCCGCATCTCCGGTAAGCATTAGCGGGCCAAGAAGCCCTGTACTTGTTTTCCCTTCTCTTTTTCTTTCCCTCTTAAACAGAAGGAACGTTCCTCGCGCACAAGTTTGCCGGGGGGGAAGGAGGTGGAGGATGAACCAAGTGCTGTTCAAGAAAGAGAAGCCTTGTCGGGGAGCAAACAATATATGAAAGCTAAGTTACCAAAGTTTGAGTAATTCAAATTTTTAGATTTTAGTTGTCTTCCTTGAACAACCACACTTTGTATGGAAAACCTGTGCGCGGAGGAACCTACCCGTGGCTAGCCGCACCCTTACTTTGTTTTCGAGCACGCTCAACGACTTAAGTGAGCTGCGACAAGTGTCGCGCCCTTACTTCGTTTTCGAGTTCGCTCAGCAAGCTAAGTGCGCTGCGACTAGCTGCGGCAAGGTTACTTGCCGACGAGGTCCTTTGCCAGCAGGCTGCTAAGAGTCCAGCACTCAGCGCTCGCGGCAAGGGCCCCTTGCCGGCAAGACCCCTAAAAGCGTAGGGCAAAAATCATACAAAGTGGAGGACCAAAAGCAAGGGAGATACCACCGCATCGATTGATCAAAATAAGATAGTATATTACAGAGATAACTTGTCGCAATGACTAATAGGTTCTTGTCCAATAACGTGCCTTGCAGCAGCAAAGGAAACGGAAAGAAAGAAGCCTAGTCTACGCGGTCGCCTTCACGCCTCGTGACTTTGTTCACCTTGGCGACGATATGGGCAACCTGCGCCTTCAACGCCTCCTGGTCAGCGTCGTCCGGCAAGGAGCGGAGGACGTTGACAAGGTTGATGCCAGGGTTGCGGTAGACGATCTTTGTCAAGACGCGCTCCAGAGTGCCCATGCAGAGCCGACGTGACTCGTCGGCCAGCTGCGCGGGGAGCTTCTCCTGCAGCCTCGCAAGTGCCGGCGCGATTCCCCTGAAGAACAGACTTAGCTTGGCGCTGTGGGGGAGATCCTCGTCGGGGGAGTATGCGAGATGCTCCGCCCTAAGCGCCACCATCTCCTTGTCGATATTGGCGGCGGAGGTGACCTGATCGTCAGTCCACTGCTCCACCGCCCGGCTAAAGTTATTCGCAGAGACGGCGGCGCTCTCCACCAAGTTGCGCTCCTTGCGGAGCTCGTCCTTCAGCTTCGTCTCGCGATCCGGGGCGGCGTCGACCGAGTCGGTCAGAGTGGAGACCTTCAACTCCAAGTCAGCAATTGAATCCTTGGCGGCAGTGAGCTCGTCGCCTTTCTTGGAGAGACGTACCTGCAAGTCAGAGGTGGTGTGGGCATCTTTCTCCCGCTCCACGTTGAGTGCGGTGACTCTGTCCTCGCTTGCCTTCAGGTACCGCTCCAGCTGATCCACCTTAAGCTCCAGGTCCCTCTTGGCGGTTT
>LR738713.1:87162077-87182404 GCA_902687465.1 Secale cereale | reverse complement strand
GCATCCTTCGCCTCCTTCAGGGCCCCGCCAATGGCCTGCTCCCGGGCGGTGAGTTCGTCGTCATGGGCGTCGAGCTCGACCTTCCGCTGGTTGAGCGCCCCCTCCCGCCGAGACAACTCCTCGGCGGCCAGCCGCTGCCGCTCTTCTGCCTCAGCCTTCTCCAGGAGGAAGGCTTGCTGCTCCTCGGCAAGCCCTTCACGCTCCTCCGCCAAGTTGCGGAGGGCTGCCTGGTTGGCGGCGCGGAGCTCCGCGGCGCGCTTCTCCAAGTCAACTCCAGCCTTGGCGGCAAGAGCTTCCCGGGAGTCCAGCTTCGCCTGCCTGGCCCGGTACAGGGCCAGGAGCCGGCGAAGGAGCTTCTCCTCTTCGGGCTCATCTCCACCACCAAGCGCTTCAACAACCTTCAACGCCGCGGAGGCGAGGACCTCTCCGTCGTAGGTCTCTCCCTCCACGGGGGCTCGCGACGAAGACCCCCACGGGACTTGTATAAACACTCCGTTGGGGGCCTCAAGATAGACGCCTGACCGCTCCATGGAGGCGAAGGGGTCAGCGGCCGGTGCAGCGCTTGACGCTCCTGCTGCCTCCGGGCCAGCAGTGTGGTCGCCGGTCCCCTCCCCCGCCGCGGCGTCTGCGGTCGGGGCGGTCTCCTCAGCGGCAGGCTCGTTGGCTCCAGCCATGCCCTCCGCGGCATTGGCGTTACCGCCGTCGCCGTGCACGCCCTCCTCGCCGGCGGTCTCCGTCTCCATCCGCTCCGGTGCAGGAGGATCTAGCAGAAGAAAAAGAAAAAAAAAGATCAAGCAAATATTCAAAAAGAAGATTCCAAGAAGAAGAAGCTACAAGACTCACCTTCACGGACTTCCTCAACGACAGGCTCCCGCGCCGGGGAGTTCTCCCTTGGCGCCGGAGTGGTGGCCCCTGCTGGTGGAGGGCCGCCCGCGCCCTCCCTTGGCGGTGTGCTCACCCTCGTCGGGCTGCTCACCCTCGTCGGGCTGCTCACCCTTGGCGGGGTGCCCGCCCTTGGCGGGGTGCCCGTCCTTGGTGGAGCATTCTCCCTCGCCGGGGAGCTCACCCTTGGCGGGGAGAGTGGGGCAAGTTGCTCTTCGGGGGCGACCTCCGGGCGCTCCTGCGGCTGCGGCTCCACTTCTGCACAAGACAAACAAGACAACAAAATGTCAGTACAAACAACAACCTCAAGCGCGCCCGCCAAGCAGGAGTATAAAAATAGACTTACGCTGGGGGCTGCGCTGGGGGCTGCTCCTCGGAGCAGCGGGTTGATCCGGCAAGCTTGCCGCTGGCGCGTCTCCGGTCGCCGCGGCGGGCGAGTCGTCTTCAACCTCGACCACAGGGATCTTGGCCCTCTTCGCCATCCGCTGTGCCAGGGTCCTGAAAGCAAAACAAAAACAAGATCAGAATCATCAAGGAAGATCAAGACAAAGTCAAAGAAATTACAAGTTGCAAGTACTTACTCCTCTTCCTCGTCGTCGGAGCTGAGGGCTGAGAAGTCGAACTCCACCTGAGATGCTCCCGCGCGAGGAGCAGGAGGAGAAGGCTCCCTCGGGCGCTTGGCGGTCTCCAGGGCTGTGGGCTGCGAAGACCTAGCCTCCGTTGACGCCGAGGCCCGAGGAGCAAGGGGAGCGGCCATTCCGCTCCGGGAGGATCCCCCTCCGCTTGGCGCTGGTGCGCGGGGCGCCTCCGTCGCGGCTTGGCTCGCCCTGGTGGCGCGCGTCGCCCGGTGCGCAGGCTGCTGTCGAGGCGCCTGCGGCCTCGTCGCCGTAGCCACCTTGCGGAGGCACTTCCTCGGTGGTTGTGTAGGACTTGCCGGAGGCGGGGAGTTCTCCGAGGATGAGGAGGCATCGTCGTCAAGTCCCAGAGACCCACCGGTGTCTTCATCAGCCTCGACGTCCTCCTCCTCCTCCCCGGCAGGCCCGCTGGACCCAGCACCATGCCCGGCGGCCTCGCTCCCTCCGGCGGTCCCGCTCCCTCCGGCGGCCTCGCTCCCTGCGGCGACCTCGCTCACCCCGGCAACCCCGGGTATCCCGGCAAGCCTCACGGAAGGCACCCCGGCAAAATCATCGGGCGGAAGCTTGAGCAGCGTAAGGATTTCCGCCTCTTCTGCTCGATTCGCCTCGTCCGCGGCCTGCGCCTCGTCCACGGTGTATCCAAAATCTCCCGCCGCTGCGGCTGCGGCGGCCTCCTCCATCCTGGAAGCGATGTAGGCTATATCCCGAGCCGTAGTGGCCCGGGTGAGGCCCCTGTTCTCCTCGGTGTTCTTGGGCGTCTCGACCAGGTTGTCGATAAAGCTCAGCACTGCGTCCGGCGGAGGCTCTATCCAAGTGGGGTCGACGCCGTGGGAGTCGCACGCAGGCATCATCGCGCGCAAGGAATCCCGGGCGGTGCTGTTGCATAGCGGCACCACTCACCGGGGAGGTCTGAACCACTCCGGGTGGGCCGGGTCATGCTTGAAAAGCTCTCGGACCATCCCTTTCAGCTCCAAAGCAGTGAAATTGAGGTTCAATCCAGGGCGCAGCCTCATGATATCCGCCGCATTGCCGAATTCCCAGGCGGGCCTTTTCCTTTCTTGTAAAGGAGCAATGCGGCGGCGGAAGAAATCTGCCCCAACCTCTCCGATGGTCAGATTGGCTACCCGGAGACGAATAATCCTGATGAGGGCAATATTGAGCTTGCTGTCCTCCGGAGCCAGTTCGCTCCAATCCCTGCCGCGCACTATGGCAGTTGTGCGCGGCGCGGTGAAGGGCTCCGGCTTATCCTCCACTACCCAGCACCAATCTGCACGCCACTCCTCCCACTTGCCGCGGAGTTCTCCCTTCAGGTATGAATCCTTCTTGTTCAGCCGGAAGATCCAGGAGATGCCGCCGGAAAGGGGAGCGCCAGCCTCTACTCTAGGCATAAAGAAATGGCGGAAAAGGGCTACGTTCGGATGGATCCCAACATAGTTTTCGCACAAGTGAACAAAAACAGCCATCGTAAGGATGGCGTTGGGAGTAAAGTCTAGGAGGTGGAGGCCATACGTGTTCATAATATCACAAAAGAACTCCGAGAACGGAGGGCACAATCCACAATGGAAGAAAGCAGCGAAGAAGAAGTACCCGCCGGGAACATATCTCTGGCGACGGCGGGAAAGGCTCTGGTGCTGGGATGAGCTTTGGTCTCCCCTGACCAGAAGAGATAGTACTTGTTCCGCAGCTCCTTCACGCCAAGCCTCGGCGCGAAGACCACATTCCTCTTCCGCAGGGCGGCCAGCTTCGCCGCCTGCTCAGACTTCTCCTTCTTGGCCTTGTCCGCTTTCGCCTAGTCGCTCTTCGGAGCCATGGCGGAGGCGGCGAGGGAAGAGGCGAGGAGCTCGACGGCGCCGCGGATGCGGAAGACGGCGGAGGAGGGGTGGAGGCAAGGAGCAGCGAGGGTTTCTGGAAAGTTAAGACGCAATGAAGACGAAGGAGGGAACTGCCCCTGCTTCCTCTGCTTTTAAGGGGGAAGTGGGGGACGCTCCGCATTTCCCATTAAAAAACAGGCCACAATCTCTCCCACGATGCCGCAATCGACGCGTGCCGTTAGGGAGGGATGCGGCGGATACGGAAGGGGATACGGCTTGCCGTGGGCCGCGCGTGCCCGTGCAATGTTTTGGGCCTGGCCCAACAGCGCTCGGCACCGTGTGTGGCCCCGGCCCGGGGGCTCCTATCGGTGTACTAAGATAGGGGTACCTTAGTACCCCAACTTGTGCACGGGCAGTAGCAGCTTCCCGCGGCAGGGTTTACCACGTGCTCGCCGGAAACCTTTCTGGTCCCTATAAAGCCATTCAAGCACAAAGTATACAAGTCAGAAGATCAAGGCCCCGGCAAGAGGAGCTTGCCGGGAAGGCCGCACCAGGCTCAAGATTATCACTTTAGTACAAGACCCTGGCAAGAGGAGCTTGCCAGGAAGACCAAGGAATGCATACCTCAAGAAATGCCTCGGCGCCTCCTGCGCCCGAGCAGGACCCGGAGAGCAACAAGCTTCCGGGTCCGGAAAGATCACGGCCCCGGCAAGGTGCTTGCCGGGGGAAACTTGTGCTGTATGCCCGCGCTCCAGCTCATCTGCCCAATCGTCGCCCTGAGGCCCTTCCAGGGGCGCGTGGCGGAAGGCTGTGCAGCCTGGGGCACACGGTGGCAAGCCATGGTGACGAGGCTACCGCCGTGGCGGACGGAGAAGCATGGACGGACACTTTTGGGGTCGACGGTGACGGGCATCTAATGCCCTTGTCCCCCACTGTCAAAGTTAGGTGATGACCACTGTTCATCCACTGTTCACGCACTATTCCCGCACTGTTACAACTACCACCAAAGTTACATTTTTACCCTCCTCTACGTTGACACCTGTCGGTGACCCCTTGAGCTATAAAAGGAGGCCCATGCACAACGTAAAGAGGGTTCGAAACCTAAGCAACTCTCTTGCTCGGTGTAGCTAGTACTGTAGCTCTTCAAGCTCCCGAGCTCAATACAACCAAGGCAGGAGTAGGGTTTTACGCGTCCGCGCGGCCCGAACCTGGGTAAACTGCCCGCGTGCGCCCCTCGATCTGCTCTTCGTGCTCCCTCCGCTCCCTTACCGCAACGTAGAAGGGGCTCCGGTCCCATAGGTGCTCGTGGGAGGACAGTTTCCCCCGACAGGCATTGAGTCTTACTCAACTTCACACCTCGCAACACAGGCGAGAGCCCATTCTTTGACTGATCCATTTTGAACTTCTTTGAAACTTTATCAAGGTGTTTGCTTTGTGAAAGTCCAATTAAGCATCTTGATCTATCTCTATAGATCTTGATGCCTAATATATAAGCAGCTTCACCGAGGTCTTTCATTGAAAAATTCTTATTCAAGTATCCTATTATGCTATCCAGAAATTCTATATCATTTCCAATCAACAATATGTCATCCACATATAATATCATAAATGCTACAAATTTCCCACTCATTTTCTTGTAAATACAAGCTTCTCCAAAAGTCTATATAAAACCATATGCTTTGATCACCTCATCAAAGCATATATTCCAACTCCGAGATGCTTGCACCAGTCCATAGATGGATCGCTGGAGCTTGCACACTTTGTTAGCACCTTTAGGATCAACAAAACCTTCTGGTTGTATCATATACAACTCTTCTTGAGATATCCATTCAGGAATGCAGTTTTGACATCCATTTGCCATATTTCATAACCATAAAATGCGGCAATTGCTAACATGATTCGGACAGACTTAAGCATCGGTACGGGCGAGAAAGTCTCATCGTAGTCAACTCCTTGAACTTGTCGGAAACCTTTCGCAACAAGTTGATCTTTGTAAACAGTAACATTACCATCAGCGTCGGTCTTCCTCTTGAAGATCCATTTATTTTCGATGGCTTGCCGATCATCGGGCAAGTCAACCAAAATCCACACTTTGTTCTCAGACATGGATCCCATCTCATATTTCATGGCCTCAAGCCATTTTGCGGAACCTGGGCTCATAATCGCTTCCTCATAGTTTGTAGGTTCATCATGGTCTAGTAACATGACTTCCAGAACTGGGTTGCCATACCACTCTGGCGCGGAACACATTCTGGTTGATCTACGAAGTTCAGAAGAAACTTGATCTGAAGTTTCATGATCATCATCATTAGCTTCCTCACTAATTGGTGTAGGAATCACTGGAACTAGTTTCTGTGATGTACTACTTTCTAGTTCGGGGGAAGGTACAATTACCTCATCAAGTTCCACTTTCCTCCCACTCACTTGTTTCGAGAGAAACTCCTTCTCTAGAAAGGATCCATTCTTAGCAACGAATATCTTGCCTTCGGATCCGTGATAGAAGGTGTACCCAACAGTCTCCTTTGGGTATCCTACAAAGACACATATTTCCGACTTGGGTTCGAGCTTATGTGGTTGAAGCTTTTTCACATAAGCATCGCAGCCCCAAACTTTAAGAAACAACAACTTTGGTTTCTTGCCAAACCATAGTTCATAAGGCGTCGTCTCAACGGATTTAGATGGTGCCCTATTTAATGTGAATGTAGCTGTCTCTAAAGCATAACCCCAAAATGATAGTGGTAAATCGGTAAGAGACATTATAGACCGTACCATATCTAATAAAGTACGGTTACGATGTTCAGACACACCATTACGCTGTGGTGTTTTGGGTGGTGTGAGTTGTGAAACTATTCCACATTGTTTCAAATGAAGACCAAACTCATAACTCAAATATTCACCTCCAAGATCAGATGGTAGAAACTTTATTTTCTTGTTACGATGATTCTCTACTTCACTCTGAAATTCTTTGAACTTTTCAAATGTTTCAGACTTGTGCTTCATCAAGTAGATATACCCATATCTGTTTAAATCATCAGTGAAGGTCAGAAAATAATGATACCCACCGCGAGCCTCAACACTCATTGGTCCACATACATCAGAACCGGGTTCATCATGGTCTAGTAACATGACTTCTAGAACCGGGTTACCATACCACTCTGGCGTGGAACGCACTCTGGTTAACCTACGAGGTTCAGTAGTAACTTGATCTGAAGTTTCGCGATCATCATCATTAGCTTCCTCGCTAATTGGTGTAGGAATCAGAGGAACTATTTTATGTGATGTACTACTTTCCAATTTGGGAGAAGGTACAATTACCTCATCAAGTTCCACTTTCCTCTCACTCACTTCTTTCGAGAGAAACTACTTCTCTAGAAAGGATCCATTCTTAGCAACGAATATCTTGCCTTCAGATCTGTGATAGAAGGTGTACCCAACAGTTTCCTTTGGGTATCCTATGAAGAAACATTTCTCCGACTTGGGTTCGAGCTTATCAGGTTGAAGCTTTTTCACATAAGCATCGCAACCCCAAACTTTAAGAAACGACAACTTGGGTTTCTTGCCAAACCACATTTCATAAGGCGTCGTCTCAACGGATTTAGATGGCGCCCTATTTAATGTGAATGCAGCTGTCTCTAAAGCATAACCCCAAAACGATAGTGGTAAATCGGTAAGAGACATCATCGCACCATATCTAATAAAGTACGGTTACGACGTTCGGACACACCATTACGCTATGGTGTTTCGGGTGGCGTGAGTTGTGAAACTATTCCACATTATTTCAAATGAAGACCAAACTCGTAACTCAAATATTCGCCTCCACGATCAGATCATAGAAACTTTATTTTCTTGTTACGATGATTCTCGACTTCACTCTGAAATTCTTTGAACTTTTAAAAAGTTTCAGACTTGTGCTTCATTAAGTAGATATACCCATATCTTCTCAAATCATCCGTGAAGGTCAAAAAATAACGATACCCGCGGCGAGCCTCAACACTCATCGGTCCACATACATCAGTATGTATGATTTCCAACAAATCTGTTGCTCGCTCCATTGTTTCGGTGAACGGAGTTTTAGTCATCTTGCCCATGAGGCATGGTTTGCAAGCACCAAGTGATTTATAATCAAGTGATTCCAAAAGTCCATCACTATGGAGTTTCTTCATGCGCTTTACACCAATATGACCTAAACGGTAGTGCCACAAATAAGTTGTACTACCTTGCATCTTTTGGCTTCAATATTATGAATATGTGTATCACTACAGTCGAGATCCAACAAGAATAGACCACTCTTCAAGGGTGCATGACCATGAAAGATATTACTCATATAAATAGAACAACCATTATTCTCAGATTTAAATGAATAACCTTCTCGCAATAAACAAGATCCAGATATAATGTTCATGCTTAACGCTGGCACCAAATAACAATTATTCAGGTCTAAAACTAATCCCGAAGGTAGATGTAGAGGTAGCGTGCCAAAGGCGATCACATTGACTTTGGAACCATTTCCCACGTGCATCGTCACCTCGTCCTTAGCCAATCTTCGTTTAATCCATAGTCCCTGTTTTGAGTTACAAATATTAGCAACCGAACCGGTATCAAATACCCAGGTACTACTACGAGCATTAGTAAGGTACACATCAATAACATGTATATCACATATACCTTTGTTCACCTTGCCATCCTTCTTATCCACCAAATACTTGGGGCAGTTCCGCTTCTAGTGTCCAGTCCCTTTGCAGTAGAAGCACTCAGTTTCAGGCTTGGCTCCAGACTTGGGTTTCTTCGCGGGAGTAGCAACTGTCTTGCTATTCTTCTTGAAGTTCCCCTTCTTTCCCTTGCCCTTTTTCTTGAAACTAGTGGTCTTGTTAACCATCAACACTTGATGCTCCTTTTTGATTTCTACCTCCGCAGCCTTGAGCATAGCGAAGAGCTCGGGAATCGTCTTTTGCATCCCTTGCATATTATAGTTCATCACGAAGCCTTTATAGCTTGGTGGCAGTTATTGAAGAACTCTATCAATAACACTATCTTCATCAACTTTGCAACCAAGTTGAGTCATATGATTGTAGTACGCAGACATTCTGAGCAAGTGTTGGCTGATAGAACTATTCTCCTCCATCTTGCAGCTATAGAACTTATTGGAAATCTCATATTTCTCAATCCGGGTATTTTCTTGAAATATTAACTTCAACTCCTGGAACATCTCTTATGCTCCATGACGTTCAAAACATCGTTGAAGCCCCGGTTCTAAGCCGTAAAGCATGGCACACTGAACTGTCATGTAGTCATCGGAACGAGCTTGCCAAACGTTCATAACGTCTAGGGTTGCTCCTGCAGCAGGCTTGTCACCCAGCGGTGCTTCAAGGACATAATTCTTCTGTTCAGCAATGAGGATAATCCTCAAGTCACGGACCCAGTCCGTGTAATTAGTACCATCATCTTTCAACTTAGCTTTCTCTAGGAATGCATTAAAATTCAAAGGAATGGTAGCACGGGCCATTGATCTACAACAACATAGATATGAAAAAACTATCAGGACTAAGTTCATGATAAATTAAAGTTCAATTAATCATATTACTTAAAGAACTCCCACTTAGATAGACATCCCTCTAGTCATCTAAATGATCATGTGATCCAAATCAACTAAACCATGTCCGATCATCACGTGAGATGGAGTAGTTTTCAATGGTGAACATCTTATGTTGATCATATCTACTATATGATTCACGCTCGACTTTTCGGTCTCTAGTGTTCCGAGGCAATATCTGCATGTGCTAGGCTTGTCAAGTTTAACCCAAGTATTCTGTGTATGCAAAACTGGCTTACACTCGTTGTATGTGAACGTAGAGCTTATCACACCCGATCATCACGTGGTGTCTCGGCACGACGAACTTTCGCAATGGTGCATACTTAGGGAGAACACTTATACCTTGAAATTTTGTAAGGGATCATCTTATAATGCTACCATCATACTAAGCAAAATAAGAAGCATAATAAGATAAACATCACATGCAATCACAATATGTGACATGATATGGCCATCATCGTCTTGTGCTTTTGATCTCCATCTCCAAGGCACCGTCATGATCATCATCGTCACCAACACGACACCTTGATCTCCATCGTAGCATCATTGCCGTCTCGCCAACTATTGCTTCCACGACTATCGTTACCGATTAGTGATAAAGTAAAGCAATTACATGGCGACTGTATTTCATACAATAAAGCGACAACCATATGGCTCCTGCCAGCTGCCGATAACTTTTACAAAAATGATCATCTCATAAAATAACGTATAACTCATCATGTCTTGACCATATCACATCATAACATGCCCTGTAAAAAAAAGTTAGACGTCCTCTACTTTGTTGTTGCAAGTTTTACGTCAAGTATGTGTTGTTTTAACCTTCACAAGGACCGGGCGTAGCCACACTCGATTCAGCTAAAGTGAGAGAGACAGACACCCGCCAGTCACCTTTAAGCAATGAGTGCTCATAACGGTGAAACCAGTCTCGCGTAAGTGTACGCGTAATGTCGGTCCGGGCCGCTTCATCTCACAATACCACCGAACCAAAGTATGACATGCTGGTAAGCAGTATGACTATTATCGCCCACAACTCATTGTGTTCTACTCATGCATATCATCTACGCATAGACCTGGCTCATGATGCCATTGTTGGGGAATGTAGTATTTCAAAATTTTCCTACGATCACGCAAGATCTATCTACTAGAATCATAGCAACAAGCGGGGAGAGTGTGTCTACGTACCCTCGTAGACCCGAAGCGGAAGCGTCTAGTGACGTGGTTGATGTAGTCGAACTTCTTCGTGATCCAACCGATCAAGCACCGAACGTACGGAGCCTCCGTGTTCGGCACACGTTCAACTTGATGACGTCCCATGAGCTCTTGATCCAGTAGAACCTTGCGGGAGAGTTTCTTCAGCACGACGGCGTGGTGACAGAGATGATGAAGTTACCGTCGCAGGGCTTCGCCTAAGCGCTGCAACGATATGACCGAGGTGTGTTTTTGTGGAGGGGGGCGCCGCACACGGTTGGGAGAGATCAACTGATCAACTTGTGTGTCTTTGGGTGCCCCTGCCCCCGTATATAAAGGAGCAAGGGGGGAGGCCGGCCGGCCCCCTATGGTGCGCCCTACAGATGCAGTCCTACTAGGAATAGGATTCCAATCCTATTCCTAGTAGGAGTCCACCAAGAAGGAGAGAGGGGGAAGGAAGGAGAGGGAGAGGGAGAGGGAAAGAGGGGGCCGCGCCCCTTCATCTAGTCCAATTCGGACTCTCCTTTAGGAGGGGGCGCGCCAACTCCTGGCTGCTGCCCTCTCTCTCCCCTAAAGCCCACTAGGGCCCAATACTTCCCCGGGGGGTTCCGGTAACCCCCCCGACACTCTGGTTTTATCCGAAACCTTCCGGAACACTTCCGGTGTCCGAATATAGTCGTCCAATATATCAATCTTTACATCTCAGACATTTCGAGACTCCTCGTCATGTCCGTGATCTCATCCGGGACTCCGAACTACCTTCGGTACATCAAAACTCATAAACTCATAATACCGATCGTTACCAAATGTTAAGCGTGCGGACCCTACGGGTTCGAGAACTATGTAGACATGATCGAGACTCATCTCCAGTAAATAACCAATAGCGGAACCTGGATGCTCATATTGGCTCCTACATATTCTACGAAGATCCTTATCGGTCAAACCGCATAAAAACATACGTTGTTCCTTTTGTCATCGGTATCTTACTTGCCCGAGATTCGATCGTCGGTATCTCAATACCTAGTTCAATCTCGTTACCGACAAGTCTCTTTACTCGTTCCGTAATACATCATCTCGTGGCTAACTCATTAGTCATTTGCTTGCAAGGCTTATTATGATGTGTATTACCGAGAGGGCCTAGAGATACCTCTCCGACACTTGGAGTGACAAATCCTTTTCTTGATCTATGCCAACACCACGAACACTTTCAGAGACACCTGTAGAGCATCTTTATAATCACCCAGTTACGTTGTGATGTTTGATAGCACACAAGGTGTTCCTCCGGTATTCGGGAGTTGCATAGTCTCATAGTCATAGGAACATGTATAAGTCATGAAGAAAGCAATAGAAATAAAATTAAACGATCAAAGTGCTAAGCTAACTGACGGGTCTTGTCCATCACATCATTCTCCTAATGATGTGATCCCGTTGATCAAATGACAACTCTTGTCTATGGTTAGGAAACATAACCATCTTTGATCAATGAGCTAGTCTAGTAGAGGCATACTAGGGACATACTGTTTTGTCTATGTATTCACACATGTACTAAGTTTCCGGTTAATACAATTCTAGCATGAATAAAAGACATTTATCATGATATAAGGAAATACAAATAACATCTTTATTATTGCCTCTAGGGCATATTTCCTTCAGGAGCACCCCCGCTCTGCAGCCAAGCATCCAGGTAAAGCTCTTTCCTTGACCTAGATTCACATTAGATTGATCCTGTTCATAGGGTTCGTCAGAGTTCTTTGTAGTTTCAACCCAGTTCATCCATCTACTATTTAGAACACATAGTCCAGCCCATAAGCTCACAAGGAATAATACGGCCGTAGTTTTTGCCCCTTCACTCACATTCTGGATAAATCCCACCTTATGATAAACCAATGCTCAACTTGCTAGTTCTTCCGCTACTGCCTTTTAGGTTTAGGAATATTTTTTCTTTTTCGATCTTCCATAGATCCATAAATATAGCTGTATCCCGTGAAAACTGTTTATTCAACACTTAGCAGAATTTTAGCCATTGCGGATTCATAAGCCGCTGAGCCGCCACACCTTGTATGGGTGGCTTACGTAATACTCTTGTAAGCCGCCGGCCTCTGGCCAGCTTAAAACTTCCCATCATTAGAACTGACGTACTTTAGCAAATTTGTAACTCGTCTTATCTTTGAAATAAGGCTGCTTATAATATCCTCCAATTTATAATGTCCTTATGACCTTGTATGCGGCTTTGTACTGTAATATTTAATTCTCCGTACTTTATTTCCTTCACAGAGCCCATTACCTCTGACTCATGATGACAAAGGCACCCACGACTTGCGACTAGATCCCTTCTCGAGTCACTGAAGATATCCTCAATGACTACGTGACCATGGGCGTTTTAGTCGCCAAGGAAGTTATCCATTGGCGGGTTCCATGCTCTGAATTCCCCCTGAACCTCAAGAGGGTTAAGTTATAGTTTTTACGGGTCATCTGCTCCACGGTTTTTCACCGCCCGGCTCAAAATTCTTCCGAGACATTGTGCGTGTTTATAACCTTCATTCTTAAGATATTGGTCCCAATTCTGTCTCCAACATATGCAACTTTCAAGTGTTCTGCGAAGTATACCTTGGTAAAGAGCCCTATATCGATATGTTTAGGGATTATTATTATATCAATCGCCGGACTGAAATGACCGATGTGCTTAGTCTTGAGCTTGGAGGCATTTCCATTTAGAGGCTGAGGGATGTAACCTTCTCATCAGCCACCCTACCGAGTCATCCAAAGGACTGGAATTACACCTGGTTCTACTGCAAAGACACCTCTCCAGAAGGAGAAAGTCCCCTGCCGGGTTATCGCCCATACCGGCTCACCACCAGCGGCCCACTGCCAGGCCGAATGACCATCGCAGAACGTGGTCTTTATGGTTCCACCCTTTTAAAGATTTGGGCATTGAACGCTGGGTTGCATGGAGAATTCTGACTTTAAGCCGCTGCCCTGGCTTAATGTGCGAATACACTGGTGATACCAAAGATCCACTGCACTACAACCCCACACAGCTAACTGATATAAAGAAATCAATGACACTGTCAAGTCGCTCCTTGGCGAGTCATTGGCAAATTGCAGCAAGACGGGCCTAACTCCCTTCTGCACTCCTAACTCGCTGCCGGTTGTAAGTATCTTACATAATACTTGCTTGCCTGTCAATATCTTGAATATCCAGTTTAACTTTATTTTTCATGTATAATCATGCCGACTCTTCATTTTGGAAGAAGAAATTACCAACCACTACCGCCCCAGCCAAAAGGGTTAAAACAACTAGTCATGGCCCGGGTCGTCCCAAGAAGCCAACGGCGCAAGAACAACTTGAACTGGACGAGTCAGAGGTAGAACTTGATTCACTTGGTATTCTTTTTATGGAACTTATTGATGCCGATTCACATCAGGAGGAAGCGAAAACGAGCCAAGCTGATGTCATCGAGGTAATCCCTGTCTCCTCCGACTCTGAACCCTTGCCAAGAGAGAAAACATAGCAGGGCATCAGGAAAGTGATATTTTCCCATCCTCTTGCTTACTTGGACCCAAACATTCTTTTGAAGAAACAACAATACGAGTCGAGGTGCAACACTCGGAGCAGCGGCCAAGAAGAACTTGTGGCCGGCTTACCCAACACACCGGCGGCTCGCAAACATCGTCGTGAGGTGCCTCATAGCCCTACTTTATCTCTTCCACGAGCCAGCCTCATACAGAAACCTCTTAATCCTTCTGACTTGGCATATCATGATACCTCTCATTCGTCTAGCGACTCAACGGTAACGCAGCTCCCCACATTCGTGGTTAACCCGGCATAAGTACTAATACTTTGTTGAATAAATTACTTGCCATTTCATACTCATCAGGCTGGATTACTTTCGTCATAGGGCTAAGGCAAAGATAGGCAAAAAACAAAAGGCCAGCTCTTCAAAGACTCTTGAAACTATTGAGCCAGAAAAACAGGCGCCAAAAGCTAATGAAGCTCAAATCCAAGATTCTGAATATCCCGAGAGTCAGCGAGATGACCCACCTCCACAAGCTAATCATGCCAACCTTGACTCGGCCATGGATATCAATGACGATCCGGCGACCAACCAAGACCCGCCGAGCCCTAAACATTCTGACAAACCTCATGCTGATGACTATATTGGAGAGGTGACCGTCACCGAATCAGTTTATAAGCTGCCCGGAGTCTCTACAATGCTTACCAAGAATTCCTCGAAGGATGAAGCACATTTTTCAGACAAGAACAAGCCCAAGCTTGGCCTTGAGAGCTCTTCAAAACTGAATGCTGGTGAGCTGTATACTGGCTATCTGAGCCGTCTTCACACAAGTTGTGACCAGGAGGTCAGTTTGTTCAATATGATGCGACAAAAATATGAGGTATGAAATCATCCCCTCCTTTAACTTCCGCATATATATACTTATCCAGCCCCCATGTCTTAATCATAGGAAAAACCATTGAGTATGCTTAAGACTTTTAGCAGCATGTGATTTAGAATTTCAGGCCATAAGCCCTAAAAACCGGTTTATATAAGCAGTATGAACCATATTGTTGTCAATATTCATCTTTAAAAGAATCTCTCGGAACCCTCAAGGGCCGGCTTATCATGCAAAGATGAGCCGGGTCTTCTATATTACACTACAAAAAAGACACATCCGTGATATTTTGGGCCGAACGAATTTTTTCCTGTCATGCTTATGACACTTCAATGACAATAATTATCATCATAGATGTGGTTGGCTCCCACTTCTATGACAAAAAATCATGACATAAAATGGACTTTTTGTCCTGGGCGGGTCGGAGACGCAGCTGCATGGCATTCTTTGGGCGAGGAAAATTTCGGGGAGTTCCCGGTTACGGTGGGTGATCGGGGCGGAGTGATGCATGGATGTTTGCATGTTTCTCTCATACATGACGCGTGTATGTCCGAGGTGTTAGGCTCTAACTGAACTCGAGCGAGGCGTTTGCTTACTGAACCCGAGCGATTGCACTAGCTACGTTACTGAACTCGAGCGAGCGATCCCTTGGCTGCTAACTGAACCGGAGCGATTCCTTCGCTACCGCTGCTAACTGAACCCGATCGATCGCTGCTACTTCTTACTGAAGCTGATCGAACCTGCTGCCTCTTGATGAACAATGAACATGGGGTTAGTTGAACGAGTCGAGACGTACATGGTTGGGGTTGGATGAACAGGACCCCGTGGGGGTTGGACGTTGCGGTTGCCGCTGGATGAACATGACCCCAAGACGAGGCCGCCACAGCCGAGGCGTTGGGGGTGGATGACCAAGACCCCGCGGAGGGCTGGTTGAATAATAGCCGGTGGAGGGCTGGTAGGATGAACATGGCCCCATGGAGGATTAGATGAACAGGACCCTGTGGAGGGCTGTATGAACAGTAGCCGGTGGAGGCAGAGGAAGACGCGGTGGATAAACAGTGCAGGTGGAGGCTGGAGGAAGTCGGCGGTGGATGAACAGTAGCCCGCGGAGTCCCATTTTGCGGTGCGCCACACCCCTCCCGATGAACAGGACCCCTGTTTTGACAGTAGCGCTCCAACACAAGTCCGTTTCCTCTATTTTGCGGTACGCCAGACCCCTCTTGATGAACAGGATCCCGTTTCGACAGTAGCCGGTCGAGCAGAAGGCCGTTTAGTTCGTTTTGCGGTACGCTAGACCCTTCTCGATGAACATGACCCTGTTTCGACCGTATGCACTCCAGCAGAAGGCTGTTTCCATCTGTTTTGCAGTACACCACACTAGGTTTCGGCTGTTCCGTCCAAAACAGTTGCCTCCCGATGAACACGACGCTGTTTCTCCGTTCCGACCCCGCCGGTTGGCTGCCGATGAACACGACGCCATTGCTGCCGTCCGCTGCCTCTTCATGTGCACCAGCCCTGGCCGTACGTATGCGTGAGTACGCGTTCGAGACTCCGCCCGTATGTACGTACGTAGCCATGTTTTTTGCCATGTGGCTGTACATACGGGTACACGGTTTTGACTAGACTGCCTGAACTGCTATGTCGGGGGCTCTACTACTACACGTGTTGCTTCTTGCTCGGCCACTGTTCATCATTGCAGAGAGACCGATCGACCAGTATATACATACACGTCCATGACCAGAATGACAACGCTACATACGCTTCGACCAAGTGGGTCCCAGCTGTTAGGGAGGATACGAAGGCACTTCCTTGCGTGCGAATATATAGTTGGAGGGTGCCTGCTATCAGGGGGGCATTCATTTTTTTTCCGCGCCTAATATGGACACACTTTACTTGCGTCCGAAGATGTAGCTGGTCGGTCCCAGCTGTCAGGGGGAAAATATTTTTTTGCAAAATACAACTAAGCCAAAATACAGAGTCCTTCCGGTAGGTCCCTCCTGTAAGGTGGAGGAATCATTATTTTCTATGTAATATGGTGGCACTTCCTTGCTGCGGCCGTGGACCCAGCTGTCAGCCTCTCCACGTACAGTCCTCTTCTGATGTAAGTCATTCCTTGACCGTGTTGACCACGCCGCGCCGAGAGCACCAAGGCGGTGGACGACGGCGAGGCCTAGGAAGTGAACGACCTGGAGCCGGGGAAGACTCGGTGGTTGTTTCCCACGCGGAGGGGCGTACGAGGGTTTACTGGTTGGGCTGCAGTGTGAGGTTGCCGTCGTCGGAGAATAAAAGCAGGTCTGGGTGAGTACACGGATGGCTAGGCCAACGATGGAAGTAGGGTGGGGCGGTGAGGCCCGCGCAGCAGCAGAGCCGACTACAGGAGGCAGGAGCAGGCGGCACGACCGGCGCTGGTTTGGGCGGCTGGAGCAAGAAGACCAGAGGTTGAAGAAGCACTATGGCCGTTAGATGGACATCGTACGGTCACTGGAGCTAGAATCGTTCATATTGACTAATAAGTTGACAAAGCCCTCCGTCCGCGTCAACTTAGTAGGCCCACAAGTCAGCCTCCAACTACGATGGGTCCTAGATAGCAGGAGCAGTATTCATTTTTTTGTGCGTAACAAGGAGGTAGTTCTTTGCATGCGAAGATATAGCTGGTGGGTCCGAGCTATCAGAAGGACAAACGTTTTTTTGCGAAATACAGAGGCCCTTCCGGTGGGTCCCTACTGTCAGGTGGAGGAATCATTATTTTGCGCGTAATAAGGAGGCACTTCCTTGCGTGCGGCCGTGGACCTAGCTGTCAGCCTGTCCACATACAGTCCTCTTTCGATGGATGTCGTTCGTTGACCATGTTGACCACGTTGCGCCGAGACCACCAGGGCGGTAGACGACAGCGAGGCCTAGGAAGGGAATGACCAGGAGCCGGGGAAGACTCGACAGTTGTTTCCCACGTGGAGGGGAGTACGAGGGTTTTTTGCTTCGGCTACAGTGTGAGGCTGCCGTCGCCGGAGAATAACAGGAGGTCTGGGTCAGTAGAGGGATGGCAAGGCCAGCGATGGGAGTACTGTGGGGCGGTGAAGCCTGCGCGGCAGCACAGCCAGCCGCGGGAGGAGGGAGTAGGCAGTCCCGCCGGCGCTTGTTTGAGCGGCTGGAGTAGGAAGAGCAGAGATTGAAGAAGCACGACGGCCATTGGATGGACATCCAACAGTCACTGCTCTCGTGTGTTGACTAAGTTGACACAGCATTTGTAACACCCCAAATTTTTGGGTTGGTTTTTCTTTCAAACTTTTGGCCTTTTTGGAAGGGGATTGTTTGATATTTTCTTTTGCCCTTCTAAATTCCCTTTTGGCCAAAGTTTGTGTGTCTTCTCAAGCTTGGTTTTTGGCCTTGAAGTTTTCTCTTGTGTTTGGTTCAAGCACAAGTGGAGTTTCAAAAGTGGTTGTTTGAATTCTCCACTTCTTGTTTTAAATTTCTCAAGTTTAATCTTGGACTTATCTCCCCCTCCATCCTTCATCTTGTCATGACCCCAACAGAAACAATCCTCTCCAAGACTCTCTTCACACCTTGGGACAAGTCTTCCTTCAATTCCAGCAAGTTGTAACCTTGTTGGGATTTTTCTCCTATTTATTTCACTCCAAAAACAAATTCTGTCATTTATAGTGGACCATGGTGATTTACAAAGGAGCCACCATTTCCATGTATTTATTTGACTCCAAACCAACTCTGCTAGATAGTCTTTAGTACCCACAATCTAGACCCCTCTTGTTTCACTGGTCCATAGTTCTAAATTTTCAAATTTCACCTACTGCAAGTTTGGACCAGATTTGCAAAATTTGGTGAAATTCATATTTATCTTCTTCCAAAAATTCTGTGAAAAATCATGCATCCTCTAGATACATCAGGAGGCCACTCCACCAAAAATCAGCCCCACGAACATTGCACACATGCCAGGATCATTTCATCAAACACATTTCATGCACTGAACTGTCAGCTGTTAACTGAAACTGTCGACAGTTCGACAGTTCGTCAGTTTCGTCAGTTTCTTCAGCGCGGCGACAAAAGTCGTCTGTACTTCCATGGCTCCACGCCGCACTGTAGCTTCTTCTTATCCATGCGCCGCACGCTCGCTTGGCAGCCTCTGGGCGTCGGTGGCGCCCTGGCCCGACCGCGCCGGCGACTACCACGGCCACAGTGCTGGCCGTGGCGGCTGACAGAAGCTACCATCGCAGCTCAACGCCGTTTAGCGCCGCCCAAACCACCCCAGCGCTCCTCGTGTCCTTCTCCACAGCCAGCGCACGCCTGGCACGCCCTCGCCGTGGCCTGGCATGCGCAGAGCGCCGTTTCTGCCGCCGACGTGCCGCACGGCCATTTCGTCGGGGACAACCCGTAACTCCACCTCTCTTGCTGAGTTAGGCGCGGGAATGGAACCCCTCCAGCTCCTAGATGATGCTCAAGCCCCTAACCCTGCCGTCCGACCACTTCAGCGCCGTAATCGGCTCGCCGGACTTATCCGTTCGCGGCAGCCACCTCGAGCCGCCTATAAAAGGGCACCCCAGAGCTCGTTCTCGAGCCCACACATCCTCACTACCTCCCTAGACCACGCCCAGCCTCTGGAAGAGCCCCGAGAGGCCCTTCTTCCCCAGCTCCGGCCAGCTACCTCCGCCTCGGGCTCCAGCTCCGTTCACTCCGGTGAGTGCCTCTCCGCCGCCTTGAACTTCAACGTAGCACCTTGGCCACCACCTAGACCTAACCCCCACTTCAATTTCAGACCAGGGGCCTTCTCCGATGAGGTCCACGACCACCCGAGCCGCCGTCCGCCGGAGACATGGTCGCCGTCGACGTGGGGCTCGCCGGCACCCAACTCTACCACCGTTCGACGCGGAAGACCACCGTGAAGCCGTAGATACCCTCCCCCTCCCCTAACTCGCCGTGGATCGACGCCGGCGATCACCGCAGCACCGGCGCCGACGCGGCTCTGTTTCCATTTTCGAACCTGACAAGTGGGGCCCTTTGTCAGCCTCTCATATCTCCCCCTCGAACCGTTTTCTGTAAGCGTATTTGAGAAAAGTGCGCTTTCCCTCTGCGGTTGGCATACTGCGTACCGATTCGCTGTGCTGTTTTCTGTTCTAGCCCCTGGATCTTTTCTGTTTCATTACAGATGAGTCCCTGGATAGAAACCTTAATATCTTTTAGACTTAAAGTGATTTTGAGTTGATTCTTTTTCTGTCCACTTTAGTTTTCTGCCTAGTTTTTTGTCATGTTTATGTGGAAATTTTTGGAGCAACTTTATTTTGCATGCACGGTATTTATGTTAGTATGTTTGATCAAATGCTATTCGAGGTTGTAGCCTTCTCGTCTTAAAGTTTTCCGTGAACATCGTCGCAGGTGATTCCGGACGATAGGATGTTAAATGGGTGTGTACTGGTTAGTTGGGTTTCTACTAAAACACTGTAGACGGGACTAGCCCACGTGGCTAGTAGAACCCGTTGGCTATGAATTCATAGTAGAAGCTCTGCAGAGTTAAATCTTTCCAGTAGCCATGTTTATGGCCTAGTTTCAATCTTCATGTCAACCCGGTGACCGTCTCTAGTTTATTCTTGTTGGTCATCAGAATAGAGTTTTCATCAAGTTCATTTGGTAGATGAACTCACCAACTATCTCTGTATTAATTTTTCCTTCAGAAGTATCTCATCATTATACTACTGTCATTTATAAGCCCTTTATGTGATGTCGCTCAGAGGTCCAACTGTGGCATCATTTTTATTTATAAGCCCTTTATGCGATGTCGCTCAGACGTCCGACTGTGGCATTCTTTTCATTTATAAGCCCTTT
>LR738713.1:87112960-87152392 GCA_902687465.1 Secale cereale | reverse complement strand
ATTTTTATTTATAAGCCCTTTATGTGATGTCGCTTAGACGTCCGACTATGGCATTCTTTTATTTATAAGCCCTTTATGTGATGTCGCTCAGACGTCTGACTGAGGCATTCTTATTATTTATTTTGCTATAAACCCTTTATGCGGTGTCGCTCAGACGCCCGACTGTGGCCTGTTTTCATTTACTATTTCCCTATGAGGCGTCACCCAGACCCTCGTTTGGTCTCTTTATTGTCATCTTTTGGATTTCGAGAGGATTACCGCCCGACTTCCATCTTTACCTTCAGCGCATTCATATTTTATTCCGGTTGCATTTTTTCTGGAATACTCATATGCATCATGTTGGCATTTGTTATATCTTAAGTCCGAACTATCTTGTGATGTCTACTACACGCTTCTATTCCTGTAGACATTGTTTGGCCTCCAAGAGCAGAGGTTTGTAGGATAGCAGCAAATTTCCCTTAAGTGAGTAACCCAAGGTTTATCGAACTCAGGGAAGTGGAGGTTGAACGTACCCCTTTCAAGCAACCCTACAATCAAGATACAAGAAGTCTCTTGTGTCCCCAACACACCTAATACACTTGTCAGATGTATAGGTGCACTAGTTTGGCGAAGAGATGGTAAAATATGGATGATAGGAGTGGCAAAGCAAATTAATATAAATCTGTAATAAAAAGTGCAGCAAGCAAACAAGTGGTAAACGTGAGCACAAATGGTATTGCAATGGTGGAAACAAGGCCTAGGCTTCATACTTTCACTAGTGGCAACTCCCAACAATATTAACATAATCGAATCACATGATATTTCCCATAATGGAGACGCACTCGGAGGTCATTCCTTTGTGGTCAAGAGAGGACGAGAATTATGTAGGGCTACAAAAGCACACCTCTAAGTTTGTAGTTCTCAATCTATGGATTTCCCAATGTCACCTTGGCCATCCAAAGAGAGTACCACAATCACCACAACATATCTCAAGGATAGTCAAAGACAAGCACCAAGAGACTCTCAATCTTCAATCAACACACAAAAGAGGAATTCACTCATGAAAATATTCTTCTAATCCATGTCCAATAGACCGCTGTCACCTTGGTCTCGGGGATTATACTAGATAAAGACAAGTGAGTACATCAATCCAATACATAGAGGAAGGGGAAATATCATGGGATCACCCTAGATTAACATAGCCTATGATCACAACGAAGATCACATCATGGGAGAGAGAATTGACCACATAGCTACTGGTAGAAACCTCAGCCCCGAGGAGGAACTACTCCCGCATCATGGAGGGAGGAAGCAACGTCGATGGAGATGAATCCGGGGGCAATTCCCCGTCCCGGCAGGATGCCGACACAGGAATTCTGGTCCCCCGAAACTTGGTGGCGATGGCGGCGGAGATCGGAATAGCTTCTGGAGAAAAGGGTTCTGTAATCAGGGTTTCCGCGACGGGTGGTAAATATATGCCAAAGGGGGTCACCAGAGGCGGAGAGGGGGGCCCAGGCGCCCCTCCGGCGCGGCCAGGGGTGGGGCCGCGTGGGCTGGCCGCGTGGGCTGCCCCTGGCTCCCCTCTGGCCCCACTTCTGGCGCGTGGAAGCTTCTGGAGCACTGATTTTTTATATATTTTTCCCGGAATTTTTCTGGCAATTTAAGTAATGGGAAAACCTGAAATACAAAAACAGTAGAGAACAGAAACTGGCACTGGGGTGCACTGAGTTAATAGGTTAGGCCAAATATGATCAAAAGTGTATGGAAGTGCATAAATATCATAGCAATATCACACAAAAGAAGCATGGAGCAAGCAGAAATTATAGATACGTTTTGGACGTATCAACATCCCCAAGCTTAATTCCTGCTCATCCTCGAGTAGGTAAATGATAACAAGCATAATTTCTGTGGTGACATGCTACCAAAGAGTCTTTCACAATCACATGACAAATGCTTATTGAGATAATGAATCTTTAGTAATTAAGTTGCCTCACGAGAATATCACAAAGAACTGAAAGTTTACAATATGATACTGAAACACCCAATAGATTTGTAGTGAGCATGGTGTGCAAACATGACAAAGTGATACCTCGCTTGCCCCCTTTAGTGAAGCAAAACATAAATGCAGGAGCACCTCCGAAGTTTAAGTGACGACTAGATACAATGATTTCAGAATAAGCGATATCACAATTATGCAGAAGACAATGGTACTTTGGGACAATGCACATTACACTCAGAATGACAATCATGCTCTCAATAGTTGGTGCTTTGAAGAAAGAAGGTGGAGACTCTCGAACTGTGGATTTTGATGGCAAGGTTGAAAACCCGTGGCTGGAAGCAAGGACTAAACATGTACCAGAGCTCTTGGTTTTGAAAACAGAGGTAAAAATGATTTTTGGGAGGTGCATATTTCGTCAACGAATGTTAGTAGACAACCCAATCACTTCTCAAACTGGACAAGTTTCGAGGAACGGCTCCCGCACGGGGACGATCACATCCCCTTAATCTCCTTTGTTTATCACCGCCAAAAGTTTTCTGATTTCTCATGAACAAAGCGTGAAGGAGGGTTTGTTTGTTGTATTATCTTTTATGAGCCGGGCGCACTCATGCTAGTTCCTCCTCGTATTAGGGGTTTGCAGATTAGACATGCAATCCCGGGGTAAAACTTGTCCAACTTAAAAAGATCATGAATTAACTACTACTTCCTCATGAGCTAAAACAGAGGCACAAAAGAGAAATGCTTTTGAATAATTTTGAGATGGTACAAGAAAGTCTTCGTTAGGAATGGCAAGTAAATACCATATATAGGAAGGTATGGTGGACTCATATGGCATAACTGGTTTCAAGGATTTGGATGCACAAGCAGTCAGTCCGCTTAGTACAGGTGAAGGCTAGCAAAAGACTGGGAGCGACCAACTAACAAAGCAATGACGGCCATAATCATGCAGAGCGACAAAGCAACATTGAATCGGGCATGGAAGTTATGTCACTACTCAGAAATTAAAGATCATCAAGGCTTCATAGACTTTCTTTACAGTCTTAAATATGCGTGAGCATATGCCAAGTCAATCAAAATAAATTCTTGGAGGAAGATATCACTAAACCATACCACATCATAGGCAAACAAATCATGCTGGCACTTCAATAACACATTAAGAACCCCCAGCTACTTGAGACTAACCATAAGAAAACATGAACTACTAAGCACCATTATGCACATAGCATTTTTATCGTAGACATATCAACTAGTTCCACAGAAGCCAACTCTCTTAACAAGATAAGCATGATAACTCAAGAGAGTTCCAGAAGCAATAACCTAAACAAAAGCTCTTAAAAAGATAAGCATGAAAACTAAGAGCTAAGCATAACCGCAGCTATGAAAAGATAAAGAACACACACAAGAAGATACGCATGCAAGCCTATGTTGTGTTCTACAGTGGAGTGGAGTGTGTTTTGCTCCCAAACAATGAAGGCTAGGATCCAACTTGTTATGAACAGCAAGCAAAGCTAAAGAAAACTAAAAAGGGAAACTAAGAGCAAGATGCTCCAAGCATAGCACATAACGCATGAAGTGATTAAAATATAGTGGAACGAAAGACGAACTGATAATTGTTGATGGAGAAGGGGATGCACGGGGGCATCCCCAAGCTTAGACGCTTGAGTCTTCTTGAATATTTCTTGGGGGTGCACGGGGGCATCCCCAAGCTTGAGCGTTTGACCCTCCTGGATCTTTTTTTATCAACTTCCCTCGCACACTTGAAAACTCCCTTCATACATAACTCATCATAATCTGATTAGCGAGGTTAGTACCCATAATAAAATAATTGTTCCTTGCTGGAAATAAGGATAATCTTGAAGAGCTACTGTTTCTCAAGATTGCCAAAAGGTTTTTGCAAAGAAAAAGCAAGCTCAAGGTTTGCAAAACGAAGAAAAGGCCAAACATGACAGAATCTATGAAAAACACACCAGCAGGTAGTAAATAATTTTTTCGGGGCACTTCTGCCACTCAAATAAAAAAAAATCATAACAGATGCCCGAAAGCCAATTGTATAGAGCACGCTGTCAAAAAAAATTCAGATAAAAAAGATGACCTGGTGATTTTATACGAATTTTTCTGTCCAAGGACAGAATCTATTTTCTGGACTGCACGTCACAACTTTTGAACTTTCTTGCAATCAGAGGCTAAACTTGGCACAAAGCTGAAAAGAAAAGATACAATGATGTTGCTACAGTAGTAACAAACATCAAGACCACTAAAACTGAAAGAACAAACTGAAAGCAAAGATAACAAGGGTTGTCTCCCTAGAGCTCTTTCTTTATAGCCATAAAGATAGGCTTAAGACTTTAATGATGCTCTCGTAGGAATAAGAGTTGAAGAACAAAAGAGAGCATCAAGAAGCAAATATAAAACATATTTAAGTCTAACCCACTTCCTATGCATAGGAATCTTGTAAGAAAACAAATCATTGGAGCATAAAACAGCTAGCATAGAAAGGGAAAACAAGTATAACTTCAAAACTTTCACAATATAGAGGGGAAACTTCTTATTATTAAGATATTTAGAACCATGTCTCCCTCTCTCATTATAAATTTCAGTGGCATCATGGATGAACTCAACAATATAACTATCACATAAGGCATTATTTCCATGATCCAAAAGCATAAAAGTATCATTACTCTTCATATAAGCAAAATCTTTCTTATTAGGAATAGTGAGAGTAAGACTATCATAACCATCATGGTAATCATCGTATTTAGGAGGCATATCATAATCATAATAAATTTTATCCTCAATAGTAGGTGGACTGAAAATATCATATTCATCATTGTAATCATCATATATAGGAGGCATAGTATCATCAAAGTAAATTTTCTCCTCAAAAGTTGGGGGACTAAAAATATCATGTTCATCAAACGTGTCATCCCCAAGCTTAGAGTGTAACGACCAAACCTCGAAGGATTTGAGTCTCTGTGCTTACCGTGCTAGTCCCTGGATCGAACTCGCTAGCACACACAGTATAGATGAATACCAGAATACAAGTGCATCATTTATTACAACGTATGATCCAGAGTATATAAAATAAAACAATCTGCATAGCTCATGGCTAGCTATTATTCAATCACACAGCGGAAAGTAGCAGAAAAATAACGATGAGTCCCATCATAGCCCAACTGGCGATGCTGAGTGCAGACTCGCGACCCTAACGGTACCTTACTCCTCGTCTGAAAATCCTGCAACATGAGACGTTGCAGCCGTATAGGTCAATACATTGAATGTATTGGCAAGTTACACAGGAGAAGTAATAAAGCAGACCTACATGTATATGCATAGAACAACAAAGGAAGGCTTGGGGGTTTATTTTGCAGAAAGCTGATTTTGTCCTCGTAACTACCTAATGAATAGTCAATTTCTCATTTAGTTATATTATTACTACCATTGAATGCACAAGGTTGAGTTGGCAAAATCAACTCCAACCTACCCATTTATTAAGTTGCCCACAAATATTATTAAGTGTCACATCTGTCAAAATCATCCAACAACTGTAATGGCATAGTCGCTCAAATTTACCCATAACCGGGGGCACGGCTAATCATGATTAGTTTTATTACTCTGCAGAGTTTTGCACACTTTACCCACTAGACTCAACCCGAAGATTGAGACGAAGCCTTTCAGAAGTAGTCACCTCCACCCCCGGCAACCGGTACACCTATCCATATCTACATCTGCTAGCATACCTGGGCGAGGATCCCACAACCTACTCAACTAAGCCAGAGCCCATATAGCTAGTGGTCGCGCATGGAAGCTACTAGTCATTAAGTCTGTCTGATCTTTTTGAGCCTGGGCGGCCGTCCACTTACATTCAGAGGGTATAAACCATGATGTTCTTAAGACCACCCATCAATACCACTTCCGCCCAGAGGTAAGTTAAGTCCTGAATTACTACTCAGTTTGTTAAATATTAATAATCCTCACATAAGCTCAATGTATACAGGAACCAACCCCGTCTACAAGCATAGCAAAACTATACCTACCACGATTTGCAAAAGACGGGAGATAATTCAACAATATAGCTCAAATTATAACAATCCTATAATGCATAAGTTTGTAGTGTGGCATAACCTACAATGCATAGGAAAACAATAGGTAAAGGATGATCAACATGTAACTTGCCTTGGTTCTGGTACAAAAAGTCACACTCCTGACAATAGCTCGCGTCGCACTCCGGACAATCTACACGTTTCACACAGTTCAACAAATCAATCACCGGAACTCCAAAGAAACCAAAATAAGGCCAACATCAAGAAAATCATTTTTAAATTCAACAACAGCAGCAAAACAACATGTACAGATCATCTATATTGCACTACGGTCACAATGCAAAAAGAATCCCTCGATTCCGCTAAACGGTTTAAAAGATATGGCCTCCGGAAGATTTAATTCAAATTCAAATGAATTCAAATTTAAATTGTGCAAACATGTGCAAACTTGGTACTGTGATGAAGAGATGATTTTTGTGAGTGCATAGGAAAAAGAATCACCTAATTTGGATTAACAGAATAGAAGATATGGATATTTGATGATTTGAGGAAAAACTGAAAAAGACAAAAAGAAAAACAACAGAAATCGCCTGCACTGTGCAGAAATCCTGTTGCGACTCCTGTAGAACTCGCCACGTGGCAGTAGCCCATTGGCTGAAAAACCCCTGCGCGTGCGTGCTCACCGAAAGCAGAGGACGGCGGCGGCGGCTCGGGCGTCGGCGGCGGGGCGTCTCCGGCGGGTCTCCGGTGAAGGCGAGGTGGCGGACGGGTGCGGCGTGGAGTGGCGGAGGCGTTGGTGGAGTCAGACGACGGTGGGGAGGGATGTAGCGGCGGCGGTGAGTTCATGAACTCCGGCGGCGGCGGACGTCGGTCGTGGAGGCCCTTCGGTGATCTCCTGCCGAGGAAACCGTGTCAAACGGCTGCGCAGGACAGAGGGGGTTCTGGGGAACAAACGGAGTGGCCCGGCGTGTCGTTACGGCGGCGGATTCCTCCGGCGAACGGCGACGGTCGGCGGAGCTCCTCCCGAGATCCACTTCGCGCGGTCGCCTGCGTGCGGCAGTAGGAGAAGGGCAGAAGGGGCTGCGGGATCTCCCTAGGGTTTTAGCTCGCGCCTGGCGAGTCGGACGTGGACAGGGTGGCCCAGGTGCTCGAGCTCGATCCGGCTCGGCGTCGAGTGCGCGGTGTGCGACGGTGTCCGGCTCGGGAAGGGGATGGTGAACAGGGGCGGGGCCCACTGGCAGTTGATGGCTTCTCGCCCCTCGTTGGTTACTGATGTCTACGCACGCTTCTACTCTTGTAGACTATGTTGGGCCTCCAAGCGCAGAGGTTTGTAGGATAGTAGCAATTTCCCTCAAGTGGATGACCTAAGGTTTATCGAACTCAGGGAAGTAGAGGTTGAAGATGGTCTCTCTCAAGCAACCCTGCAACAAAGATACAAGAAGTCTCTTGTGTCCCCAACACACCTAATACACTTGTCAGATGTATAGGTGCACTAGTTCGGCGAAGAGATGTTAAATGGCAAGTGATATGGATGGCAAAACAAGGTAATACAAATATGTAATAAAAAAGTGCAGCAAGCAAACAAGTAGTAAATGTGAGCACAAATGGTATTGCAATGGTGGAAACAAGGCCTAAGGTTCATACTTTCACTAGTGGAAACTCCCAACAACATTAACATAATCGAATCACATGATATTTCCCATAAAACATGCAAAGGGGACACACTCGGAGATCATTCCTTCGTGGTCAAGAGAGGACGAGAATTATGTAGGGCTACAAAAGCACACCTCAAAGTTCGTAGGTCTCAATCTAAGGATTTCCCAATGTCACCGCGGCCATCCAAAGAGAGTCCCACAATCACCATAACATATCTAAAGGATAGTCAAAGACAAGCACCAAGAGACTCTCAATCTTCAATCAACACACAAGAAAGGAAATCACTCATGAAAATATTGTTCTAATCCATGTCCAATAGACCGTTGTCACCTTGGTCTCGGGGATTATACTAGATAAAGACAAGTGAGTACATCAATCCAGTACATAGAGGAAGGGGAAACACCCTAGATTAACATAGCCTATGATCACAACGAAGATTACATCATGGGAGAGAGAGTTGACCACATAGCTACTGGTAAGAACCTCAGCCCCGAGGAGGAACTACTCCAGCATCATGGAGGGAGGAAGCAACGTCGATGGAGATGAATCCGGGGGCACTTCCCCGTCCCGGCAGGGTGCCGGCGCAGGAATTCTGGTCCCCCGAAGCTTGATGGAGATGACGGCGGAGATCGGAATCACGTATGGTGAAAAGGGTTTCGGAATCAGGGTTTCCTCGACACGCTTTAAATATATGCCAAAGGGGGCCACCAGAGGGGGTCAGGGGTGCCCAGGCGCCCCCCCCCCCGGCGCGGCCCAGGGGGGCCGCGCCCACAGGCCGCCTGGAGCCCCTGTGGGTCCCCCCCGGCTACACTTTGGCCGCATGGTAGCTCCTGGAACACTGATTTTTTATATATTTTTTCTGGATTTTTCCTGGCAGTTCAGGTAATGTGAAAACCTGGAATACAAAAACAGCCGAAAACAGAAACTGGCACCGGGGTGCACTGGATTAGTAGGTTAGTCCAAATATGATCAAAAGTGTATGGAAGTGTATGAATATCATAGCAATATCACCCTAGAGTGGCATGGAGCAAGCAGAAATTATAGATACGTTTTGGACGTATCAACACCCCCAAGCTTAATTCCTGCTCGTCCTCGAGTAGGTAAATGATAACAAGAATAATTTCTGTGGTGACATGCTATTAACCATATAGGACTTTCTCATAGTCATATGACAAAAGCTTAATGAGACAATGATTCTATAGTAATTAAGTTGTCTCAAGAGAAAATCAAAAATGATTGAAAGTTTTACAACATGAAACTGAAACATCAAAAAGATTTGCAATGAACATGATGTGCAAATATGATAAAGTGATATCTAGCTTGCCCCCTTTAGTGATGCAAAACATAAATGCAGGGGCACCTTCAAGGTTTAAGTGATGACTAGATACAATCATTTCAGAATAAACGATATCACAATCATGCAAAAGACAATGCTACTTTGGGACAATGCACATTACACTCAGAATGACAATCATGCTCTCAGTAGTTGGTGCTTCAACATAAAGGTAAAAGAAAGGTTAAGTGCTAGAGCTTTTTTATTTTAAAAACATGGAAGCAATTGTGTCAACGGTAGTAGTACTTCATATGTGTCATGCATAAAACATCCTATAAGTTGCAAGCCTCATGCATCGAATACCAATAGTGCTCGCTCCTTGTCCTAATTAGCTCGGATCCCCATTGGTTATCATTGCATTGCATATGTTTCAACCAAGTGTCACAAAGGGGTACCTCTATGCCACCTGTACAAAGGTCCAAGGAGATAGATCGCATTTGATTTCTCGTTTTTGATAGATCTCAACTTGAGGACATCCATACCGGGACAACATAGAAAATAGATGATGGACTCCTCTTTAATGCATAGGCATATTCTCATGAGAGATTGAGGATTAAGGTCCAAGCTAAAACTTCCACCATGATGCATGGCTTTGGTTGGCGGCCCAATGTTCTTCTCTAACAATATGCATAGTTATTCAACCCACGGTAAATCACCCTTACTTCAGACAAGACGAACATGCATAGCAACTCACATGATATTCAACAAAAGTGTGATAATTGACGGCGTCCCCAGAAACATGGTTACCGCTCAGCAAGCAACTTATAAGAAATAAGATACATAAGCAACATATTCTTTACCACAATAGTTTTTAGGCTACTTTCCCATGAGCTATGTATTGCATGGTTAGTTTGCTTAGTACAGGTGGAGGTTAGCAAAAGACTGGGAGCGACCAACTAAGAGAGCAATGACGGTCATAATCATGCAGATTGACAAAGCAATATTGAATCAGGCATGGTAGTTATATCGCTACTTAGAAACAAAAGATCATCAAGGCTTGACAGACTTTCTTTACAGTCTTGAATATGCGTGAGCATACGCCAAGTCAATCAAAATAAATTCTCGAAGGAAGATATTAGTAAACCATACCATATCATAGGCAAACAAACCAAGTTGGTGCTCCAATAACACATTGGCAACCCCCCAGCTATTTGAGATTAACCATAAGAAAACCTGAACTACTAAGCACCATCATGAAAGTAGCATCTTTATCATAGACACATTAACCAATGCAAAGGAAGCAAACTCTCTTAATAAGGTGAGCATGGTAATTAAAGAGAGTTCAAGCAACCAACTAAATAAAAGCTCTTGAAAAGATAAGCATGAATACTAAGAGCAGAGTATGATAGTAGCTATTAAAAGACAAAGAACACACACAGCATAGATAGACATGAAAATTCTATGTAATGTTCTAGGTAGAGGTGGAGCGTGTTTCTCTCCCACATAAAGGAATGCTGAGTTCCGACTCGTTATGAAAAACTAAAAAGAAAACTAAAAGCAAGACGCTCCAAGCATAGCACATAACACATGAAGTGATAAAAATATAGCGAAACGAAAGACGAACTGATAATGTTGATGGAGAAGGGGATGCACGGGGGCATCCCCAAGCTTAGACGCTTGAGTCTCCTTGAATATTTCTTGGGGGTGCACGGGGGCATCCCCAAGCTTGAGCGCTTGACACTCCTGAATCTTTTTATCATCTTCCCTCGCACACTTGAAAACTCCCTTCATACACAACTCATCATAATCTGATTAGCGAGGTTAGTACCCTTAATAAAATAATTATACCTTGCTGGAAATAAGGATATTCTTGAAGTTCTACTGTTTCTCAAGATTGCCAAAAGGTTTTTGCAAAGAAAAAGCAAGTTCTTAATTTGCAAAGTGGAGGTAAGGCAAAACACGATAGAATCTGTGAAAAACAGAACAGAAGGCAGTAATTGATCTTTTCGGCATACTTCTGCAACTCAAATCAAAAAACTCAGAACTGACGCACGAAACAGAATTATATAGAGAACGGTGTCGAAAAAATTCATACCAAAAAGATGTTCTGGTGATTTTATACAAATTTTTCTATCCATGGACAGAATCTGTTTCCTGGACAGCACCTCACAACTTTTGAACTTTCTAGCAATCGGAGGCTATACTTGGCACAAATATGAAAAGCAAAGATACACTGATGATGCTAATGTAGTAAACAACATCAAGACACAACAAAAGCAAAATATAAAAATTTATTCATGTGGGCTGCCTCCCAAAAGCGCTTTCTTTTATGCCTTTAAGCTAGGCATAAGACTTTAATGATGCTCTCGTACGAATAAGAGCTGAAGAACAAAAGAGGGCATCAAGAAGCAAATGCCAAATACATTTAAGCCTAACATGCTTCCTATGCATAGGAATATTGCAATAGAATAATTCATTGAAGCACGAAGCAACTAGCATAGGAAGGCAAAACAAGCATAACTTCAAAATATTCACCATAAAGAGAGGAAGCTTCTTATTATTAAGATATTTAGAACCAAGCCTCCCTATCTCATTATAAATTTCAGTGGCATCATGGATGAACTCAACAATATAAGCATTACATAAAGCATTGTTACCATGATCCACATGCAAAAAGGTACTCTCACTCCCCACATAAGCATAATTTTTCTCATTGGTAATAGTGGGAGCAGGACTATCATAAACAACTTGAACACTATAGATTGGAGTTATAACATCATCATGGTAGAGAAGAGCATTATCCTTGCTAGCAACTATATTTGTAAACATGTTGTCTTTATTCTTACTAGCAAGAGAATTATCAATTATCACATCACTAGTGGGTAAAGGATTTGCAATCCTATCATCCCCAAGCTTAGAGCTTCCCATATCATCAGTTTCAGAGTTGGTAACAAAAAGATTTTCAAGATCATAAGTAGCATTATCATCATTTTCCCAATCACAATAAGTAACATGCATATCATAATCAAAATCATCTTCAATAGTACCTACGGACATATCATCAAGATGATAATTAAGGCAATAAACTTCACCTTCTTCTTTAAACTTACAACCGTTAGGATAAAAGTTGATGGGATGAATATGCTCAGGCCAGGTTGATACCCATTCTTCTTCCTTCTTGCTCCTCTTCCTCCTCCTCTTCTTTTTCTTCTTCTTCACCTTAGGAGGGAGTGGTTGGAGACGAAGCTTCTCCACATATCCTGGTTTCTCATTAGAAACAATAGGGGAAACTTGGGAGAAACTCTCCTTTTTATTAGCAGAAATATAAAAGACATTTTTATACTTTGGTAAAGTTCCCTCCTTTCTAATCTTACTTATGTAATCATTTTCATGGCAATTAACAACACAATAGAGATGGCAATTTTGAATAGTGTTTTTTATTCCTATGGCATTATCATCCAGCCAAGAAGTCTTTTCTGATAACTCTTCACACATCAAAAATAACATAAGCTCATCATAAAGATCAGAGGTGATCATGTCATCACACAACCGGTTAACAGTTATGTTTTGAAAGTTCATGCATTGAAAATTAAAGTGACCCTCTGTACGGCAAAGTTCACAAGTAAAAGGATAAAGGTCACACAATTCTCTAGCAATTTCATTTAAATCTCTGACCCAAGTGATTGTTCTTTCATGCTTATGTTGCTTACAATACTTCTCTTCTTCAATCATAGGCCTTTCACAAGGTCTCTCCACTCCACAAAAATTAACATGCTTATATAAAACTTCATTTTTAGGAATTGGATCATGCATGTTGAAATCATCATGAACAATTTCATTTTCTTTGCAAGTCTCTTTAAAAGGTTTATGATACTTGATCCAATCTTCCTTAGGCATATTAAGATGTGAAGCAAAAGATTTGAGGAAATCAACAAGGAGTTGAGAATCAAGCCCAAACTTAGCACTAAACTTATTAAAACTTATAGTTTCAACAAAGGACTTAATGCAATCATACTCATAAATTATACCTGACTCTTTACCTTTGTCGATCTCCCAATCTTCAGTGTTGCGTTGAATTCTTTCAAGGAGTTCCCATTTAGCATCAATCTTTTTGTTTGTGAAAGAACCCATAGAGGAAACATCGAGCAAATCTTTATCCTGTCGAGAGAGCCTCGCATAGAAGTTAGTAATAATAATATCTTTGGGGAGCCCATGGTTAGGACATTTTAGCATTAACGTTTTCAGTCTCCCCCAAGCTTGAGCTATGCTCTCTCCGTCATGAGGATAAAAATTATAAACATAATTCCTATTCTTATGTACTTCATGAAGAGGATAAAACTTGGAGTAAAAGAGAGACTGGATCTCTTCCCACTCCAGCAGGTGAGAGTCATTTAGTAGCCTATACCATTCTAATGCTTTTCCTTTCAGTGAAAAGGCAAATAATTTCCTCATGACAAACTCCCTCGATACACCTGCAAGCTTAAATAATGAACATAGTTGTGACAGATATAGCAAGTGTTCATCAGGATGTCTGTCTCCTGCATAACGATTAGCGAAAACATAATCGATAATACCAGCTGGTATTTCATAGGGCACAATTTCAGTAGGGGGAGGAGCAACCACCACCGGTGTGGGGCGTCTTCCCGCAAGCAACGATCCAATAACAGGGTTGTCCATAAGCATAACTAGTGAAATAAAAACAAGAAACAAAAAGATTTAATTGCAAGATCTAAAGATATACCTTCAAGCGCTCACCTCCCCGGCAACGGCGCCAGAAATAGCTTGATGTCTACGCACGCTTCTACTCTTGTAGACTATGTTGGGCCTCCAAGCGCAGAGGTTTGTAGGACAGTAGCAATTTCCCTCAAGTGGATGACCTAAGGTTTATCGAACTCAGGGAAGTACAGGTTGAAGATGGTCTCTCTCAAGCAACCCTGCAACTAAGATACAAGAAGTCTCTTGTGTCCCCAACACACCTAATACACTTGTCAGATGTATAGGTGCACTAGTTCGGCGAAGAGATGTTAAATGGCAAGTGATATGGATGGCAAAACAAGGTAATACAAATATGTAATAAAAAAGTGCAGCAAGCAAACAAGTAGTAAACGTGAGCTCAAACGGTATTGCAATGGTGGAAACAAGGCCTAAGGTTCATACTTTCACTAGTGGCAACTCCCAACAACATTAACATAATCGAATCACATGATATTTCCCATAAAACATGCAAAGGGGACACACTCGGAGATCATTCCTTCGTGGTCAAGAGAGGACGAGAATTATGTAGGGCTACAAAAGCACACCTCAAAGTTCATAGGTCTCAATCTAAGGATTTCCCAATGTCACCGCGGCCATGGTGATTTTATACGAATTTTTCTATCCAAGGACAGAATCTGTTTCCTGGACAGCACGTCACAACTTTTGAACTTTCTTGCAATCAGAGGCTACACTTGGCACAAAGTTGAAAAGCAGAGATACAATGATGATGCTACTGTAGTAACAACATCAAGACACAACAAAAAGCAAAAGAAAATTTTATTCATGTGGGCTGCCTCCCAAAAGTGCTTTCTTTTATGCCTTTAAGCTAGGCATAATGCAAAAAGATCAAGTTTTATCAAGAGTAAGAGAATAGCTAGCCCGTATAACGGACTCAAAAGGTAACTTAATCTTCTTTCGAGGGAAGTGTTCCATCCCTTTCTTGAGAGGAAATTGGAATTTTATATTCCCCTCTTTCATGTCAATGATAGCACCAACGGTGCGTAGGAAAGGACGTCCCAAAATAATTGGACAAGAAGGTTCACATTCAATGTCCATAATAGTAAAATCAACGGGAACATAATTTTCATTGACAATGATAAGAACATCATCGATCCTCCCCAAAGGTTTCTTCATGGAAGAATCAACGAGACGAATACCAAAAGAACAAGAATCAAAAGGTTTCAATTTAAGCATATCATATATTCTTTTGGGCATAACAGAGGTACTAGCTCCAACATCACATAAAGCATAGCAAGAGAAGTTATTCAACTTAATTTTAATCATAGGATCCCAACCATCTTCTAGCTTTCTAGGTATGGAGGCTTCTACTCTAAGTTTCTCCTCCCTAGCTTTGATGAGAGCATTAGTGATATGCTCTGTGAAGGCAATGTTAAGCGTGCTAGTGCGGGGATCTCTAGACATCTTGTGAAGGAAATCAATAACTTCGGTAAGAGTGCAATTATTAAAATCAAGGTCACTACTATCAAGTAAGGTGGTAGTGGTGTCCTTTAGGTTCACTTGTTTGGTAGTTTCTATAGTCATAGCATCACCATTAATAGGTCCAATGGGACCAGGAGTGCATTGGGTGCTAAGAGTTTGGATATCCTCAACAACTTGGATAGTAGCAACAGTGTGGTGGGTAGGAAGGTTCTTAATTCTATCTTCTTCCTCCCTTTCTCTAGCCCATCTCTCTTTAAGTTTAGCCAACATCCTAATTTTTTCATTAATTTGCACTTGAATAGCATTCATAGGAGTGACCTTCCTCTCCTCAAGAGGAGAAGTTCTAATTTTAAGCAATTCTACCTCATTGGCTAAATTGTCTACCTTCAAAGAGAGATCATCTAGTTTGTTTAGTTTTTCTTCTACACTCTTATTAAAGGCTTTTTGGGTAGTGATGAAATCTTTAAGCATGATCTCTAGTTCAGTAGTGGAGTTCTTGGTGCTAGGATAAGCATTGTTGTTCCCATAGGAATTAGAGGGGAACGGTCTAGGATTGCTACCAAAATTACTCCTATAAGCATTGTTGTTAAAATTGTTTCTAGAGATAAAGTTCACATCTACTCAAATAATTTAAAGGAACATCACGAGGATCAACAGAAGATTGCTTCGAAAGTAGAGACATGCATGATTAAGTCAACTTTTTCATTTAGGGAGGAAATCTCCTCGACAGAGTTTACCTTCCTACCTGTTGGAGCGCGTTCGGTGTGCCATTGGGAATAGTTGGTCATCATCTCATCGAGAAGCTTTGTGGCAGCTCCAAGTGTAGTTGACATAAAAGTTCCTCCCGCGGCCGAATCTAACAAGTTCCGCGAGGTAAAGTTCAAGCCTGCATAAAAAAGTTTGGATAACCATCCAATAGTCAAACCATGAGTAGGGCAGTTCTTGATAAGAGATTTCATACGTTCCCAAGCTTGGGCAACGTGTTCATTATCCAATTGTTTAAAATTCATTATGTTACTTCTTAGTTGGATAATTTTAGCAGGTGGATAGTACTTTCCAATAAAAGCATCTTTGCACTTGTCCCATGAATCTATGCTATTTCTAGGCAAAGACTGAAACCAAATTTTAGCTCCTCCTCTCAAGGAGAAAGGAAAAAGCTTAAGCTTAACAATATTACCATCTATTTCTTGGTACTTTTGCATATCACAAAGTTCAACAAAATTGTTTAAGTGTAAAGCAACATCATCTCCAGCACCGGAGAATTGATCATTCATAACTAGGTTCAGTAAAGCAGGTTTAATTTCATACGAAGGTGCTGAAGTGGCAGGTGTAGTGATAGGTGTGCAGATAAAGTCATCGTTGTTGTGACTAGTGAAGTCACACAACTTGGTGTTCTCGGTGGAACCCATAGTAGCAACAAAGCAAGATAACTATTTTTGTGATTTTCGATAAAAGATACTAAAGCAAAAAACTGAAAGGTAAACTAACAAGACTAAAAAGCAAAGGTAAAAGATAGCATGCAACTCCCCTATCCTGAAGAGTGGAGTCCCCGGCAAAGGCGCCAGAAAACTTTGCTTGATGGCTTCTCGCCCCTCGTTGGTTACCCCAAGTGGAAGGTTTGAGATGCAGTGTAGCGGAAGTTTTCCCTTGGCAAAGATACCAAGGATCGATTTCCCCTGAGACTCCTAGTTTCAACAAGAAGGTGTCAACTGCTAACGGCGCCAGATATTAGCAATCAACGTGGACCTGCACACAGATACAAATAACTTTGCTCCCAACGAGTACAGAGAGGTTGTCAATCCCTCCGGCCTTGTTGTTTACAAAGGATCAAACGCAAGTGATAATAGTGATAGGTTTTGCTGCAATAGTAAGTAAAAAGAGGAAAGTAAATGGCGGATGTGATCAATGATGGTAATATGGACCGAGGTCCCATGATGTTCACTAGTGATGTCTCTCTCCCAAAAGACGATAAAACAGCTATGTGAGGTAAATGAATTACAGCTGGGCAATTGAGAGGATTATGTGCGCAAACCAATGCTAACTATGTTGCAAGAAAGGTAGAGGTTCAAAGCATGGGCGGTACACCAAGGAAAGTAGACCGAAATCCATCTGCATCTACTACTAATCATCCACCTTGAGATATCTATCCAGAACATCTCGCTGGTATTAAGTTGCGAGTCCCACCCATAGTGTAAACTCAAAGCAACAGACAACTGCATTAAAAGAACTTTGCGTAAAGTAAACAATCCTTGCACCCGCGGGCACAAGCACCGTTGTTTTCCCCCTTGTGGCAACAGCACATCCCCTAGACTCATGTTTCTGTCACTCAAGCTAGTCATCGAGGGGCATGAACCCACAATCAAGCATAATGTTCCCTCTTGGAGTCACTGCCTACTACTTGGCCAAAGCAATAAATAACAACGGAGAACATGCAAGAATAGAGGTAGATCAAATATATTACTCAAACACAATCTGAACATAATCTCACAATCCATCGGATCCCAGCAAACTCATCATAGCAACAACATAAGGATTACATATGTGCCTTGATCATGTAGGGCAGCTCACGAGGACTAATTAGTGAGGCACAAGAACGGGAGGAGAACATCACATAGCTACCGGTCATGGACCCATGGTCCAAGGGAGACTACTCACAACTCATCCGGGAGGCGTCCATGGTGGTGGAGAGGCTCCCAGTGGTGATCCTCCCCTCCGGCAGGGTGCCGGGAAGAGTTCTCCTGGTGCTCCCGATCTTGGAAGCGCGGCGGCGGCGGAACAGAGATGAGATCGCGAAAAAGGGTTCCCGTCTCGAGGGTTTCGGGACACGATATCAATATATGCCAAAGGGGGCATCAGCGGAGGCCTGGGGGGCCCAGGCGCCCCCCCGGCGCGGCCAGGAGGGGGGCCGCGCCACCAGGGCGCCTGGAGCCCTGGTGGCCCCCCTCCGGCTCTACTTCGGGTGCCGGGAAGCTTCTGGAACGCTGATTTTTTATATAATTTTTCCGGGATTTTTCTGGCAGTTCTCGTAATGGGAAAACCTGAAATACAAAAACAGCAGAAAACAGAAACTGGCACTGGGGTGCACTGAGTTAATAGGTTAGTCCAAATATGATCAAAAGTGTATGGAAGTGTATAAATATCATAGCAATATCACCCAAAAGAGGCATGGAGCAAGCAGAAATTATAGATACGTTTTGGACGTATCAGCAGTGAGGGGAGCGGCGGGTCGGGCTGGTGGCGCGGGTCGGGTGCGGTCGCTGGTGCCGCTTCGCGTGGGGTGGCTGGCTGGCTGCGGGCCGGCTGGCTTGCTGGGCCGCGCTGCGGCTGCACTGCTCTGCGCTGCTGGCTCGCTTCTTCTCCTTCTTTTTTTTTCAAACCAGCAGCAAAACAAAATAAATAAAATACCAACACCTAATATAAAATCTAAAATAAATTATCTAGACGACCAGTAAAAATAGCCCTACAGCTATAAACTACAGGAACACTAGTTCCAAGCTAATGCAATTTTTGTAAAATGATTTTGATGCATTTGGCCACTCAAACAGCAAATAAAATCACAAATAAAATATTTTGAAGATTGCAAAAATTACCAGAACATATCAAATCAACTGGAAACATTATTCTGGACATTATGAACATTTTTAAAACAGGGGAGAAGTCATGTTATCTCCACTCCAATAATTGCCTTTAGTTGCATAATGATCCAAAAGTTCAAGAATAGCAAATGATGCAAATAAAAATATGAGATGCATATGAATGATCTAATAACATCCTAATTAGGAAAATTGGGATGTTACAAACCTACCCCTCTTAAGATGAATCTCGCCCTCGAGATTCGGGCTGGCTAGGAAATAGGTGTGGGTACTCCTGCCTGAGATCTTCCTCTCGTTCCCATGTAGCTTCTTCCTCTGTATGATGATCCCACTGAACTTTGCATAACTTAATTGTCTTGGTGCGAGTAACTCTCTCTCCTGTCTCCAGAATCTTAACAGGCTTCTCCTCATATGTCAAATCACTCTCCAACTGAATTGCATCTAGTGGCACTGTGTCCCTCAATGGAACATCCATCATTTCTGCGTGACACTTCTTCAACTGAGATACATGAAATACATTATGAACTCCAGACAAAGATTCTGGCAACTCCAGCTGATAAGCTACCTCTCCTCTACGCTCCAAGATCCTGTAAGGCCCCACGAAATGTGGTGCTAACTTACCCTTAATGCCAAACCTCTTAATTCCACGAAGTGGTGAAACTCGAAGATATGCACGGTCTCCTACCTCATATGTCACCTCTTTGCGCTTTGCATCTGCATAACTCTTCTGTCTGGATTGTGCTATCTTCAACCTATCACGAATCAGCTTGACCTTCTCCTCAGCATCTCTGATCAAGTCTGGTCCAAATAACTGTCGCTCTCCAACCTCATCCCACATCAACGGTGTCCTGCACTTCCTGCCATACAATACCTCAAACGGTGCCATCTTCAGACAAGCCTGATAACTGTTATTATAAGAGAACTCTGCATAAGGTAAATTATCATCCCAACTGGACCCATAGTCCAAAACACAAGCTCTCAACATATCCTCCAAAATCTGATTTACCCTCTCTGTCTGCCCATCAGTCTGTGGATGGAAAGTTGTACTGAACTCCAGCCTAGTGCCCAAGGATTCATGCAACTGACGCCAAAATTTAGATGTGAACTGAGTACCTCTATCAGACACTACCTTCCTTGGAACTCCATGGAGACAAACAATTTTAGACATATAAACTTTAGCTAGCTGAGCACTGGTATAAGTAGTCCTTACCGGAATGAAGTGAGCAACTTTAGTCAAGCGATCAACAATTACCCAAATAGAATCATAACCTGACCGAGTCCTGGGTAAACCTGTAATGAAATCCATACCAATCTGATCCCATTTCCACTCAGGTATAGGCAATGGCTGTAACAAACCTGCTGGCCTCTGATGTTCTGCTTTAACTCTCTGGCACACATCACTTGTAGCAATATATCCAGCAATCTCCCTCTTCAGGCTAGGCCACCAAAATCTTTCCCTCAAGTCCAAATACATCTTAGTATTACCTAGGTGAATAGAATAAGGTGAATCATGTGCCTCCTAAAGAATCAACTTCCTGATGTCTGCATCTTGCGGTACACAAACACGCTTCTCAAACCATATGGTCCCATGTTCATCCTCATGGAAACCTTCTACCTTACCTTTAGTCATATTCTCCTTTATTGCAACAATCTCTTTATCACCCTTTTGAGCTTCCCTGATCCTGTCAAGCAAAGTAGGCTTTACCTCAAGTGTTGCCAAATATCCCTTAGGAACCATCTCCAACCTGAGATCCCTGAACTGATCACACAACTCTTGTGGCATATCACTAATATCAACTGCATTAACATGGCTCCTACGACTCAATGCATCCGCAACAATATTATCCTTACCAGGATGATACTGCACATTCAAATCATAATCCTTAATAAGCTCCAACCATCTCCTCTGCCTGAGGTTCAAATCTTTCTGAGTAAAAATATACTTCAAGCTCTTATGATCAGTAAATATATCACAATGATTACCAATAAGATACTGCCTCCAAGTTTTCAATGCATGCACAACTGAGGCTAACTCCAAATCATGTGTAGGATAATTATGCTCATGATTCTTAAGCTGACGTGAAGCATATGAAACAACTTTACCTTCCTGCATCAAAACACTCCCAAGTCCCTGACGTGAAGCATCAGAATTAAGACTGGTGCTGTAACCAAACACTGCTTCAATTCCTGAAAGCCCTTATGTATATCAGGCAGAATTAAGACTGGTGCTGTAACCAAACGCTGCTTCAATTCCTAAAAGCTGGCTTCACATTCATCAGTCCAAGCAAACTTCTTCTCCTTCTTCAACAATTCAGTCATAGGCTTTGCAATTTTAGAAAAGTTCTCAATAAACCTCCTGTAATAACCTGCAAGGCCCAAAAAGCTGCGAATCTCCCCAACTGTTGTGGGTGCCTCCCACTCTGTAACTGCAGCAACCTTAGATGGATCAACTACAACTCCATTACCTGACACAACATGTCCTAGGAATGCTACCTCATCCAGCCAAAATTCACATTTGCTGAACTTGGCATACAACTGATGTTCCCTCAGCTTCTCCATCACCAAACGCAGATGTACCTCATGCTCTTGCTTATTCTTCGAGAACACCAATATATCATCAATGAAAACAACCACAAATTTATCCAAGTACTCCATAAACACCTTGTTCATCATATTCATGAAGTATGCAGGAGCGTTAGTCAATCCAAATGACATAACAGTATATTCATACAACCCATACCTCGTAGTAAAAGCAGTCTTTGGAATATCTTGCTCGCGAATCTTTAATTGATGATAACCAGAACGAAGATCAATCTTAGAAAACACAGTGGCTCCCTCCAACTGGTCAAACAAATCATTTATCATAGGCAAGGGATATTTATTCTTAATGGTTACCTCATTCAGAGAACAATAATCAACACACATCCTCAAGGTACCATCTTTCTTCTCCACAAACAAAACTGGAGCTCCCCAAGGTGATGAACTTGGGCGAATAAATCCTTGTTCCTGCAATTCCCTTATCTGCTTCTTCAATTCCTCCAACTCCCTAGGAGGCATTCTATACGGTCTCTTTGCAATAGGTCCGATGCCTGGTATTAAATCAATAAGAAACTCAATATATCTGTCTGGTGGCATACCTGGCAACTCCTCTGGAAACACATCTGGGTAGTCCCTCACAACTGGCACATCTTCCATACTACTCCCCTTAAGAGAGTTCACTTGCACCTGATTATGCTTATACTTACATACATATCTGATGCTCTTACCTCCTGGTGTACTGAGAGTAATAGATCGACTGGCACAATCAATAAGACCCTTATATTTAGTCAACCAGTCCATACCCAGAATAACATCAATACCCTGTGACTTCAATATAACCAAATCTGTGGGAAAAACATGCTTCCCAATGGACAAAGGCATCTGAAAGCATCCCAAACTTGCTGCCATCTCAGCCCCCGGAGAACTTACTAGAATAGGTGACTTAAGTGCTACGGTAGGCAACTTATGTTTATCCACAAATACCCTTGAGATGAATGAATGCGATGCACCAGAATAAAAAAGAACAAGTGCAGGTACCGAATTAATCAAGAACTTACCAATCACGGCATCAGGTTCATCATAAACCTCCTCCACATTAACATGGTTAACATGACCCTTTTGGATGGGGTTTGGCTTGCTGACTCCAAAATTTCCATTACCGTTCTTGCTCTCTGGGCAAGCGTTGGAGTAGTGGCCCATCTGCCTACACTTATAGCACTGAACCTGGCTAATGTCCCTCTACACAGGCACACTCTGGTGGTTCTGGTTATTACTCCCTCCATTACCATTACCATTACCTTTGACATTGCCATTGTTACTCTTATGCCCATTGTGATTATGGTGGCCATTATGGTTGTGGCCATTCCCTCCATGATGATTATGTCCATTACCTCCATGATGATGATGATGCCCATTACCTCCATTACCCTGATATGAAGTGTGTGGCTTCTGTTGTGGTCCTGAATTATACCTGTTATTGTTGTTGTACTTCCTCTTGCGATTCTCTATGGCCTGATGCTTCCCCTCTAGCATAATAGCCTTATCAATCAGCTGCTGACAATTATCAAAAGTGGCCACTGTCAACTGAAGGCTCAACTCATCATTTAGGCCCTCCAAGAATTTCTCCTGCCTAGCTGCATCAGTGTTAACATCATTAGGAGCATAGCGTGCAAGATTATTAAATTCATCCACATACGCATTAACTGTGCGTCCTCCCTGACGCAAACTGCGAAACTCCTTCTTTTTCAGACTCATAGCACCAGCAGACACATGTGCAGCACGAAAAACAGTGTGAAACTGAGTCCAAGTGATACCAGCAATGGGATAAGAGACCAAGTAGTTGTCCCACCAAGCTGCGGCAGGACCCTCCAACAAATGTGCGGCAAACCTCACCCTCTCTGCATCTGTGCATCCAACCGTCTCCAGGTTCTTATTGACTCCACGGAGCCAATCATCAGCCACAATAGGTTCAGGGGAACTGGAGAACCTCTGAGGATTCAACCTCAGGAACCTGGTAAGCATATCCACGGGTGGCGGGTTGTTGTTGTTGTTGTTGTTGTTCTGGTTGTTCTGGTTCTGCACAAGCAACTGGATCAACTGCATCTGCCCCTGAAGCAACTGCTGCATGTATGGCGGTATGTCATTGCCATTGTTCTCTCCTCCTGCAGCATTGCGCCTATTCTCACGCCTCGGCGGCATCTGGTGGGCAAGCATAGAAGAGTTATAGATATAATAGGGCCAAAGCTATAGATATAAATATATTCTACCCATATGCATATATGATCAAGGCAATAAAACACAACAACGAATAACACAAACAAACAAACAGACAAACAATCACAATAGTATAGTAGTATATATATATGCATATATAGTCAAATAATCTTGACGAGATAAAATTTAACAAGCAAGCTACCAATCAAGCAAACAATCTAGTATCTTCATACCACGAAAGTGGACATAATCAGATACGCTAACACGATAACGTTGCAAAATAAAACAAGCATATATGGTGGTCTCAGCACTAGTTCCTACTTAACTATTCAAGATACTTGAGGTGATGAACTAATAAACAGTAAGAAGTATAACTAGTTTATAAAATAATTTTCACTCCTATGGCTTTTCTAATCCATTTTCTAGGGTCACGTCCTACAGTCAACACACTGCTCTGATACCATCTGTAACGACCAAACCTCGAAGGATTTGAGTCTCTGTGCTTACCGTGCTAGTCCCTGAATCAAACTCGCTAGCACACACAGTATAGATGAATACCAGAATACAAGTGCATCATTTATTACAACGTATGATCCAGAGTATACAAAATAAAACAATCTGCATAGCTCATGGCTAGCTATTATTCAATCACACATCGGAAAGTAGCAGAAAAATAACGATGAGTCCCATCATAGCCCAACTGGCAATGCTGAGTGCAGACTCACGACCCTAACGGTACCTTACTCCTCGTCTGAAAATCCTGCAACATGAGACGTTGCAGCCGTATAGGTCAATACATTGAATGTATTGGCAAGTTACACAGGAGAAGTAATAAAGCAGACCTACATGTATATGCATAGAACAACAAAGGAAGGCTTGGGGGTTTATTTTGCAGAAAGCTGATTTTGTCCTCATAACTACCTAATGAATAGTCAATTTCTCATTTAGTTATATTATTACTACCATTTAATGCACAAGGTTGAGTTGGCAAAATCAACTCCAACCTACCCATTTATTAAGGTGCCCACAAATATTATTAAGTGTCACATCTGTCAAAATCATCCAACAACTGTAATGGCATAGTCGCTCAAATTTACCCATAACCGGGGGCACGGCTAATCATGATTAGTTTTATTACTCTGCAGAGTTTTGCACACTTTACCCACTAGACTCAACCCGAAGATTGAGACGAAGCCTTTCAGAAGTAGTCACCTCCACCCCCGGCAGCTGGTACACCTATCCATATCTACATCTGCTAGCATACCTGGGCGAGGATCCCACAACCTACTCAACTAAGCCAGAGCCCATATAGCTAGTGGTCGCGCATGGAAGCTACTAGTCATTAAGTCTGTCTGATCTTTTTGAGCCTGGGCGGCCGTCCACTTACATTCAGAGGGTATAAACCATGATGTTCTTAAGACCACCAATCAATACCACTTCCGCCCAGAGGTGAGTTAAGTCCTGAATTACTACTCAGTTTGTTAAATATTAATAATCCTCACATAAGCTCAATGTATACAGGAACCAACCCCGTCTACAAGCATAGCAAAACTATACCTACCACGATTTGCAAAAGACGGGAGATAATTCAACAATATAGCTCAAATTATAACAATCCTATAATGCATAAGTTTGTAGTGTGGCATAACCTACAATGCATAGGAAAACAATAGGTAAAGGATGATCAACATGTAACTTGCCTTGGTTCTGGTTCAAAAAGTCACACTCCTGACAATACCTCGCGTCGCACTCCGGACAATCTACACGTTTCACACAGTTCAACAAATCAATCACCGAAACTCCAAAGAAACCAAAATAAGGCCAACAGCAAGAAAATCATTTTTAAATTCAACAACAGCAGCAAAACAACATGTACAGATCATCTATATTGCACTACGGTCACAATGCAAAAAGAATCCCTCGATTCCGCTAAACGGTTTAAAAGATATGGCCTCCGGAAGATTTAATTCAAATTCAAACGATTTAAAATTTGAATTGTGCAAACATGTGCAAACTTGGTACTGTGATGAAGAGATGATTTTTGTGAGTGCATAGGAAAAAGAATCACCTAATTTGGATTAACAGAATAGAAGATATGGATATTTGAAGATTTGAGGAAAAACTAAAAAAGACAAAAAGAAAAACAACAGAAATCGCCTGCACTGTGCAGAACTCCTGTTGCGACTCCTGTAGACTCGCCATGTGGCAGTTGCCCATTGGCTGAAAAACCCATGCGCGTGCGTGCTCACCGAAAGCAGAGGACGGCGGCGGCGGCTCGGGCGTCGGCGGCGGGGCGTCTCCGGCGGGTCTCCGGTGAAGGCGAGGTGGCGGACGGGTGCAGCGTGGAGTGGCAGAGGCGTTGGTGGAGTCAGACGGTGGTGGGGAGGGATGTAGCGGCGGCGGTGAGTTCGTGAACTCCGGCGGCGGCGGACGTCGGCCGTGGAGGCCCTCCGGTGATCTCCTGTCGAGGAAACCGTGTCAAACGGCTGCGCAGGACAGAGGGGGTTCTGGGGAACAAACGGAGTGGCCCGGCGTGTCCTTATGGCGGCGGATTCCTCTGGCGAACGGCGACGGTCGGCGGAGCTCCTCCTGAGATCCACTTCGCGTGGACGCCTGCGTGCGGCAGTAGGAGAAGGGCAGAAGGGGCCGCGGGATCTCCCTAGGGTTTTAGCTCGCGCCTGGCGAGTCGGACGTGGACAGGGTGGCCCAGGTGCTCGAGCTCGATCCGGCTCGGCGTCGAGCGCGCGGTGTGCGATGGTGTCCGGCTCGGGAAGGGGATGGTGAACAGGGGCGGGGCCCACTGGCAGTGAGGGGAGCGGCGGGTCGGGCTGGTGGCGCGGGTCGGGTGCGGTCGCTGGTGCCGCTTCGCGTGGGGTGGCTGGGCCGCGCGGTGGCTGGCTGGCTGCGGGCCGGCTGGCTTGCTGGGCCGCGCTGCGACTGCACTGCTCTACGTTGCTGGCTCCCTTCTTCTCCTTTTTTTTTCAAACCAGCAACAAAACAAAATAAATAAAATACCAACACCTAATATAAAATCTAAAATAAAATATCTAGACGACCAGTAAAAATAGCCCTACAGCTATAAACTACAGGAACACTAGTTCCAAGCTAATGCAATTTTTGTAAAATGATTTTGATGCATTTGGCCACTCAAACAGCAAATTAAATCACAAATAAAATACTTTGAAGATTGCAAAAATTACCAGAACATATCAGATCAACTGGAAACATTATTCTGGCCATTATGAACATTTTTAAAACAGGGGAGAAGTCATGTTATCTCCACTCCAATAATTGCCTTTAGTTGCATAATGATCCAAAAGTTCAAGAATAGCAAATGATGCAAATAAAAATATGAGATGCATATGAATGATCTAATAACATCCTAATTAGGAAAATTGGGATGTTACATAGAGCTTTCCATGTCATTAGCAATATTGATATTCAAAGAAAGCATACTAATAACATCACCACCATCATGATTGTTATGCAAATAATAAAGTTCCATAGGTTTTTTAATTTTCTCTTCAAACACATCATGTCCCAAAGCAAGGTAGAGCTTATAAAGCTCTCTCATATTTTTGTTGTTTTCCATTAAGCAAAACTAGTGAAAATAAAAACAAGAAACAAAAAGATTTAATTGCAAGATCAAGAGAAGGTACCTTCACTTACCTCACTTCCCCGGCAACGGCGCCAGAAATAGCTTGATGTCTACTACACGCTTCTATTCTTGTAGACAGTGTTGGACCTCCAAGAGCAGAGGTTTGTAGGACAGCAGCAAATTTCCCTTAAGTGAGTAACCCAAGGTTTATCGAACTCAGGGAAGTGGAGGTTGAACATACCCCTTTCAAGCAACCCTGCAATCAAGATACAAGAAGTCTCTTGTGTCCCCAACACACCTAATACACTTGTCAGATGTATAGGTGCACTAGTTCGGCGAAGAGATGGTAAAATATGGATGATAGGAGTGGCAAAGCAAAGTAATATAAATCTTTAATAAAAATTGCAGCAAGCAAACAAGTGGTAAACGTGAGCACAAATGGTATTGCAATGGTGGAAACAAGGCCTAGGCTTCATACATTCACTAGTGGCAACTCCCAACAATATTAACATAATCGAATCACATGATATTTCCCATAATGGAGACGCACTCGGAGGTCATTCATTTGTGGTCAAGAGAGGACGAGAATTATGTAGGGCTACAAAAGCACACCTCTAAGTTCGTAGTTCTCAATCTATGGATTTTCCAATGTCACCTCGGCCATCCAAAGAGAGTACCACAATCACCACAGCATATCTCAAGGATAGTCAATGACAAGCACCAAGAGACTCTCAATCTTCAATTAACACACAAAAGAGGAAATCACTCATGAAAATATTCTTCTAATCCATGTCCAATAGACCGCTGTCACCTTGGTCTCGGGGATTATACTAGATAAAGACGAGTACATCAATCCAATAAATAGAGGAAGGGGAAATATCATGGGATCACCCTAGATTAACATAGCCTATGATCACAACGAAGATCACATCATGGGAGAGAGAATTGACCACATAGCTACTGGTAGAAACCTCAGCCCCGAGGAGGAACTACTCCCGCATCATGAATCCGGGGGCACTTCCCCGTCCCGGCAGGATGCCGGCACAGGAATTCTGGTCCCCCGAAACTTGGTAGCGATGGCGGCGGAGATCGGAATAGCTTCTGGAGAAAAGGGTTCTGTAATCAGGGTTTCCGCGACGGGTGGTAAATATATGCCAAACGGGGTCACCAGAGGCGGAGAAGGGGGCCCAGGCGCCCCCCCCCGGCGCGGCCAGGGGTGGGGCCGCGTGGGCTGCCCCTGGCTCCCCTCTCGCCCCACTTCTGGCGCGTGGAAGCCTCTGGAGCGCTGATTTTTTATATATTTTTCCCGGAATTTTTCTGGCAATTTAAGTAATGGGAAAACCTGAAATACAAAAACAGCAGAGAACAGAAACTGGCACTAGGGTGCACTGAGTTAATAGGTTAGTACAAATATGATCAAAAGTGTATGGAAGTGCATAAATATCATAGCAATATCACACAAAAGAAGCATGGAGCAAGCAGAAATTATAGATACATTTTGGGCGTATTGCTTGATGGCTTCTCGCCCCTCGTTGGTTACCCCAAGTGGAAGGTTTGAGATGTAGCGTAGTGGCAAATTTCCCTTGGCAAAGATACCAAGGATCGAATACCGTGAGACTCCGAGGGTCGACCAGAAGGTGTCAATGGCGCCAGAAACTTTTGCTTGACAGGACCTGCACACAGATACAAATAACTTTGCTCCCAACGAGTACAGAGAGGTTGTCAATCCCTCCGGCCTTGTCGTTTATAAAGGATCAAACACAAGAGATAATAGTGATAGGTACGACTGCAACTAGGAAATAAGAACAGGAAGTAAATAGCGGGTGTGATCAGTGATGGTAATATGGACCGGGGTCCCATGATGTTCACTAGTGATGTCTCTCTCCCAAAAGACGATAAAACAGCTAAGCGAGGTAAACAAATTACAGCTCGGCAATTGACAGGATTATGTGCGCAAACCAATGCTAACTATGCAATAAAGAAAGGTAGAGGCTCAAAAGCATGGGCGGTACGCCTAGGCAAGTAGACCGAAATCCATCCGCATCTACTACTAATCATCCACCTTGAGATATCTATCCAGAACATCTCGCTGGTATTAAGTTGCGAGTCCCACCCAAAGTGTAAACTCAAAGCAACAGACAACTGCATTAAAAGAACTTTGCGTAAAGTAAACAATCCTTGCACCCGCAAGTACAAGCACCGTTGTTTTCCCCCGTGTGGCAACAGCACATCCCCTAGACTCATGTTTCTGTCACTCAAGCTAGTCATCGAGGGGCATGAACCCACAATCAAGCATAACGTTCCCTCTTGGAGTTACTACCTACTACTCGGCCAAAGCAATAAACAACAACGGAGAACATGCAAGAATTACTCAAGAACATAAATACAAAAGAGGTGAATCAAATATATTACTCACACACAATCTGAACATAATCTCATAATCCATCGGATCCCAGCAAACTCAGCAGAGCAACATCATAAAGATTACATATGTGCCTCGATCATGTAGGGCAGCTCACGAGGACTAATCCATGAAGAACAAAGAGGGGAGGAGAACATCACATAGCTACTGGTCATGGACCCATGGTCCAAGGGAGACTACTCACAACTCATCCGGGAGGAGTCCATGGTGGTGGAGAAGCTCCCGGTGGTGGTTCTCCCCTCCGGCAGGGTGCCGGGAAGAGTTCTCCTGGTGCTCCCGATCTTGGAAGCGCGGCGGCGGAACAGAGATGAGATCGCGAAAAAGGGTTTCGTCCTCGAGGGTTTCGGGACGCGAGCAATATATATGCAAAAGGGGGTCACCGAATACATTCAAAGTACTCACCTGGCTTGTTGATTTGGCCAGATGTGGACGAAGGCGATCTCATGGATGAAGAGTTCGATAGCGATTCCGACGCTTAGAGGAGTCCCAGTCAGTCCCTTGCGATCCTGGAGTTGATCACTGTTCGATAACCGCTTCCGCCTACCACCAAATAAATTCATCGGGTCTCACTCCGACACTCGATGAACTGTAAAATATTGGAGTCACACCACCCACTTCACTATGACATATTCCAACACCTTTTATTACGAGTCAGTAGTATGCCACCCTACCTTGTGTCTTATCCGCCTTTATGTAATATATTGGCACGCTTGTAATAAAATTGTTGAGCAACCCCAGCTCAACCTTGTATAATTTTCAGTGTACTGGAAATTCTGTATCAAGGAATTGTCTGCCAGTAAGGAATTATATTCCCCGCTGGTTAATAAAAAGGTCGGTCTTCCGTAATTATTTTACTGAAGGACCGGTCCTGACAGCATTGCGTGCGCATCAACTTTTTTTAAGGAAAGCGTACGCGTCAACCTTTAGTAGTCGCACAAGTCAGCCTCAAATATGTGGAAAACAACATACATTCCATCTGACATTTTTTCTAATAATTTACAGCCCATCTGCTAATTCTTAAGGATGTTTTTTGAGCCCATATTCTTGTTGTTAGCATTACAGCCCATACTGTGGCCACGGTTAAAACACTATACAAAATTGTGCATATTTCAGTGCGGTAGGAACTGTTTTTAATCCTGAAATTTTGAGTCACATGCAAACTAATTTGAAATAAATTCATACTCCCTCCGTAAACTAATATAAGAGCATTTAGAATACTAAAATAGTGATCTAAACGCTCTTATATTAGTTTACAGAGGGAGTATCAATTTAAAATCCAAATAATTGTCCACGCATAAAAATCAATGGAATTTAAAATCTCGAAATGAAAAAATGAAACTAATTGTCGGTTTGATGTGTTTTAAAAATGTACAAGCCATTTCTCATTACTGATAGCCCATTTTCTAGGCAAGGCGAATGAAGCTCTCCACGTAGAAAGATTTGCAGCCCAGTAGGGCTGAGAAAGCTAGTAGGCCTCGGTTGGGTATTCTGCAAAAGAACAAAAAAACCGGGCTAGTCATTTTCAGAAATAAACAAAACTACTTGGCTGGTCTTGTGATAAACACAAAAGAAAAGGCTGGCTAGACAGGCGAGAGTGCCCCGCACATCCCAGTTGACAGCTTGCTTCTGCCTCAGAAAAAAAAATAACTAGGCAAGCTGCTGGGTCCGTGGTGTCAGCCGCTCGTTGTGCAATTCTCTCGTTTATTGACTACGTTGACAATGGCATGTGACCCATATGTCAAAAATCCATTAGGAGGAACCAATTTTTTTGGCTTGAAATAAGGAGGCACTCGCTTGCATACTGCCATGACCCAGGTGGGTCCCTGTTGTCATCCTCTCCACGTACAATCATCTCCTGATTGTGTACACGTCAACCTAGTAGGCCCACAAGTCAACATCTAAACTCATGGCGGACAAATATATCCCATTTAAAAAAATAACAGCCCATTCCATACGTTCACACGGAAAGTTCAACATTTATAGCAAAGTACCAAGTCTAATCAGATATAGAATACGGAACTTCCACGTTGACAACCATAATAGCCAAGTTAACTATCTACTCCAACTAATACTCTAGTGTAAAGGTACAAACTTACTCCTAGCTAACTAGACGATGCCGGCCGCCATCTGCGGTACACGGTAAATGCCGGCACCAACGTCCTCCTCCTCACCTCGGACTTGCCTAAGGTGTGACAGGGCATGTTGCTCGCGCGCGTTGGCCCTTTACATGCCGGCATGCTCCATCGAAGCTTCGACTTCTAAGCAGGAAACCCACTTGACGAGCTGGTAGTAAAATTCGACGTCGCGCATGCGTGCATGCCCGACAGCCTCTAAGGCTATTTGCCAGGCGCCAACCTCCACGTAGTCGGCCTAGTTGCGGGCGCTCTGCTCGCGACTCAGAGTGGTGGTGCGCTGCTGATCCATGCCCTGCCGGCGGCGCCAATCGGCGATACGCTGCTCCTCCGCCAGGCGGTCGTGCTCCAACAAGTCCTCGTACTCCCCATTGCCATCTAAAGACTGATAGAATGCCTACTCCTTCCCTCTTCCTTTTGATGAATAACCGAACACTAGCTCCGGCGGTGAGCGGCTTTGGCGTCGCCTATTGCGGACTGCCGGGGAATGACAGACTTACGAGAGCGAGGGCAAGTGGCGAGCGACGTCGGGCCGGTGGGGGTTGTGAGGGGAGCCGATAGGGTGAGTTGGGTGACGGTGCTACCGGAGAAGGCCAGGAACCGGTAATTATAGGCGAATGGTAGGTGAAACATCGTGTCGTGAGAAATAGGATGGTCATCGCAATTCAATGCATAAGCACGCATGGCTTAGCGAGCCAGCTTACCGTGGAAATTGGAAAAACTGAAATTATGACTGTGTCATCCCGTCCTGTCAGTGTTGCATCCCGTCCGTGCTGGGTCGCACATCCGCATGACAGTCAAACGAGTGCACTCGAATCATCCAGATGAGGTACTCCCTCCCTGTCAAAAATTAATCCACCACTTATCATCTACCTTGGTTGGTAAGGATTTTGAATTGAGCCATGCAAACTTGAAAGGAGGTAGTATATGCATGATCCACTATTTATTCGTGTAGGATCGAGTAGGTCGGATAGTGTACGTGTATGATCGCATTAGCTGATGAACGTTCGCTGGGAGATAAGGCATTTGCGAACATTTTTTTTGGCAGTATCTTCAGATTCATGGCATTTTCTTCAGAACAGCTTGTCAATTCCTTCAGAGGTAGGCATTTTTATTCAAAAAACTGCCACCTTTTGATCTTGCGTCATAACTAAAACTACCAGGAGCGTATTGGTAGGCTAGATAGTGATCGATCTGTAACTTGTAAACACTAAGAGAACAGAAATAAGGAACTTCTAGTAACTTGTAAATACTGAGCACACAAAAATAAGAATCATGCTGTGCATACTAAAAGAGCCGATCCGTTCTAAATGTTCACGCGAGACTCACAGGCCCGACTTTGTATTATGTTCCCATTAATATCCCAAATTCAAAACCAACTAGTACTATTCCCATCCATAAGGTCAACATGTTAATGCATCTCAATGATTCACAGATCATATACAACATGTATCTCCTAAAGCAAAGATCAAGAAAAACCATTTGTTCTTGCTACTGACATGGATGCTTCTCTGGGCCAACATTCAGTACAAAGTGAAAGACAAATCTGATCGTGAAGTTTACATCTCCACTTACAAATGTAAGTGGTTGCACCAACAGATGTAACCATAAGAGTGAACCACACATGATGGAGGAACATCCACTGAAATATGAGTTGGTCATCTGTCGATTACACGGCGAGACTTTTTTCGGACTACAACTTTAACGTTGGCAAAATGATGCCCATTGGACAATCAGAACAAAGCAACGTAGCACCTAGTGTTGGCCAATAAATAGTACAATACTACTTTTGTGCAGTCCATGAAGTGACTATCCAATCTTTTCGTGTCTATTTTCAAATGACACTGCATGCAGTGACTTTACTATTCTCTTGTGCAGTTCCAAAAAAATTGAACTCATTTTATTTGTTTGCCAACTAGCAACGGCAGACATTTTTTTGCACAAATATCTACCAGCTAGTTAACATATACCCCACCTTGTATTTTTGGTTTAAACATACCTCTGCTAGTCATTTCCGATTAGCATCTGTCATGTTTTGCACTGGGCAATTTGATACTGTCATGTTTTGCCCTGGACAATTTCGTATTGAATTGATTTGCTGGTATAGAGCAAAAATATAGCGCCTATTATCGGTGTCAAAATCGGCAGATCTCGGGTAGGGGTGCCCAAGTTGTGCGTCTAAGGATCGATGGTAACAAGGGACTAGGGACACGATGTTTACCCAGGTTTGGGCCCTCTCTATCTATGTAATATCCTACTTCCTCCTTGATTGATCTTGATGAATATAGGGTTACAAGAGTTGATCTACCTCGAGATCGTAATGGCTAAACCCTAGAAGTCTAGCCTATATAATTGTGATTCTACTACCCTCTACACACAAGACCCTCTAGTTTATATCGCTAGTAGAAAACAAGGCTTTGGTTGCGGCCTGGACAACCATTAGTCCCGGTTCAGTCACGAACCGGGACCCATGGGGGGCATACGTCCCAGTTCGCGCGCCCAGGAGGCCGGCCGGGCCTCGTGGGGCATCTGTCCCGGTTCGTCTGGACCCATTTGTCCCGGTTCTGGGCACAAACCAGGACCAATGGTCCTCGCTCCAGGCCCACACTCATTGGTCCCGGTTCGTGGCTGGAACCAGGATAGAAGGGGGGCCTTTAGTCCGAATTCCTGCCATGAACCGGGACCAATGAGTTTTCTATATATACCCCATCGACGTAGCAGAGCAGTCCACACTAGTTAAGCTTTCTCCTCTCGAAGCTTGACCTCCAAGCTCCATTTTCTCTGAGATTTGTCTAGGTTTAGCGGTCCGCCACGTCCCGTCCCTATCTTCATAGCCATCGATCGCCCGCGCCGATCTCGTCGCGGGCACCACCGTGGTCAGCCTCGTGTTCTTATCTTTTTTGTAAAAGAAAAAAATTGTTACTTTAGATAGATACTTGTCTAATTTTCTTACTTTTATTATTCTTGTTATTGTATAATGTGATGGTTTTGGTATCCGCCCACGTCGGCCCTCGTCCTGTCTATGATTCAGATGTGGTATATTATGATTTATAACTATTTGTTTTAGTGTTTATGACAATTATGCCGACCAACATGACATAGATGTTTTTATCTAGGAAGTATGTGAACCAGAAATTCCAACCAACCCTCTTGTGGAGAGGTTAAATTTAGTTGAAAAGGAAAACATTTACTTGAAGAAAAAATAGGAAAAAACTGAGGAGGAGAAGAGGGAATTGGAGTTGCATGTTGCGGAAGTCATCGATGATCACAAGATCAAGATGGACACTATTGTCAAGAGGTTAAATTTAGTTGAAGAAGAAAACAATTACTTGATAGAAAAAATAAAAAAAATGAGGAGGAGAAGATGATATTGGAGTTGCATGTTGCGGATGTCGTCGATGATCACAAGATCAAGATGGATGCAATGCGTTTGAAGATTAGAAAGATTAGAAAATATGCCATTCATACCGAGGCTTGGTATCATTATGATGTTGGATCAATTGTTACCTTGGTTGCGATTATGATCACATTTGTTGTTGCATTGAAATGTTTTACATTGTTTCAATGTATGGTTTAATTAGATGCTCTGGAGAGCTATATGTTGTTCAATGAGAAATATGTATGTACTTTGGTTTTAATATGATGATTAACTTCTATTAATTTGATCACTTATCTATCCATGATGTTCTGTAATGGTTTTTGACACACTTAATTATATACTCCCACCGTTCCTTTATGTAAGGTGTGTTTGTTTTTTGATAAAATTCCACAATGTAAGGTGCATTTGTTCTAATTCCTCGTAATTCCGATCTTCGCCCTCCATAAAAAGGAAAGTATATCTCCCCTGATTGCATGTATCTCTCCTTGTAGAGAAAGAAAAGGAAACTACCTCTCTCCCGGTTGCGTGTATCTCTTCCTTTCCTAGCCTAAATGATTTACTTGCTGCTAATCTAGGAATTAGACAAGGGCAATTTTGTCCTAAATAATCCATAATTATGTGCCTTGGTTAGCATGCTGAAAATAATACACCTTAGATAAAGGAATGGAGGGAGTATAATGCATGCAGATGAACCGGCAATGGATGTACGGTGACAGACATACCTCTGAGTACGTTAATGGCGTGCATAATTTTCTTGAAGTGGCTGAGGCAAACAAGCAGAATGGTTTTATGTGCTGTCCATGCCCTAGCTGTGGGAATACGAGGTCTTACTCTGACTTGAAAACCCTTCACACCCACCTGCTTTATAAGGGCTTCATGCCACACTATAATGTTTGGACCAAGCACGGAGAAATAGGGGTTATGATGGAAGAAAACGAAGAAGAAGAGGACGATGACAACTATGTGCCTCCGAAATACGGTGATGCTGCAACAGGGGAAGCTGCGGAAGATCAAGAGGAACCAGACGATATTGTGCCCGATGATGATCTCCGCCAGGTCATTGTTGATGCAAGGAGACAATGCGAAAGTCAAAAGGAGAAGCCGAAGTTCGATCGCGTGTTAGAAGATCACAAAAAAGGGCTGTACCCCAATTGTGAAGGTGGCAACACAAAGCTCTATACCGTACTGGAATTTCTGCAGTAGAAGGCAGAGAATGGTGTGCCTGACAAAGGATTTGAGAAGCTACTGAAAATATTGAAGAAGAAGCTTCCAAAGGATAACAAATTGCCCGACAGTACGTACGCAGCAAAGAAGGTCGTATGCCCTCTAGGATTGGAGGTGCATAAGATACATGCATGCTCTAATGACCGCATCCTCTACCGCGGTGCATACGAGGATTTGAACACATGCCCGGTATGTGGTGCATTGCGGTATAAGATAAGACGAGATGACCCTGGTGATGTTGACGGCGAGCGCCCCAGGAAGAGGGTTCCTGCCAAGGTGATGTGGTATGCTCCTATAATACCACAGTTGAAACGTCTATTCAGAAACGAAGAGCATGCCAAGTTAATGCGATGGCATAGAGAGGACAGTAAGAAAGACGGGAAGTTGAGAGCACCCACTGACAGGTCGCAGTGGAGAAAAATCGAGAGAACGTAATGGGAGGAGTTTGCAGGTGATGCGATGAACGTATGGTTTGGTTTAAGTGCAGATGGCATTAATCCTTTTGGGGAGCAGAGTAGCAATCACATCACCTGGCTCGTGACTCTATGTATATATAACCTTCCTTCTTGGCTGTGCATGAAGCGGAAGTTCATTATGATGCCAGTACTCATCCAAGGCCCTAAGAAACTCGGCAACGACATTGATGTGTACCTAAGGCCATTAGTTGAAGAACTTTTACAGCTGTGGAATGGACAAGGTATACGTGTGTGGGATGAGGACAACCAGGATGAATTTGATCTACATGCGTTGCTGTTTGTAAACATCAATGATTGGCATGCTCTCAGTAACCTTTCAGGACAAACAAACAAGGGATACCACACATGCACCCACTGTTTAGATGACACCAAATGTATATACCTGGACAAATGCAGGAAGAATGTGTACCTAGGGCATCATCGATTTCTTCTGACCAACCATCAATGTCGAAAGAAAGGCAAGCATTTCAAAGGCGAGGCTGATCACCGGAAGAAGCCCGCCTTGCGTACCGGTGATCACGTACTTGCTATGGTCAATGATTTACAGGTAATCTTTGGAAAGGGTCCTGACGGACTATCTGTTCCGAATGATGCTGAGGGACGCGCACCCATGTGGAAGAAGAAATCTATATTTTGGGTCCTACCCTACTGGAAAGACGGACCTAGAGGTCCGTTCTTCAATCGACGTGATGCATGTGACGAAGAACCTTTGCGTGAACCTACTAGGCTTCTTGGGCGTGTATGGGAAGAAAAAAGATACACCAGAGGCATGGGAGGACCTGCAACGTTTGCACGAAAAAGACGGCATGCCTCCAAAGCAGTATGGAGGTCCTGCCAGCTACACTCTTACCAAAGAAGGGAAGGAAATCTTCTTTGCATGCCTGCTCAGTATGAAGGTCCCGTCTAGCTACTCATCAAATATAAAGGGAATAATAAATACGCCAGAGAAAATGTTCTAGAACCTAAAGTCTCATGACTGCCACGTGATTATGACGCAACTACTTCCGGTTGCATTGAGGGGGCTTCTACCAGAAAACGTCCGATTAGCCATTGTGAAGCTATGTGCATTCCTCAATGCAATCTCTCAGAAGGTGATTGATCCAGAAATGATACAAAGGCTAAGGAGTGATGTGGCTCAATGTCTTGTCAGTTTCAAGCTGGTGTTCCCATCATCCTTCTTCAATATCACGACGCACGTCCTAGTTCATCTAGTCGACGAGATTGTCATTCTGGGCCTTGTATTTCTACACAATATGTTCCCCTTTTAGATGTTCATGGGAGTCCTAAAGAAATATGTCTGTAACCGCGCTAAGCCAGAAGGAAGCATCTCCATGGGCCATTAAACAGAGGATGTCATTGGGTTTTGTGTTGACTTCATGCCTGGCCATAAGAAGATTGGTCTCCCTAAATCGCAGTATGAGGGGAGAATGACTGGAAAAGGCACACTTGGAGGGGACTCAATAATATGTAGGGACGGGCATTCTTGGTCTCAAGCACACTACACAGTTCTACACAACTCTACCTTGGTGACCCCGTATGTCGATGAACACAAGAACAGTCTATGCTCCAAACACCCGGAGTAGTGTGACGACTGGATTACATGTGAACACATCAGGACTTTCAGCAGTTGGTTGGAAACACGTCTCAGAGGTGACAAGACTGTTTGTAATGAGCCGTACTCGTTGTCCAGGGGACCATCTTTGACTGTATTGACATACAAAGGATACGAGATAAATGGGAATACATTTTACATGATCGCCCAAGATCAATACATCGGTGTCCGCTTTGATGCAGCAACCAAGAGGGGAAAGGACACATATTATTGTTACATAGTGGACATATGGGAACTTGACTACGGACATGATTTTAAGGTCCCGTTGTTTAAGTGCAAATGGGTCAATCTATCAGGAGGCGGGGTATAGGTAGACCCAGATTATGGAATGACATCAGTGGATCTGAACAATCTTGGGTACACATACGAACCGTTCGTCCAAGCCAATGATGTGGCGCATGTCTTCTATGTGAAGGACATGTCTAGCAAACTGAGAAAAACAAAAGATAAGGAAGCAAACACATCATACGCTGAGCCAAAGCGCCACATAGTTCTTTCAGGAAAAAGAGACATAATGGGAGTGGAGGTCAAGACAGACATGTCTGAAGATTACAAAAAGTTTCATGAAATTCCTCCCATCAAAGTCAAGGCTGACCCAAGCACCCTGATAAACGATGAAGATTATCCATTGTTACGGTGCAATAAGCAAAGGACACAAGCGAAGAAAAAGTGAAGACTTTCTCTCCACAACTATTATGATGATGCCTTTGATCTAGAATATCACTGCTGTTACATGTGAAGAAATGAAATGCTTGTTGTAACAGACGAGTTTCCGTATGAAACCCTGATACCTCGAAAGAGATTGTCCGTTTTGTACACAAAGTGCATCCAGTTTTTGCCGTAACCTTCTCTACTTTTTGGCACATACTATGTGGGTGAAATGATGATATCATGTGAACTTTGAACCTTTTTAGAGTTCATTTGAAATGCTTTTCAACCTCAGGGTCTTATAGCTAAAAAAAATAGTAAATGCATGAAAAATAACAAATGAAGTCAGAAAGGGTTGAAAATTGATGATGTGGCTTTGAATGGTGCATTTTGAACACAGAAAAAGTTTGGAGTTCAAATAAGTTCAAAAAAATGAAATCCCTTTGTAACAGAC
>LR738713.1:87099510-87110424 GCA_902687465.1 Secale cereale | reverse complement strand
GAGGCCAAGGGTTCGAGGGTCGAGGGTCGTCGAGGGGTCGAGGGTCGAGAATCACCGAGGGGTCAAGAGGTTGTCTAGTGTCAAAGTATTGAAGAAATTCATGGCTTCATCATTAGCCGGAAGTAACCGGGGCATGATGGTACGAAGTTCTCCAAAGGTATTCTGGAACAGAGTCCTGGATAGGATAATCCGCCTTTTGGTACAAATTTCAGCAAAGTCCTTCCAAATAGCGATATTCGGAAGGCTCTTGCTGAACTTTGTACCAAAAAGCGAATTATCCTATCTAGGACTCTGTTCCAAAATAACTTTTGAAAGATTCGTACCATCATGCGACTTTTACTTTCGCCTAATGATGAAGACATGGTTTTATTGAATCCTTTGACACTATACTAATGTTACATGAGTGGGTCGAGGGTCAGGAACTAGGGTAGAGGGTCGTAGATCACCGAGCGGTCGAGGGTCGTGAACTAGTGCAGAGGGTCGAGGGTCGCCGAGGGGTCAAGGGTTGTCCAGGGGTCGAGGGTCGTGAACTAGTGTGGAGGGTCGAGGGTCGCTGAGGGGTCTTCTATATGTCACGTTGTTTGTCAAAGTATTGAAGAAATCCATGGCTTCATCATTTGCCGGAAGTAACCAGGGCATGATGGTTCGAATTTCTGCAAAGTTGTTCCGGAACGGAGTCCCGGATAGGATAATCCGCCTTTTGGTACGAATTTCAGCAAAGGACTTCCAAATAGCGATATTCGGAAGGATCTTGCTGAACTTTGTACCAAAAGAGAATTATCCTATCCAGGACTCCGTTCCAGGACAACTTTGAAGAGCTTTGTACCATCATGCGCCTGTTACTTTCGCCTAATGATGAAGACATGGTTTTGTTGAATCCTTTGACACCAGACAAATGTGACATGAGGGGGTCGAGGGTCGGGAACTAGGGTAGAGGCCACTAATATGATTCCTTGTTGTGATTAGCTAGCTAGGTCTACGTTTGCCGCTAATATATCCATCTATCATGTTTGTATATTAATTGCCATGTCGTAATATTTGCAGAAACCATGGAGCACGGATGAGACAAGGAAGCAGAATAGGTGTTGGGGGACATAATCGCAGCCGGAGCTGATGTCTTGTCGTATCTCAACGACAACGATGGTCTGGAAGGACAGGGTGAAGAAGCAGGCTACGGTGATCGAACAATGGAGGAGGAAGGACATGATTATAATGACTCTGGTGACCGAATACCGGTGGAAGAAGGACACCGTGATGACGGCTCCGGTTACCGAACGGAGTCCGACTAGGTATATATATATATTAATTAAGCATGTGCTGACTATATCTAATTGATGCATCAATTTTTTTGGTATGTACACATATTAACTCTCTTCTTTCTTCTTTTCTAGCCCTTCGGATCGAGCCAAACTTTGGTAATGAGATGAGACCCGAAGAAAAGGTTGCGCCAGGATGAAAGGTTCACGATCGAAGCAATCACCGCGATGGCCAACCGATTGAACCCATCCGGACCAAGGAAGCATTTTCTGTGCAGTGCGGGGTTCTTGTTAGGGACATGATCCCGATCAGCATCCACCAAGGTATAATTCTAAGAACGAAGACCCTCAAGTGTCTTATGTCAACGATATGCAGAAAGATGATCTTTGGACCGAGCTGAAGGAAAATTTGACCCTACTGCCAGAGGAGGATCCGGAGAAGCCACTAGTTATAGAGCCATTGGTCAAGGCTCATGCTCTTAAGAAGATGGCAGATCTATTCAGGAGGTGGAAGAATGAGCTGAAAACAAAGTTTGTCGACAAAGACAAGACTCCATAATTCACCGGCCGGTTTGAGAAGATCAGAGATCTTTGGGATGCATTTGTGGCCCACAAGACATCAGACAAGAGTAAGAAGATGTCAGCGACAAACAAGAAAAATGATGCGAAGAAGGAGCATCACCATCGCACGGGGTCAGGTGGCTACCTCAAAGCCCGGCCATTGTGGGACAAGGCTGAGAATGACCAGCTTGCTAAAGGGGTCAAACCACAAACATTAAATTGGCCAGACCGTTCAAGGACTTGGTTCTTTGGGGTTGGGGGAACCTTGGACCCTGAAACAGGGAAGTGCGTTTGGACAAACGGGCAACTGTGAATACCCATCACGAATGTTTTTTTTCTCACGGGGGGTTGCAAGACGACAGATGCCACGAAGTGGCTTCGTCTGAGGGCAAGACTGCTGCCGGAATATCCAGGGACAGGTCTGGACAACCCTGCCGCCCTGGCCGCCATCCTAGCTAAACTTTACAAAGGGGAGAAGGAAGATTTTCTTCATTTGAAATGTCGGGAAGGTTTCTCCATGTACAACCCCATTGACTGGGTAAGTCTTTCTTTAATCGTTAGGCTTTCTTAATTTCTCTTCTGAGATATTCTAACCTAATTAAATCAGGCGATCTCCAATAGGAGTGGAGGAAGGTGATCGAAGGGGTCCATAGCCCCGTTCCATAGCCTGAGGACCATGTTCGAGACATGGATCCTGGATTTGAAGAAGATCCAGACGTATTCATAGAGCTTACATATGGAGTTTTTCATCAAGCGAGCCATGATGGCACAGAAGTTGCCATTGTAGCCGATTACCCTGGCCTTCTTCCTTCCTCCCATGTAAGTACCCGGGAGACACCTCTTCAAAGAGAGCCTTCCCTTCGCACCTCACCCACCGCATTGTCTCATGCTCAAAAGGGGCGGCGCTCGTCTCACCGTACTGCATCAAGGGCGTCTTCAAGGAAGGCGATGCCTGCGCAGGGCGAGTCTTTGAAACGAAAGGAGACCAGAGACACCACCGAACCTCCTCCTTTATCGAAGAGGTATAATTTTTAACATGTTCTTAGTGGCAAGGCCGGATTGTAATATTTTATGCTTTGACTTATTTCAGGAGGAGCATACACCGGACTGTGTCCGGGGATCCTTCTGGACACGCACCAACCAATCCGGCACCGGACCCATCCACAAGGACTAGGGTCGATACGGGCGCAACGCCGGACTGTCCTCTCCAAGAGGATTCGGATAATGTATCTGTTACCAATTCCGAAGTGGAGAGTGCGATGAATCATTGGCGGCGAAAAGAGGCCATGAGCGAACCAACTTTTACTGAAGAGGCGTTCAACACCCTCAGCTCTATGGATGCATATATTTGAGCTGCTCTGGATGGACTTGTCAGAGCCACTCACCAGCTTTCAAAGGATATGCGGGTAAGAACGTGTAGATTCAATAATCATATGCTAGTACCCCCCGTGACTTGAAGGAGTTGGCCCAACTGATTTAAGGATCACTATATCCTAAGGTACTGAAAGAAAAGAATAACGCGTTATCGAAGGAGCTTGAGGAATGTCAGACCAAGCTAACTGATGTCACCATCGAATTGGAAGATTCAATGAAATCCAAGAAAATATCTGATGGTAAGAACAATAGTGTCCGGAAAATATGATCATGCGCCAACAATGATTTATAAATATACATTTTTAATTACAGCGGCAGGAATGACAGATCAATTGGAGGAGCAGATAAGGGCCGCTCTGGTGGACAAAAGACACACCGAAGGGCAAGCAGCCGCTGGTCAACGTGTATTAACACGGACCATAGAGGAGAAGAACAAACTTCAGGATGCAAATATTAAGCAAGCCAAAGAGCTAAAGGACATACGAGCCCAACTGTCGGATGCCTTGAAGGCGAACATGAAGCTAAAAGGCGGCATATTCAGTAGGACCTTTAACCTAGCTTTCGTATAGTTCCTTGATTCAGATCTTTACAATACTGTTCCTGTAGGTTTGTTATCTGGGCGTCCTGAGGGAGAAGTGTCCGAATTACAAGGCGACCTGCTACAAGAGCTCTCCAAATTACACGAGCGAGCTCAGAAAGCCATGAAGAACATGGCCAAATCCTTCTGGCCAGTCGATTCTCCTCCAGAAATTATGAAGGAACTGGTCAATTTATTTAATGGAGCTCGGTGCCGTTTTGAACTACGGAAGGCATCAGCATGTCGAGAAGGTGCACGAGAAGCCTGGGCCATGGTGAAGACACGCTACACTGGACTTGATCGGAATCATATGGCTCGGGTTGGACCTCGGGGACCAGACGGACTAGAAATTCTCGTTAGCTTTGCATATGACCAAGTAAGGATAGTCGCCAAATTTTCACAACAAGACTGTAAATTAGACAGTCTTATAGGTGGTATAGATGAAGAGTAGGTGTTTGATTCCATGTAACAATGTACTTTATCATCAAACTTATCTTCGACTGAATTTGTTAAAAGATTTTCGTGGCAGATGTTCCGCTTTGACCTTCGAAACCCAAGTGCTGGAGTGTTTCTGAATACTATGCATGTGGTAAACACTTAGTATGTTCGGAAACCAGACAATCTGGTCATCTTTGCTTAAACAGATAAGCCGGGTTTGGGGAGTTATGTTATATTACTATTTAAACTAAGCAACAACTTCCAGAGAGAATAGTTCCATTAAGCGTTCCTTTCCCTGGGTCAACATGCGTATGTATGCGTGCCTAGGCTTTGATCCTAAAAAATAGGATTACAGGAAGCCTATCCTATGAGATTGAGAAATTATGTGCCAAAAAGAAATTCGTTGTTTGTCCACCAACCAATGATTCCCTTAAGAACGCTAGCTTTCGGCTTCAACCGTCTGAGGTACAGGTTCGGATTACCCGGTTGTAACAATCATAGATGTGCTCCCTTTACACCTTAGCCGAACAATCGGGAACGTAGGGTATAAACAGAGGAGCCAGGCAACCCAGCTTGGCAAAAACTTAAGTCATAAAGGAGCATATAATGGCGAGGAGACTGTATGAAACAAACGACACGAGTAATGTAAGCAACAAGCTTGTAATAATGAGCTTCGTTATAGAAGCCCCCAGGTATTTTGAGGTATCTACATTTGAGAATGTTCACCCCTAACAGTTCGGTTTAGCTAAACACTTTCCTGGAAGGAAAAAACAAAAAATGAAGAGAAAAACAGAAAAAAGAAGGGATGAGACCTAAACAGAAAGAGAGAATAAAAGGTGCTACCAAACTATTCGTAGAATCGTCAGAGCGTGGCAGCGTTCCATGGATTCGGCTCAAGGCGATTGTCTGATGTGTTTCCAAGGCGGTAGGCTCCTGTGGTGAGTACTTCATCAATAATGAAGGGGCCCTCCTATCTTGGTTTGAGCTTATCCTTTTTCTTCTCTGGGAGGCGCAAAATGAATTCGCCAACATTGTATGTTTTGGATCGCACTTCTCAGCATTGGTATCGCCTAGCCTGTTGTTGATAGAATGCAGAATTGGCCTGCGCGATATCGTGCTCCTCTTTGAGTCCGTCTAGGTCGTCCTGCCGATCGAGCTCAACCTCTTGCTCTTCGTACATACGCACTCGAGGTGAGTCATGAATAATATTGCAGGTCAAAACACACTCTGCGCCGTACACCATGAAAAAGGCGTGTATCCGGTTGTCCGGTTAGGTGTGGTCCGCAGCCCCCAGAGTATGGAGTCGAGCTCCTCAACCAAGTGCTTATCTGACTCCCATAGGGAGCGCACCAGTCTGGGTTTAATGCCACTCATTATTAAGCCATTGGCCATTTCGACTTGACCATTTATTTGAGGTTGGTACACAGAGGCGTAATCATGTTTAATGCCTAACTTGGCGCACCATTTTTCACCTCCTCAGCTATGAAGTTGGAGCCGTCGTCTATGATAATACTATGCAGGACAGCATAATGGTGTACTACACTGGATATAAAATCTATCACTGGCCCTGCCTCAGCTGTTCTGACTAGTTTGGCTTCTATCCATTTAATGAATTTGTCCACCATGACCAGCAAATATTTCTTTTTGTGGCTTCACCCTTTAAGGGGTCCGACCATATCCAGCTCCCTGACCGCAAAGGGCCAAGTAATAGGGATGGTTCTTAGAGCAGTTGGAGGCATATGAATTTGATTTGCGAAAAGCTGGCATCCAACACAATGTTGGACTAGGGCTTGAGCATCTGCTCGAGCCGTTGGCCAGAAAAAACGTGTGCATAAAGCCTTGCTTACAAGAGCCCATGCTGCGGCGTGATGGCCGCCCATGCCAGCATGTATCTCGGCTGAAAGTTTCCATCCCCTCTTTGGAGATGCACCTTTGGAGAATACCAGTAGTGCTTTTCTTGTATAATTCCCCTTCATGAACTTTAGAACGCCGAATTATGCGACGGGCCTCATTTTGGTCCTCGGGGAGTTCCTGTCTATTAAGGTAGGCCAGGAAGGGTTCGGTCCAAGGGGCTATAATAGCCATGATCTCTTGAGCCGAAAATGTTATTTCCATGTCTGAATCCCTGATGATATATGTATTGAGTTTGGCTGACGGGGGCATGTTCGGGCCTGAATTAGCGTCTCCGCTCTCGTCCTTCCATGTCACTGATGGCTTAAACAACCTTTCTACAAAGGCGTTAGGTGGGACTGGGTCACGTTTGGCGGCCATGCGAGCGAGTATATCCACAACCTGGTTACTGTCCCGAGCTATATGGTGAAATTCCAGCCCCTCAAATCGAGCCGATATTTTTAATATGGCATTTCGGTAAGCTGCCATATTTGAATCCTTCGCATCAAATTCTCCGTTTACCTGAGATATTGCGAGGTTTGAGTCTCCGCGCACCTCGAGGCATTGTATTCCCATGGATACGGCCATGCGGAGGCCATGTAGTAGTGCCTCGTATTCGGTAGCGTTGTTTGAGTCTGTATACATGATTTGCAATACGTAGCGGACTGTATCCCCTGTGGGAGTTATCAAGATGACGCTGGCCCCCAATCCGGCTAGCATTTTGGAGTCGTCGAAATACATGGTCCAGTGGGAGTATGCTCCGTACTCTGTAGGGAGTTCGGCCTCAGTCCATTCTACGACAAAATTGGCCAACACCTGAGATTTAATAGTCCGGCGTGGTTTGTATGTTATTTCGAATGGCAAGACCTTGATGGCCCATTTGTCTATGCGTCTTGTGGCATCTTTATTGTTTATGATGTCATTGAGTGGTACTTTGGATGCCACTTTAATCGAACGCTCTTGAAAGTAGTGTCAGAGCTTCCGAGATGCCTTGAACACCGCATAGGCAATTTTCTGATAATGTGGGTATCGTGACTTGCACGGTGTGAGAACCTCTGATACATAGTATACTGGTTTTTGGACAGGGAATTTATGTCCCACTTCCACTCATTCGACGACGAGTACTACACTCACTACCTGGTGAGTGGCTGAGATATAAAGCAGCATTATCAGAAAATTGCGCGCCTTCCTTCGTGAAAACTAGGACATATTCGCTTGGCACCCTTCAGATATGCCTGGAATCCCACGCAGGCTGGCCGAACACGGCCTTAACATCATCAAAGGGTTCAAACCGGTCAAGCCGTCACTACGACAATTTTCCGAACCCAAAAGACAAGCGATGGGGGAAGAACTGGCCAAGTTACTGGAAGTCCGATTCATAAGGGAAATTAAACACCCGGATTGGCTAGCCAACTTAGTCACGGTACCAAAGAAGGATAAATCATGGCGCCTTTGTGTCGACTTTACGGACCTAAACAAGGCTAGCCCTAAGGATCCTTTTCCACTGCCCCGCATTGATCAAATTATCGATGCAACCGCAGGACATGACTCGTTGTGTTTCCTCAATGCTTACTCATTCGAAGACTCTATGCGCCAAACTCGGCATCAGGCTACTCTTCTCCTCGGCATATCATCCACAAACCGATGGCCAAACGGAGGTGACGAACCGCCAGATTTCGACGCTTCTTCACGTGTTGATCTAGAAGAACATCAAGGAATGGGAGCAATGCTTGCCCATCGCCGAGTACGCCTACAACCGCGCAAGACATTCGACTACCGGCAAGTCCCCTTTCGAGGTCGTCTACGGCTTCAACCCTTTGTCTCCATTGGACATTCTACTTCTACCTCTACAAGAACGCACAAACTTGGACGCAAGTGCTCGAGCAAGCTACCTCAAGATGGTGCATGAAGATACAAAGGCAACTATCGAGCGACAAGTACATCGTCAAGCGTCCAAGCTCAACGCCAACAAGAAGCCTATGGTGTTCCAACCAGGAGATCTCGTATGGCTACATCTTCGCAAGGACCATTTCCCCCACGAGCGCAAATCCAAACTACTACCTTGAGCCGACGGACCCTTCAAGGTGCTAGCACGCTACAACAACAATGCATACAAGCTCGACCTTCCACGCGAGAAGTACAAAGCGATGTCTTCAACATCAAGGATATCTCCACTGTCCATGGTGATGAAGATTTTGATCCGAGGTTGGATCTTTCCAAGGGAGGGGAGATGATGCGGAGCATCCCAAGGTCATCCCCATGGACCTACCTTCGCCTCACCAAGTGCCAAGTGGACCCATGACACGTGCTCGAGCACGACCTCTCGAGACCGAGGTGACTTCACTCCTCTCTCTACATCACTTTGATTCACATGAGACATGGCTGCTACCCTCATCGGAGACCATTTGCATACTCAGGCACCACGGGAGCAACCATGGAGAAGTCAAGGAACAAGAAGGATCGAAGGAGGAAGAAGGAGGAGGAAAACAGCCGAGGCTCAGACAGCCTGGACGATCCAGACGAAGTCTCGGACGATCCGGCCAGAGCCCGGATGATCTGGACGAACGTCCGGACGATCCAGACAATGGGCGCCACGACACCCGAAGCTCCACGCCGAAGCCGGATCATCTGGATCCCCGTCCGGATCATCCGAACATCCCCGGACATCCGGACGAAGACCCGGACATCCGGACCACCCACGGCCGTTCAGACACGTCCGGATCATCCGGACGCCCACCCGGATCATCCGGACCTCCGAAGCCCGGATCATCCGGACAGTGCCTGCGTGCATGATGTTGGGCCGAGGCCCATGTACCCCTTCGCCCCTCCTAGCCTATATATAGCACTCTACCTAAACTATCTAGGGTTAGCTTTGTGTTAGCTCATACCAAAAACCTTAGTGGTTCCTCTCCTACGAGACCGCGGCCTCTTCGGAGAAGATCCACCGGATTCAAGACCTCCGCTATGGAGAAGATCCCACGGGATACCCTCAAGACCTCCTCACGGAGATGACTACCGCCACTTGTATCCTCCTTAGTTGATCGTTTATCATGTATCGCACTTTGTGTACCCGGATCTAGCATTTGTGTGACCTAAGTTGGTTGATTTGAGTGTTTCCCCCCTTGTCTCCCTTGTGTTTTCCCTCATGCCCCTCGTGTTTTTAGTGGGATCCTCTCCATTTCGTGAAAGATCGGCCATCTAGGGTTCCACCCTACGTCACTAGGGCTAAGGATGCAGTCTTGTTCTCGGCACGGGGTGCTCTGTCCAGATCACTTGCTACTGTGATTATTGCATTGGGCCATGGCATATTGAGCTTCATGTACCCGTAATGGTGTATGGCATGAAAGTGTGAGAAAGCGTCCCGTCCTAGAAGAGCGTGGTATCCGCTGTTCAAGGGGACAATGTGAAAGAGCAGTTCCTCCGACCTGTAGTTCTCGGGTGTACCGAATACTACGTCGAACTTAATACTTCCCGAACACCGAGCTTCCCGTATGGGATTAATTCCTTTGAAGGTTATATTACTTCATTCAATGCAGGATTTATCAACCTCCATTTTTGCAAGTGTGTCCTCGTATATGAGGTTGAGTCCACTTCCGCCGTCCATGAGTACTTTAGTAAGACGAAAGCCATCTACTATTGGGTTTAGTACAAGAGCGGCTGTGGCTTGGACCGGCCGGACTCACGGTATGTCGTCGGCACAAAAAGTGATTGTCGCGTCGCTCCATGGGCTTGCATTGCTTATTTGATGAACCTCGGCAAGTTTGCGATGTTCTCTCTTGCGCCGGTTGTTTGAGGAGAATGTCTCGAAGATAGTGAGGATCAAAATTGTTCTCCCCTTTAGTTTCGGTGGCGAGGATTGCTTCACCGCTTTTCGCTACCTATCGGAGTACCGAACACGCTCTAAGGCTGTGGGTTGGTATAATGTCTGGGGTGGCATGTATTTGGCAAGGCTTATCTAAGAGTTCGTCCAGAACAGACCTGTGTCCTGTGAAAGGTCTATTTTTCTTGCCAATAGGCACGTTATCGGATGCCCTGCTAGGGTATGTCCGTTTGGCTTTAGCTGCATATTGTCCGAAGACGGACTGCTCCAGATGTGTATTCTGGGCCTTCCAAGTACTTTCCATAGCGTAGTACTTTCGTACTAAATGCGACAATTCTGTAAAACTCTGTACTCGACGGCGATCGAGGGTGTTCAAGACACCCTCGTCCGTGCAATTGTGGTGAAATATGGGAACCGCGTCGTCTTCGCAGTAGTCCTTAATCTAGTTTTTAACAAGTAGGAATCTATCCCAGAAGTGATGAACTGTCTCTTGGGGCTGCTGCTGTACGTACATGAGATCACATATGTCCAGAAGTCCGGAGTTACTTGGAGAGTATTTACCGTGGTGGGTGGGTGTGGATAAATTTGAGTCCTGACCCATTGTAGTATCTAGGGTTCGTACAACCTCCGCTGGGGACGATCCGGGTCCTGTAGTATCTGAGCGTTCTCCGGGCCCGACGTCTGTCTATGAGCTCGAAAGATGCAAAGTCCCGCCCGATGGAAGGGTGTTTGGCTCAAAGGGTTCGGAGATCCAGATAACACCGGTCTCCGTCTCACGAGGAGAAAAATCTCCGACCCGTTCCTCAATGGCCGCCACCAAGTGAGTGATCGGGGTGGCATTGTCCTCCTCCTGACTGGATTTAATCCCGATCTGATCACTCGGTGATGAAAGCCCCAGGGCGGCGACGTGGTCCAGCAACTCGTTTATGGACGAGGAATCCGCTGGAGTCGTGTCTTCGGAGTGTTCGGAGCCGATGTAGGAGTGGTGCTCGATGACC
>LR738713.1:87075251-87087449 GCA_902687465.1 Secale cereale | reverse complement strand
GTAGCCTCCTGACACCTCAAGGAGACTAAACCCCACTACAATTTGACCCCAGCAGCTCTCTCCGACGAGGCCCACGACCACCCGAGCCGCCGTCCGCCGAAGATAGGGTCGCCGTCGACGTGGGGCTCGCCGACGCTCAACTCCACCACCCACCGACGCAGAAGAACACCGGGAACCCATAGGTACCACTCCCTCCCTCTACCTCACCGTGGATCGGTGCCGGCGACCACCGCAGCCTTCTGGCGCCGGCGCGACTCTGTTCTGTTTTTTAAACCTGACGAGTGGGACCCCCTCGTCAGCCTCTCTTTTCCTTCCGAAGCGTTTTTCTGAAGGCGCCTTCGGGCAAAGTACGTTTTCCTATTTCGGCTGGCGTACTGCGTATCGATTCATTTTCTGTTTTTATATTCTAGCCCTTGGAAACTTTCTGTTTCATTACAGACAAGTCCCTAGACAGAAACTCTAATATCTTTTAAACTAAAGATGATTTTGAGTTGATTCTTTTTCTGTCCTCTTTAGTTTTCTGTCTAGTTTTTTGTCATATTTATTTGAAAAATATTTGGGGCAACTTTTTTGCACGCGCGGTATTTATGTTAGTAATTGTTTTGTCTGAATACATAGATACCGAAGGGCGTGACGAAGCCGCGAAATTCACCGAGTTAGACTCCGACTACTCTGAACCAGGCAAGCATGTTTGAACCTTTGATATGATGAGTGTGTTGCATGTTTGCTTGAGTAGTTCTTATTCATAGCATGGTCATATAAGCATTTGTGGATGATTATATTTCATGCAAGGAAGCTTCGGGTGGACCCGAATGATGATGATTGAAACACCCCGATCATGTGGTGACATGATGGGTGGTGTACTGGTATTGTTGGAGCATGCCAGTCAAATGTTAACTCTAGTGTCAACATGGATCAAGTCATGATTCCGTTCGTCTCCTTTTTGGTATTGTCATATGCCGTCTGTTAAGATTACGGTTTAGTCAGATGCAAACCTCTTTCCGTGTACACACCAAGTAGAGGGGTCGGGATGAGGGTTCCATGGCCCTGGATTAAAGCCCGTCATCCGGTCAGGGGGCATGGGTGTTTCCGGTTGGGACCGAGAGGGGGGCACCCCTTAGAGCGCGCATATATAAATTTGATCCCATGCTATTCGAGGGTGTAGCCTCCCCATCTTAAAGTTTTTCGTGAATGTTGTCACGGGTGATTCCGGACAGCAGGATGTGAAATGGATGTGTACTAGTCAGTTGTGTTTCTGCTAAAACACCGTAGACGGAACTAGTCCTCGTGGCTAGTGGAATCCGTTGGCTATGATATAAGTGTACAAGCTCTGCAGAGACAAAACCTTCCCAGTAGCCATGATTATGGCCTAGTAATTATCTTCATGTCAACCAGGTGACCGTCTCTGGTAATATATGATAGGAACAAGAGTGGTGATGTTGTCAGGGTTCATTTTGGTAGATGAACTAACCAGCTATCTCTGTACTGATTTATCTCTTGAAGTATTTTACCGTTATATCATTGAGCATATAAGCCCTTTAAGAGATGTCGCTCAAACGTCCGATTGTGGCATTCTTGTTATTTCCTTTGAATGTAAGCCCTTTATGAGATGTCGCTCAGACGTCCCACTGTTGCATTCCCGTTATTTACTTTCATTATAAGCCCTTTATGTGATGTCGCTCAGACGTCTGACTCTGGCATTCTTGTTATTTACTTTTTGTTTAAAGCCCTTTATGTGATGTCGCTCAGACGTCCGACTGTTGCATTCTTGTTCTTTATTTTTGTTATAAGCCCTTTATGTGATGTCGCTCAGATATCCGACTGTGGCATGATTTTATTCTTTTACCTCACGAGGCGTTGCTCAGACACTCGTTCGGTTTTCATTTATTTATCTTGTAGATTTCGGGAGGACTACCGCCCGATTTCTATTTTTGCATGCAGCGCGGAAATTATATTTCGGATACATATTGCTAGAATACTCACATGCATTATGTTTGCTTTTATTATATCTTAAGTCCGAACTGTCTTGTGAGTACATTCAAAGTACTCACCTGGCTTGTTGATTTGGCCAGATGTTGACGAAGGCGATCTCATGGATGAAGAGTTCGATAGCGAGTCCGACGTCTAGTGGAGTCCCAGTCAGTCTCTTGCGATCCTGGAGTTGATCCCTGTTGTATAACCGCTTCCGCCAACCACCAAATAAATTCATCGGGTCTCACTACGACACTCCATGAATTGTAAGATATTGGAGTCACGCCACCCACTACACTATGACATATCCATCACCTTTTTATTACGATTTAGTAGTATGCCACCCTACCATTGTGTCATATCCGCCCTTATGTATTATATCGGCATGCTTGTAATAAATTGTTGAGCAACCTCAGCTCAACCATGTATAAATATTCAGTACTCTGGAATACTGTATCAAGGATTTGTCTACCAGCAAGAAGTATTGTTTTGCGTTGGTTCGATAAAAAGGTCGGTCTCTCGGTAATTATTTTACCGAAAAAACCGGTCCTGACAACAACATATGTTGTTGTGCGGTTTTACCGATACAGATCTTCGTAGAATATGTAGGAGCCAATATGAGAATCCATGTTCCGCTATTGGTTATTTACCGGAGAGGTGTCTCGGTCATGTCTACATGATTATCGAACCCGTAGGGTCCGCACGCTTAACGTTCGATGACGATTGGTATTATGAGTTTATGTGATTTGATGTATCAAAGGTTGTTCGGAGTCCCGAATGAGATCACGGCCATGACGAGGAGCCTCTAAATGGTCGACACATACCGATTGATATACTGGAAGGTTATATTCGGACACCGGAATAGTTCTGAAGTGTATTGGGTATTTTCTGGAGTACCGGGAGATTACCGGAACCCCCCGCGGGATTAATGGGCCTATATAGGCCTTAGTGGAGAACAGAGAGGGCCGACCAGAGGTGGCACGCGCCCTCCCCTTGCCCAATCCAAATTGGACAATGGAAAGGGGGGCTCCCCCCTCTTTCCTTCTCTTCTCTCCTCTTTCCCTTCTTCTCCTTCTTGGAATAGGAAAGGGAGAAACCTACTCCTACTAGGAGTAGGATTCCTCCCCCCTTGGCGCGCCCCTTGTGGCCGGCCAGCCTCCTCCTCCCCTCCTTTATATACGGGGGAGGGGGGCACCCCATAGACACACAAGTTGATCTTTAGCCGTGTGCGGTGCCACCCTCCATAGTTTCCACCTCGGTCATATTGTCGTAGTACTTAGGCGAAGCCCTGCGTCGGTAACTTCATCATCACCGTCATCGATTTGATCGTGTGCAGATCGCAGAGGTGTTGATGAAACTCTCCCTCTGCCTCAGCTGGATCTAGAGTTCGAGGGACGTCATCAATTTGATCGTGTGCAGATCACAGAGGTGTCGTGTGTTTGGTACTTGATCGGTTGGACCGCGAAGACGTTCGACTACATCAACCGCATTACTAAAATGCTTTCGCTTTCGGTCTACCTGGGTACGTGGACACACTCTCCCCGCTTGTTGATATGCTTCTCCTTGATAGATCTTGTGTGATCGTATGATTTTTGTTGATATACTACATTCCCCAACAGTTGCATCATGAGCCAGGTCTATGCATAGTTGATATGCACGAGTAGAACACAAAGAGTTGTGAGCAAAAATAGTCATACCGCGTACCAGCATGTCATACTTTGATTCGGCAGTATTGTTGGATTAAGTGGCCCGGACTGACATTATATGACCGCGTTCATGAGACTGGTTCTACCGACGTGCTTTGCACATAGGTGGCTGACTGGTGTCAGTTTCTACAACTTTAGTTCAATCGAGTGTGACTATGCCCGGTCCTTGTTGAAGGTTAAAACAACACACTTGACAAAAAATCGTTGTGGTTTTGATGTGTACGTAAGAACGGTTCTTGCTAGAAGCCCGCCGTAGCCACATAAAACTTGCAAACAACAAAGTAGATGACATCTAACTTGTTTTTGCAGGGCATGTTGTGATGTGATATGGTCAAGACGTGATGAGTTATACGTTATTGTATGAGATGATCATGTTTTGTAAATTATCGGCAACCGACAGGAGCCTTATGGTTGTCTTTTTATTCTATGAATTGTGAAAGCCATGTAATTGCTTCACTTTATCACTATGAGTTAGCAATAGTAGTAGTAGCAATAGTTGGCGAGACGACCACGATGCTATGATGAAGATCATGGTGTCTAGCCGGTGACGACGGAGATCATGACGATGCTTTGGAGATGGAGATCATAAGCACAAGACGATGATGGCCATATCATGTCACATATTTTGATTGCATGTGATGTTTATCTTATTATGCTTCTTATTTTGCTTAGTACGGCGGTAGCACTATAAGAGCATCAATTGTTGATGGTTAACAAGACCACTAGTTTCAAGAAAATGGCAAGGGGAAGAAAGGGAACTTCATGAAGAATGGAAAGCAAGTTGTCACTCCCGTGAAGAAGCCCAAAGCTGGACCTCAGTCTAAAACTGAGTGCTTCTACTTGAAAGGAAATGGTCACTAGAAGCGGAAGTTCCCCGAATATTTGGCAGATAAGAAGGATGGCAAAGTGAATGAAGGTATATTTGATATACATGTTATTGATGTGTACCTTACTAGTATTCATAGTAGCCCATGGGTATTTGATACTAATTCAGTTGCTAAGATTAGTAACTTGAAACAGGAGTTGCAGAATAAAGAAAGACTAGTTGAGGGTGAGGTGACGATGTGTGTTGGAAGTGGTGCCAAAAATGATATGATCATCATCGCACACTCCCTATACTTTCGGGATTAGTTTTAAACCTAAATAAATGTTATTTGGTGTTTGCATTGAGCATGAACAAGATTTTATCGTGTTTATTGCAATACGGTTATGCATTTAAGTGAGAGAATAATTGTTATTTGTTTACATGAATAAAACCTTCTATGGTCATACACCCAAGGTGAATACTTTATTAAATCTCGATCGTAGTAATGCACATACTCATAATATTGAAGCCAAAAGATGCAGAGTTGATAATGATAGTGCAACATACTTATGGCACTGCCGTTTAGGTCATTTTGGTGTAAAGCGCATGAAGAAACTCCAAGCTGATGGCTTTTGGAATCACTTGATTATGAATCATTTGATGCTTGCGAACCATGCCTCATGTACAAGATGACTAAAACTCCATTCTCTGGAACAATGGAGCGAGCCAATGACTTATTGGAAATAATACATACCGATGTATGCGGACCTTCACTTGTTTTGATGCTCGCGGTGGGTATCATTATTGTCTACCCTTCACTTGTGATTTGAGCAAATATGGGTATATCTACTTAATGAAGAACAAGTTTGAAACATTTGAAAAGTTCAAAGAATTTTGGAGTGAATTAGAAAATCATCATAACAAGAAAATAAAGTTTCTACGATCTGATCGCAAAGGCGAATATTTGAGTTATGAGTTTGTTCTTCATCTAAAACAAAGTGGAATAGTTTCACAGCTGTGATGCCCCCAATTTGACCGTACAATAATCATGCACGCAAATGTGTACGACCAATATCAGGGACCCACTGGAAGATATCACAACACAACTCTAGACACAAATAAAATAATACAAGCTTTATATTACAAGCCAGGGGCCTCGAGGGCTCGAATACATAAGCTCGACAACACAAGAGTCAGTGGAAGAAAATATATCTGAGTACAGACATAAGTTAAATAAGGTGCCATAAGATGGCTAGCACAAAAGAAGCAACGATCGAAAAGGCAAGGCCTCCTGCCTAGGACCTCCTAACTACTCCTTGAAGCCGAGTTCCATGTAGAAACAACATGAGGATCCTCTAGCTCCTAGGCTCCATCATCTGGTTTCGTCATCCGAGAAGAAGGGACAAAAGGGGAAAAGGGGGAAAGGGGGAGCAAAGCAACCGTGAGTACTCATCTAAAGTACTCGCAAGCAAGGATCTACACTACATATGCAATGGTATATGTGTAAAGGGGTAATATATGTGGGCTAAACTGCAGAATGCCAGAATAAGAGGGGGATAGTTAATCCAATCAAAGACTACGCTTCTGGAAGCCTCCATCTTGCAGCAGTAAAAGATAATATAAGGTAAGTTCACCAAGTAACATCGTATAGCATAATCCTACCTGGCGATCCTCTCCACATCACCCTGTGAGAGAGCAATCACCGAGTTGTATCTGGAACTCATCTGGGTGTGTTTTATCAAGTATCCGGTTCTAGTTGTCATGAGGTCGGAATACAACTCCGGGTCATCCTGTTACCATGGAAACGGCTACTCGAATAGATTACATCCCAGCAGGTGTGCACCACCTAACACGACATGCTCGATCCCTCTGGCCGGACACACTTTCCTGTCATGCCCGACCTTGGGAGATCAACACGTCGCAGCCCTACCTAGGCCCGATAGAGAGGTTAGCATGCCAATCTAAGTCCTATGCGCACAAGTGTCATGGGCCATCCCCTTTGCACTCCTGCACGTTGCGAATGCAGCTGGTGAGCAGACCTAGCCCCCTTATACAAGTGCGAGCGTTCCAGTCCAATCCAGCGCGCGCCGCTAAGTCGCTGACGTTCGGAAGGCTTCGGCTGATACCACGACGCCGGTTGCCCATATCATGTCCCGCGTGGTAGTTAGTGCGTATAAGGCTGACGACCCAACTCAGATCAAATATCCAAACTCGTTAAGTGTGTGATTATGAAATAACCGCAGACAACGACCAGGGCCAAGCCAACCTATCTCCTAGGTGGTCATGACCTGCCCTATCACTCCACCGCAAAGATCCACACAGAGGGCCGTCAGGAAAGTATGTCCTTTCAGCCCCCAATCCATGAATCAACCGCGGGTACTCAACTAGCCGACCCGACTTTAGTCACAACATGTATCAGGTATAGTATGTATGTAGTATATACATGTGATCACACCCAAAGTGATCACGGCCCGATAGAATAGCGGGGCGGACGGACAAGGGTGTAGGGCCTCTAATGGAATACTAGCATCCTATACTAAGCATTTAGGATTGCAAGTAAATGTATCAATAGTTGTAGCAACAATGACATGCTATGCAACAGAATAGGATTATTCGAAAGCAATAACAAGATACACTACTCTAATGCAAGAAGTAGAAAGAGGAATAGGCGATATCAGGTTGATTAAGGGGAGGGGCTTTCCTGGAAGCTCGGCATCGAAGGAGGGGTCGTCAACACTGTAGTTGATCAGGGCAGGACCAGCGTCGGTCTCGTAGTCTACCGAGGAGAAGAGGGGGAAGAAACAATGAATACTATGAAAACAAATGCATGACAATGCATGACATGACAGATAGCGGTGCTATATGTGCCCTAACGTAGTACCGGGTGCTACTGGCGAAGGGGGGAACATTCGGGAAAGTATTCCCGGTGTTTGATGTTTTCGGACAAACAGGCCGGAGGGGGAAAGTTACATGTTCGCTATGCTAGGGATGTGTGGTTGACATACGGTCTGCGTATTCAGATTCGTCTCGAAATTCTGAGCAACTTTCATGTACAAAGTATTTTCATCCGAGTGACAAATTATTTTATATTAATTTCTAAAGTTTTAAATCATTTTCTAAATTATTAATTATTAAATAAATTCGAAAATAGTATTATTGCATCAGCATGACATCATCAGTCAACAGAGGTGTTGGCTGCTCAAGCTGACGTGTGGGTCCCGCATGTCATGGACTGTTTAGTTAACTAACAGTTAACGATACTAATTAGTGATTAGGTTATTCTAAATAAAATAAATTAAGTAATTACGTAATTCAGTAATTAATACTTTTATTATTTATTTATTGAATTTTTTATTTTCTTTTTTTAATGTTCTGGCCGTGGGGCCCGTTTGGCAATGGCCCAGAGGGGCTTAGCGGATCGGGCGTTTGGCGGGGCAGGGCGTGGATGCGGGCATGCGGGTGTGGGCGCCTTCCCGGACCGGGAGCGACCATCGGGGCCACGGCGAGGGGGAGAAATGTTGGCGCGACGCCGGCGTGGCAGCAGCGAGGCCACGACGGGCGAAGAAGACGAGCGAGGGTAGCGGGTGCCGCAGCGTGCGCGCACGGTGGCGCTGGAAGCAGTGGCAGAGCGGCGACGGGAGCGGGGCGTAAGCGAGGCGACGCACGGCGGGCGCCGTGCGGAGTAGCGGCGGTGCGGTCGCACGAGCGACGGCGAGATCGGACGGAGCTGCAGCGGCGGCCAAGTGGTCAGAGTGGCCACAGGCAGTAGGGGCAGCCGCAGCAGCGGGTGGCTGCGGGCGCGGAAAGTGCGGCCGGCGGCGGGTCGATGCGTGGAGGCGAGCGTGCTGTAGGGGGCGGTCGGCGCGGGCAGTCGACGCGGGCGGTGAGGACTTGTCCAGGGCGAGTGTGGGGGAGGCAGCAGGTGAGTGGCCGCAGCGAGGCGGTTGTAAGGCGCGCCGTTGGGCGCGTGCCTGGGTACGGCCAGGAACAAAGGTCATGGATGAACGAGGTCAGGGCACACCATGGAAGGGGCACACACGGGAGCGCAGTCTGCAGCGAGCGGGCGCGTCGGGCGTAGGCAGAGGGTCACGACGAGCGCGGCCAAGGCGCGCGCTGGCGTACAACGCGGAGCGCTACAGGCTCGGGCACGGCCTTACGCAAGCGAGCGCGCGCGGGCGTGAGGGAGGCACGAGAGGGAGCTCACTACAGGGGTGTACGGTACGTGGCAGTGAGGCTTGGGGAGGTCGACGGGGACAACGGAGACGACATGACAGAGACAAGGAGGCAGCTCCAGCGAGGTGGTCTGGTGGTCGACGGCGTCGTGGCGGTCCAGCGGCGTTGAGGCGCCGAGGCGATGGGATCGGGCTCCTCCCGATCCAGATCTAGAGCGAGGGGGGTGGTGTCGGTGTGCGGGGGAGATATGGGGAGAGGGAGTTGGCCGGCCTGGTTGGCCCGATTGGCCAGCTAGGCCACGGCTGGCCCGGGGGGTTGCTTTTCTTTTCTTTTCTTTTTGTTTATTATTTAGTAGTTTCTTTTATTTTATTAATTTTTTCTTTCTGTTATCTTTTAGTTTTTGTTTTGTAAAACAAAGAAGTCATACCTAAAATAGTATTATTAATTAAGCTACTGCTCCATTAACTTTTGGGAAATTAAATAATTTATTTATTATTATTTTTAGTTACAAAGGCATCATTTAAATGTTTTATCTACTGTTTAATTATTGAAATGCATTTAAACTTTTATAAGAAGGTGGTTTTCCCATGACAATTACTATTGATTTATTTGACCCATTTAGAACAATTTAGTTTTAATGTTTGAGGAATTTTATCGTTTCACTTTATTTCAAATTTGAATTCCCAATCGATTTGAATCAACGCGAGATTAACAACAGTAATCGTGGTGACATGACATCGTTAACGTGGGATTACTGTAGCTTTATTACCCGGGCGTCACAATTCTCCTCCACTACAAGAAATCTCGTCCCGAGATTTAAGAGGTAGAGTAGGGGAAGGTCTGGTTACGATATTCTAACGGATCTTCTCGAAGAAGTTAAACCCTTTTGTTAATTCCTTCAATTCTTTATTTCGAGTCATCGTGATCAAGTCGTCATCCTTCCTTCGGGATCTCCATCGTCCTACGAACGCGACCAGGGGGAAAAGGGGGAAAGGGGGAGCAAAGCAACCGTGAGTACTCATCCAAAGTACTCACAAGCAAGGATCTACACTACATATGCAATGGTATTTATGTAAAGGGATAATATATGTGGGCTAAACCGTAGAATGCCAGAATAAGAGGGGGATAGCTAATCTAATCGAAGACTACGCTTCTGGCAGCCTCCATCTTGCAGCAGTAGAGAAGAGAGTAGAAGGTAAGTTCACCAAGTAACATCGTATAGCATAATCCTACCCGATGATCCTCTCCACATCACCTTGTGAGAGAGCAATCACCGAGTTGTATCTGGAACTCATCTGGGTATGTTTTTATCACGTATCCGGTTCTAGTTGTGTCATGGGGTCGGAATACAACTCCGGTTCATCATGTTAGACATGACTATTCGAATAGATTACTTCCCTACAGGGGTGCACCACCTAACCTGACACGCTCGATCCCTCTGGCCGGACACACTTTCCTGGGTCATGCCCGGCCTCGGAAGATTAACACGTTGCAACCCTACCTAGGCCCAACAAAGAGGTCAGCATGCCGGTCTAAGTCCTATGCGCGCAGGGGTCATGGGCCATCGCCCTTTGCACTGCGGCACGTTGCGAACGCGACAGGTTAGCAGACCTGGCCCCCTTATACAAGTGCGAGCGTTCCAGTCCAACCCGGCACACGCCGCTATGTCGCTGACGTCCGGAAGGCTTGGGCTGATACCACGACGTCGATTGCCCATATCTTGTCCCGCGTGGCAGTTAGTGCGTATAAGGCCAACGACCCAACTCAGATCAAATATCCAAACTCGTTAAGCGTGTTATTATGAAATAACCGCGGACAACGACCAGGGCCAGGCCCAGCTGTCTCCTAGGTGGTCATGAACTGCCCTGTAGCTCCGCCACAAAGATCCACACAGAGGGCCGTCGGGAAAGTATTTCCTTTCAGCCCCCAATCCGTGAAACAACCGCGGGTACTCAATGAGCCGACCCGACTTTAGTCACAACATGTATCAGGTACATTATGTATGTAGTATCTACCCGTGATCACACCCAAAGTGATCACAACCCGATAGAATAGCAGGGCAGATGGACAAGGGTGTGGGGACTCTGATGGAATACTAACATCCTATACTAAGCATTTAGGATTGCAGGTAAAGGCATCAACAGTTGTAGCAACCATTACATGCTATGCAACATAATAGGATTATTTGAAAGCAGTAACATGCTACACTACTCTATTGCAAGCAATAGAGAGAGGAATAGGCGATATCAAGTTGATCAAGGGGAGGGGCTTGCCTGGAAGCTCGACAGCGAAGGAGGGGTCGTCAACACCGTAATCGATCGAGCAGCAGCAGCGTTGGTCTCGTAGTCTACCGGGGAGAAGAGGGGGAAGAAACAATGAATACTATGAAAACAGATGCATGACAATGCATGACATGACTGATAACGGTGCTCTGTGTGCCCTAACGCAGTACCGGGTGCTATTGGCAAGGGGGGAAAGATCCGAGAAAGTATTCCTGGTGTTTGACGTTTTCGGATAGACATCCCGGAGGAGGAAAGTTGCATGTTCACTATGCTAGGGACGTGTGGTTGAAGAACGGTCTACGTATTCGGATTCATCCTGAAATTCTGAGCAACTTTCATGTACAAAGTATTAAATAAATTTATTTTATATTAACTTTCATGTACAACGGTCTACGTATTAAATAAATTCTGAAGAACGGTCTACGTAGTTACGGATTATTTTATATTAATTTATAAAGTTTTAAATAATTTTCTAAATTATTAATTATTAAATAAATTCAAAAATATTCTTATTGCATAAGCATGGCGTCAGCATGACGTCATCTGTTAACAGAGGTGTTGACTGCTTAAGTTGACGCGTGGGCCCCGCATGTCATGGACTGTTTAGTTAACTAATAGTTAATTATACTAATTAGTGATTAAGTTATTCCAAACAGAATTAGCTAAGTTAATTAAGTAATTAATTAATAAATACTTTATTTATTTATTTTCTTTTCTTTTTTAATGTTCTGGCCGTGGGGCCCATTTGGCATTGGCCCAGAGGGGCTTAGCGGATCGGGCGTTTAGCGGGGCGGGGCGTGGATGCGGACATGCGGGTGCAGGCGCCCGCCCGGACTGGGCGCGGCCGGCGGGGCCAAGGTGAGGGGGAGGAACGCCGGCATGGCGCCGCCGTGGCAGGAGCGAGGCTACAGCGGACAAGGGAGATGGTCGAGGGGAGCGGGGGGCCGCGGTGTGCGCGCACGGTGGCGCTGGAGGCAGTGGCAGAGCGGCGGCGGGGGCGGGGCGTAGGCGAGGCGACGCACGGTGGGCGCCGTGCGGAGCAGCGGTGGTGCCGGCGCCATGCGGAGCGGCAGCGATGCGGCCGCACGGGCGTCGGCGAGCGCGACAAGGGAGAGGGCTGCGGTGGACGGAGCTGCAGCTACGGCCAAGTGGCTGGAGTGGCCACGGGCGGCAGTGGCAGCCGTAGCAGCGGGTGGCTGCGGGCGCGGCCGGTGGCGGGTCGGTGTGAGGAGGCGAGCGCGGTGCAGGGGGCGGTCGGCGC
>LR738713.1:87059307-87075027 GCA_902687465.1 Secale cereale | reverse complement strand
GGACAGGGAGCTCGCGGCGGGGGTGTAGGGGACGGGGCAGTGGGGCTTGGGGAGGTCGACGAGGACGACATCGACGACGTGACGGAGACGAGGAGGCAGTTCCGGCGAGGTGGTCTAGTGGTCGATGGCGTCGTGGTGTTCCAGCGGTGTCGGGGCGCCGAGGCGATGGGATCGGGCTCCTCCCGATCCAGATCCAGAGCGAGGGCGAGTGGTCGTGTCGGTGTGATTAGGGTTTGGGTCCGGGGGGGAGAGGGAGTGGGCCGGCCTGGTTGGCCCGATTGGCCAGCTGGGCCACGGTTGGCCCTAGGGGGTTTGCTTTTTTTATTTTTATTTTGTTTATTGTTTAGTAGTTTCTTTTCTTTTATTTATTTTTCTTTTTTGTTTTCTCTTACTTTTTGTTTTGTAAAACGTAGAAGTCATACCTAAAATAGTATTATTAATTAAGCTACCGCTCCATTAACTTTTGGGGAACTAAATAATTATTTTATTATTTTTTTAATTACAAAGGCATCATTTAAATGTTTTATCTACTGTTTAATTATTGGAATGCATTTAAACTTTTTATAAGAATGTGGTTCTCCCATGACAATTACTATTGATTTATTTGACCCATTTAGAACAATTTACTTTTAATGTTCGAGGAATTTTATCGTTTGACTATATTTCAAATTTGGATTCCCAATCGGTTTGAATCAACGCGAGATTAACAACAATAATCGTGGTGACGTGGCATCGTTAACATGGGATTACTGTAGCTTGATTACCCGGGCGTCACAACACCTCACGCCAGCTAGAACACTACATCGTAATGGTGTGTCCGAACATCGTAACCGTACTTTATTAGATATGGTGCGATCTATGATACTCCCTTCATTCACTTTTGTAAGACCATTTCGACATTTAAGACAGCACATAAAACGGTTCAATTTCTGCTGTCCTAAAGGACTTACAAAAGTGAACAGAGGGGGTATCTCTTATCTATTTACCATTATTGTTTTGGGGTTATGCATTAGAGACAACTGCATTCATGTTAAATAGGGAACCGTCTAAATCCGTTGAAAAAACACCGTATGAACTATGGTCTGGCAAGAAACCAAAGTTGTCGTTTCTTTAAGTTCGGGGATGCGATGATTATGTCAAAAAGATTCAACTTGATAAGCTCGAACCCAAATCGGAGAAGTGTGTCTTCATAGGATACCCAAAAGAAACTGTTGGGTACACCTTCTATCACAGATCCGAAGGCAAGATGTGGCACCCCGGCTCAGAGAAACCGGAACGCCCCGTTTTCCAGCCCAGAGATCGAGGAGAAGTCTCAGGAAAACGGTACTGCTTAGCATAGAACAAATCAGCTCTTATTACACGAATAAAATTACAAAGGTATGATGTTAAAAAGAAGCACATCAGCACGACGACACTCCGCCGGCGATACTACACTTGCTCTATGTTAGCAGCGGGACAACTCGTAGCAGCAGAATACTTCTAGTACCAGAACAATGACGAAGGTGGTGAACTCCACTCCTCAGGGACTCTGGCTGGGACACGATCTAGCTCGCACGCACAACAACCTCGACAAGCAAGCAAGCAATCATGGCATCACCTGCAATCTGGCATGACACGCCAGGTCAGTACATTGAATGTACTTGCAAGCTCGCAACATCCAAAAGCATCAAGGCAAAACAACAACATAGCATTAACAGGTTAATTAATTAAGAACTATCATGATGAAGCAACTACTAAGCATGATATGAAACTGATACAAGACTGATAAATCACCATCTCAGATCTCCATAATCATATCTCTCTTGGCTAACCGGCCAAGAAGTATGCCATCTCGATCACCTCGTGATCAAAACCAAACGTGATCTTTCCGGCGATCACTACCATGACCAACACTTGGTGTCCAACATCATCATCAACATCCTGCCAAACTGCACTGCTCAAAATATCAATTTATACATCACTTATAATTCATTTTGTCATTCCGTCGTTTGAGTGTTGATCGAACGGTGTGACCTAGTATGAACCCATGCCCATGACCGAGGACGCGGCTATCGATATATTAAACAAATACACTCTACAGAGGTAGTGCACTGTACCCACACCACGGTACCCATGGCCTCGCACTCCCATTCGGGTGGACCAACGGTGTTCCGACAAAACCGACCTACTGCCAAGACACTCTCCCGGCCAATCCGACTTACTCCCAACTGGGTTTGTCCTGGGTGGCCCCGTGTCTACCAAAGACACCAACGACCACGGTCGTGGCCAAAACAATCAACCGTCCCAAACAGGGACAAAAGCGCTTATCATCCAACTACGGGCACACAAGGTTATGTCCGACTACCTGATCAGGGTAGTGCGTGCCCTTAACCTTCCCTAGTTGGAGGCACCGGCGAGAGGCATGACAATAGCATCGCATTAGGGCCTTCCCATAAAAGTCAAATGTGGTTGCACTGGAGAAAGCCCGGTTCGGTGGCACCTGACCAACTAAATGACGGAATTTATCCTCAAAAGTGTAGCTGGGGTACAGATACCCCGATATCAACTATCAAACTAATAATCCAAGTCATATCAATATCCAACAAATAATCCAAAGATTAATATCATCATAACAAAATACTCCAAGGATAGCATACCATCTGTATCATGAAGAATCCAAGAAAGATAACACTACACTACTACGCAAATATCAAGAACTAACTATCCAACTATGATCCACATGCAAGCATAATCGCCATCATCATTCTCCAAAACATAACATCAACTAGCATCATGATGAAACTAACACTAGCCACTAATAAATGGCAACATGATATCCAAAGTAATTCTCCAAAATAATACCAGATACGACCATGAAAATAGCCACTAAGAATCCAAAGGCAACATGTCATCTACATAATCATAAAAATATAAATCCTAGAACTCCAAGTAATATCATGGCAATAACAAGATCAAAATACAACTCCAAGAAATTCCATGAACAATATCCCAAGTAGCTAGAACAATATTTTATACAAGTTTAAATAAGGAAACCATGTCACTGCATTGCAATCTTGCAACTGGATGGTGTGGCTTGCCTGGGGTGGAAGAAATCACCGGGACAAAGTGCGGAAACATCGCAGAAGGATTTGCCGAAAACACTTCTCTCTTGAAAGAGGCTGGTCAACGGCAAGGGCAAAATGGTCAATTTCAGAATGCCGAAACATAATGAAAATGATGTCAATAGAACGGGCTCGACGAGACGAAGAGATGGGCTTTGGAATCACCTCATTTGGAGTTAGGATAAAAAAGATATGGATGTTTTTCTGCTAGGGACCTATCTGTAACAGAAATTTTTACAGACTGGGCCAAAACAGAAAAACTGAAAGCGCATTCCAGGATTTATGCTTTCGGGACAGTGAAGGCGTACTTTTGGCCGAAGCCGCAATGGTTTACGCTTTCACTGAAATGAAAGCGTATTCTTGGAATTACGCTTCCACTTAAATGCCGTGGCAGCGGGGGCCCGGTGCGTTGGTCACTGACGGGCGGGTCCCACGAGGTTGGGGCCCGTCACTTATCCAGCTAGGCAGGCCGGGTCAATGCCTGCCCGCCGACAGGTGGGGCCAAGGGCCCACTGGCCAGATGGGGGCGGGTCCGTCGTCTCCTTCCTCGCGCTCTCCCGACGGAGCAGAGGGGAGAGCGCGGCTCCAGCGCTCGTCCGGCCGGCTCCGGCCACCGTTCGAGTCGTGCAGCCTACCCGCGTGCTCGGGAGGCCAAGGCGCACCCTCTGACGCACAGCACGATCGCCGATGAGCTCGGAAACCAGCGGGGCATCCACTGAGGCGGACGACATCATCGGCCGGAGGTGGAGGCGAGCGCAGGGGCGTCTTGGAGATGATTTGAGGATATGGGGAGGTTCGTGGTGCTCCGGGGAGTGCTCTGGTGGAGGAAGAACGGCGAGGGAGGGCTCGGGTGGCCATATTTTAGGCGCTCCCGAACAGCGGCCATGGTGGCGATGGGAGGGAACGAGAGCTCTTCGAGCTCGTTGGAGAGGCTGGGCGGGGTACTGGGAGGTTGTGGAGGCGAGTGGTGAGGAGGAACGCTCTCAGGCCTGCTTAAATAGGCAAGGGGAGGGGTGTGCCCCGCTGGCGTCGCCGCGGACGCGTGCCCATGCTCGCGAGCTCAGAGGCAGGCGACGAGGGAGGCACAGTGGTGTGCTCTCATGGGGCAGAGGTGGCCAAGAGGGGCGCAGGGAGGATGACGACGACGAGCTCCGAGCCAAGCAGAGCATTGTGCTCCTGTGGGCGTTTGGCGGCGAGCATCGGTGAGGAAGAGGACGGAGGGGGAGAGGGGTCCAGGGGAACGGCGATGATGAGGTGAGGCCAAGGGACACGCTCACGCGCGCGAAGTCGACGAGAGGCGGGGGTGCCGAAGCACAGACAACGCCTGGGCGCGGCCGTACTGCACAGAGCGCGTGCACAGGCATGCCATTGTCGTGGTCACCATGTGCAATGGAATGTAGTGGGGAAGAGGGGCTGTAACTTATTGTCTACTGGTAACTCCCTCAATGGTAAGTCTAAACTGCGGTGGTAGACGGGTGAAAAAGGCTATGGTAAAATGGTTATCTACCTCTGAAGTTTACTGCAGTAAACTTTGAAGAGAACTGTCGATCAACAGGAAAGGTTTTGGAAGCAAAGAGTTTGTCTACGAAGTTGAGGTAAAGAAGTACTTTCATCCTAGTAAGTTTGAGAAGATTAGGATAAATATATAATGTAGTTGCTTAACAACCACATAATCTAGTCAGAAACTAGAGTAGGCTGATGCACTCAAATGGTGAGTCCATTTGTGATGAAACTTGGCAAGGCTTAGGGATTTGGACATATAGAGATGCTGTAAGATTTTCATAACAATTGGTCAAGCCAAATTGGTACTTCCTTCACACGCATCCTCTCTGTCCAGAAAATTAGAAAAATTGCTGAGGAAAAATGGCTACATAAAATGTGCCCAAAATTGGTGGAGGTAGGTTATATTGGTTCGAGAAGGTCCTGGAATATTTTCAGCCATAATGGAGCAAGATAAAATATACTTGCTTCACAGACTGAAAATTTGGGTAGAAGCAAATATTTGAAGGTGTGCTCACATGGTTGATTGGATGGAGCTGAATTTTGGAGGAGTGGGATAATATGATCTCAAGAAGAGGCATGAAAAATTTAAACCCATTTGGATTCCCCTAGCTAGTACTTCCTTCACAGTGGCTTCTGTTTGATAGAAACATAGAAAAATTACTGATGAAGATTGGCTAGGCAAATAAAGTAGAATTTTGGCATGTGGAAATTATTTGGACAGGAAAATATGTCCAAGGAGTTTGGGGTAAATTGGGCGAATATAAATAGCACTTGCTTCACAAAGTGCCATTTAGGGCAGAATAGGAAAATGATTATTGGAGGATTATTTTTTAACATGGCAAGGAATTTTTTTGCCATATTTGATGAAGATATGACCCAAACAATTTATTAGAATTTATTTGGGAATTTTAGGAGTGACAGAAATATAAGTTACTTCACAACCTAGGGCAGACATGGTTATTCCTTAAATAGAAAAAGGAATATTCCCTAGAAAAAGAAATTAGGGTTTGGTCAGGTAGTGGAGTGACATGATCTTGGCAAGGTTTTGAGAAAGATGAGTCACTTGGGAGGGAAAAAGAGGATGGTTTCCCAGGTGACAAGGCCACAGAACCACTCCATAAAGAAAAACAGAGCAAAAATCAATAAATCAGAAAGAAAAAGAAAAGGGCAAAAAACCAGGCTATTACAAACCTTACCCCCTTAAAGAAATCGTGTCCTCGAGATTTCGTGGCTCAGGGAACATATATGAATTGAGGACACCGTTTCTAACTCGGATACCCCTTTCCTTTATTTATTGTTCCCCCGAGAATTTTAGATGATTTGATTATCTTGGCTCGGGGTGGTTTGCTTCACCTTTCCCCAAATTCTGACGGGTTTTTGCTCCCACACTTAATCCTTTTGCTGACGTTGATTCGTTCAGATCTGCAGGGATATCCAATGTATATGAGCATAATTTTCTTTTGGTCATGAAAACCTTTTTACTCCTGTCATGGGGTGGCTTCAAATAAATGCAGGCCTTGTGGTTTCAATAAATGCAGAGAATTATTCATGGCCATCTTCTAACGGGGTCTGACTTCTCATAAGGTGGTACTGATTTATTTTGATTTATTCCTTTGGCTCGAGCATGAGACATGTACCAAAGATTCGACTGCTTTTTTTCCGTGAACAATATAACGGTGTATGGAGTTATAGCTGTGTCGTACCTCAAATATTTACATCTTGAGACTGGCCCAATAGGGAGCTGATGGACAAATTCTTTTTCTAACAGACTGATCGTGTACTCAATTCCGCCGATGGCTATACCGGGTCTGAGCTGATTTTTCTTGGCTTTTCATTTTGTCATTTTCGCGGTATACTCATTTGGATTTTCCACACTAACCATTCCAGCGGGTCAGCGGGATATGTAATCTTTGTAAAACAGAGTAGGCCGCTGAGAGTATGCCTTTGTGGATCCATATGGAATTACGGCTTTCAATTGACTTGGGTATCCGGACCCTGATGGTCGCGCAAAAATCATCATACCTTTGTTGTCAGTCTCATCCTTTGACGTTCATGATTTGCTTTGTCAGGATACCTTACTGAAATAACCTGGCCATGCTTGTCCTTGATTTTTTGTATGACCATGGATGTGATTAGTGCAATATTTTTTACCTTATTCCGTTTGCATGTTTGCTAACCTGGTTTCGCATACATATGACATATACCCAGGGTTTGTAGCTGTACGAAGCTCATTGCTGAGGCTAATCATACCAGAAGGTGACAAGGTTTTAGGATATTTCCTTGTTAGTTGCGGGAATAGTGACCTTAATGACCATTGTCAAGACTGTTGATTTTGTGATGTCATCCCCAGATCTTGGTGATCCTTGTAATTCATGAGATGTATCTCCGCTTATTTTCCTTTGCCTGACTCGTGAGGTTGTGGGATCCGTACCTTTATTAGATATATCTGCTGGACTCTTGCCGCATCTCGTATGAGTGACTGATGTGACTAGTGATGCATGCTCCCCATATATAAGAATCATGGGCAGCCGAACACTTGATTTCTGAAGAAGACACATGCCCTAGCGGATTTGTGCTTCCGACAAAATGTTGCGAGTCTGGTACTGCCATACATTGGCAACTCATCATATAGCCTCTGAGGACGGTGTAATAGTATGATATTGACGCAGACTGAATCGCTTACGAGAGAAGCCATCCGAGTAGCTTGCTGAGGAGGACTTGTTAGCTTCTACGCAAATCTTTTGTCTAGGTATCGTGCAGAAGAAGGCTCTATAGCTTACACACGAAGCTTGGTCTGATTATTGTGCTAGAGAAGCCTGAGTTCCATACTTGATAAGCTTCCCCTCGGGTTTGCTTGTTTGAAAAAAATTATTTTTGTCTGTCACAAGCTTTTACCAAGGTATCTTGTTGAGAAAGACCGGGTATCGTGGACCGGAAATTGTTCACATATCATGCTGGGGAAAAATTGAGGAGCCTTGCCTCATAAATTTCTTCTCATAGCGTGTGGAATAATACTAGGTTGCTTATATCCAAAACTTCATACTAATATGCAGACTGAAATCCATACACACGCCCATAATATTCTGAGGTTGATTATTTGCATGAGAAAAATGGTTTGACTGCCTTCCTCGGGCATGTCACATTCTGACTTTATTTCAGATGATAACATATTTCAAGCATCATGCATTGTTGAGTGAAAAATTTGTATATAATCCATACCTCTGTCTGAAAATATACCGTTGATCTTGTACCTGATTTGTCTTGCTGCTGACTTGACTATTACTATTGTGAGTATTTTGTATTTATGTAGGCTTGAGTTATCAATACTGTTGTGAGGAGTGCTCACTGATGCAAAATTGATTATCAGTCTCAAAATCAGACATTCCCCATTTCACTGCAGTCGGCTGAGAATTCCATTATGTTTAGCTGAATCCAAATATTTGAACTCTTTATTACTTCTTCGAGTCTGGTGTCAGTTCATGAGCAACTCTTTATAGGGGAAACATAATGTAACACCGGGTCCCAAGAAAGAAGCGAAAGAAAACTCAACTAAACAAAAGCACACAAGAACAACCAATTCACACACAATCAATGTCACATATTACTGCTAATCTCACAATATGCATGCCTACTTAAGAACACAAAATCTCGCGGGATCTCCGGTTCTACGATCTAGCATGTTGTGATGATGTGCACGAGAGCGAATAAATGTGAGGAAGGATTGGTGTAAACAGCGCCACACCTAGTGCTAGCTTAGCCAGGTAGCAAACTGGACTAGCTCGGAGGCGAGGACGTACTTGGTAACCATGTAGCAGGACACGAATGTCGCGAACACATTATTATCAAGCAGACAAAAAATATCCGTACTTGTCCAAGAAATAAGGATAGCGGGGAAAAACTGAGTCTGCTGGCATTGCCCTTTCTTGATGACTAAGACCATCAAGGGTTGCCAGCACGACAAGAAAAAGGACGATCCGGGGTAGAAGCATGTCTGTCAGGACCGGTTTTTTCGGTAAAATAATTACCAAGAGACCGACGTTTTTATCGAACCAACGCAGAAGAATACTTCTTGCTGGTAGACAAATCCTTGATACAGAATTCCAGAGTACTCAATATTTATACATGGTTGAGCTAAGGTTGCTCAACAATTTATTACAAGCACGCCGATATAATACATAAGGGCGGATATGACACAACGACAGGATGGCATACTACTAACTCGTAATAAAAAAGGTGATGGATATGTCACAGTGTAGTGGGTGGCGTGACTCCAATATCTTACAGTTCATCGAGTGTCGGAGTGAGACCCGATGAATTTATTTGGTGGTTGGCGGAAGCGGTTATATAACAGTGATCAACTCCAGGATCGCAAGAGACTGACTGGGACTCCACTAGACGTCGGACTCGCTATCGAACTCTTCATCCATGAGATCGCCTTCGTAACATCTGGCCAAATCAACAAAGCCAGGTGAGTATTTTGAATGTACTCGCAAGATAGTTCGGACATAAGATATAATAAATGCAAACATGATGCATGTGACTATTCTAGCAATATGTATCCGAAATATAATTTCCGTGCTGCATGCAAAAATAGAAATCGGGCGGTAGTCCTCCCGAAATCCACAAGATAAATAAATGAAAACCAAACGAGTGTCTGAGCGACGCCTCGTGAGGTAAAAGAATAAAATCATGCCACAGTCGGATGTCTGAGCGACATCACTTAAAGGGCTTATAACAAAAATATATAACAGGAATGCCACAGTGGGACGTCTGAGCGACATCACATAAAGGGCTTATAATGAAAGTAAATAACGGGAATGCCACAGTCGGACGTCTGAGCGACATCTCATAAAGGGCTTATATTCAAAAGTAAATAACAAGAATGCCACAGTCGGACGTCTGAGCGACATCTCATAAAGGGCTTATATGCTCAATGATATAACGGTAAAATACTTCAAGAGATAAATCAGTACAGAGATAGCTAGTTAGTTCATCTACCAAAATGAATCCTGACAACATCACCACTCTTGTTCCTATCATATATTACCAGAGACGGTCACCTGGTTGACACGAAGATAATTACTAGGCCATAATCATGGCTACTGGGAAGGTTTTGTCTCTGTAGAGCTTGTACTCTTATATCATAGCCAACGGATTCCACTAACCACGAGGACTAGTTCCGTCTACGGTGTTTTAGCAGAAACACAACTGACCAGTACGCACCCATTTCACATCCTGCTGTCCGGAATCACCCATGACAACATTCACGAAAAACTTTAAGATGGGTAGGCTACAACCTCGAATAGCATGGGATCAAATTTATATATGCGCGCTCTAAGGGGTGCCCCCCCTCTCGGTCCCAACCGGATACACCCATGCCCCCTGACCGGATGACGGGCTTTAATCCAGGGCCATGGAACCCTCATCCCAGCCCCTCTACTTGATGTGTACACGGAAAGAGGTTTGCAACTGACTAAACCGTAATCTTAGCAGACGACATATGACAGTACCAAAAAGGAGACGAACGGAATCATGACTTGATCCATGTTGACACTAGAGTTAACCTTTGACTGGCATGCTCCAACAATACCAGTACACCACCCATCATGTCACCACATGATCGGGGTGTTTCAATCATCATCATTCGGGTCCACCCGAAGCTTGCTTGCATGAAATATAATCATCCACAAATGCTTATATGACCATGCTATGAAGAAGAACTACTCAAGCAAACATGCAACACACTCATCATATCAAAGGTTCAAACATGCTTGCCTGGTTCGGAGTAGTCGGAGTCTAACTCGGTGAAGTTCGCGGCTGCGTCACGTCCTTCGGTATCTATGTATTCAGACAAAATGAATATTAACATAAATACTGCGCGTGCAAAAAAGTTGCCCAAATATTTTTCAAATAAATATGAAAAAAAACTAGACAGAAAACTAAAGAGGATAGAAAAGAATCAACTCAAAATCATCTTTAGTTTAAAAGATATTAGAGTTTCTGTCCAGGGACTTGTCTGTAATGAAACAGAAAGTTTCCTAGGGCTAGAATATAAAAACAGAAAACGAATCGGTACGCAGTACGCCAGCCGAAAGAGGAAAACGTACTTTGCCCGAAGGCACCTTCAGAAAAATGCTTCGTAAGGAAAAGAGAGGCTGACGAGGGGGTCCCACTCGTCAGGTTAAAAAAACAGAACAGAGTCACGCCAGCGCCAGAAGACTGCGGTGGTCGCCGGCGCTGATCCACGGCGAGGTAGAGGGAGGGAGTGGTACCTATGGATTCCTGGTGTTCTTCCACGTCGGTGGGTGGTGGAGTTGAGCGTCGGCGAGCCCCACGTCGACGGCGACCCTATCTCTGGCGGACGGCGGCTCGGGTGGTCGTGGGCCTCGTCGGAGAGAGCTGCTGGGGTCAAATTGGGGTGGGGGTTAGTCTCCTAGAGGTGTCAGGAGGCTACGCACAAGTCCAGGGCGGTGGAGGAGCTCTCACCAGAGAGAACGTTGCTGGAACCCGAGGCGGATAGAGGTGGCCGGAGTTGAGGAAGAAGGGCCCTTCGAGGCTCTTCCAGTGGCTGGGCGTGGTCTAGTGAGGTGGTGGAGATGTGCCCCGGTCGAGAGCGGGCTCGGAGGCGCTATATATAGCCGGCCCGAGGCGGTTGCCGTGAACGGGATAAGTCTGGCGATCGATTACGGCGGCGCTGTGGCTGGACGGTTGGTTTAGGAGCTTGAGCATCGATGATGAGGTGCACTGATCCCATTTCGGTGCCTAACTCAGCGAGGTAGGGGCGGTAATGGCATGTCCCCAACAGAACGGCCGTGCGGCACGTCGGCCACTGCGACAGTGCTGCAGGCGTGCGCTGGCGATGGAGAAGGCCACGCGGAGCTCCCAGGCAACTTGGGCGGTGCCAAACGGCATTGTGCCGCAGGGTGCCCCCTGTCGGCCACCACGGGTGGCTCTGCCGCCGCGGAAGACGCCGGCGTGGGCGGGCCAGGGTGCCACCGACGCCAAGAACCAGCCAAGCGCGTGTGTGGCGCTCTGGATAAGAGCGAGGTGCAGTGCAGCATCAAGCCAAAGGGGCACTGGTGAGATTGACGAATGTCCTCTGACGAAACTGACGAAGCTGCACTGTCGCCTGTTAAGTTTAGTTAACTTTTCTAAAACTTACACAAACAGTGCACGCCAGGTGTTTGACGAAATGATTTTGGCATGTGGAAAATCTTGCTGGAGCTGATATTTGGTGGAGTGGTCTCTTGATGCATCTAGAGGCTGCCTGAATTTTCACAGATTTTTAGGAAGAAGGAAAATATGAATTTCACCAAAATTTGCAAATCTGGTCCAAACTTGCAGCAGGTGAAATTTGAAAATTTTGAACTGTGGACCAGTGAAACAAGATGGATCTAGGTTATGGGTACTAAGGACTATCCAGGGAAGTTGGTTTGGAAACAAACATCAAAGTGAACATGGTGGTTCCTATGTAAATCACCATGGCTCATTTCAAAGGACAGAAATTGTTTTAGGTGCAAAATAATTAGAAGAAAAATTCCAATAAGGTTGAAACTTGCTGGAATTGATGAGAGACTTGTCTCAAGGTGAAGAGGATGTCTTGGAGAGAAATATTTTCATTGGGTGCCAAGGCAAGAAGGTTTGAAAGGGGAAGATAAGTCCAAGTTTAATCATATGAAGGATATTCATGGAGGGAAAAAGAATCAATCAAACCTTAATGGGAAAACAACTTGTGTTGAGCTAAACACAAGAAGAAAACCTCCAAGACCAGAACCAAGCTTGAGGAGAACACAAACTTTGGTCAGAAAAGATTTTAGAAAGGGTTTTCAAGAGAAGATCAAATATCCTCCTTCCAAAAGACCAAAAGTTTGAAAGAAATCAAGATCCAAAATTTTGGAGTGTTACAAAACTTACCCCCTTAGGAAAAATCTCGTCCCAGAGATTTCAGCTGATCCTCAAATAGATGTGGGTACTCTGTCCGAAGGAAATCTTCCCTTTCCCACGTTGCCTCATCCTTTGTGTGATTGCTCCACTGAACCTTGAGAAATTTAATTGTCTTGTGACTGGTCCTCCTTTCTGACTCTTCCAATATCTTTATTGGGCGTTCCCGGTAGGTGAGGTCTTGTTGCACATCAAGATTTTCATGCGACACATGCTTTTCTGGGTTGCTTACACATTTACGTAGTTGCGAAACGTGGAATACGTCATGGACGCCTGATAGTTCTTTGGGAAGGTCCAATTGGTAGGCCACTGTGCCTCTCTGTGCAACTATACGAAAGGGTCCGATAAATTGTGGTGCTAGCTTTCCTTTGACCTTGAAAGATACGACCGTCCCCTGTTTCTGACCAGTTTAATGGAGTACGGCATCTTCGTCCATACAAGGCTTCGAAAGGTGCCATTTTCAGGCTGGCCTGGTAACTATTGTTGTATGCGAACTTGGCATACGGTAAGCTTGCCTCCCAACTAGTCCCATAGGTGAGGACAAATGCCTTCAGCATGCCTTCAGCATGTCTTCTAGTATTTGATTTACTCGTTCCGTTTGTCCTCCGGTCTGGGGGTGATAGGCTGTGCTGAATACTAGTTGCGTTCCCAGGGCTTGCTGTAAATGATCCCAAAATTTGGAGACGAACTAAGTGCCTCTGTCGGATATTATAGCCCGTGGAACTCCATGTAGGCACACTATATGCGCGAGGTAAAGCTTGGCAAGCTTCTGGGTGGTGTGGGTTGTCTTGACTGCTATGTAGTGTGCCACCTTAGTCAGTCTATCTGTGATGACCCATATGGCATCATTTCCATGCTGTGACCATGGCAGTCCAACAATAAAATCCATCCCAATATCGTCCCATTTCCACTCAGGTATCTTGTTTGGCTGTAACAGTCCTGCGGGTTTTTGGTGCTAGACTTTAATGCGTTGACATTAATCACAACATGCAATGTATGTGGCTATATCTCTCTTCATACCGTGCCACCAAAATCTTTCCTGAATGTCCTTGTACATTTTGGTCCCTCCAGAGTGAATTGAATATGGAGCGGTGTGGCTCTCTGCTAGAATTTGCTGTTTGAGGTCTTCGCTATTGGGTATGCAAAGCCTGTCTCCGAACCATAATATTCCCTCACTGTCTATGGTAAATTCTGAGGCCTTGCCCTGACTTACTTTTCTTTTTATACCTTTAATGCTGGGATGTCCATGCTGAGCCTTCTTAATTTGTTCTATTAGTGTAGGCCGTATTTCCATATTTGACACTTCGCCTTTAGTGACCATCATTAAGTTGAGCTTGGCGAATTCCTGCAGAAATTCTAGTTTCAAGTTTTGTAGGCTGCCGTTGTCCGGGCTGGGGTTACGGCTGAGAGCATCTGCTACTACGTTTGCCTTTCCTGGGTGATAGTGAATGCCAACGTCACAATCTTTTACCAGTTCCAACCAGCGTCGTTGTCGTAAATTGAGTTCTGGTTGTGTGAAAATATATTTGAGACTCTTATGGTCCGTATATATTTCACAATGATTCCCAAGCAAAAAGTGCCTCCACTCTTTGAGTGCATGAATGACTGCTGCCAATTCCAAATCGTGAGTAGGATAATTTTCTTCATGTTTCCGTAGTTGCTGGGAAGCGTAGGCGTCTACTTCACCTTCTTGCATTAGTATGCATACGAGGCCTTTCCGGGATGCGTCACAATATACTTCAAAAATTTTGTGTATGTTTGGTACGACCAATACTGGGGCTGTTGTTAATTTCTTTTTGAGTTCCTGGAAGATTTTCTCACAAGCTTCGGTCCACACGAATTTCTTATCCTTCTTGAGTAACCGTGTCATTGGTTTGGCTATGGCGGAAAATCCCTATATAAACCTCCGGTAGTATCCAGCCATCCCAAGGAAACTTCGTACATCTGTTACATTGGCCGGCAACTTCCAACCAAGTACAGCCTTAACTTTTTCCGGGTCTACCGCAACTCCTTCTTGTGTCAATACGTGGCCTAGAAAGCCAACTTGTCTTAACCAAAATTCACATTTGCTGAATTTGGCGTAGAGTTGATGTTACCTTAATTCTCCCAGTACAATACGGAGATGGTCAGCATGCTCTTCTAGTGTCTTTGAATATACCAAGATATCATCAATAAATACCACCACAAATTTTTCCATAAATTTCAAAAACACTTTGTTCATGAGGTGGACAAAGTATGCGGTGGCGTTGGTCAGTCCAAACGGCATTACTGTAAATTCATATAGTCTGTATCTGGAGGTGAATGATGTTTTCAGGATATCTTCTGTCCGTACTTTTAATTGATGATAACCCGACCTTAAATCAATTTTTGAGAAAACCTTGGCTTGCGCGAGCTGATCAAATAAATCATTTATCCGTGGCATCGGATATTTGTTCTTGATAGTGACCATGTTGAGCGCTCGGTAGTCTATACACAATCTCATAGTCCCATCTTTCTTTTTTGGCAAATAATACTGGCGAACCCCAAGGTGAGGAGCTGGCCCGTATAAATCCTTTGTCCAGTAATTCCTTTATTTGCTTCTTTAGTTCAACCAACTCGGACGGTGCCATTCTGTATGGTTTCTTGTAAATGGGGTGGTTTCAGGTGCTAGTTCAATGATGAATTCTATTTCTCTGTCTCGTGGCATGCCTGGTAGTTCTTCCACTACTAGGAAAATGGCTATAGATAGGATGGTTACTAATGGCGCACTAGACATGCGGTGCGCCATTAGTATATACTAATGGCGCACCATGTGTTGGTGCGCCATTAGTGTCCAAATACTAATGGCGCACCACATCCACGGTGCGCCATTAGTAACATTTTTTTTCATTTTTTTCAAAACTACTAATGGCGCACCAGTGGATACTGCGCCATTAGTAGTTAAACTACTAATGGCGCACCACATCCATGGTGCGCCATTAGTAACATATTTTTTTTCATTTTTTTTTCAAAACTACTAATGGCGCACCAGTGGATAGTGCGCCATTAGTAGTTAAACTACTAATGGTGCACCACATCCACGGTACGCCACTAGTAAATTTTTTTTCAATTTTTTTTTCAAAACTAGTAATGGCGCACCGTGGGAGTGGTGCACCATTACTAGTTGAACTAGTAATGGCGCACCACTCCCACGGTG
>LR738713.1:87029730-87055913 GCA_902687465.1 Secale cereale | reverse complement strand
GGCGAGAGGTCACGCCGCCGGAGGGAACAGGGGCGCCGCAGGGAGCGGAGGCGCCGGAGGGAGCGGAGGCGCCGGAGGGAAGGAGGCCGCGGCGCAGGGCGCTGGGTCCAGCAAGCCAGCCGGGGAGGAGGAGGAGGAGGACGCCGAGGCCGCCGAGGACTCCGGCGGGTCCACGGAGCTCTACGCCGACGTCCTCTCCTCGTCGGAGACCTCCCCGCCCCGGGCAAGCCCTAGGCGGTCTCCACTTAAGCGCATCCGCAAGACGGCGACGGGGGAGAGGGCGCAAGCCCCCCGGCAACAACCAGCTCGCCGGGCAGCGCGAGCTCCCCGGGGAAGTCAAGCTGCGCCGGGGGCGACCGGCGCAGCAGCCACAGCGGAGGCGGCCCGCGCGCAGGCCACGGCAGAGGCGCCTCGCAGGCCGGCGCCGAGCAGACAGGAGTCTTCGCAGAGCGGAGCGACGGCTCCGCCCGCCCCTCGGGCCCCGGCTACCACGGGGGCTGGGTCTTCGCAGCCCCCAGCCCCGGGGACCGCCAAACGCCCGAGGGAGTCTTCGCCTCCCGCTCCTCGCGCAGACGCGCCCCAGGTGGAGTTCGACTTCTCCGCCTTGAGCGACGACGAGGAGGAGGAACAGGAGTAAGAACTCGATATGCTTCATCTTCCCAAATTTCGTCTTGGTTATTATAGATGCTGATCTTGTTTCTTGATTCGATTTCAGGACCTTGGCTCAGCGCGCGGCGAAGAAAGCCAAGGTGCCCGTGGTCGAGGTCGTGGATGACTCGCCCACCGCGGCAACTGGGGACGTGCCGGAGCCAAGCCTGCCGGACCCGAGCGCTGCTCCGAGGAGCAGCCCCCAGCGCAGCCCCCAGCGTAAGTCTGAGTTCCAGCTTTCCGCTCGTTGGGCGCGCTTGGAGATTTTGACTTGTTCCAGTATCTTGATAGTTTTGTCTTGACTTGTGCAGAGGTGGAGCCACAGCCGCAGGAGCGTCCAGAGGTCGCCCCCGAGGAGCCGCAGGCTCCGCCGTCCCCACGAAGGCCGAACTCCCCGGCAAGGGAGAGCGCTCCGCCAAGGGCGGGTACTCCGCCAAGGGCGAGTACCCCGCCAAGGGCGAGCAGCCCGGCGAGGGCGGCCACTCCGCCAAGGCAGAGCTCCCCGGCGAGGGAGCCCGCCGCTGACGACGTCCGCCAAGGTAGGTCTTGTAACTTTGTCTTCTTGGCGTTGTTTCTTTTTGGATATTTGCTTGAACTTCCTTTGCTTCTTCTTCTTCTTCTAGATCCTCCTCCCCCCGAGCAGATGGAGACGGAAGTCATCATCATCGAGGAGGAGGGCGCGCAGGGCGGCGGCGGCGACGCCCCTGTCGCCGAGGACATGGCGGGAGCCGCCGAGCCAGCTGCGCCAGAGACCGCTCCGGCTGCGGACGCAGCGGCCGGGGAGGGGGACGGCGACCGCACCGCCGGCCCGGAGGCGGCGGGAGCATCAAGTGCTGCGCCGGCCGCCGACCCCTCCGCCGGAACGGAGCAGGCCGGCTATTATCTCGAAGCCCCCAACGGCGTATTCATCCAGGTGCCGTGGGGTTCCTCGTCGCGAGCTCCCGCGGAGGGCGAGGCCTTTGATGGAGAGGTCCTCGCCTCCGCGGGCTTGAAGATCGTCGAGGCGCCCGGCGGAAGCGAAGGGCCCGAGGAGGAGAAGCTGCTTCACCAGCTCCTGGCCCTTTACCGGGCCAGGCAGGCGAAGCTTGCTTGTCGGGAGGCCCTCGCCACCAAGGCCGCCGCGGAGATGGAGAAGCGCGCGGCGGAGCTCAGCGCCGCCAACCAGGCGGCCCTCCGCGAGGTGGCGGAGGAGCGCGAGCGACTCGCCGGAGAATACCAAGAGTGGGGGCTGGAGAAGGCCGAGGCCGAAGAGCAGCAGCGGCTCGCCGGGGTGGAGATGTCCCGGCGAGAAGGAGAACTTGCCTAGCGGAAGGTCAACCTCGACGCCCACGAGGAAGAACTTGCCGCTCAGGAGCAGGCCCTTGGCGGGGAGCTGAAGGAGGCGAGAGCTGCCGCGGCTACCGCGGAGACCGCCAAGGAGGAGCTTGCCGCCAAGGTCGCGCAGCTGGAGGAGTCGCTGAAGGCGAGCGTGGAGAAGGTCGCCGCGCTCAATATAGAGTGCGAGAAGGACGCCCACACTAACTCAGAACTCCAGGTGCGTCTTTCTGAGAGGGGAGACGAGTTGAAGGCCGCCAAGGACTCCATCGAGGATTTGGAGCTGAAGGTCTCCACACTGAAGGACTCGCTTGACGCCGCCCGGGATCGGGAGACCAAGTTGAAGGAGGAGCTCCGCAAGGAGCGAGCCTTGGTGGACATCGCCAACAAGGCTGCCGAGAACTTCCGCCGTACCATTGAGGTATGGACCGAAGACTTGGTATCTTCTGCGTCCAATATCGACCAGGAGCTGCTGGCGCTGAAAGTTGAGCACCTCATCTACTCCCCGGATCCGAACCTCCCCCACAGCGCCAAGCTCAGCCTCTTCTTCAGGGGAATCGCGCCGGCTCTTGCGAATCTTCGGAAGAAGATTCCCGCGCAGCCGGCCGAGGAGTCGCGCATGCTCTGCACGGGAACCTTGGAGCGTGTGCTGACGAAGATTGTATACCGCAACCCCTGTATAAATCTCACCAACGTCCTCCGCAGCCTGCCGGCCGATGCGAACATGGAGGCGCTGAAGGAGCAGGTCGCCCACATCATCGCCAAGGTGAACAAGATCTCCAGGATTGAGGGCGACCGCGTAGATTAGGCCTCCATTATCTTTATCTCTTTTTGTTGCTGCATAGGATGTTTGTGAACTCATTAATCATTGCGACAAGTTATCCTTTGTAAGATATTTATCTCATTTTGATCAATCAGTGCAATGTTATCTTCCTTGTCTTGGTCATTTACTTTGTATGCTTTTCACCCTACGCTCCCGGGGAGCTTGCCGGCAAGGGGCCTTTGCCGCGAGCGCTAAGTGCTGGACTCTGAGCAGCCTGCTGGCCAAGGTCTCACCGGCAAGCAACTTTGCTGCAGCTAGTCGCAACGCACTTAGCTTGCTGAGCGAACTCGAAAACGAAGTAAGGGCGCGACACTTGTCGCAGCTCACTTGGATCGTTGAGCGTACTCGGAAACAAGATAAGGGTGCGGCTAGCTACGGGTAGGTTCCTCCGCGCACAGGTTTTCCATACAAAGTGTGATTGTTCAAGGAAGACAACTAAAATTTAAAAATTTGAACTGGCCAAATTCTAATAACTTAGCTTTCATATATTGCTTCCTTCTCGGTAAGGCTTTTCTTTCTTGAACAGCACTTGGTTCCCCCTCCATCTCCTTCCCCCCGGCAAACTTGTGCGCGAGGAACGTTCCTTCTGCTTAAGAGGCAAAGGAAAAGAAGAGGGAAACAAGACATTGCCTTTCGGCGTGCTAATGCTTACCGGATTTGTATGTTGCACAAGATGCCAAATAACACATGCAAATAGCAAAGAAAAGCATGCAAAAGGCAAATAGCGCAAAACACAAAATCTTTACTGATGCACGGGGTCTGCGCCCGGCTTTGTACAAAGGGTTACATGCAACAGCGGCAAGACTTGTACAAAAGGTGGTTGCCGGAGCGGATCACGGCAACCGCGCCTTATGGGAGAAACTTGCGAAGATGCTCTATGTTCCAGGAGTTGCTCACCGGTAAGCCTTCTTCGGTCTCGAGGCGGACAGCGCCGGGCCTCGTGACTTGTCTCACCCGATAAGGGCCTTCCCACTTCGGCGTCAACTTGTTGGAATTCTTGGCGGACTGAACACGCCGAAGAACAAGGTCGCCTTCCTCGAGACTCCTGGCCTTGACCTTGCGGCTATGGTAGCGGCGCAAGGCTTGCTGGTATCGAGCAGCTCGTACAGCAGCCTGGAGACGTCCCTCCTCGAGGAGCAATGCATCATCTTGCCGCAGTTGCTCTTGCTCGAGCTCATCATAAGCGAGCACTCGGGGAGATCCGTATACGAGTTCCGTGGGGAGAACTGCCTCTGCTCCATAGACTAGAGCAAAGGGTGTCTATCCGGTGGCTCGACTTGGTGTCGTTCTGATTGACCAAAGAGTCTCCGGTAGCTCCTCTATCCAATTTCTTCCGCACTTGCACAGCCTGTCAAAGGTCCTTGTCTTGAGTCCGCGCAGCACTTCAGCATTGGCCCTCTCCGCTTGACCGTTGCTCCTCGGGTGAGCAACAGAAGCGAAACAGACCTTGGCGCCAAGGTCTTGGACGTACTGCATGAAGGTGCGACTAGTGAATTGTGTACCGTTGTCGGTGATGATCCTGTTAGGGATCCCGAAACGGCAAACAATCGACCTGAAGAACCTGACTGCTGACTGTGCTGTCACCTTTCTCACTGGTTCCACTTCTGGCCACTTTGTGAACTTGTCGATTGCAACGTACAAGTACTCAAAGCCCCCGACGGCTCGGGGGAAGGGGCCGAGGATATCGAGTCCCCAGACCGAGAAGGGCCAGGACAAAGGGATTGTTTGGAGAGCTTGAGCTGGCTGATGAATCTGCTTTGCATGGAACTGGCACGCTTCACACTTGGTTACTAGTGCAGTTGCATCTTGGAGGGCTTCTTGCCAAAAGAACCCTTGCCGGAAAGCTTTCCCGGCAAGCGCCCTTGCGCCAATGTGGTGGCCGCATATGCCTCCGTGTATTTCTGCCAACAGCTTCTGTCCATTTTCCCTGGAGATGCACTTCAGTCTGACACCATTAAGCCTTCTTCTGTATAGCTCGTTATCCACGAACTGGTACATACTTGACTGCCTGGTTATCTTCTCTATTTCTTCTGGGTCGTCGGGAAGTTCTCCAGTTTGCAGAAAACGGACGATCTGCTGCGCCCATGCCGGAGCTTGAGGCTCAACGGCGAGGACTAAAGGCATGAGGGCCGCTGCGGGAACCTCAGCTTCTACGGCGAGAACCTCTGGCTCCGCCGGAGCTGAAGGTCCCCCGGCAAGCTCGCCGGGGCGAGGCTTGTCGGGAACGCTTGCTTCAACTGTACAGACCCGAGGATCTGCAGGAGCAAACTGTTCCTCAGCGTTGTGGTTGTCGATCTTGGGGACCTTGGCGGCGGTTTCAGGAAGATCCGCCGGCAAGTAGTCGCCGGAGACCAACTTTCTCTTCTTGGACTGCCCAATTGATGGTGTAACGGATGGCTGAGTCAGCTTGAGCAAGAAGGTCCCTGGTTCCACAGGCAACTTCATCGAAGCACACTTTGAAAGGCCATCTGCAATTTCATTCTGAGCTCTCGGGACGTGCTCCATCTGCAGACCTTCAAGGTGCTCCTCAAGCTTCCTTACTTCATCTACATAAGCTTCCATCAAAGGGCTCTGATAACTCTTGTTGACTTGCCGGACCACCAACTGAGAATCTCCCCGCACAATCAGCTTCCTGATCCCAAGTTCGGCCGCAATCCTGAGGCCGGCAAGCAAGCCTTCATATTCTGCAGTGTTGTTTGTCGCTTGCTCCCTGGGAAAGTGCATCTGGATAACATATTTGAGGTGCTCTCCGGTGGGTGCGATGAGTACCACGCCAGCACCGGCGCCTTGCAGCGAGAAGGCACCATCAAAATACATTACCCATTCACTTGTCGCTTCCTGTACGGGTGCACTTGTTTCTTGGACTTCTTCATCGGGCGTTGGGGTCCACTCAGCTATGAATTCTGCCAAAGCTCGGCTCTGTATGGTTGAGGTACTTTCAAACTTGAGTCCAAAGCTCGACAGCTCCAGTGCCCACTCAATGATCCTGCATGTTGCTTCTGGGTTGTGCAATATCCTCTTCAGCGGAAAGCGAGTGACCACTGTTATCTCATGTGCCTGGAAGTAGTGGCGCAGCTTTCTCGAGGCCATGAGGAGGCCGAAAAGCAACTTTTGCACACCAGAGTACCTTGATCTAGGCCCCTGGAGAAGGGAACTTACAAAATACACTAGGCGCTGCACCATCTTCTTCCGCACTTCTTCTTGTTCCTGCGCAGAGTTGTCCTTGTCGGGGCCAGAGCTTGTCGGAGCAGCCCCCTGCTTGTCGCTGGATTCGCTTGCCGGTGGTGTAGCTTCCTCGTCGAACTCCCTTTCCGCTACTAACGCAGCACTAACCACCTGGTTGGTTGCCGCTAGGTACAGCAGCAACTTTTCCTGTGGTCTAGGTGCGACAAGTATTGGAGTGGAGGATAGGTACCGTTTCAAATCCTGCAGCGCTGCCTCTGCTTCCGGAGTCCACTTCATGGGACCTGCCTTCTTCAAGATTTTGAAGAAAGGCAGGGCGCGTTCTGCAGATTTCAAAATGAACCTACTGAGGGCAGCCACACAACCTGCAAGCCTTCTGACATCCTTGACGCGCTTCGGGGCTTCGATTTGCTCAATGGCTTTAATCTTGTCGGGGTTGGCTTCAATCCCCCTCTGTGACACAAAGAACCCGAGAAGCTTGCCGGAGGGGACTCCGAAGACGCACTTCTCGGGGTTCAACTTGAGCTGTATCCTGTGCAGGTTCTGAAATGTTTCTTCCAAATCTTGGATCAGGGTTTCTTTGCTCTTACTCTTCACCACGATGTCATCCATGTAAGCCTCTACATTTCTGTGGATCTGTGGCTCGAAAGCAGTGTACACTACCCTTGCAAACGTCGACCCTGCATTCTTCAGTCCAAATGGCATGCGTATGAAGCAATAAGTGCCACAAGGAGTGATAAATGCAGTCTTCTCTTCATCCTCTTTGGCCATAAAGATCTGGTGGTAGCCTGAATATGCATCAAGAAAACAGAGTAGCTCACATCCGGCGGTGGAGTCAACAATCTGGTCGATGCGCGGCAAAGGGAATGGATCCTTGGGACATGCTTTATTCACATCTGTGAAGTCTATACACAGTCTCCACTTCCCGTTGGCCTTGCGCACGACGACTGGGTTTGCTAACCACGTCGGATGGATCACACCTCTAACTAGGCCTGCTGCCTCTAGCTTCTTGATTTCTTCGTTGATGAATTCTTGGCGCTCCACGGCTTGCTTCCTCACTTTCTGCTTGATGGGCCGCGCATGAGGACAAACAGCAAGCTTGTGCTCAATTACCTTCCTGGGAACACCGGGGATGTCAGATGGTTGCCAGGCAAACACATCGACATTCGCCCGCAGGAAGGCAACGAGCGCGCTTTCCTATTTGCTGTCAAGCGTGGCACTGATGGTGAAGGTACCACCAGTGCCGTCCTCCTTGGCGGACACCTTCTTGGTTGCCGGAGGAGCGGCCATCCCTTTCTTACACTTGCCGGTGGAGCTCGATGGAACGTCCTCGACGGCAGCACAGCACTCCGAAGAGGTGCGGTTGCCGGAGTGGGCCCCAGAGCACTTGCCGGACTTGGTCTTCGTCTTCTTCCCCCCGGGAGCTTCAGCGGCAAGTGTATCCTTCTCGGCCGCAGCTGCCGCATCCCGGTAGATCTTGTCGGCGCAGACAAGCGCATCCTTCTTGTCGCCGTGGACAGTGATGACGCTTATCGGCCCCGGCATCTTGAGTACGTTGTAAGCGTGGTGGGAAGCTGCCATGAACTTGGCGAGGGCAGGACGGCCGAGTATTCCGTTGTATGGCAACGGAATATCGGCAACGTCGAAAGTGATGCGCTCAGTTCTGAAGTTGAGCTCCCCGCCAAAGGTCACCGGCAGAGTGATCTTCCCCTTGGGCTAGCTCCTTCCCGGGTTGATTCCTTGGAAAGAACCGGTCTCTTCGAGCTCGCCATCTGGGATTTGGAGTTTCTTGATCACAGCAGAGGAGATCAAGTTCAGCCCGGCCCCGCCGTCAACCAACATTTTGGTGACCTTGAGGTTGCGGATGGTGGGTGAGACCAGCATCGGCAAGCACCCGACCGCAGTGGTGCGGTCAGGGTGATCCTCAAGATCAAAAATGATGGGCGTGCTGGACCATTTGAGGAGCCTGCGCGACTCCACGGGTGGCTCTGCTGCATTCACCTCACGCACCCACTGCTTTAGCTGGCGGTGGGAGGTGTGCAGAGAGGCGCCATCGTCGACGCAGAGGACCTCCGTGGCCTTCTGGAACTCCTGCTCGCTGTTATCCTCGTCCTCCATGTCTTCGTCGTCGTCTTCTTCATCCTTGTCGCGGCCCCGGGGAGGTCGGTCACCTTGTCGCTGCTTGGCCTTGCCGCGGCGTCCTCCCCGGCCATTGAATGGCCGCTTCTTGCTTGGCTCTCCGCCGCCACCTTGGGCCTTCTCCTTGTCGCGCCTCTCGTACTCGGCCTTTTGCTGCTCGACGAGATACTCGACGCGCTTGCAGTTGGAGAGGTCGTGGCCCTTGGTGCGGTGGATCTTGCAGTATTGCTTGTCGGGGCCGTCCTGCTTGTCGGCTGCCGCTACAGGGGCAGGCTCCTTGCCGGAGCCGCCAGCCTGTGTTTGCTTGGCGGGAGCCTCCTTGCCGGACTTCTCGACGGCAAGCACCTCCTTCTTGTTCTTCCTTCTGTTGTTCCGCCGCCGGCCCTTCTTTGCCGGGGCGGCGTCGTCGCTGTCACTTCCTCCTGCGCCAGCATCCTCCCCGGGGAGTCTCCTCCCCTCTTCTGCGCGTGCGCACTTGTCAGCCAGAGCATAGAGCTCGCTGACATCCCGAATCTTGGTCATCGCCATTTCTTCACGCATGCGGCGGTTACGCACGTTCTGATGGAACGCACTGATAACCGCGGCAGGGTGAACGTCAGGGATGTTGTGCTGTACACGGCTGAAGCGTTGGATGTACTTGCGCAGGGGCTCTCCTTCCTTCTGGGCCAGAATGTGGAGATCGCTCTCCTGGCCGTGGGGTTTGTGGCCGCCGGTGAAGGCGCCAACAAACTGGTGGCAAAGGTCGGCCCAAGAAGAGATGGAACCTTCCGGCAAGTGCATAAGCCACGAACGGACGTTCGGCTTAAGCACGAGCGGGAAGTAGTTTGCCAAAATCTTCTCGTCGCGCCCCCCGGCAGCCTGCACCGCGATGGTGTAAACGCTGAGGAATTCTGAGGGGTGCATCTTGCCGTCGTACTTCTCCGGTACGTCGGGCTTGAAATTCTTCATGATGGGCCACTGGACGCGCCGCAGCTCACGGGTAAACGCAGGGCAGCCTGCCGCGTACGGCAAGTCGCCTGGTTCACCGGGCGCGAGCGCGTCGACAGCGTCCCCAGCCCTCTAGTCCGATTGTCGCCGAGCTTCTCGGCGGCGCTCGATTGTTGTTCGAGCGTCTTCTTGTCGCCGGTCGTCGAGGACCTGGCGCTGGTCCCGACGGGCCCGCGGATCCGACGATGCCGTGGAGCCGTCGTCGGCGTTGTTCCGGCGGGGTGGCGTCTTCTGCTTCCGCGGCGCGGAGTGCACGCTTGTCGCACCCCCGGCGGTCTTGTCGCCGTCGGCCTTCGTCTTCTTAGCTTGCCGCGGCCGCGAGGCCGCCGGCTGCTGTGGAGAATCGTTGTTGGCGAAGGAGATCAGGCTCTGGATGGTAGCCCTCCAGTCCTCGGCCTTGTCTGCCGCTGGAGGGAAGTCGAGGAGCAGTTGCGCCCTTGCGAGCGCTTCTGCCGGAGTGGAGGGGAACGGGGGCGAGCGGTGCGAGGAGCGGGATATGCTCGGACTCCTAACAGCGTTAGAAGGAGCAGGGTCCCGCCCCGGCGCCTTCGCTTTGCTTGTGCCCGGACGGTGGTCCGGGGCATCCCGCGAGCCTCCGGTTTGTCCTTGCCCCAGCAAGCGGATACCACCTCCTGTGGTATGGCGCTGCTGGGTTGTCGTGTGCTGAGATGGACGTGGCGCGTCCACGGAGACCGAAGCTCGGTCGTCCGTCTTGTCCTTGGATCTGGTGGCGCCGCGAGTATCCTCGCCGGCGACCACCCTTCCGACGGCGCCTCCTCCGCCCACCGTTGGCTCTGGTGGCGGCGGATGAGACGCAGACGGGCCTCCGACCTCCGAAGCCTTCTTCTTCGGGGCCATGGTGCTGTTGCTGATGAAGTTGCTGACGAAACTGGAGAGGTTGGTGAAGAATGCGCCCGCGCGAACGCCGGATCAGATTCGCACAACCTCGACGCCCCCTACCTGGCGCGCCAAAGATGTCGGGGGAAACTGTCCGCCACGAACACCTATGGGACCGGAGCCCCTTGTCTGTGCGGTACGAGGGCGGAGGGAGCACGAAGAGCAGTTCGTAGCGAGCACGCGGGCAGTTTTACCCAGGTTCGGGCCGCGGTAGACGCGTAAAACCCTACTCCTGCTTAGTTGTGTATTGAGTTGGAGAGCTCGGGAGCTTGAAGAAGCAGCTACACCGAGCGTATGAGCGATCTAGGTTCCGAACCCCCTCCACGTTGTGCATGGGCCTCCTTTTATAGTGCAAGGGGTCACCGACAGGTGTCAACGTAGGAGAAAGGGGTAAAAACGTAAAAGAGGTGGTAGTTGTAACAGTGCGGGAATAGTGGAGCTACAGTGCGCGAACAGTGGTCGCCACCTACTTTGACAGTGGGGGACAAGGGCATTTAATGCCCGTCGCCGTCGACCCCAAAAGCTCCCGCCCTTGCGTCTCCGTTTGCCACGGCGATGGCTTCACCACCGTGGAGTGCCACCGTGTCCCCCAGGCTGCACAGCCATCCGCCACGCGTCCCTGGAAAGGCCCCAGGGCGACGCGTGGGCCGATGAGCTGGAGCGTGGGCACACAGCGCAACTCTCCCGGCAAGCACTTTGCCGGGGTCTTGATCTTGCCGGGCCCGGGAGCCTGCCGGGCTCTGAAGCTTGTCGCTCCCCGGGCCCTCGCCGGGACGCATATAGCGCCGAGGCGTGTCTTCTATGATGTAATCTTCTAGTCTTCCTGACAAGCTCCTCTTGCCAGGGCCTTGCGTGAGCGAGGTAACCTTGAGCCTGGAACGGCCTTCCCGGCAAGCTCCGCTTGCCGGGGTCTCGATCTTCTGTCTTGTATACTTTGTTTTTGAATGGTTTGATATGGAGCAGGAAGGTCTCCGGCGAGCACGCGGTAAACCCTGCCGCGGGAAGCTGCAACTGCCCGTGCACAAGTTGGGGTACTGAGGCACCCCTACCTTAGTACACCGACAAAAAAGGGTTAATAGGATTGATATGATAGATATATCAACAAGTGCCTATGAAGTGAGCTGGTGCTGGGGTTGGATAGAACTACGAAGTTAAGCATGCTCTGGCTGGAGTAGTGTGAGGATGGGTGACCTTCCGGGAAGTTTGACCACAGAGTGCGATTTGACTTGAGATTAAGCCATAATAACTCGAGATTAAGAAAAAAAAGAAAAAAAAATTGCAAAAAAAAAATTCGAAATTTTTTTTTGAAAAAAAAATTATGAAAAAAAGTTACTAATGGCGCATCATGCAAGAGTGGGCCATTATTATGCCAAAGCACCTAGGTATATATGGCCCCCTGGGAGGCATACTAATGGCGCACCGTGGTCTATACTAATGGCGCACCTGTGGTGCGCCATTAGTATACCAGATACTAATGGCGCACCAGTGGTGCGCCAATAGTAAAAAATACTAACGGCATGGCACTAATGGCGCACCAGTAGTGCGCCATTAGTTGGCCTTTTCCTAGTAGTGTTCGGGAAATACGTCCGAAAATTCACATACTACTAGAACTTTGCTTAACTCCGTAGTGTCTACCTTGTTTAATTTTGGTTGCCTTGATACTGGTCTTTCTTGAGCTGCGACTCTTATCGTCTTTCCGTGATGATGAGTAAGAATCACCATTCGGTTGAAGAAGTCGATAAATCCTTTGTTGGTGGTTAGCCACTCCATACCTAGGATAACATCCAGTCCCTTGTTTTCCAATACGAGGAGGTTTGCGTGAAACTTTAACCCTTCAATTTCAAGGGTCATACCTTGGCAGTAATTTTGAGTGATCAGCTTACTTCCGGGGGACTTGATGGTCATTGATTTTCCCAAGGGTAGCATCGAAAAGTCATGTTGCAAAGCAAAACTCTTCGAAATGAACGAATGCGAAGCTCCAGAATCAAACAAAACCGTGGCAGGTATTGTGTTGACAGGGAACGTACCGAGTACGATATCCGGGGCATCCTGTGCTTGCTCCTTGGTCACATGGTTCAGGTGGCCTTTCTTGGGGTTGTTATTGGGGTTGAAGTTGTTACGCTTGGGCGCGGAATTATTTCCGTTGCTGTTTGGCTTCTGTGCTGAGTTCCTTGGCTTTGGGAACTGTTTGGCATAGTGTCCCTCTTCTCCACAAGCGTAGCAAGTAACACCTAGGCGATACGTGAAATCCTTGTCCCTTGCATGAAATTTTTTGCTTGGACGTGTGTCATTTGTCATGGATTTGTTCGCCCCATTTTTCTGAAAATTTACCTTATTCCTGTTGTTGCGAGTGTGGTTGGTCTGATCCCTTTTTTGCTTGCGAATGTCTTCCAGACTGTGACGCTCATTTTCCAAAGTAATAGCCTTGTCCACAAGTGTTTTGAAATCTGGAAAAGTGTGTACGACCAGCTGGCATTTAAGTGTTGGTGCCAGACCGTCCAGGAATTTTTGCATCTTCTTATTTTCAGTCATACGCTCTTCGTTGGCATAACGAGATAATTGAGTAAACTGGCTGTTGTACTCAGTTACTGTCATGCCCCTTTGAGGTCGTCAAACTCTCTTTTTCTTGATCTTCATAATGCTTCTAGGGATGTGCGCCCCACGAAAGCCTTCTTTAAAATCTTCCCAGGTGATATCATTTTCAATGGGGTGTATGTGCAGAAAATTCTCCCACCATGACGCGGCTGCTCCAGTAAGATAATGTGATGCATAAAGTACCTTTTCACGGTCTGAGCATTGTGCCACAATTAATTTCCTTTCAATGTCTCGAAGCCAATCATCGGCTTCAAGAGGTCTGTCAGTGTGAGAAAATGTTGGCGGACATGTCTTTTGTAATTTAGATAATTTTGAATGCTGCTGGTATGGCTCACGGTGATTCCCCATGTTAATAACATGGTTCATCATTTCCAGATGCTGCTGCTGGCTTTGCTCGTAAAGATGGCACACTTGAGAAAATGTTGTTTCGCTGCCCTGCTGACTTGACTGCCCCTACGTGAAATTGTTACCTGTCTGTGTGCCATAATTTTCCTCTGGCGGACTTGGCATGGAACGCATCCAGGGACGAGTCATTTCTCACTCTGGGGTATTATTGCAGAAATCATGAGAAAAACTGAGCAGCAAAAATAAACCCAAGATTCCCAAAAGCAGCAAAGCAGAAGCTCCAAAGATTTAAATAAAAACTTGATTGCGCACGGAGAAGGACCGCTTAGTACACATCTTACACGCGATTCGTAATTATACATACGTCACTCAGGATGCACGTACACATTCCTGACATGTTATTTATGCTAGTGCACTTCTCCAAGTTCCTACATGATGTGCAAACAGACTACTTCCCATCATCCTATTTTAAATATAACACATATCATACAAGCGAACAGATCGCGTCGTGTACAGGCGCACTAGTCGGAGATGTTGAAGACTTCCCTCGGCCTGCCGAGGGTAAGACCCAGTGGTGATGGAGACTCAACTTCCTCCTCACTAATAGGCTCCAGGCATGGAGTACTAGTACGAGGAGTTGATGCGGGTGCGGCAGGTGGTGCAGCTCTAACTGGGGTAGGAGCAATGACCTTGTCAAACTCCTCAGTGGTAGGCAGACGTCGAGCGGTGGCTAAGATGGAAGGTGCTTAAGATGCTGAGGACGAGACAAAAGTCAGTGGTGGCGAAGTATGGAGTAGCTCCCTTCTGTTGGCGGAACCACTCTGAACTAAATCCATACGTGCCGCCACCAAGTCGTCCACAAGGTTATCAAAGGCTGCCTCAAGAGCCTTGAGGTACTCAACCATTGATTTGATGGCTTCATCACATTCTCCATTTGCGCAAGCAAACGCATAGTGGCACGTGTAAGGCACGTGACATGGGAGGTAACGATAGCGACGAGTCTTCATCGAAGGAAGAGCATCCCGGAGACGAGCTATCGCCTCACGGGTAGCCGTTTGCATGGCATGCCTCTCCGTAGGCATGGCACTGCCCACAAATCGGAAGCGGTGTGCTTCAGAACGCCCTCCCTTGAATTGCACCGCGGCCTGGTGCATCGACACACTGTCGCTGATCTTGTGGCATTAGAGTGTGAACTCTGGACGGGTCGATGGCCCGATCGCGACCTTGGTGATGGCGACGAGGAGCTTGATAAACCAATCAGGAATGTTGGTGAACACCTATGAATCGCAGTCGCCGCCGGTCATCTACAAAAGTAGACAAAAATTCTGAATAGTCAAGCCATAAATTTATGATGACTAACAGAAAATTGCTACAAATGCCAAATGCTGAAATAGCACTTAATACGCTAATAACCGATTAGCGATCGCACCTAGTGGCTTCCTACAGTCAGTCTGGCTCTGATACCAAGGTTGTCAGGACCAGTTTTTATGGTAAATTAATTACCGAGAGACCGACCTTTTTATCGAACCAACGCAGAAGAATACTTCTTGCTGGTAGACAAATCCTTGATACAGAATTCTAGAGTACTAAATATTTATACATGGTTGAGCTGAGGTTGCTCAACAATTTATTACAAGCATGCCAATATAATACATAAGGGCGGATATGACACAATGGTAGGGTGGCATACTACTAACTCGTAATAAAAAGGTGATGGATATGTCACAGTGTAGTGGGTGGCGTGACTCCAATATCTTACAGTTCATCGAGTGTCGGAGTGAGACCCGATGAATGTATTTGGTGGTTGACGGAAGCGGTTATATAACAGTGATCAACTCCAGGATCGCAAGAGACTGACTGGGACTCCACTAGACGTCGGACTCGCTATCGAACTCTTCATCCATGAGATCGCCTTCGTCAACATCTGGCCAAATCAACAAGCCAGGTGAGTACTTTGAATGTACTCGCAAGACAGTTCGGACTTAAGATATAATAAATGCAAACATGATGCATGTGAGTATTCTAGCAATATGTATCCGAAATATAATTTCCACGCTGCATGCAAAAATAGAAATCGGTCGGTAGTCCTCCCGAAATCCACAAGATAAATAAATGAAAACCAAACGAGTGTCTGAGCGACGCCTCGTGAGGTAAAAGAATAAAATCATCCCACAGTCGGATGTCTGAGCGACATCACTTAAAGGGCTTATAACAAAAATAAATAACAAGAATGCCACAGTCGGACGTTTGAGCGACATCACATAAAGGGCTTTAACCAAAAATAAATAACAAGAATGCCACAGTCGGAAGTCTGAGCGACATCACATAAAGGGCTTATTATGAAAGTAAATAACGGGAATGCCACAGTCGGACGTCTGAGCGACATCTCATAAGGGGCTTATATTCAAAAGTAAATAACAAGAATGCCACTGTCGGACGTCTGAGCGACATCTCATAAAAGGCTTATATGCTCAATGATATAACGGTAAAATACTTCAAGAGATAAATCAGTACAAAGATTGCTGGTTAGTTCATCTACCAAAATGAACCCTGACTACATCACCACTCTTGTTCCTATCATATATTACCAGAGACGGTCACCTGGTTGACACGAAGAGAATTACTAGGCCATAATCATGGCTACTGGGAAGGTTTTGACTCTGCAGAGCTTGTAATCTTATATCATAGCCAACGGATTCCACTAGCCACGAGGACTAGTTCCATCTACGGTGTTTTAGCAGAAACACAACTGACCAGTACACACCCATTTCACATCTTGCTGTCCGGAATCACCCGTGACAACATTCATGAAAAACTTTAAGACGGGGAGGCTACAACCACGAATAGCATGGGATCAAATTTATATATGCGCGCTCTAAGGGGTGCCCCCCTCTCGGTCCCAACCGGAAACACCCATGCCCCCTGATCGGATGACGGGTTTTAATCCAGGGCCATGGAACCCTCATCCCTGCCCCTCTACTTGGTGTGTACACGGAAAGAGGTTTGCAACTAACTGAACCGTAATCTTAGCAGACGGCATATGACATTACCAAAAAGGAGACGAACGGAATCATGACTTGATCCATGTTGACACTAGAGTTAACCTTTGACTGCCATGCTCCAACAATACCAGTACACCACCCATCATGTCACCACATGATCGGGGTGTTTCAATCATCATCATTCGGGTCCACCCGAAGCTTGCTTGCATGAAATATAATCATCCACAAATGCTTATATGACCATGCTATGAAGAAGAACTACTCAAGCAAACATGCAACACACTCATCATATCAAAGGTTCAAACATGCTTGCCTGGTTCGGAGTAGTCGGATACTAACTCGGTGAAGTTCGCGGCATCCGTCACGCCCTTCGGTATCTATGTATTCAGACAAAACGAATACTAACATAAATACCACGCGTGCAAAAAAGTTGCCCCAAATATTTTTTAAATAAATATGACAAAAAACTAGACAGAAAACTAAAGAGGACAGAAAAATAATCAACTCAAAATCATCTTTAGTTTAAAAGATATTAGAGTTTCTGTCCAGGGACTTGTCTATAATGAAACAGAAAGTTTCCAGGGGCTAGAATATAAAAATAGAAAACGAATCGGTACGCTGTACGCGAGCCGAAATAGGAAAACGTACTTTGCCCGAAGGCGCCTTCAGAAAAATGCTTCGGAAGGAAAAGAGAGGCTGACGAGGGGGTCCCACTCGTCAGGTTTAAAAAACAGAACAGAGTCGCGCCGGCGCCAGAAGGCTGCGGTGGTTGACCGGCGCCGATCCACGGCGAGGTAGAGGGAGGGAGTGGTACCTACGGGTTCCCGGTGTTCTTCCGCGTCGATGGGTGGTGGAGTTGAGCATCGGCGAGCCCCACGTCGACGGCGACCCTATCTCCGGCGGACGGCGACTCGGGTGGTCGTGGGCCTCGTCGGAGAGAGCTGTTGGGGTCAAATTGGAGTGGGGGTTAGTCTCCTAGAGGTGTCAGGAGGCTACGCACGAGTCCAGGGCGGTGGAGGAGCTCTCACCAGAGAGAACGTTGCTGGAACCCGAGGCGGACGGAGGTGGCCGGAGTTGAGGAAGAAGGGCCCTTCGAGGCTCTTCCAGTGGCTGGGCGTGGTCTAGTGACGTGGTGGAGATGTGCCCCGGTCGAGAGCGGGCTCGGAGGCGCTATATATAGCCGGCCCGAGGCGGTTTCCGTGAACGGGATAAGTCCGGCGATCGATTACGGTGGCGCTGTGGATGGACGGTTGGTTTAGGAGCTTGAGCATCGACGAGGAGGTGCACTGATCCCATTTCGGTGCCTAACACAGCGTGGTAGGGGCGGTAATGGTCTGTCCACAATGGAACGGTCGTGCGGCACGTCGGCGGCAGAGAGCGCGCCCTGTGCGTGCCAGGCCACGGCGACGGTGCTGCAGGCGTGCGCTGGCGATGGAGAAGGCCACGCGGAGCTCCCAGGCGACTTGGGCGGTGCCAAACGTTGTTGTGCCGCAGGGTGCCCCCTGTCGGCCGCCACGGGTGGCTCTGCTGCCACGGAAGACGCCGACGTGGGCGGGCCAGGGTGCCACCGACGCCAAGAACCAGCCAAGCGCGCGTGCGGCGCTCTGGATAAGAGCGATGTGTAGTGCAGCATCGAGCCAAAGGGGCACTGGTGAGATTGACGAATGTCCACTGACGAAACTAACGAAGCTGCACTATCGCCTGTTAAGTTGAGTTAACTTTTCTGAAACTGACAGAAACAGTGCACACCAGGTGTTTGACGAAATGATTTTGGCATGTGGAAAATCTTGCTGGAGCTGATATGTGGTGGAGTGGTCTCTTGATGCATCTAGAGGCTGTCTGAATTTTCACAGATTTTTAGGAAGAAGGAAAATATGAATTTCACCAAATTTTTTAAATCTGGTCCAAACTTGCAGCAGGTGAAATTTGAAAATTTTGAACTGTCAACCAGTGAAACAAGATGGATCTAGGTTGTTGGTTCTAAGGACTATCCAGGGAAGTTGGTTTGGAAACAACCATCAAAGTGAGCATACTGGTTCCTTTGTAAATCACCATGGCTCATTTCAAAGGACGGAAATAGTTTTAGGTGCAAAATAATTAGAAGAAAAATTCCAATAAGGTTGAAGCTTGCTAGAATTGATGAGAGACTTGTCTCAAGGTGAAGAGGAGGTCTTGGAGAGAAATATTTTCATTGGGTGCCAAGGCAAGAAGGTTTGAAAGGGGAAGACAAGTCCAAGTTTAATCATATGAAGGATATTCATGGAGGGTAAAAGAATCAATCAAATCTTAATGGGAAAAACAACTTGTGTTGACCTAAACACAAGAAGAAAACCTCCAAGACCAGAACCAATCTTGAGGAGAACACACAAACTTTGGTCAGAAAAGATTTTAGAAAGGGTTTTCAAGAGAAGATCAAATATCCTCCTTCCAAAAGACAAAAAGTTTGAAAGAAATCAAGATCCACAATTTTGGAGTGTTACAATGTCTACCACCGAAACAAAAATGGGGCTGAAGGAAGGAATTCGGCGCGATACTTGAGCACCATCTCTGCAAACCGTGTCAGGATCACTAGGCATAACTCTGCTGGGACAGAAATGACGCCAAACACCGAAGAGCAAGCAAGAAAAGAAAACTGGAGAAATGCAGGGGCTGAGCTGTAGTGGATCCGAACCGATGCCATCTACACTCACCAGATAAATCATCAGTATCAAAATAATAAGGCTATATGCATGCTCTATACTGCCGTTTTCTATCGTTCGCGCGGTCTAGGGCGTCCTACAGCCAGACCTGCTCTGATACAAAGCCTGTGGCACCCCGGCTTAGAGAATCCGGAACGCCCCATTTTCCAGCCCAGAGATTGAGGAGTAGTCTCTGGAAAACGGTACTGCTTAGCATATAACAAATCAGCTCTTATTACACGAATAAAAATACAAAGGCCTGATGTTATAAAGAAGCACATCAGCATGGCGACACTCCACCGGCAATACTACACTTGCTCTATGCTAGCAGCGGGACAACTCGTAGAAGCGGAATACTTCTACCAGCGGAACAATGACGAAAGTGGTGAACTCCACTCCGCAGAGACTCTGGCTGGGACACGATCTAGCTCGCACGCACGGCAACCTCGACAAGCAAGCAAGCAATCATGGCATCACCTGCAATCTGGCATGACACGCCAGGTCAGTACATTGAATGTACTTGCAAGCTCACAACAACCAAAAGCATCAAGGCAAAACAACAACATAGCATTAACATGTTAATTAATTAACAACTATCATGATGAAGCAACTACTAAGCATGATATGAAACTGATACAATACTGATAAATCACCATCTCATATCTCCATAATCATATATCTCTTGGCTAACCGGCCAAGAAGTATGCCATCTCAATCACCTCGTGATCAAAACCAAACGTGATCTTTCCGGCGATCACTATCATGACCAACACTTGGTCTCCAACATCATCATCAACATTCTGCCAAACTGCACTGCTCAAAATATCAATTTATACATCACTTATAATTCATTTTGTCATTCCGTCATTTGAGTGTTGATCGAATGGTGTGACCTAGTACGAACCCATGCCCATGACCGAGGACGCGGCTATTGATAGATTAAACAAATACACTCTGCACAGGTAGTGCACTATACCCACACCACGGAACCCATGGCCTCGCACTCCCATTCGGGTGGACCAATGACGTTCTGACAAAACCGACCTACGCCCATGACACTCTGCCGGCCACTCCGACCTACTCCCTGCTAGGTTAGTCCTGGGTAGCCCCGTGTCTACCAAAGACACCAACAACCACCGTCGTGGCCAAAACAATCAACCATCCCAAACAGGGACAAAAGCGCTTATCATCCATCTACGGCACACAAGGTTATGTCCGACTACCAGATCAGGGTAGCGCGTGCCCATAACGTTCCCTAGTTGGAGGCACCGGCAAGAGGCATGAAAATATCATCGCATTTGGGCCTTCCCATAAAAGGAAAATGTGGTTGCACTTGAGAAAGCCCGGTTCGGTGGCACCTGACCAACTAAATGACAAAATTTATCCTCAAAAGTGTAACTGGGGTACAGATACTCCTATATCAACTATCAAACTAATAATCCAAGTCATAGCAATATCCAACAAATAATCCAAAGATTAATATCGTCATAACAAAATACTCCATGGATAGCATAACATCTCTATCATGAAGAATCCAAGAAAGATGATAGAATCCAAGAAAGATGACAATACTACGCAAATATCAAGAACTAACTATCGAGCTATGATCCACATGCAATCATCATCTCCATCGTCATTCTCCAAAACATAATATCAACTAGCATCATGATGAAACTAACACTAGCCACTAATAAATGCAAAGGCAACATGATATCCAAAGTAATTCTCCAAAATAATACCAGATACTACCATGAAAATAGCCACTAAGAATCCAATGGCAACATGTCATCTACAAAAATATAAATCCTAGAAGTCCAAGTAATATCATGACAATAACAAGATCAAAATACAACTCCGAGAAATGCCATGAACAATATCCCAAGTAGCTAGAACAATATTTTATACAAGTTTAAATAAGGAAGCCATGTCACTGCATTGCAATCATGCAAATGGAAGGTGTGGCTTGCCTGGGGTGGAAGAAATCACCGGGACAAAGTGTGGAAACATCGCAGAAGGATTTGCCAGAAACACTTCTCTCTTGAAAGAGGCTGGTTAACGGCAAGGGCAAAATGGTCTATTTTATAATATTGAAACATAATGAAAATGATGTCAACAGAACGGGCTCGACGAGACAAAGAGATGGGCTTTGGAATCACCTCATTTGGAGTTAGGATAAAAAAGATATGAATGTTTTTCTGCCAGGGACCTATCTGTAATAGAAATTTTTACAGACTGGACCAAAACAGAAAAACTGAAAGCGCATTCCAGGATTTATGCTTTCGGGACAGTGAAGGCGTATTTTTTGCCGAAGCCGCAATGGTTTACGCTTTCACTGAAACGAAAGCATATTCTAGGAATAACGCTTCCACTTAAATGACGTGGCAGCAAGGGCTCGGGGCGTTGGTCACTGACGGGCGGGTCCCATGGGGCTGGGGCCCGTCCCTTATCCAGCTAGGCAGGCTGGGTCAACGCCTACTGATAACCCACAAGTGTAGGGGATCGCAATAGTTTTCGAGGGTGAAGTATTAAACCCAAATTTGTTGATTCGACACAAGGGGAGCCAAAGAATACTCTTAAGTATTAGCAGCTGAGTTGTCAATTCAACCACACCTGAAAACTTAGTATCTGCAGCAAGATAGTTTAGTAGCAAAATAATATGATAGTGGAAGTAGCAGCAATAAAAGTAACGATAGTATTTTTGTAGTTTTTGTGATAGTAGCAACGGAAAACTAAATAGCAACTAGCAATATAGGTAAAGCTCGTGTGTCGGGTTATAAAGAGAATTTGCCTTTACTACCCATGTCGGGTTATCAAGACCATGTATTTCTTCAATCGGCGGTAAATTCTTATCGTCTTCAGCTTTAATACCTTTTTCTTTCATAGATTTCTTTGCCTCTTGCATATCTTCAGGACTGAGAAATAGAACACCGCTTTTCTTCGGAGTTGGCTTAGGGGCTGGTTCAGGAAGTGTCCAATTATTTTCATTGGCTAGCATATTATTCAATAGTAATTCAGCTTGTTCAACTGTTCTTTCCCTGAAAACACAACCAACACAACTATCCAGGTGGTCTCTGGAAGCATCGGTTAGTCCATTATAAAAGACATCAAGTATATCATGCATCTCAAGAGGATGATCAGGCAAAGCATTAAGTAACTGGAGAAGCCTCCCCCAAGTTTGCGGGAGACTCTCTTCTTCAGTTTGAGCAAAGTTATATATTTCCCATAAGGCATCTTGTTTCTTATGAGCGGGAAAATATTTAGCAGAGAAGTAATAAATCATATCCTGGGGACTATGCACACAACCAGGATCAAGAGAATTAAATCAAGTGTTAGCATCACCCTTTAACGAGAACGGAAACAACTTAAGGATATAGTAATGGCGGATCTTTTCATCATTGGTAAACAGGGTGGCTATATCATTCAACTTGGTAAGATGTGCCACAACAGTTTCTTACTCATAGCCGTGGAAAGGATCAGATTCACCAAAGTAATTAACTCATGATCAACAGAGAATTCATAATCCTTATCAGTAACACAGCTAGGTGAAGTAGCAAAAGCAGGGTCATGTTTGATTCTAGCATTCAAGGACTTTTCTTTCAGCTTAGCTAATAACTTCTTAAGATCATATCTATCATTGCAAGCAAGAAAGTCTCTAGCAGTTTCTTCATCCATAACATAACCCTCAGGCACAACAGGCAATTCATATCTATTGGGAGTAGTTTCATCATCACTTTCATAAATATCATCAACGTTTGCAATCTCCCTAACCTTAGCAATTTGTTCATCTAGAAATTCACCTAGTGGCACAGTATCAGGCATAGAGGTAGTTTCATCATACATAGAAGAAGTAGCATCATCAAGAACATATGACATATCAGATTCAATAGCAGGAGTAGGTGTCGCAAGTTTACTCAAAACAGAAGGAGAATCAAGTGCAGAGCTAGATGGAAGTTCCTTACCTCCCCTCGTAGTTGAGGGTAAGATCTTGGTTTTTGAGTCCTACAAAATCTTCATAGTGATCAACAGATATAAATCCCAAGTGACTTAAAGAATAGAGCTATGCTCCCCGGCAACGGCGCCAAAAAATAGTCTTGATAACCCACAAGTGTAGGGGATCGCAACAGTTTTCCAGGGTAAAGTATTAAACCCAAATTTGTTGATTTGACACAAGGGGAGCCAAAGAATACTCTTAAGTATTAGCAGTTGAGTTGTCAATTCAACCACACCTGGAAACTTAATATCTGCAGCAAGATAGTTTAGTAGCAAAGTAATATGATAGTGGCGATAGCAGCAACAAAAGTAACGATAGTATTTTTGTAGTTTTTGTGATAGTAGCAACGGAAAAGTAAATAGCAACTAGCAATATAGGTAAAGCTCGTAGGCATTGGATCGGTGATGGGAAATTATATCGGATGCAATTCATCATGTAGAAGTTATAACCTAGGGTGACACAGAACTAGCTCCAGTTCATCAATGCAATGTAGGCATATATTACGAATATAGTCATAAGTGATTATGGAAAAGATCTTCATTATATCTTTTGTCCTACCCTCCCGTGGTAGCGGGGTCCTATTGGAAACTAAGGGATATTAAGGCATCCTTTTAATAGAGTACCGTACCAAAGCCTTGACACATAGTGAATACATGAACTCCTCAAACTAAGGTCATCACTGGGAGTGGTTCCGATTATTGTCACTTCGGGGTTGCCGGACCATAACACATAGTAGGTGACTATAGACTTGCAAGATAGGATCAAGAACACACATATATTCATGAAAACATAATAGCTTCAGATCTGAAATCATGGCACTCGGGCCCTAGTGACAAGCATTAAGCATAGCAAAGTCATAGCAACATCAATCTCAGAACATAGTGGATACTAGGGATCAAACCCTAACAAAACTAACTCGATTACATGATAGATCCCATCCAACCCATCACCGTCCAGCGAGCCTACCATGGAATTACTCACACACGGCGGTGAGCATCATGGAATTGGTGATGGAGGAAGGTTAATGATGACGATGGCGACGATCTCCACTCTCCGGAGCCCCGAACAGACTCCAGATCAGCCCTCCCGAGAGAGATTAGGGCTTGGCGGCGGCTCTGTCTCATAAAACGCGATAATTTCTTCTCTTTGATTTTTTTCTCCCCGAAACGGAAGATATAGGATCTGGGGGTACGTCGGTGGAGCATCGGGGGGGCCACGAGGCAGGGGGCGCACCCCCACCCTCGTGGACAGGGTGTGGGCCCCCCGATGAGGATCTTCTTGCAGATATTTTTTATATTATCCGAAATAATTCTTCGTTGATTTTCAGGCGATTTTGAGAACTTTTAATTTCTGCACAAAAACGACACCATGGCAATTCTTCTGAAAACAGTGTCAGTCCGGGTTAGTTCCATTCAAATCATGCAAGTTAGAGTCCAAAACGTTGGAGACATATCAACTCCCCCAAGCTTAAACCTTTGCTTGTCCTCGAGCAGTTCTGTTGATAAACTGAAAGTGATAAATAAAAACTTTGACAAACTCTGTTTGCTCTTGTTGTTGTAAATTTGTAAGCTAGCATTCAGGTTTTCAACAAGATCATGAACTAACCACATTCACGATAACTTTCAGGTCTCAAGACTACTCACATCAATGGCATAATCAACTAGCTAGGAATAATAATAAACCTCGGACGACAACACTTTCTCAAAACAATCATCATATGATATAACAAGATGGTATCTCGCTAGCCCTTTCTGAGACCGCAAAACATAAATGCAGAGCACCCTTAAAGATCAAGGACTGACAAGACAATGTAATTCATGGTAAAAGAAATCCAGTCATGATCATCCTTAATGCAAATTAATAGTAATACATGCAACGATAGAGGTGCTCTCCTACTGGTGCTCTTTGATAAGAGGATGATGACTCTGCATAAAAGTAAATAGATAGGCCCTTCGCAGAGGGAAGCAGGGATTTGTAGAGGTGCCAGAGCTCGATTTTTAAATAGAGATGAATAACATTTTGAGCGGTATACTTTCATTGTCAACATAACAACCAAGAATCTTGATATCTCCCATGCTACGCACATTATAGGCGGTTCCCAAACAGAATGGTAAAGTTTATAGTCCCCCAACCACCAACAAGCACCCTCCATGGCTAGCCCGAAACAACGGGTACCGTCCAAACCAGCAACAGCCCTGGGGGAGTTTTGTTTAATTATTATGATTTCGAGCATGGGACTTGGCATCCTGGTTACCAGCCATTTTCTCAGGAATGAAGAGCGGAGTCCACTCATCATGAGAATAACCCAGCTAGCATGGAAGATATAGACAACCCTAGTTGATACATTAGCTGTTTGAGCATACAAAACAGAATTTCATTTGAAGGTTTAGAGTTTGGCACATACAAATTTACTTGGAACGACAGGTAAATACCGCATATAGGAAGGTATAGTGGACTCATGTGGAATAACTTTGGGGTTTATGGAAGTGGATGCACAAGCAGTATTCCCGCTTAGTACAGGTGAAGGCTAGAAAGAGGCTGGGAAGCGACCAGCTAGAGAGCAACAACGGTCATGAGCATGCATTAAAATTAATCAACAATGAATGCAAGCTTGAGTAGGATATAAATCACCATGAATATAAATATCGTGAAGGCTATGTTGATTTGTTTCAAGTACATGCATGAACATGTGCCAAGTCAAGTCACTTAAATCGTTCAAAGGAGGACACCACCCATCATACCTCATCACAACCAATTTAATATCATGTTGGCATGCAAGATAGACCATTATAAGCTCTCAGTAAAACTTCGGTAATGATGCCACGTCACCTCGATTACAGTGGATAAACTCGTGTCAGTTCGAAACCAAGATCAAATTTCAAATTTAAAATAAAGACAAACATTAAAAGTTTTCAAAAAATAAAACTAAAATGTTCGGAGTGACCCAAATATTGCCTAGGTAATTATGGTGGAGAAACCACACCTTTTTAAAATTCTTAAATACAATAAGATATATAAAACAATAGTAAAAATAATTGTTTAAATACCTTTTGTAATTAATAAAAAAAAGTCAAACTAATTGATTGAGGAATAGACTCTTGTTGACTATGGACTAAGTTGAAATACTAATTTAGATGCTACGGGTATATTTTACTAAAACTAAATCTAATAGGAAACAAACTAAATCAGTAAATGTAATAATAAAAAAAGCAAAAGAGAAAATAAAACAAAACAGAATTTTAAAAGGGTTAAAGACCTCCATGGCCAACTGGGCCTCGGCCCAGCCGGCTGGCCACTGCCGCCCTGGGCAGGCCGGGGTTGTGCGACCATCGCCCCCGTGCGCCCGCAGCTTCATCTCCATCGGGCCACCACCTTCGCCCTGCCGCCGCTCGCCTCCGACCATCGTCGGCCCCCCACGAGCCTCCCCTGCAACGATGTCAGCAACGCCCCGTGCTCCCTCTCTACCACCCCCATGGTCACCGCGCCCGACGACCTCCCCCGCGCCCTGCTCCCTAGCTGTCCGAGCCACCGTGGCTCTTTGCGGCTGGTGCTCCGCACGCCGCCGGCGCCCGACAGTTCTT
>LR738713.1:86956791-87010224 GCA_902687465.1 Secale cereale | reverse complement strand
ACAGCCCTGACGTGCCCTCCTCCTCGAGGCCGTCCAGCGCCGCCTCGCCAGGGAGCCGCATCTCCAGCGCCGTCCGCCGCCTTCCCTCTTCTCTCCAGCGCCTCCCCAAGCGCCCCTGCCTCCAGCCTTCCCTCGCCTCAAGCCGCGCCCCGCCGCCGTCGTCGTACACCAGGGACCGCGCCGCCAGGTCCTCGCCAGGGCCGCAGCCCCTCGAGCAGCCCGTCCTCGTCCAGTGCGACCGAGCCGCCATGGACGCACCCTCCAGCGCCAAGGCCGCGCCCGCATCGCCAGACCGCGTCGCCTGCCTCACCTCCAGCGCCCGTCCTCCCCGTCGTCATGCCGCGCTCGCCAGAGCCCTGGTGCCTGCGCCTCGCCATCTCTGCCGCCTTGGAGCCGAGCTCTACTGCTGCACTCTGTCCTGTTGCGTTTGGGTGCATTTTTTTCTGTTCGGACCATCCGGATTGACAAGCTCCATCTCCGATGTTTTTTCCCCAAGTGCCGAGATGACCCCGTACCTCTACTGCCATCTACGAGTTTGACAAGACCGAGGCTGCCAAGTACCACGATGATGCGCCAAGTACCTCTACCGATGACTTGTACATCTATGAATGTGAACAACTACCGTCGCCGAGACCCCAAGTACCTCTACCAACGACTTGAACGACTACGAACGGAACGACTACCTTCTGTGAAGAAACGAGTACCACGACGTCGATGCCCATCAAGTACCACTACGTACCGCCAAGTACCTCGACGTCCGATGTCAAGTTCGACTACAAGGAGAAATGCAAGTACCACTACCGTCGACCTCGGAGACCCTCGACATCAAGTTCATCTTCGAAACGAGCTCCGTGAACGACACTACCGTCGCCATGTACCACAATATATATTATTATTATTAACACACCTATATACTGGGCATGGGTGGAAGGCTTGGCCTTTTGCTCGGTGTTTTCTTCCACTCATGCCACCTTAGGCGCCGATAAACCGGCATTATGTTCCTTGATTTTGCGTTCCTTACACGATGGGTGGATGGGGACCCCTTGACAGTTCGACTTTGAATAAAACTCCTCCAGTAAGGCCCAACATTGGTTTTAATTTGCCTCATAATAACAACTTAATTAATTATTTAAATTTGCATAGGGGGTCACGTCCCCGGGTTCTTAATTCTACATAACAGGGGGGGCCAGTGCTGATGGTGTTGGTCCCAAACGGGGAGTATGCGGGGCCACCACGGGGAAACTCGAGGATTGGTTTTACTCGTATAATCGCCCATCCGGTCGTGGCCTGAGACGAGATACGCGCGGCTACTATCAGGGTGTCGGCACGCCGGGAGGTCTTGCTGGACTTGTTTTACCATTGTCGAAATGTCTTGTGCACCGGGATGCCGAGCCTGATCGGATTTCCCTAAGATAAGGGGTGATGATATTATATTTATCACTTCAGCTAATCGTGAGAGCTTGTGATGGGCTAAGTTGGGACACCCCTGCAGGGTTATAATCTTTCGAAAGCCGTGCCCGCGGTTATGTGGCAGATTGGAATTTGTTAATGTCCGGTTGTAGAAAACTTGACAGAGGATCCGAAGTAAAACACACAACTGTGTGAGTAACCGTGACTGTCTCTTTTCACTTTGAGAAGAGAACACGGTGGGGTTATGTTTGACTCGTAAGTAGTTCAGGATCTTTAGCGATCACTACTAGTTTGCGACCGTTTGCATAGATGCTCATCTTATTCTGGTACTCGTAAGCTAGCCACCATATTATGCTTAGCCGCTGCTGCAACCTCACCACTTTACCTCTTCCTATCCACAAAGCTTTGCTAGTCCTGATACCCATGGTTATGCGATTGCTGAGTCCTCGTGGCTCACAGTTACTACAACACCAGATGCAGGTTCAGCCAAGTTTGAAGCAGGAGAAGGATCAGAACTCCACCGGGATTTCGATGAAGAGCGTGGCTGTATGCTTGTGATGTTTTCGACGATCAGTAGTGGTTTTCTACTAGGGGCGATTCGGACCTGTGGCTTTATGTTTTTGGTATCTTTCTTTTGGATCCTCGCCCGTAGTCGGGTTGTGATGTTGTGAATGATGTGTCTGCTTATGTAATGTATTGTGTGAAGTGGCGAGTGTAAGCCAACTATCTCCTTTTGCAATTTAATCCCTCTTTTACATGAGTCGTGCAAAGATACCAAACTTGAGATCATTCCAGAATGGGCTTATAACTTTAAGTCGTGCCTCAACACGTAGGAGGTATAGTCCCATCCTGGGCATTACACAAAATTCTACGGTTGGTGAACAAATCACTGTCGAGCAATGGATAGAAAAGCGCATAGTTATGAGAATATCTAGGCATGATCATTATATATAGGAATCACGTCCGTGACAAGTACACCGAAATGAATCTGCATCTACTACTATTACTCCACACATCGACCGCTATCCAGCGTGCATCTAGAGTATTAAGTTCATAAGAACAGAGTAACGCCTTAAGCAAGATGACATGATGTAGAGGGATAAACTCAAGCAATATGGTATAAACCCCATCTTTTTATACTCGATGGCAACAATACAATAGGTGCCTTGCTGCCCCTACTGTCACTGGGAAAGGATACCGCAAGATTGAACCCAACGCCAAGCACTTCTCCCATTGCAAGAACTATTGATCTAGTAGGCCAAACCAATCTAATAATTCCAAGAGACTTGCAAGGATATTATAATCATACATAAAAGATTTCAGAAAAGAATACAATATTGTTCATAGATAATCTTGATCATAAACCCACAATTCATCGGATCTCGACAAACACACCGCAAAAAAGATTACATCGAATAGATCTCCTCGAAGATCGAGGAGAACTTTGTATTGAGATCCGAAGAGAGAGAAGAAGCCATCTAGCTAATAACTATGGACCCGAAGGTTTGTGGCAAACTACTCACAACTCATCGGAGGGGCTATGGTGTTGATGTAGAAGCCCTCTGTGATCGATGCCCCCTCCGGCCGAGCTCCGGAACAGGCCCCAAGATGGGATCTCACGGGAACAGAAGGTTACGGCGGTGGAATTAGGGTTTCTTTGTGCTCCCCGATGTTTTGAGGTTATATGGGTATATATAGGAGGAAAAAGTACGTCGGTGGAGCAACATGGGGCCCACGAGGGTGGGGGGCATGCCTACCCCCCTGGGCGCGCCCTGCCCCCTCGTGGGCACCTTGTTTCTTCTCTGACTTGTACTCCATGTCTCTCCTAAAGATATCGTACCAAAAATAACTCTTCCGAAGGTTTCATTCCGTTTGGACTCCGTTTGATGTTCCTTTTCTGCGAAACACTGAAATAGGCAAAAAAACAGCAATTTGCACTGGGCCTTGGGTTAGTAGGTTAGTCCCAAAAATAATATAAAAGTGTATAATAAAGCCCATTAAACATATAAAATAGAATATATAATAACATGGAACAATACAAAATTATAGATACGTTGGAGACGTATCAAGCATCCCCAAGCTTAATTCCTGCTCGTCCTCGAGTAGGTAAATCATAAAATTATTTTTTTTGATGTGGAATGCTAACCAACATAATTCTCAATGTAATTCTCTTTATTGTTGCACGAATGTTCAGATCCGAAAGATTCAAGACAAAAGTCTATATTGACATAAGAATAATAATACTTCAAGCATACTAACAAAGCAATCATGTCTTCTCAAAATAACATGGCCAAAGAAAGTTAATCCCTACAAAATCATATAGTTAGGCTCCCCGGTTTCTGCCAAGCACTTGTTTCATACTTATTTTTTTCAAACTTTTTCAACTTTCACGCAATACATGAGCGTGAGCCATGGACATAGCACTATGTGGAATAGAGTGGTGGTTGTGGAGAAGACAAAGCCGAAGATGGTGTCACATCAACTAGGCGTATCAATGAGCTATGGAGATGCCCATCAATAGATATCAATGTGAGTGAGTAGGGATTGCCATGCAACGGATGCACTAGAGCTATAAATGTATGAAAGCTCAACAAAGGAAACTAAGTGGGTGTGCATCCAACTTGCTTGCTTACGAAGACCTAGGGCATTTGAGGAAGCCCATCGTTGGAATATACAAGCCAAGTTCTATAATGAAAATTCCCACTAGTATATGAAAGTGACAAAAACAGAGACTCTCTATCATGAAGATCATGTTGCTACTTTGAAGCACAAGTGTGGAAAAAGATAGTAGCATTGTCCCTTTTCTTTTCTTTTTTTCCTTTCTATTTTTTGGCCTTTCTTTTTTTTCTTTTTGGACTTTCCTTTTTTTCCTTTTGGACAATGCTCTAATAATGATGATCATCACACTTATATTGATTTACAACTTGATACTAGAACAAAGTATGACTCTATATGAATGCCTTCGGCGGTGTACCGAGATGTGCAATGAATCAAGAGTGACATGTATGACAAATTATGCATGGTGGCCTAGCCACGAATACGATGTTAACTACATGATCATACATGGCAATATGACAATGATGAAACGTGTCATAGCAAACAGAACAGTGGAAAGTTGCATGGCAATATATCTCGGAATGGCTATGGAAATGCCATGATAGGTCAGTATGGTGGCTGTTTTGAGGAAGGCATAAGGTGGGTGTATGGTACCGGCGAGAGTTGCGCGGTACAAGAGAGGCTACCAATGGTGGAAGGGTGAGAGTGCGTATAATCCATGGACTCAACATTAGTCATAAGGAACTCACATACTTATTGCAAAAATCTACGAGTCATCAAAACAAAGTACTACACGCATGCTCCTAGGGGAATGGTTGGTAGGAGTTAACCATCACGCTATCCCGACCTCCACACAAAGGATGACACTCAATGAAACACTTCATGCTTCAAATTTGTCACACAACGGTTACGATACGTGCATGCTACGGTACTTGCAAACCTCAACACAAGTATTTATCAAATTCACAACTACTATACTAGCATGACTCTAATATCACCGTCCTCATATCTCAAAACAATCATCAAGTGTCAAACTTCTCATAGTATTCAATGCACTTTATGTGAAAGTTTTTATTATACTCATCTTGGATGCCTATCATATTAGCACTAGTTTTATAACCAAAGGAAATTACCATGCTGTTTTAAAAGACTCTCAAATAGGTATAAGTGAAGCATGAGAGATCAATAATTTCTACAAAATAAAACCACCACCATGCTCTAAAAGATATAAGTGAAGCACTAGAGCAAAACTATCTAGCTCAAAAGATATAAGTGAAGCACATAGAGTATTCTAATAAATTCCAATTTATTTGTATCTCTCTCAAAAGGTGTGTCCAGCAAGGATGACTGTGTCAAACTAAAAAGAAAAGTCTCAAATCATACATGACGCTCCAAGCAAAACACATATCATGTGGTCAATAAAAATATAGTCTCAAGTAAAGTTACCGATAGACGAAAACGAAAGAGGGGATGCCTTCCCGGGGAATCCCCAAGCTTAGGCTTTTGGTTGTCCTTGAATTTTACCTTGGGGTGCCTTGGTAATCCCCAAGCTTAGGCTTTTGCCACTCTTTGTTCCATAGTCCATCAAATCCATACTCAAAACATGAAAACTTCACAACACAAAACTTAGCCAAAAATCTCGTGAGCTCCGTTAGTATAAGAAAACAAACCACCACTCAAAGGTACTGTAATGAACTCATTCTTTGTTTATATTGGTGTTAAACCTACTGTATTCCAACTTCTCTATGATTCATACCCCCCCGCCCGATACTACTCATAGACTCATCAAAATAAGCAAACAACACACGAAAAACAGAATCTGTCAAAAACATAACAGTCTATAGTAATCTATAACTTTCGAATAATTCTGTAACTCTAAAAACATTGAAATCGATTTGTGGACATGAGGAATTTGTCTATTAATCATATGCAAAAAGAATCAACTAAAAACACTTTCCAGTAAAAAATGGTAGTTAATCTCGTGAGCGCTAAAGTTCCTGTTTTTTACAACATGATCGCATAAACTTCACCCAAGTCTTCCCAAAGGTTCTACTTGGCACAAAAACTAATTAAAACACAAAACCACATCTAAACAGAAGCTAGATGCAATATTTATTCCTAAACAAAAGCAAAAAAAGAAAATAAAATTGGGTTGCCTCCCAACAAGCGCTATTGTTTAACGCCCCTAGCTAGGCATTGATAATTCAATGATGCTCATATTAAAGATAAGAATTGAAGGACAAAGAGAGCATCATAAAACACGTGAAAAACCAATCTAATTAAGTCTAACATACTCCCTCCGTTCGGAATTACTTGTCTCGAAAATGGATGTATCTAGAACTAAAATATGTCTAGATACATCAATTTCTATGACAAGTAATTCCGAACGGAGGGAGTACTTCCTATGCATAGGTATTTTATAGTCAAACAAATCAGCAAGACAAGCAAGATCTAGCATATGCAAGGAAGAAGAAAGCAACAATAGCAATCTCAACATAACGAGAGGTAATTTAGTAACATGACAATTTCTACAACCATATTTTCCTCTCTCGTAATAGTTTCATGTAGGATCATAAGAAAATTCAAAAATATAGCTATCATAAAACATATTCTCAACACGATCCACATGCATACGAAGTTGACACTCTTCCAAAATAGTGGGATCAACCTTAACTAAAGTCATGACCTCTCCGAGCCCACTTTTATCAAAAATTTCATAAGATTGAATACTCTCCAAATATGTGGGGTCTAAAGTTGACACTCTTCCAAGGCCACTATCAATATTATAGCAAACATTATTATCAATCTCATATTCATCATGGGGTTTAAATAAATTATCAAGATTGTAAGAAGAATCACCACAGTCATGATCATTGCAACAAGTAGAAGACATAGCAAAACTAGCATCCCCAAGCTTAGGGTTTTGCATATCATTAGCACAATTGACATTAATAGAATTTATAATAACATCATTGCAATCATGCTTTTAATTCAAGGAGCTATCGTGAATCACTTTATAATCTTCTTCTTTCCACACTTCATCACAATTTTCAGACTCACGAATTTCAAGCAAAACCTCATAAAGATAATCTAGTGCACGCAACTCACTAGCAATTGGTTCACCATAATTGGATCTCTTAAAAAGATTAGCAAGTGGATGAGGATCCATAATTTAGCAAGCGAAGATGCAAGCTAATAGAGGGCACATAGCAACACAAGCAAACAAGAAGCAAGCGAACAGAAAAAGGCCGAATAAAACGGCAAAGGTGAAGTGGGGGAGTGGAAAACGGGAGAGAAATAATGTAATGAGAGGGATAAGGGTTTGTGAAAGGTACATGGTATATGACTTTTGCGAAGATCTCCCTGGCAACGGCGCCATAAATTCTTCTTGCTACTTCTCGAGCTGGCGTTGTATTCCCTCGAAGAGGAAGGGTGATGCAACACAGTAGCGTAAGTATTTCACTCAATTTTTTAGAACCAAGGTATCAATACAGTAGGAGACCACGCGTGAGTCCCTTGCACCTCCACAAAAAATAAGAACCTTACAGCCAACGCAATAATGGGTTGCCAATCCATTCACGGTCACATACGAGAGTGAGATCTGATAGATAGGATAGGATAATATTTTTGGTATTTTTGGTATAGGAACAGAAAGTAAATAAAGCAAATAAGAAACAGCAACAGAAATTGGCTAGTTGAAAGGAAAGTAATATGATGGAGATAGACCTGGGGGCCATAGGTTTCACTAGTGGCTTCTCTCATGATAGCACAATTCTACGGTGGGTGAACAAATTACTGTCGAGCAATTGATAGGAAAGCGCATAGTTATGAGAATATCTAGGCATGATCATTATATATAGGCATCACGTCCGTGACAAGTAGACCAAAACGATTCTGCATCTACTACTATTACTCCACACACCGACCGCTATCCAGCATACATCTAGCGTATTAAGTTCATAAGAACAGAGTAACGCCTTAAGAAAGATGACATGATGTAGAGGGATAAACTCAAGCAATATGATATAAACCCCATATTTTTATACTCAATGGCAACAATACAATACGTTCCTTGCTGCCCCTACTGTCACTAGTAAATGACCCCCCAAGATTGAACCCAAAGCCAAGCACTTCTCCCATTGCAAGAACTATAGATCTAGTAGGCCAAACCAAACCAATAATTCAAAGAGACTTGCAAGGATATTATAATCATACATAAAAAATTACAGCAAAGAATCCAATATTGTTCATAGATAATCTTGATCATATACCCACAATTCATCGGATCTCGACAAACACACGCAAAAAGATTACATCGAATAGATCTCCTCGAAGATCGAGGAGAACTTTGTATTGAGATCCAAAGAGAGAGAAGAAGCCATCTAGCTAATAACTATGGACCCGAAGGTCTGTGGTAAACTATTCACAACTCATCGGAGGGTCTATGGTGTTGATGTAGAAGCCCTCCATGATCGATGCTCCCTCCGGCGGAGCTCCGGAACAGGCCACAAGATGGGATCTCACGGGAACAGAAGGTTACGGCGGTGGAATTAGGGTTTCTTTGTGCTCCCCGATGTTTTCCGGGTATATGGGTATATATAGTAGGAAAAGTACATCGGTGGAGCAACATGGGGCCCACGAGGGTGGGGGCGCGCCCTGCCCCCTCGTGGGCACATCGTTTCTTCTCTGACTTGTACTCTAAGTCTCTCCTGAAGATATCGTTCCAAAAATAAGTCTCCCGAAGGTTTCATTCCGTTTGGACTCCGTTTGATATTCCTTTTCTGCGAAAGACTGAAATAGGCAGAAAAAAAACAGCATGCACTGGGCCTTGTGTTAGTAGGTTAGTCCCAAAAATAATATAAAAGTGTATAATAAAGCCCATTAAACATCCAAAACAGAATATATAATAGCATGGAACAATAAAAAATTATAGATACATTGGAGACGTATCAATTATTGACTCTATTGCAAGTGGGAGACTGAAGGAAATATGCCCTAGAGGCAATAATAAAGTTGTGATTTATATTTCCTTATATCATGATAAATGTTTATTATTCATGCTAGAATTGTATTAACCGGAAAATTAGTACATGTGTGAATACATAGACAAAACATAGTGTCCCTAGTATGCCTCTACTAGACTAGCTCGTTAATAAAAAATGGTTATGTTTCCTGACCATAGACATGTGTTGTCATTTGATGACGGGATGACATCATTAGAGAATGATGTGATGGACAAGACCCATCCGTTAGCTTAGCAGTATGATCATTTATTTTAATTGCTATTGCTTTCTTCATGACTTATACATGTTCCTCTGACTATGAGATTATGCAACTCCCGAATACCGGAGGAACACCCTGTGTGCTATCAAATGTCACAACGTAACTGGGTGATTATAAAGATGCTCTACAGGTGTTTCCGAAGGTGTTTGTGGTGTTGGCATAGATCGAGAATAGGATTTGTCACCCCGGGTGTCGAAGAGATATCTTTGGGCCCTCTCGGTAATACACATCATAATAAGCCTTGCAAGCAAATGACTAATGAGTTAGTCACGAGATGAGTTATTACGGAACGAGTAAAGAGACTTGCCGGTAACGAGATTGAACTTGGTATGATGATACCGATGATCGAATCTCGGGCAAGTAACATAACGAGGACGAACAGAACAACGTATGTTGTTGTGCGGTTTGACCGATAAAGATCTTCATAGAATATGTAGGAGCCAATATGAGCATCTATGTTCCGCTATTGGTTATTGATCAGAGAGGTGTCTCGGTCATGTCTACATAATTCCCAAATCCGTAGGGTCCGCACGCTTAAAGTTCGATGACGATTGGTATTATGAGTTTATGTGATTTGATGTACCGAAGGTTGTTCGGAGTCCTGGATGACATCACAAACATGACGAGGAGTCTCAAAATGGTCGAGACATAAGGGTTGATATATTTGAAGATTATATTCGGACACCAGAATTGTTCCGAAGTGTATCGGGTATTTTCCGGAGTACTGGGAGGTTACCGGAACCCCCCGGGGGATCAATGGGCCTCTATGGGCCTTAGTGGACAAGAGAGAGCGCCGGCGAGAGGTGGTGCGCGCCCTCCCCTTGCCTAGTCTGAATTGGACAAGGGAAAGGGGGGCGCCCCCCTCCTTCCTTCTCTTCTCTCCTCTTTCCCTTCTTCTCCTTCTTGGACTAGGAAAGGGGAAAACCTACTCCTACTAGGATTAGGATTCCTCCCCCCATGGCGCGCCCCTTGTGGCCGGCTGGCCTCCTCCTCCCCTCCTTTATATACGGGGGAGGGGGGCACCCCATAGAATCACAAGTTGATCTTTAGCCGTGTGCGATGCCCCCCTCCATAGTTTTCCACCTCGGTCATATTGTCGTAGTGCTTAGGCGAGGCCCTACGTCGGTAACTTCATCGTCACCGTCAACACGCCGTCGTGTTGACGAAACTCTTCCTCATCCTCAGCTAGATCAAGAGTTCGATGGATGTCACCGAGCTGAACGTGTGCAGATCGCGGAGGTGTCGTGCGTTCGGTACTTAATCGGTTGGATTGCGAAGACGTTCGACTACATCAACCGCGTTACTAAAATGCTTCCTCTTTCGGTCTACAAAGGTACGTGGACACACTCTCCCTGCTTGTTGCTATGTTTCTCCTAGATATATCTTGCCTGATTGTAGGATTTTTTTGAAATACTACGTTCCCCAACATTGACAGCCATGCAGGCGCATACAGCGAACCCGCCAAGCTGGAAGACCTGGCCTAGTGCCAGGTTATTTCCGAGGGTGATGTCGTTGTTGATGACAATATGAGCCACCGATCACTTCTCGCGAGTACGCAGCAGAGCTCTCAATGAAAGCATCATTGTCAGTGTCAAAACCGGCAGATCTCGGGTAGGGGTGCCCAAGCTGTGCGTTGATACGTCTCCAACGTATCTATAATTTTTGATTGTTCCATGCTATTATTTATGATATTTTGGATGTTTAATGGGCTTTGTTATACACTTTTATATTATTTTTGGGACTAACCTATTAATCCAAAGGCCCAGTCCGGATTGCTATTTTTTGCCTATTTCAGGGTTTTACAGAAAAGGAATATCAAACGGAATGAAACCTCCGGAGAGATATTTTTGGAGCAAAATACGCACGGGAGACTTGAAAACCATGGAGTAGGGCACACGTGGCGTCCACGAGGTGGGGGGCACGCCCCCCTATAGGGCACGCCCCACTGCATCATGGGCCCCACGTTTGGCCCCCGGTGCCCTCCTTCCTCCTATATATACCTACGTACCCCGAAACCATCAGAGGAGGAGAAAAAACCCTAGTTCCACCACTGCAACCTTCTGTACCCATGAGATCCCATCTTGGGGCCTGTTCCGGAGCTCTTCCGGAGGGGGGATCTACCACGGAGTGCTTCTACATCATCATCATCGCTCCACCATGAGTTGTGAGTAGTTTACCATAGACCTTTGGGTCCATAGCTAGTATCTAGATGGCTTCTTCTCTCTCTTTGGATCTCAATACCAAGTTCTCCTCGGTCTTTGAGGAGATCTATTCGATGTAATCTCTTTTTGCGGGGTGTTTGTCGAGATCCAATGAATTGTGGGTTTATGATCAAGATTATCTATGAGAAATATTTGGTTCTTTTCTGAACTCTTTATGTATGATTATAATATCCTTGCAAGTCTCTTCGAATTATTAGTTTGGTTTGGCCTACTAGATCTATAGTTCTTGCAATGGGAGAAGTGCTTGGTTTGGGTTCAATCTTGCGGTGTCCTTTCCTAGTGACAGTAGGGGCAGCAAGGCACGTATTGTAGTGATAGTAGGTGAAGAAGAAGAAAAAGAAGAGGAGGAGGAAGAGGAGCAAGAAGGAAGAAGAATGGGTATCAACCTGGCCTGAGCATATTCCTCCCATCAACTTTTATCCTAACGATTGTAAGTTTAAAGAAGAAGGTGAAGTTTATTGCCTTAATTATCATCTTGATGATACGTCCGTAGGTACTATTGAAGATGATTTTGATTATGATATGCATGTTACTTATTGCGATTGGGAAAATGATGATAATGCTGCTTATGATCTTGAAAATCTTTTTGGTACCAACTCTGAAAGTGAAGATATGGGAAGCTCTAAGCTTGGGGATGATAGGATTGCAAATCCTATCCCCACTAGTGATGTGATAATTGATAATTCTCTTGCTAGTGAGAATAAAGACAACATGATTACAAATATAGTTGCTAGCAATGATAATGCCCTTCTCTACCATGATGATGTTATAACTCCAATCTATAGTGATTATAAAGGTACCTATGACATAAGGAGAAATTATCCTTATGAAACTTGTCATAATCATGAAGGGAATTACTCCCTTGTTGAACACCACCCTCCTACTACACAATTAATCTATAGTGTTCAAGTGGTTTATGATAGTCCTACTCCCACTATTACCAATGAGAAAGATTATGCTTATGTGGAGAGTAAGAGTACCTTTTTGCATGTGGATCATGGTAACAATGCTTTATGTGATGCTTATATTGTTGAGTTCATCCATGATGCCACTGAAATTTATAATGAGATAGGGAGACTTGGTTCTAAATATCTTAATAATAAGAAGTTTCCTTTCTTTATGGTGAATATTTTGAAGTTATGCTTGTTTTGCCTTCCTATGCTAGTTGCTTCGTGCTTCAATGAATTATTCTATTGCAATATTCCTATGCATAGGAAGCATGTTAGGTTTAAATGTGTTTGGTATTTACTTCTTGATGCTCTCTTTTGTTCTTTAACTCTTATTCCTACGAGAGCATCATTAAAGTCTTATGCCTAGCTTAAAGGCATAAAAGAAAGCGCTTTTGGGAGGCAGCCCATAATGAATAAAATATTATTTTGCTTTTGTTGTGTCTTGATGTTGTTTACTGCTGTAGCATCATCATTGTATATTTGCTTTTCATATTTGTGCCAAGTATAGCCTCTGATTGCTAGAAAGTTCAAAAGTTGTAAGGTGCTGTCCAGGAAACAGATTCTATCCTTGGATATAAAAATTCGTATAAAATCACCAGATCATCTTTTTGGTCTGAATTTTTTCGACAGCGTTCTCTATATAATTGTCTTTCGTGTGTCTGTTCTGAGTTTTTTTATTTGAGTTGCAGAAGTATCCCAAACAGATCAATTACTACCTGCTGTTCTGTTTTTCACAGATTCTGTCCTGTTTTGCCTTTCCTTCACTTTGCAAATCAAGAACTTGCTTTTTCTTTGCAAAAATCTTTTGGCAATCTTGAGAAACAGTAGAACTTCAAGAATATCCTTATTTCCAGCAAGGTATAATTATTTTATTAAGGGTACTAACCTCGCTAATCAGATTATGATGAGTTATGTATGAAGGGAGTTTTCAAGTGTGCGAGGGAAGATGATAAAAAGCTTCAGGAGTGTCAAGCGCTCAAGCTTGGGGATGCCCCCGTGCACCCCGAAGAAATATTCAAGGAGACTCAAGCGTCTAAGCTTGGGGATGCCCCCGTGCATCCCCTTCTCCATCAACATTATCAGTTCGTCTTTCGTTTCGCTATATTTTTATCACTTCATGTGTTATGTGCTATGCTTGGAGCGTCTTGCTTTTAGTTTTCTTTTTAGTTTTTCATAACAAGTCGGAACTCAGCATTCCTTTATGTGGGAGAGAAACACGCTCCACTTCTACCTAGAACATAACATAGAATTTTCATGGTAATCCACGTGAGGATAACTATCCTATAGATGATCTAGAGCTTGTAGCTGTAGTCCACGCACTCAAAACATGGCGACATTACCTTCTTGGTAATCGCTGTGAAATCTTCACTGATCACCAAAGTCTGAAATACATCTTTACCCAACCGGATCTAAATCTCAGGCAAAGACGTTGGGTTGAGTTGCTCACAGATTACGACTTAGGAATCACTTACACCCCTGGGAAGGCCAATGTCATGGCTGACGCTCTAAGCCGTAAGTCTAATTGTAACAAATTGATGTTACATCAAGGGCAACCACTTCTTCACGAGGAATTTCGTAAGCTTAAGCTTCACATTGTTCCTCGAGGATTCCTTTCCACCTTGGTGGCGAAACCTACCCTTATGGATCAAATCATAGCTGCCCAGCGGTATGATAGAGGTATATCTCGGATCAAGGAGAACATTGCTAGCGGAGTTGCTAAAAGTTTCTCTACGGATGATCGAGGTGTTGTCTTCTTCGAGAACCATTTAGTGGTACCCAAGTAACAACAACTACGACAAATGATTCTTAAGGAGGCTCATGAATCCCCTCTTACGATTCATCCCGGTAGTACCAAAATGTATCAGGACCTACGTCAGAGGTTCTGGTGGACTAGGATGAAGAGAGAAATCACTCAATTTATTGTTAACTGCGATGTTTGTCGTCGCATCAAAGCAGAGCATCAACGGCCTACTGGCACCCTTCAACCTTTAGCTATTCCTGAATGGAAATGGGACAAGATCGGTATGGACTTCATTACCAGGTTTCCCAGGACCAGGAAAGGGAATAATGCTATCTTCGTCGTCATTGACCGCCTCTCTAAAGTAGCTCACTTCCTGCCTGTTCGAGAAAGTATAACCGCTAGCCAGCTAGCAGATTTGTATATCTCTCGGATAGTATCACTTCATGGTGTGCCGTTGGAGATTAACTCAGACCGTGGAAGTCTTTTCACTTCACGATTTTGGGAAGTTTCTAGAATGCTATGGGAACTCATCTCTCTTTCAGCACCGCCTTCCATCCTCAGTCAAGTGGTCAAGTGGAACGAGTCAATCAAATTCTGGAAGACATGCTTTGAGCCTCTGTCATCTCTTTCGGTATGGACGAAGGTGTCTTCCATTTGCCGAATTCGCTTATAACAATAGTTATCAAGCCAGCTTGGGCAAAGCTCCCTTCGAAGTTTTATATGGACGAAGGTGTCGAACACCTCTTAACTGGTCAGAAACCGAGGAAAGACAATTCTTTGGTCCGGATATGATCCAGGAAGCAGAAGAGCAAGTTCGCATCATTCGTGAGAAATTGAAAACAACCCAGTCTCGCCAGAAGAGCCAATATGATAGTCATCATAAGGCTGTGACTTTTGGAGTCGGCGATAAGGCTTACCTTCGGGTTACTCCTCTTAAGGGAACCCATCGCTTCGGTATCAAAGGCAAATTGGCCCCTCATTACATCGGTCCTTTTCGCATTCTTGCCAAACGAGGAGAAGTTGCCTACCAATTGGAACTACCTCCGCACCTCTCCAGAATTCATGATGTCTTCCACGTATCTCAACTCATGCGTTGCTTCTCGGATCCTATCCACGGAGTGGACCACGAAACGCTTGATCTCTAGGACAATCTCACATATCGAGAATACCCCGTTCGTATTCTTGATCAAACCGAGCGCACCACTCGACGTCACAATATCAAGTTTCTCAAGGTTCAATGGTCACATCATTCCGAGAGTGAAGCTACCTGGGAAAGGGAGGATCGTCTTCGACTTGAGTACCCCACCCTCTTTCCGGAGGAACCCGAATCTCGGTACATGATTCTTTTGAGTGGGGGTGAGTTGTCACATCCCTAGTCAGTGCTTGCATTAGGACTAGCTAGAGTGTGCATCATGTTTACTTTTCAAAGAAACTTGAAATGGGAATGACAGAAACACCAGCACCCCTCTTCTAACAACTAGGGTTTAATAAAATCTTTTCCAATGTACCCAAAATGCCCTTCAAAAATGTTCATCATTTCTGCCTTGGTCTTAAACCTCTGCCAAAAAAGGTGCACAATTTTCTAGGACATCTAAGGTCTCTGGATTAGATCATATGGTATTTGCATTTGGGCATTTAAATGCTATAAAATATGTTATGTGCCCAAATAATCATAAAGTAAAATGTTCCATGCTGTTCATATTACATACAGTGGGCATGACTAGTTTTATGAGCTATAAAAATGTTCTGGCATTTTTATTAATTCCACAAAGTTGCAAAAGAAATGAAACAGAAAGTAAATAGAAAATAAAAGGCAGAAGCAAACTTACCTGAGCCCACCTACCTGTATGGCCCAGCCGGCCCAGCCCACCAGGGGCATCCCCGTCTTCTTCGCCGCGCCAGTGCATGATGCTGCTCGGTGGCGAGCGCCGCCGACACGCCGGCCACGTCCTGCCTACCTGGCTGGCCTCCTCGACCCGCTGGATGAAACAGGACGACGCCACGCAAACCCCTCGACCCCCTCGACCGCTCCCCTCTCTCTCCCCTCTCCTGGTTCTCTCCCTCGCACCGCCCGAGCGGAGCTCGTCGCTGCCGCCGCGTCCACCGAGTGCCCCTCGCCTCTCCGATGAGCCCCCGAGCTCCGCCTCGCTGCCGTGCTTCTCTACGCGGAACCACAGCACCCTGGGCGCCTTGAGGCTTCGTCTTCGAGCTCGTCCTCTCCGCACGGCCGCCGGATGCCATCGACAAATTCGCCGGACCCCGTGCCTCCCCTGCCTCGCTAGCAGTACCAGAAGAACCGCGGTGAGCCCCGGTTTTGTTTCCCCCATGCCCCGTCGCCTATCTTGCTCCCTAGCAGCACCAGCCACCAGAGCCGAGCGCTCCTCGCCGCCGGCCATCGCGCCGCCGCGGCCACAGCGGCTGCCACTCGCGTCCGAGTGCATCACCGCACTTAGCACATTACCACGGTCCCGTAGCAACCAACTGCTGCTCCTGCCGTGCGCTGTAGCATCGTTTTCGCCGACGCCCGAATTCCGGCCGCCGCATTCGAGCTCGCCGCCGATGATTCCGGCCACCCCAGTACCTACCATCACCTCCACTAGATGCGCACGAGCCCTAGCTCGCCGTAGAGCCCAACCGTGACTCAAACGACGACATGTAGGCAAAACCCGAGCACCGCCGCCGCGTTTGGCCTCGCCGGCGTCGAGCCGCCGGTGGGTTTGACCTGTTTGACAATGCCTGGACTCCCCCCTGTGTCGCTGACATGTGGGGCCGGCCGTTGACTAACTTCAGTTTAGGTTTTAATTTAAACACTAATTGATGTCATTAGTTTAGTGAGTCACAGACATGTGGGGACGAGCCCCTGCTAACTTTTAATTTAGTGTTAAGCTCTTTTAGTTAGTACTGAGAGACACTGACATGAAGGACCCACTGGTCAGGTTTGACCTGGGCGCCCTGTTGACCTGCTGACGTCAGCATGATGTCATGCTGACGCAGTAAAGGATTGATACGTCCAAAATGCATCACTATTTTGTATCATAATTTATCCTTATTCATTGATATATTTCACGTTACGGTGATGTTGTTATGTTGTTTTGGTCTATTTTACACAGTTTGCAAACTTTCCGATGCCGAAGCAGCAGACGCAGGATTCAGCAGTAAAAAGTGGACACTGAGTTGCTGAAGAAGAATACCTCCAAATTACCTGAAAATTGACGGGAGATATTTTTCAGACGGATCACGAAGGCACGCAAAAGGGCAACCAGAGGGGGGCCACAGGGTGCCCAGGCGCCCTGGGGGCGCCCCCCTGGCCACGCCGGGGGGCGCCTGGAGCCCCTGGCCCACCTCTGGCCGCCCCCTTTTGCATATATGCTCTCCGTTATCCAAAAACCCTAGAGACGGGAATTTTTACGGAGTTCCGCCGCCGTTCCGTGGCGGAAACCTACAGAGAAGAAAAAGCCATCTCCGGCGGGCAGATTCCGCCGGGGAGATCACCTCCCGGAAGGGGAGATCGTCGCCATCGTCATCACCATCGTCACGGGCATCATCGAGATCATCATCAACATCATCCCCAACACCAGTACCATCTCCATATTCATCCAAATCTCATCTTACAATCGTAACTTGTGTTGTAACTCGTATTACCTATCCTCTCTACTTCATCGGTGTTGATTACTACTTTGTGGTGAATGCTATTGAGTTTTGTTGGAGAAATATTATTATGTCCAGATTGTTTATCACCTATATATCCCCACTGATCATGATCTCCTTTATGTCTCGTGAGTAGTTATCTTAGTTCTTGAGGACATGGGGAAAGTCTTGTTGTTAGTAGTCATATGCTGTTGAAGTAATATGTGTTGTTCGATACTTAAGTTGCGTTGTCATTCTACTAGTGGTGTTGTGTGAGTCGAACACCCAACACTTCGCCTTATTAAGGACCTAGGAGAATACATTGTGTATAAATAATGCTTATGGTGGGTTGCCGGAGTGACAGAAACCTGAACCCCAGTTCGCACGCTTTTGCATAAGGGAATAATGGATCCTCGATCGTATTGCTATGGTTAGGCTTTTGCCTTAAATTCTATCTTGTATTTGCGGATGCTTGCAAGGTGTTTAATCATAAGAGTGCACTCATCTTATTCTAGAGAGTGTACTAGCATAGATCCACCCACTCAACACTTATCAACACATAACATAGTATCGATACGGAATATGGTGAAAGCACATGACTACCTCTCCTGTGTGTCCTCAAGAACGCTTTAGTCTTTATAAGTTCAGTTGCTAGGCCTCTCCTTTGCTAAGAAATGATTGGGCCACTTGTTACTCTCAGTACCTTTTACATTACTTGCTTTTACTTTCCTGTTGCTTATACCGAGAAAACCCCTAAAAGTTATCTTTTAGTGCTTGCAGTAATTTCTTGCTCAGAATCGCTTATCAATACCTTCTGCTCCTCGTTGGGTTCGACACTCTTACTTATCGAAAACGCTGCAATAGATCCCTTACGGTTGTGGGTCATCAAGTACCGTTTTCTGGCGCCGTTGCCAGGGAGCGTAGCGCTATTGGTAAAGTGAAACTGGTAAGGAAGTTTTTTTTAATTCTATTTTTGATTTTGCTATTGCTGCTCTTTGTCCTTATGGATAACCCTGTTATTGGATCGTTGCTTGCGGGAAGACGCCCCACACTTGTGGTGGTTGATCCTCCCCCTACTGAAATTGTGCCTTATAAAATACCAGCTGGTATTACCGATTATGTTTTGGCTAATCGATACGCAGGAGACAGACATTGCGGTGAACACTTGCTATATCTGTCACAACTATGTTCATTATTTAAGCTTGCAGGTGTATCGAGGGAGTTTGTCATGAGGAAATTGTTTGTCGTATCACTTATAGATAAAGCTTCAGATTGGTATGGGCTTCTCGATAACTCACACTTGCTGGACTGGTAGGATCTTATGTCTCTCTTTTATACTAAGTTTTATCCTCTTCATGAAATTCATCGAGACAGGAATTATATCTATAACTTTAGGTGTCGTGACGGAGAAAGCATTGCTCAAGCTTGGCGGAGATTGAAGTCCCTAATGCTCAAATGCCCTATTCATAAGCTTCCCAAGGAAATTATACTTACAAATTTTTATGCCAGGCTTTCTCGTCAGGATAAGGAGATGCTGGATGCCTCCTCTAGTGGGGTATTTTAGAAGAAGAGTGTTGAAGAAAGGTGGGATCTCATTGAAAGAATCCAGAGGAATACCGAAGATTGGGAAATTGATAAAGTTATTGAACCCGCTATAAATTATGAACATGATTATATCAAGATCTATGTGAAAACTGATTACTTCAATACTTTTTGCTCTAAGATTGGTCTTGATTCCCATCTAGTGATTGATTTGTGTAAGAATTTTGCCTCTCACGTTGATTCTTTTAAAAAGAAGAGAGACCAGCACCATGAACCTTTTAAAGAACCACCTATTGATATTTATGTTGCTGACCCTATTTTGCCTGCAGTTATATATGAAAAGCCTCCTTTTCCCACGAGGATGAGGGAGCACTCTCTTGTGACAGGCATAATAAATAAAAGTGAGAGAAGAGTTGATGAGCCTGAGGACCAGATCAGGGTCGATCCTCAAGTTGCATTGATTAAAGACCTCGCTACTAATGATGTTTTGGATTCCAATATAAATTTTTCTGCTGTTTCCACTAACCTTGTCACAGCCAAGAATAAAGGCCCAATTTCAGGTACTCCAGTGGTATCTGTTAAAATAGGAGATCACAATTATTATGGGCTATGCGATTTGGGATCGAGTGCAAGCGCTATCCCCTATTCACTTTATGAAGAAATCATCGGTGAGATTTCCCCTTGTGAACTTGAAGAAGTTGATGTTACCATTCATCATGCAAACAGAACAACTATCTCTCCTATCGGGATTGTGAGGGACGTTGAAGTCCTATGTGGAAAGGTAAAATACCCTACCGACTTTCTAGTACTTGGTTCAGAGAGGGACAATTTTTGTCCAATTATTTTTGGTAGACCTTTTCATAATAGATTGCAAGAAAGGTAAAGTTTCTGTTGAATTCGATGGTGAGCCATATGAATTTAATTTTTCTAAGTTCTCTAAGCAGCCTCGTGGTACTGATTTTCCTAGTGATGATAAAATTATTGAAAGTATTGCTTCTATTGCTATTCCCCCTAATGATCCTTTGCAGCAATACATGGAGGACCACGAGAATGATTTGCATATGCAGGAAAGAAATGAACTAGATGAAATATTCTTGAGGCAGCCTGCTATCCTAAAGCACAACCTTCCGGTTGAACCTTTGGGATTTTATCAAAACCGAAAGAAGACCCGGTGTTCGATCTTAAACCACTGCCCGATACGCTCAAGTATACTTATTTAGATGAAAAGAAAGTATATCCTGTTATTATCAATTCTAACCTTTCAGGATATGAAGAAGAGCGATTATTGGAAGTACTTCGTAAACACCAAGGCGCAATTGGCTATACCCTTGATGACCTTAAGGGGATTAGTCCATCTATCTGTCAACATACTATCAACCTTGAGCCTGATACTAAACCAGTTGTTGATCATCAACGACGGTTGAACCCGAAGATGATGGATGTTGTGAGAACTGAGATTCTCAAGCTTCTGGCCGCAGGTATTATCTACCCTATAGCTGATAGTAAGTCGGTAAGTCCGGTACATTGTGTTCCTAAGAAAGGAGGTACAACTGTGGTTCCTAATGGTAAAAATGAATTAATACCTCAGAGAATTATTATTGGATATAGAATGTGTATTGATTACAGGAAGTTGAACAAGGCAACTAGGAAGGATCACTACCCGTTGCCGTTCATCGACCAAATGCTTGAAAGGTTATCCAAAAATACCCACTTTTGTTATCTCGATGGTTATTCTGGCTTCTCTCAAATTCATGTTAACACTGTTGATCAAGAGAAGACCACTTTTACTTGTCCCTTTGGTACTTATGCTTACAGGCGTATGCCTTTTGGTTTATGTAATGCCCCTGCTACTTTTCAAAGGTGTATGTCTGCTATCTTTCATGGGTTCTGCGGGGATATTATGTAAGTCTTCATGGACGATTTCTCCGTCTATGGAACTTCTTTTGACCATTGTCTTCACAATCTTAATAAAGTTTTGCAGAGATGCGAGGAGACAAATTTGGTACTCAACTGGGAAAAGTGCCACTTCATGGTTAATGAAGGAATTGTTCTTGGTCACAAGATTTCCGAAAGGGGAATTGAAGTGGACAAGGCTAAGATCGAAGCTATTGAGAGGATGCCCTACCCAAGGGACATCAAAGGTATTTGCAGTTTTCTCGGTCATGCAGGTTTTTATAGAAGATTTATTAAAGACTTTTCTAAAACCTCGAGACCCCTCACTAATCTTCTCCAGAAGGATGTTCCTTTTGTATTTGATGAAAATTGTAAGGAAGCTTTTGAAGTCCTTAAGAAAGCTTTAATAACTGCTCCTATAGTACAACCACCTGACTGGAATTTACCTTTTGAGATTATGTGTGATGCAAGTGATTTTGCTGTCGGAGCTGTTTTAGGACAAAGAGTTGATAAGAAATTGAATGTTATACATTATGCTAGTAAAACCCTTGATAGTGCTCGAACAAATTATGCTACTACTGAGAAGGAATTCTTAGCTGTAGTTTTTGCTTGTGATAAGTTTAGGCAGTATATTGTTGATTCCAAAGTTATTATTCATACTGATCATGCTGCCATTAAGTATCTTATGACAAAGAAGGATGCCAAGCCAAGGCTTATCAGATGGGTACTCCTTCTTCAAGAATTTGATTTGCAGATTGTTGATAGGAAAGGAGAAGACAATCCGGTAGCAGACAATTTTTCAAGGATGGAAGATATACCGCATGATCCCATCCCAGTTAACGATAGTTTTCCAGACGAGCAACTTGCCGTTGTAAAAGTACAATCTCTTTCCGATCCTTGGTATGCAGATTATGCTAATTTTATTGTTGCAAAGTATTTGCCTCCAGGTTTAACACTTCAGCAAAGGAAGAAGTTCTTTCATGATTTGAGGCACTACTTTTGGGATGACCCACATCTTTTCAAAGAAGGTCCCGACGGGATCCTGAAAAGATGCATACCGGAACATGAGCAAAAGGACATTTTCAGACGGTGTCATGATAGTCCCTATGGAGGACATCATGCCGGTGAAAGGACTGCACATAAGGTTCTTCAATCAGGTTTTTATTGGCCTACTCTCTTTAAAGATGCTAGAAATTATGTTTTAGCATGTGATAAATGTGAGAGAGTTGGTAACATTAGTAGAAGGAATGAGATGCCTATGAATTACTCACTAGTGATTGAACCTTTCGATTGTTGGGGAATCTTATTTTATGGGTCCTTTTCCTTCTTCGCACAAGTACACTCACATTTTAGTAGCTGTTGATTATGTGACCAAGTGGGTTGAAGCAATCCCCACTGAAAGTGCTGATCACAAGACATCATTGAAAATGCTTAAAGATGTAATTTTTCCTAGGTTTGGTGTACCAAGGTATCTCATGACTAATGGGGGATCACACTTCACGCACGGAGCTTTTAGAAAAGCTTTGGCTAAATACGATGTTAATCATAGAATCGCTTCACCATATCATCCTCAAACTAGTGGGCAAGTTGAGCTCACCAATAGAGAGATTAAGTTGATCTTGCAGAAGACAGTAAACAGAAATAGAAAGGACTGGTCAAATAAGTTAGGAGATGCTTTGTGGGCATATAGAACTACTTACAAAAACCCCATGGGCATGTCCCCCTATAAGATGGTGTATGGCAAGGCTTGCCATTTGCCATTAGAGTTAGAGCACAAAGCTTTCTGGGCTGTTAGAGAGCTTAACGCTGACCCAAAATTAGCTGGTGAGAAGCGGCTCATGAACTTAACTTCTCTAGATGAATGGAGAAGTGAAGCTTACGAGAGCACTAAAATGTTCAAGGAAAAGGTAAAAAAGTGGCATGATAGGAAGATTCTGAAACGTGAATTTAATGTTGGTGATAAAGTTTTGTTGTTCAGATCCCGTTTCAGGTTTTCTCCAGGTAAACTACTTTCCAGGTGGGAAGGACCATTTCATATTGAAGAAGTTTATCGGTCTGGAGCAATTAAGATTAATAATTTTGAAGGCACCAAACCTCAAGTTGTGAATGGGAAAAGGCTTTGGGAATCTTTCAGCTGAATTTAGGTGCCATGGCTTCTCCAAGCTCCCCCAAGGACGAGTTCGTCGTCAACGTCATCAACCCTTACCTCGCTGAGGTGAAGAAGCACCCTCAGGTTGTTCGGATGGAGGACGGTGTCCTTCATCAAGAAGATCTGAAGGGACCTATCAAGGAGGGGAGCATCCAGGCCAGGCTGGAAGAAGTGGAGCAAGAAGTCTTCGAGTACAAGAAGATGATCGAGCGTGGTGTTGAAGCTAACTTTAACATCACCAACGAGCTGAAGAACTACTTCCTGAAGGAGATGAAGGAGATGTGGAAAAGCATCACCGCGTCTGAAGAAAGAATTATAGAGCTCCAAGGGCAAATTAATGATCTACATAACCAGAACTGTGAGTATGAACTGAGGTTTCTGCGCATGGGTTTGGGTGCTGAATGCGGGATTCAGGAGACGAGCTTCTCATATGAGACTGGAGAACCCCTTCCATGGAAGCGTTTCGCCAAGGACTACTTGATCAACGCCAACAAGGATGATGAGTGAAATCTCCTGGGGTAATGGCATTCCCTTGGCTTGTTCCAAGCTTGGGGGAGTGCCCGTTATCTTTATCTTTACCTTTTGTCTTTTAGAGTCAAGTAGAGTCGTATCATGTCTAGGGAGGTTATTATATGAGATAAGTGTGTGCATTGAGGTCTATCACTCCTTCGGTGAAGAATAGTATCCGTGAGTGTGGAGTCGTCCATGATGGAATATTAATGAGAAGTTTATCGGTTCCTTTTGCTGCACTCGGTATTCTCTTCGCGCAATCGACCTTATATGATGATTCTTATGGGGAGTATTGACCTTATATCAGGTATGGCAGTGAAAACTTTATTTAATCTTGGCAAACATAGCTTTGGTCATAACAACAAGCACGATTTTCTTAAAGTATCAACATAGCCAAAACCTTTATGTTATTATGTTTGAAGTGTTATGCTGACAAGGAAGACAACTTGATGTGTTATGCTTATTCCAATGTTCATGCTTTATATTGCTTCGCATCTTAGTCATCATCAATTGTCTGTTCTTTCAAAACCTTTGCTAGCCTAACTCTGTACTAAACAGAATTCTGCTTGTGCATCCATACCCTTAAGCCAATACCTTCCATATGAGTCCACCATACCTACCTACTCGTGGTATTCCACTATCACCTCCTAAAAGTATATAATTTATGTGTTATCCTTAAATGTTCAAAATCTTTTATTTTGTGCCTCTGTTTTAGCTCATGAGGAAGTAATAGCTAATTCATAGTCTTCTTAAATTGGACAAGCTTCATCCCGGGATTGCTTGTCTAATGTGCAAACCCATAATGCGAGAAGGAACTGGCATCGAGTGCGCCCAGCTCAAAAAGATAATATAACAAACAAACCCTCCTTCATGCTTTGTTCATGAGAAATCAGAAAACTTTGGCAGTGATTAACAAAGGAGAACAAGAGGATGTGATCGTCCTCGTACGGGAGCCGTTCCTCGAAACTTGTCCAGCTCAAGAAGTAGTTGAGTTATCTATTAGCATTCATTGACAAATCATGCACCTCTCAAAACTTGTTTTCGTTCTGTTTGATTTAAGGATATCACATGAGTTTTCCCTACTACCCTAGAGCAGGGCCCATCTTTTAATTTTAAGTTCAGTCAGTTATTCCTACTTCCTTCTATTCTTAAAGAGAGCAGACATTTGATGTTGATAAGAACACATTCATATAAAGTTGCATTAAGATTTGTCATATCATATCCTTGTTGACATTATCATTCGATAAGTAGGTTGTTTGTCATGCCCAGGGAAGGCAAATATCTTCCTTTGTGTTAACACTTTCACTTCTTGCCTATTAACATGTTATCTCAAAAAGCTTCAATTGATCTCATCAAAATATAAGAGCAAAAGTTAAATCTATTTGTTGTTCTTTGACCAAAGGACATGTTTGCCATGATATAATGAGTTTCCTTAGCCCTACTTTCGAATATAAGTGTTATCACTCTTCTATAAGGGCTTTATGAATTGAAGATCGTTGTTGAGGATATTTGAGTTGGTAAAGAAACTATGATGCTTCTTGTCCGTATTCTATTTATCGACACTTCACTCTCTAAACTTGTGGACAGGTTTACCGAGTTCATATTCGCTTGGGGACAAGCGAGGTCTAAGCTTGGGGGTGTTGATACGTCCAAAATGCATCACTATTTTGTATCATAATTTATCCTTATTCATTGATATATTTCACGTTACGGTGATGTTCATATGTTGTTTTGGTCTATTTTACACAGTTTGCAAACTTTCTGATGCCGAAGCAGCAGACGCAGGATTCAGCAGTAAAAAGTGGACACTGAGTTGCTGAAGAAGAATACCTCCAAATTACCTGAAAATTGACGGGAGATATTTTTCAGACGGATCACGAAGGCACGCAAAAGGGCAACTAGAGGGGGGCCACAGGGTGCCCAGGCGCCCTGGGGGCGCGCCCCCCTGGCCGCGCCGGGGGGGCGCCTGGAGCCCCTGGCCCACCTCTGGCCGCCCCCTTTTGCATATATGCTCTCCGTTATCCAAAAACCCTAGAGATGGGAAGTTTTACGGAGTTCCGCCGTCGCTCCGTGGCGGAAACCTACAGAGAAGAAAAAGCCATCTCCGGCGGGCAGATTCCGCCTGGGAGATCACCTCTCGGAAGGGGAGATCGTCGCCATCGTCATCACCATCGTCACGGGCATCATCGAGATCATCATCAACATCATCCCCAACACCAGCACCATCTCCATCTTCATCCAAATCTCATCTTACAATCGTAACTTGTGTTGTAACTCGTACTACCTATCCTCTCTACTTCATCGGTGTTGATTACTACTTTGTGGTGAATGCTATTGAGTTTTGTTGGAGAAATATTATTATGTCCAGATTGTTTATCACCTATATATCCCCACTGATCATGATCTCCTTTATGTCTCGTGAGTAGTTATCTTAGTTCTTGAGGACATGGGGAAAGTCTTGTTGTTAGTAGTCATATGCTGTTGAAGTAATATGTGTTGTTTGATACTTAAGTTGCGTTGTCATTCTACTAGTGGTGTTGTGTGAGTCGAACACCCAACACTTCGCCTTATTAAGGACCTAGGAGAATACATTGTGTATAAAGAATGCTTATGGTGGGTTGCCGGAGTGACAGAAACCTGAACCCCAGTTCGCACGCTTTTGCATAAGGGAATAATGGATCCTCGATCGTATTGCTATGGTTAGGCTTTTGCCTTAAATTCTATCTTGTATTTGCGGATGCTTGCAAGGTGTTTAATCATAAGAGTGCACTCATCTTATTCTAGAGAGTGTACTAGCATAGATCCACCCACTCAACACTTATCAACACATAACATAGTATCGATACGGAATATGGTGAAAGCACATGACTACCTCTCCCGTGTGTCCTCAAGAACGCTTTAGTCTTTATAAGTTCAGTTGCTAGGCCTCTCCTTTGCTAAGAAAGAATTGGGCCACTTGTTACTCTCAGTACCTTTTACATTACTTGCTTTTACATTCCTGTTGCTTATACCAAGAAAACCCCTAAAAGTTATCTTTCAGTGCTTGCAGTAATTTCTTGCTCAGAATCGCTTATCAATACCTTCTGCTCCTCGTTGGGTTCGACACTCTTACTTATCGAAAACGCTGCAATAGATCCCTTACGGTTGTGGGTCATCAAGGATTTTCTGGGATTATTAGATTAAAAACAATTCAGGAAATTCCAGAAAATTCTTTAAACTTCAAAAAATCATATAATTTCAACAGTAGCTCAGATGGAAAAGATTTATATATGAAAATTGATCAGAAAAATCCAATCTTTCCAATGGCACTGGTTTCATGGATTTTTGAGCAAGTTAACCTTGTTGTTCACATTAAAACATGTTAATGCACTTAAATAAATAATAGTTTGAGTTTCAATTTGAATCTTTGATTCAAATGGGCTCAAACCCTTCTGATTATAGTTGCATTAGCCCAAAACACATGCATCTTGCCATATCATGAACATGCACCATATTGTTGCATTTGTTTGTTTATTGATTGTATCACCAATATTCTCCGTGTTAGGTCCTGCTCCCGAGGATACTTCTGCGTATCCAGCTGAAGAGCAGTATCCGACAACCACTCTGTCAGGCAAGCAATCATTGATCATTCCGATACAAACCCATCTTCTCGCTGCTGCTCTCTTTTACTGCATTAAGGCAACAACGTGTGAACTGCTACTTGTTGCGGTAGTTGAACCCTATTCCCTTGCATGACATGTCATTGCCACAGTAAATAGTTGAAACCCACTAGCATGTGTAGGAGTTGATTGAGCCATGTGATGTGTGATCCACCATGCTATTTGTTTATGTTGCCTGCTATGCTTAGAGTTGTGTCATGTCTGGTTCATCTGGGTGATGGATCAGAGTGAAATGATCATATCGGTAAAGAGAAGGAAGTGTGGAACATGTTTGGTAAAGGTATCGATGAAAGGCCATGTTGGAGTACGTGGTGGGTTGTTTCATTGGAACCGTCCATAGGACCAGAGATCTGTATGTGTGGTTCAAGTTTCAGCTACTGATACGTCCCAAACGTATCTATAATTTCTGCTTGCTCCATGCTTCTTTTGTGTGATATTGCTATGATATTTATGCACTTCCATACACTTTTGATCATATTTGGACTAACCTATTAACTCAGTGCACCATAGTGCCAATTCCTGTTTTCTGCTATTTTTCTATTTCAGATTTCCCCCATATTAAAAGTGCTCCAAAAATTCCGGGAAAAATACAGGAAAAAATCACCGTACAGGAAGCTTCGAGAAAAACCAAACTGGGGCCAGAGGGGAGCCAGGGGCGGCCCAGGCGGCCACCCGGGGTGGCCCCACCCCTGGCCGCGCCAGGGGGGCGCCTAGGGCCCCCTCTCCGCCTCCGGTTGCCCCCTTTTGCATATATATTCCTCGGGTCCCGAAACCCACGAGGACGGAACCCTTTTTCGCGATCTCGCCTCTGTTCCGCCGCCGGAACGCTTCCAAGATCGGGAGCATCAGGAGAACTCTTCCCGGCACCCTGCCGGAGGGGAGAACCACCACCGGGAGCTTCTCCACCACCATGGACGCTTCCCGGATGAGTTGTGAGTAGTCCCCCTTGGACCATGGGTCCATGACCAGTAGCTATGTGATGTTCTCCTCCCCTCTTTGTTCTTCATGGATTAGACCTCGTGAGCTGCCCTACATGATCGAGGCACATATGTAATCTTTATGTTGTTGCTCTGCTGAGTTTGCTGGGATCTGATGGATTATGAGATTATGTTCAGATTGTGTGTGAGTAATATATTTGATTCACCTCTTTTATATTCTAGTTCTTGAGTAATTCTTGCATGTTCTCCGTTGCTGCTTATTGCTTTGGCCAAGTTGTAGGTAGTAACTCCAAGAGGGAACGTTATGCTTGATTGTGGGTTCATGCCCCCTGATGACTAGCTTGAGTGACAGAAACATGAGTCTAGGGGATGTGCTGTTGCCACAAGGGGGAAAACAACGGTGCTTGTACTTGCGGGTGCAAGGATTGTTTACTTTATGCAAAGTTCTTTTAATGCAGTTGTCTGTTGCTTTGAGTTTACACTTTGGGTGGGACTCGCAACTTAATACCAGCGAGATGTTCTGGATAGATATCTCAAGGTGGATGATTAGTAGTAGATGCAGATGGATTTCGGTCTACTTGCCTTGGCGTACCGCCCATGCTTTTGAGCCTCTACCTTTATTTACAACATAGTTAGCATTGGTTTGCGCACTTAATCCTGTCAATTGCCCAGCTGTAATTTGTTTACCTTGCTTAGCTATTTTATCGTCTTTTGGGAGAGAGACATCACTAGTGAACATCATGGGACCCCGGTCCATATTACCACCACTGATCACACCTTATATTTACTTCCTGTTTCTATTTCCTAGTTGCAGTCATAGTTATCATTATTATCTCTTGTGTTTGATCCTTTGTAAACAGCAAGGCCGGAGGGATTGACAACCTCTCTATACTCGTTGGGAGCAAAGATATTTGTATCTGTGTGCAGGTCCTGTCAACCGCCAAGTTTCTGGCGCCGTTAGCCGTTGACACCTACTTGTCGACCCTCGGAGTCTCACGGGATTCGATCCTTGGTATCTTTGCCAAGGGAAACTTGCCGTTACGCTACATCTCAAACCTTCCACTTGGGGTAACCAACGAGGGGCGAGAAGCCATCAAGCAAAGTTTCTGGCGCCGTTGCCGGGGACTCCACTCTTCAAGATAGGGGAGTTGCACGCTATCTTTTATCTTTGCTTTTTAGTCTTGTTAGTTTACCTTTCAGTTTTTGCTTTAGTGTCCTTTATAAAAAATCACAAAAATAGTTATCTTGCTTGCTGCTGCTATGGGTTCCACCGAGAACACCAAGTTGTGTGACTTCACTAGTCATAACAACAATGACTTTATCTGCACGCCTATTGCTACACCTGCCACTTCAGCACCTTCTTATGAGATTAAACCTGCTTTACTGAACCTAGTTATGAAAGGTCAATTCTTCGGTGCTGGAGATGATGCTGCTTTGCACTTAAATAATTTTGTTGAGCTCTGTGATATGCAAAAGTATAAAGAAGTAGATGATGATATTGTTAAGCTTAAGCTTTTTCCTTTCTCCTTGTGAGGAGGAGCTAAAATCTGGTTTCAATCCTTGCCTAGGAATAGTATAGATTCTTGGGACAAGTGCAAGGATGCCTTCATTGGGAAGTACTATCCCCTTGCTAAAATTATCCAACTAAGGAGTAACATAATGAATTTTAAACAATTGGATAATGGACATGTTGCCCAAGCTTGGGAACGCATGAAATCTCTTGTCAAGAACTTCCCTACTCATGGTTTGACTACTTGGATGGTTATCCAAACTTTTTATGCAGGCTTGAACTTTACCTCGCGGAACTTGTTAGATTCGGTCGCGGGAGGAACCTTTATGTCAACTACACTTAGTGCTGCCACGAAGCTTCTCGACGAGATGATGACCAATTATTCCCAATGGCACACCGAACGAGCTCCAACAGGTAGGAAGGTAAACTCTGTCGAGGAGATTTCCTCCCTAAATGAAAAAGTTGACTTGATCATGTCTCTACTTTCCAAGCAATCTTCTATTGATCCTCATGATGTTCCTTTAAATTCTTTGATTGCTCAAGATCAAGTAGATGTGAACTTTATCTCTAGAAACAATTTCAATAACAATGCTTATAGGAGTAATTTTGGTAGCAACCCTAGACCATTCGCCTCTAATTCCTATGGGAACAACAATACTTATCCTAGCACCAGGAACTCCACTTCTGAACTAGAGATTATGCTTAAAGACTTCATCACTACCCAAAAAGCCTTCAATAAGAGTGTAGAAGAAAAAGTAAACAAACTAGATAATCTCTCTTCGAAGGTAGACAATTTAGCCTATGAGGTAGAGTTGCTTAAAATTAGAACTTCTCCTCTTGAGGAGAGGAAGACCACTCCTATGAATGCTATTCAAGTGCAAATTAATGAAAACATTAGGATGATGGCTAAACTTAAAGAGAGATGGGCTAGAGAAAAGGAGGAAGAAGATAGAATTAAGAGCCTTCCTACCCACCACACTGTTGCTACTATTCAAGTTGTTGAGGATATCCAAACTCTTAGCACCCAATGCACTCCAAGTCCCATTGGACCTATTAATGGTGATGCTATGACCTCAACCGTAGAAGAAACTCCTATGACCATAGAAGCTACCAAACAAGTGAGCCTAAAGGACACCACTACCACTTTACTTGATAGTAGTGACCCTGATTTTGATAATTGCACCCTTTCTGAAGTTATTAGTTTTCTTCACAAGATGTCTAGAGATCCCCACACTAGCACACTTAACCTTGCCTTCACGGAGCATATCACTAATGCTCTCATCAAAGCTAGGGAGGAGAAGCTTAGGGTAGAAGCCTCCATACCTAGAAAGCTAGAAGATGGTTGGGATCCTATGATTAAAATTAAGTTGAATAACTTCTCTTGCTATGCTTTATGTGATGTTGGAGCTAGTACCTCCGTTATGCCCAAAAGAATGTATGATATGCTTGAATTGAAACCTTTTGATCCTTGTTCTTTTGGTGTTCGTCTTGTTGATTCTTCCGTAAAGAAACCTTTGGGGAAGATCAACGATGTTCTTATCATTTTCAATGACAATTATGTTCCCGTTGATTTTACTATTATGGATATTGAATGTGAACCTTCTTGTCCAATTATTTTGGGACGTCCTTTTCTTCGCACCGTTGGTGCTATCATTGACATGAAAGAGGGGAATATAAAATTTAAATTTCCTCTCAAGAAAGGGATGGAACACTTCCCTAGAAAGAAGATTAAGTTACATTTTGAGTCCGTTACATGGGCTAGCTATTCTCTTACTCTTGATAAAACTTGATCTTCTCCTTTTTGCATGATGCCTAGCTTAAAGGCATAAAAGAAAGCACTTTTGGGAGGCAGCCCACAACGAATTAGGTTTCATTTTGCTTTTGTTGTGTCTTGATGTTTGTTACTACAGTAGAATCATCATTGTATCTTTTCTTTTCAGCTTTGTGCCAAGTTTAGCCTCTGATTGCAAGAAAGTTCAAAAGTTGTGACGTGCTGTCCAGGAAACAGATTCTGTCCTTGGACAGAAAAATTCGTATAAAATCACCAGATCATCTTTTTGATCTGATTTTTTTTGACAGCATGCTCTATACAATTGGCTTTCGAGCGTATGTTTTGAGTTTATTGATTTGAGTTGCAGAAGTGCCTCGAAAAAATTATTTACTACCTGCTGGTCTGTTTTTCACAGATTCTGGCCTGTTTTGCCTTTTCTTCGTTTTGCAAACCTTGAGCTTGCTTTTTCTTTGCAAAAACCTTTTGGCAATCTTGAGAAATAGTAGCTCTTCAAGATTATCCTTATTTCCAGTAGGAAAAAATTATTTTATTATGGGTACTAACCTCGCTAATCAGATTATGATGAGTTATGTATGAAGGGAATTTTCAAGTGTGGGAGGGAAGATGATAAAAGAAGATTCAGGAGGGACAAACGCTCAAGCTTGGGGATGCCCCCGTGCACCCCCAAGAAATATTCAAGAATACTCAAGCGTCTAAGCTTGGGGATGCCCCCATGCATCCCCTTCTCCATCAACAATTATCAGTTCGTCTTTCGTTCCACTATATTTTAATCACTTCATGCGTTATGTCCTATGCTTGGAGCGTCTTGCTCTTAGTTTCCTTTTTAGTTTTCTTTAGCTTTGCTTGCTGTTCATAACAAGTTAGAACCCAGCTTTGTTTGTGTGGGAGAGAAACACGCTCCACTTCAACCTAGAACACAACATAGGATTTTCTTGCTTATCTTTGCTGTGTGTGTTCTTTGTCTTTTCTTAGCTACTGTCATGTTTAGCTCTCAGTTTTCATGCTTTTCTTTTTAAAGAGCTTTTGTTTAGTTGGTTGTTGAACTCTCTTGAGTTTTCTTGTTTATCTTGTTAAGAGAGTTTGCCTGTTGCACTGAGTTGCGTGTCTTGACTTAAAGTAGGTAATTGAGGTTGCTATTTAATTTTAGTAGTGTCGGGGGAAACTGTCCGCCACGAACACCTATGGGACCGGAGCCCCTTTGTCTGTGCGGTACGAGGGCGGAGGGAGCACGAAGAGCAGATCGTAGCGAGCACGCGGGTAGTTTTACCCAGGTTCGGGCCGCGGTAGACGCGTAAAACCCTACTCCTGCTTAGTTGTGTATTGAGTTGGAAAGCTCGGGAGCTTGAAGAAGCAGCTACACCGAGCGTATGAGTGATCTAGGTTCCGAACCCCCTCCACGTTGTGCATGGGCCTCCTTTTATAGTGCAAGGGGTCACCGACAGGTGTCAACGTAGGAGAAAGGGGTAAAAACGTAAAAGAGGTGGTAGTTGTAACAGTGCGGGAATAGTGGAGCTACAGTGCGTGAACAGTGGTCGCCACCTACTTGGACAGTGGGGGACAAGGGCATTTAATGCCCGACGCCGTCGACCCCAAAAGCTCCCGCCCTTGCGTCTCCGTCTGCCACGGCGATGGCTTCACCACCGTGGAGTGCCACCGTGTCCCCCAGGCTGCACAGCCATCCGCCACGCGTTCCTGGAATGGCCCCAGGGCGACGCGTGGGCCGATGAGCTGGAGCGCGGGCACACAGCGCAACTCTCCCGGCAAGCACCTTGCCGGGGTCTTGACCTTGCCGGGCCCGGGAGCTTGCTGGGCTCCGAAGCTTGTCGCTCCCCGGGCCCTCGCCGGGACGCGTATAGCGCCGAGGCGTGTCTTCCGTGATGTAATCTTCTAATCATCCTGGCAAGCTCCTCTTGCCAGGGCCTTGCGTGAGTGATGTAACCTTGAGCCTGGAACGGCCTTCCCGGCAAGGTACGCTTGCTGGGGTCTCGATCTTCTGTCTTGTATACTTTGTTTTTGAATGGTTTGATATGGAGCAGGAAGGTCTCCGGCAAGCACGCGGTAAACCCTGCCGCGGGAAGCTGCAACTGCCCGTGCACAAGTTGGGGTACTGAGGTACCCCTACCTTAGTACACCGACAGGAGCCCCCGGGCCTGGGCCACACACGGTGCCGAGCGCTGTTGGGCCAGGCCCAAAACAGTGCACGGGCACACGCGGCCCACGGCGCGCCGAATCCACTTCCGCATCCGCCGCGTCCCCCCGTAACGGCACGCGTCGATTGCGGCGTCGTGGGATGGGACGTGCCCACGTTCCTTCAATGGAAAGGGCGAAACGCCCCCCACTTCCCCATAAAAGCAGAGGAAGCAGGAGCGGTTCCCCTCCTTACGCTTTCATTGCATCCTCTTCTTCCTCCAGAGATCCCCTTTGCGCTCCGCCCCCATACCTCCGCCGCCGCCGTCTGCATCTCCGGCGCCGCCGGGCTCTTCGTTCCCCTTCCTCCGCCACCTCCGCCATGGCCCCGAAGACCGAGAAGGCGAAGGCGGAGAAGGCCAAGAAGGAAAAGTCGGAGCAAGCGGCGAAGCTTACCGCGTATCGGAAGCGGAACCTCGTCTTCCCGCCGAGGCTCGGCGCGCGGGAGCTCTGGAACAAGTACTGCTTGTTCTGGTCCAAGGGAACCAAGGCGCACCCCCGCACTCGAGCTTATCCGGCCGCCGCCAAGGACAACTACCCCGGCGGGTACTATTTCTTCGCAGCCTTCTTCCACTGCGGTCTTTGCCCTCCTTTTTCTGATTTCTTCTGTGACATAATGCACACCTACGGCCTCCATCTTCTTGATTTCACCCCCAACGCCATCCTCACAATGGCGGTTTTCGCACATATGTGCGAAAACTATATAGGAATAAACCCAAACGTAGCTCTGTTTAGGCACTTCTTCACCCCCAGAGTAGAGGCCGGTGCCCCCCTCTCCGGAGGAATATCTTGGGTTTTCCGTCTGAACAAGAAGGAGTCTTACTTGCCGGGGGAGCTCCGCGGCAAGTGGGAGGAGTGGCGCGCGGAATGGTGCTGGATTGTCGAGGACCAGCCGCAATCCTTCACCACGCCGCGCACGACGCCCATTGTGCGCGGCAGAGACTGGAGCGAGCTGGATTCGGACGACGGCAAGCTCAACGTCGCCCTCATCAGGATTCTGCGCCTCCGGACCGTCAGGCTATCTGTCGCAGAAGTAGGCACAGACTTCCTCTGCCGCCGCATCGCCCCTCTCCAAGACAGGAAATGACCGGCCTGGGAGTACGGCAACTCGGCGGATATCATGAGGTTGCGGCCCGGGCTCAACTACAACTTCACGTCGTTGGAGCTGAAGGGGATGGTCCGGGAGCTGTTTAAGCATGACCCGGCCCACCCGGAATGGTTCAGGGGGCCCCGGGGAGGGGTGCCCCTTTGCAACAGCACAGCTTGTGATCCTCTCCGTGCCATGATGCCCGCTTGTGATTCGCACGGCGTGGACCGCACGTGGATTCCGCCCAAGTCAATAGACATCCTCAGCTTCTTCGACAACCTTGTGGAGGTGGCGAAGAACAAGAACGAGACCCGGGAGCTGACGCGGGACACCACCGACCAGGAGATTGCGTATATCGCTTCTCGGGTTGAAGAGGCCGCTGTAGCCGCAGCGGCAGGGGAGTTCGGCTAAACGCCCGACGAGGCAGATGCTGCGGAGGCGTCCTGCCAAGCGGAGGAGGCGGAGATCCGCAGGCTACTGCAGCTGCCTCCCGACGCGCTCGCCGGAGTCCCATCCTTGAGGCACTCCGGGATCATCGGAATCCAGACGGAGGCCGCAGCGAGAAGTCACGCCACCGGAAGGAACAGGGGCGCCGCAGGGAGCGGAGGCGCCGGTGGGAGCGGAGGCGCCGAAGGGAAGGAGGCCGCGGCGCAGGGCGCCGAGCCCAGCAAGCCAGCCGGGGAGGAGGAGGAGGAGGACGCCGAGGCCGCCGAGGACTCCGGCGGATCCACGGAGCTCTACGCCGACGACCTCTCCTCGTCGGAGACCTCCCCGCCCCGGGCAAGCCCTAGGCGGTCTCCACTTAAGCGCATCCGCAAGACGGCGACGGGGGAGAGGGTGCAGGCCCCCCGGCAACAACCAGCTCGCCGGGCAGCGCGAGCTCCCCGGGGAAGTCAAGCTGCGCCGGGGGCGACCGGCGCACCAGCCACAGCGGAGGCGGCCCGCGCGCAGGCCACGGCAGAGGCGCCTCGCAGGCCGGCGCCGAGCGGACAGGAGTCTTCGCAGAGCGGAGCGACGGCTCCGCCTACCCCTCGGGCCCCGGCTACCACGGGGGCTGGGTCTTCGCAGCCCCCAGCCCCGGGGACCGCCAAGCGCCCGAGGGAGTCTTCGCCTCCCGCTCCTCGCGCGGACGCGCCCCAGGTGGAGTTCGACTTCTCCGCCTTGAGCGACGACGACGAGGAGGAACAGGAGTAAGAACTCGATACTCTTCATCTTCTCAAACTTCGTCTCGATTATTGTTGATGCTAATCTTGTGTCTTGCTTTGATTTCAGGACCTTGGCCCAGCGCGCGGCGAAGAAAGCCAAGGTGCCCGTGGTCGAGGTCGCGGATGACTCGCCCGCCGCGGCAACTGGGGACGTGCCGGAGCCAAGCCTGCCGGACCCGAGCGCTGCTCCGAGGAGCAGCCCCCAGCGCAGCCCCCAGCGTAAGTCTGGGTTCCAGCTTTCCGCTCGTCGGGTGCGCTTGGAGATTTTGGTTTTGCCCTAACATCTCGATGTTTTTATCTTGACTTGTGCAGAGGTGGAGCCACAGCCGCAGGGGCGTCCGGAGGCCGCCCCCGAGGAGCCGCAGGCCCCGCCGTCCCCGCCAAGGCCGAACTCTCCGGCAAGGGAGAGTGCTCCGCCAAGGGCGGGTACTCCGCCAAGGGTGAGTACCCCGCCAAGGGCGAGCAGCCCGGCGAGGGCGGTCACTCCGCCAAGGCAGAGCTCCCCGGCGAGGGAGCCCGCCTCTGACGACGTCCGCCAAGGTAGGTCTTGTAATTTTGTCTTCTTGGCATTGTCTCTTTTTGGATATTTGCTTGAATTTCCTTTGCTTCTTCTTCTTCTTCTAGATCCTCCTCCCCCCGAGCAGATGGAGACGGAAGTCATCAACCTCGAGGAGGAGGGCGCGCAGGGCGGCGGCGGCGACGCCCCTGTCGCCGAGGACGCGGCGGGAGCCGCCAAGCCAGCTGCGCCAGAGACCGCTCCGGCTGCGGACGCAGCGGCCGGGGAGGGGGACGGCGACCGCACCGCCGGCCCGGAGGCGGCGGGAGCATCAAGTGCTGCGCCGGCCGCCGACCCCTCCGCCGGGACGGAGCAGTCCGGCTATTATCTCGAAGCCCCCAACGGCGTCTTCATCCAGGTGCCGTGGGGTTCTTCGTCGCGAGCTCCCGCGGAGGGCGAGGCGTTTGATGGGGAGGTCCTCGCCTCCACGGGCCTGAAGATTGTCGAGGCGCCCGGCGGGAGTGAAGGGCCCGAGGAGGAGAAGCTGCTTCACCAGCTCCTGGCCCTTTACCGGGCCAGGCAGGCGAAGCTTGCTTGTCGGGAGGCCCTCGCCGCCAAGGCCGCCGCGGAGATGGAGAAGCGCGCGGCGGAGCTCAGCGCCGCCAACCAGGCGGCCCTCCGCGAGGCGGCGGAGGAGCGCGAGCGACTCGCCGGAGAGTACCAAGAGTGGTTGCTGGAGAAGGCCGAGGCCGAAGAGCAGCAGCGGCTCGCCGGGGTGGAGCTGTCCCGGCGAGAAGGAGAGCTCGCCCAGCGGAAGGTCAACCTCGACTCCCACGAGGAGGACCTTGCCGCTCGGGAGCAGGCCCTTGGCGGGGAGCTGAAGGAGGCGAGAGCTGCCGCGGCTACCGCGGAGACCGCCAAGGAGGAGCTTGCCGCCAAGGTCGCACAGCTGGAGGAGTCGCTGAAGGCGAGCGTGGAGAAGGTCGCCGCGCTCAATATAGAGCGCGAGAAGGACGCCCACACTAACTCAGAACTCTAGGTGCGTCTTTCTGAGAGGGGCGACGAGTTGAAAGCCGCCAAGGACTCCATCGAAGATCTGGAGCTGAAGGTTTCTACACTGAAGAACTCGCTTGACGCCGCCCGGGATCGGGAGACCAAATTGAAGGAGGAGCTCCGCAAGGAGCGAGCCTTGATGGACAGCGCCAACAAGGTGTCCGAGAACTTCCGCCGTACCATTGAGGTATGGACCGAGGACTTGGTATCTTCTGCGTCCAACATCGACCAGGAGCTGCTGGCGCTGAAAGTCGAGCATCTCATCTACTCCCCGGATCCGAACCTCCCTCACAGCGCCAAGCTCAGCCTCTTCTTCAGAGGGATTGCGCCGGCTCTTGCAGGTCTTCGGAAGAAGATCCCCGCGCAGCTGGCCGAGGAGGCGCGCCTGCTCTGCACGGGAACCTTGGAGCGCGTGCTGACGAAGATTGTATACCGCAATCCCGGCATAAACCTCACCAACGTTCTCCGCACCCTGCCGGCCGACGCAAACATGGAGGTGCTGAAGGAGCAGGTCGCCCACATCATCGCCAAGGTGAACAAGATCTCCAGGATTGAGGGCGACCGCGTAGATTAGGCCTCCATTATCTTTATCTCTTTTTGTTGCTGCATAGGATGTTTGTGAACTCATTAGTCCGTTGCGACAAGTTATCCTTTGTAAGATATTTACCTCATTTTGATCAATCAGTGCAATGTTATCTTCCTTGTCTTGGTCATTTACTTTGTATGCTTTTCACCCTACGCTCCCGGGGAGCTTGCCGGCGAGGGGCCTTTGCCGCGAGCGCTGAGTGCTGGACTCTGAGCAGCCTGCTGGCCAAGGTCTTACCGGCAAGCAACCTCGCCGCGGCTAGTCGCAACGCACTTAGCTTGCTGAGCGAACTCGAAAACGAAGCAAGGGCGCGACACTTGTCGCAGCTCACTTAAATCGTTGAGCGTACTCGGAAACAAGACAAGGGTGCGGCTAGCTACGGGTAGGTTCCTCCGCGCACAGGTTTTCCATACAAAGTGTGATTGTTCAAGGAAGACAACAAAAATTTGAAAATTTGAACTGGTCAAATTCTAGTAACTTAGCTTTCATATACTGCTTGCTTCTCGGTAAGGCTTTCCTTTCTTGAACAGCACTTGGTTCATCTTCCATCTCCTTCCCCCCCGGCAAACTTGTGCGCGAGGAGCGTCCCTTCTGCTTAAGAGGCAAGGAAAAAGGAGAGGGAAACAAGCATATGGCCTTTCGGCGTGCTAATGCTTACCGGATGTGTATGTTGCACAAAATGCCAAATAACTCATGCAAATAGCAAAGAAGAGCATGTAAAAGGCAAACAGCGCAGAACACAAAATCTTTACTGATGCACGGGGTCTGCGCCCGGCTTTGTACAAAGGGTTATATGCAACAGCGGCAAAGCTTGTACAAAAGGTGGTTGCCGGAGCGGATCACGGCAACCGCGCCTTATGGGTGAAACTTGCGAAGATGCTCTATGTTCCAGGAGTTGCTCACCGGTAAGCCTTCTTCGGTCTCGAGGCGGACAGCTCCGGGCCTCGTGACTTGTCTCACCCGATAAGGGCCTTCCCACTTCGGCGTCAACTTGTTGGAATTCTTGGCGGACTGAACACGCCAAAGAACAAGGTCGCCTTCCTCGAGACTCCTGGCCTTGACCTTGCGGCTATGGTAGCGGCGCAAGGCTTGCTGGTATCGAGTAGCTCGTACAGCAGCCTGGAGACGTCCCTCCTCGAGGAGCAGTGCATCATCTTGCCGCAGTTGCTCTTGCTCGAGCTCATCATAAGCGAGCACTCGAGGAGATCCGTATACGAGTTCCGTGGGGAGAACTGCCTCTGCTCCATAGACTAGAGCAAAGGGTGTCTGTCCGGTGGCTCGACTTGGTGTCGTTCTGATTGACCAAAGAGCCGCCGGTAGCTCTTCTATCCAATTTCTTCCGCACTTGCGCAGCCTGTCAAAGGTCCTTGTCTTGAGTCCGCGCAGCACTTCAGCATTGGCCCTTTCCGCTTGACCGTTGCTCCTCGGGTGAGCAACAGAAGCGAAACAGACCTTGGCGCCAAGGTCTTGGACGTATTGCATGAAGGTGCGACTAGTGAATTGTGTACCGTTGTCGGTGATAATCCTGTTAGGGATCCCGAAACGGCAAACAATCGACCTGAAGAACCTGACTGCTGACTGTGCTGTCACCTTTCTCACTGGCTCCACTTCTGGCCATTTTGTGAACTTGTCGATTGCAACGTACAAGTACTCAAAGCCCCCGACAGCACGAGGGAAAGGGCCGAGGATATCGAGCCCCAGACCGAGAAGGGCCAGGACAAAGGGATTGTTTGGAGAGCTTGAGCTGGTTGATGAATCTGCTTTGCATGGAACTGGCACGCTTCACACTTGGTTACTAGTGCAGTTGCGTCTTGGAGGGCTTCTTGCCAAAAGAACCCTTGCCGGAAAGCTTTCCCGGCAAGCGCCCTTGCGCCAATGTGGTGGCCGCATATGCCTCCGTGTATTTCTGCCAACAGCTTCTGTCCATCTTCCCTGGAGATGCACTTCAGTCTGACACCATTGAGTCTTCTTCTGTACAGCTCGTTGTCCACGAACTGGTACATACTTGACTGCCTGGTTATCTTCTCTATTTCTTCTGGGTCGTCGGGAAGTTCTCCAGTTTGCAGAAAACGGACGATTTGCTGCGCCCATGCCGGAGCTTGGGGCTCAACGGCAAGGACTAAAGGCATGAGAGCCGCTGCGGGAACCTCAGCTTCTACGGCAAGAAAATCTGGCTCTGCCGGAGCTGAAGGTCCCCCGGCAAGCTCGCCGGGGCGAGGCTTGTCGGGAACGCTTGCTTCAACTGCACAGACCCGAGGATCTGCAGGAGCAAACCGTTCCTCAGCGTTCTGATTGTTGATCTTGGGGACCTTGGCGGCGGTTTCAGGAAGATCCGCCGGCAAGTAGTCGCTGGAGACCAACTTTCTCTTCTTAGACTGCCCAATTGATGGTGTAACGGATGGTTGAGTCAGCTTGAGCAAGAAGGTCCCTGGTTCCACAGGTAACTTCATCGAAGCACACTTTGAAAGGCCATCTGCTATTTCATTCTGAGCTCTCGGGACGTGCTCCATCTGCAGACCTTCAAAGTGCTCCTCAAGCTTCCTCACTTCATCTACATAAGCTTCCATCAAAGGGCTCTGATAACTCTTATTGACTTGCCGGACCACCAACTGAGAATCTCCCCGCACAATCAGCTTCCTGATCCCAAGTTCGGCCGCAATCCTGAGGCCGGCAAGCAAGCCTTCATATTCAGCAGTGTTGTTTGTCGCTTGCTCCCTGGGAAAGTGCATCTGGATAACATATTTGAGGTGCTCTCCGGTGGGCGCGATGAGTACCACGCCAGCACCGGCACCTTGCAGCGAGAAGGCACCGTCAAAATACATTACCCATTCACTTGTCGCTTCTTGCACGGGTGCACTTGTTTCTTGGACTTCTTCATCGGGCGTTGGGGTCCACTCAGCTATGAATTCTGCCAAAGCTCGGCTCTGTATGGTTGAAGTACTTTCAAACTTGAGTCCAAAGCTCGACAGCTCCAGTGCCCACTCAACGATCCTGCCTGTTGCTTCTGGGTTGTGCAATATCCTCTTCAGCGGAAAGCGAGTGACCACTGTTATCTCATGTGCTTAGAAGTAATGGCGCAGCTTTCTCGAGGCCATGAGGAGGCCGAAAAGCAACTTTTGCACACCAGAGTATCTTGATCTAGCCCCCTGGAGAAGGGAACTTACGAAATACACTGGGCGCTGCACCATCTTCCTCCGCACTTCTTCCTGTTCCTGCACAGAGTTGTCCTTGTCGGGGCCAGAGCTTATCGGAGCAGACCCCTGCTTGTCGCTGGATTCGCTTGCCGGTGGTGTGGCCTCCTCGTCGGACTCCCTCTCCGCTACTAACGCAGCACTAACCACCTGGTTGGTTGCCGCTAGATATAGCAACAACTTTTCCTGTGGTCTAGGTGCGACAAGTATTGGAGTGAAGGAGAGGTACCGTTTCAAATCTTGCAGCGCTGCCTCCGCTTCCGGAGTCCACTTCATGGGACCTGCCTTCTTCAAGATTTTGAAGAAAGGTAGGGCGCGTTCTGCAGACTTCGAAATGAACCTACTGAGGGCAGCCACACAACCTGCAAGCCTTCTGACATCCTTGACGCGCTTCGGGGCCTCAATCTGCTCAATGGCTTTAATCTTGTCGGGGTTAGCTTCAATCCCCCTCTGTGACACAAAGAATCCGAGAAGCTTGCCGGAGGGAACTCCAAAGACGCACTTCTCGGGGTTCAACTTGAGCTGTATCCTGCGCAGGTTCTGAAATGTTTCTTCCAAATCTTGGATCAGGGTTTCTTTGCTCTTACTCTTCACCACGATGTCATCCATGTAAGCCTCTACATTTCTGTGGATCTGTGGCTCGAAAGCAGTGTGAACTACCCTTGCAAATGTTGATCCTGCATTCTTCAGTCCAAATGGCATGCGTATGAAGCAATAAGTGCCACATGGAGTGATAAATGCAGTCTTCTCTTCATCCTCTTTGGCCATAAAGATCTGATGGTAGCCTGAATATGCATCAAGAAAACAGAGTAGCTCACATCCGGCAGTGGAGTCAACGATCTGGTCAATGCGCGGCAAAGGGAATGGATCCTTGGGACATGCTTTGTTCACATCGGTGAAGTCTATACACAGTCTCCACTTCCCGTTGGCCTTGCGCACGACAACTGGGTTTGCTAACCACGTCGGATGGATCACACCTCTAACCAGGCCTGCTGCCTCTAGCTTCTTGATCTCTTCGTTGATGAACTCTTGGCGCTCCACGGCTTGCTTCCTCACTTTCTGCTTGATGGGCCGCGCATGAGGACAAACTGCAAGCTTGTGCTCAATTACCTTCCTGGGAACACCGGGGATGTCAGATGGTTGCCAGGCAAACACATCGACATTCGCCCGCAGGAAGGCAATGAGCGCGCTTTCCTATTTGCTGTCAAGCGTGGCACTAATGGTGAAGGTACCACCAGTGCCGTCCTCCTTGGCGGACACCTTCTTGGTTGCCGGAGGAGCGGCCATCCCTTTCTTACACTTGCCGGTGGAGCTCGATGGAACGTCCTCGACGGCGGCGCAGCACTCCGAAGAGGTGCGGTTGCCGGAGTGGGCCCCAGAGCACTTGCCGGACTTGGTCTTCGTCTTCTTCCCCCCGGGAGCTTCAGCGGCAAGTGTATCCTTCTCTGCCGCAGCTGCCGCATCCCGGTAGATCTTGTCGGCGCAGACAAGCGCATCTTTCTTGTCGCCATGGACAGTGATGACGCTTATCGGCCCCGGCATCTTGAGTACGTTGTAGGCATAATGGGAAGCCGCCATGAACTTGGCGAGGGCGGGACGGCCGAGTATTCCATTGTATGGCAACGGAATATCGGCGACGTCAAAGGTGATGCGCTCAGTTCTGAAGTTGAGTTCCCCGCCAAAGGTCACCGGCAGAGTGATCTTCCCCTTGGGCTTGCTCCTTCCCGGGTTGATTCCTTGGAAAGAACCGGTCTCTTCGAGCTCGCCATCTGGAATTTGGAGTTTCTTGATCACAGCAGAGGAGATCAAGTTCAGCCCGGCCCCGCCGTCAACCAACATTTTGGTGACCTTGAGGTTGCGGATGGTTGGTGAGACCAGCATCGGCAAGCACCCGACCGCAGTGGTGCGGTCAGGGTGATCCTCAAGATCAAAAATGATGGGCGTGCTGGACCATTTGAGGAGCCTGCGCGACTCCACGGGCGGCTCTGCTGCATTCACCTCGCGCACCCACTGCTTTAGTTGGCGGTGGGAGGTGTGCAGAGAGGCGCCACCGTCGACGCACAGGACCTCCGTGGCCTTCTGGAACTCCTGCTCGCTGTTATCCTCATCCTCCATGTCTTCGTCGTCGTCCTCTTCATCCTTGTCGCGGCCCCAGGGAGGTCGGTCACCTTGCCGCTGCTTGGCCTTGCCGCGGCGTCCTCCCCGGCCAGCGAACGGCCGCTTCTTGCTTGGCTCTCCCCCGCCACCTTGGGCCTTCTCCTTGTCGCGCCTCTCGTACTCAGCTTTCTGCTGCTCGACGAGGTACTCGACGCGCTTGCAGTTGGAGAGGTCGTGGCCCTTGGTGCGGTGGATCTTGCAATACTGCTTGTCGGAGCCGTGCTGCTTGTCGGCTGCCGCTATAGGGGCAGGCTCCTTGCCGGAGCCGCCAGCCTGTGTTTGCTTGGCGGGAGCCTCCTTGCCGGACTTCTCGACGGCAAGCACCTCCTTTTTGTTCTTCCTTCTGTTGTTCCGCCGCCGGCCCTTCTTTGCCGGGGCGGCGTCGTCGCTGTCGCTTCCTCCTGCGCCAGCATCCTCCCCGGGGAGTCTCCTCCCCTCTTCTGCGCGTGCGCACTTGTCAGCCAGAGCATAGAGCTCGCTGACATCCCGAATCTTGGTCATCGCCATTTATTCACGCATGCGGCGGTTACGCACGTTCTGGTGGAACGCGCTGATAACCGCGGCAGGGTGGACATCAGGGATGTTGTGTTGCACACGGCTGAAGCGTTGGATGTACTTGCGCAGGGGCTCTCCTTCCTTCTGGGCCAAAATGTGGAGATCGCTCTCCTGGCCGTGGGGTTTGTGGCCGCCGGTGAAGGCGCCAACAAACTGGTGGCAAAGGTTGGCCCAAGAAGAGATGGAACCTTCCGGCAAGTGCATAAGCCACGAACGGACGTTCGGCTTAAGCACGAGCGGGAAGTAGTTTGCCAAGATCTTCTCGTCGCGCCCCCCGGCAGCCTGCACCGCGATGGTGTAAACGCTGAGGAATTCTGAGGGGTGCGTCTTGCCGTCGTACTTCTCCGGTACGTCGGGCTTGAAATTCTTCATGCTGGCCCACTGGACGCGCCGCAGCTCGCGAGTGAACGCAGGGCAGCCTGCCGCGTACGGCAAGTCGCCTGGTTCACCGGGCGCGCGCGCGTCGACAGCGTTCCCAACTCTCTGGTCCGATTGTCGCCGAGCTTCTTGGCGGCGCTCGATCGTGGTTCGAGCGTCTTCTTGTCGCCGGTCGTCGAGGACCTTGCGCTGGTCCCGACGGGCCCGCGGATCCGACGATGCCGTGGAGCCGTCGTCGGCGTTGTTCCGGCGGGGTGGCGTCTTCTGCTTCCGCGGCGGGGAGTGCACGCTTGTCGCACCCCCGGCGGTCTTGTTGCCGTCGGCCTTCGTCTTCTCAGCTTGCCGCGGCCGCGAGGCCGCCGGCTGCTGTGGAGAATCGTTGTTGGCGAAGGCTATCAGGCTCTGGATGGTGGCCCTCCAGTCTTCGGCCTTGTCTGCCGCTGGAGGGAAGTCGAGGAGCAGTTGCGCCCTTGCGAGCGCTTCTGCCGGAGTGGAGGGGAACGGGGGCGAACGGTGCGAGGAGCGGGATATGCTCGGACTCCTAACGACGTTAGAACGAGCAGGGTCCCGCGCCGGCGCCTTCGCTTTGCTTGTGCCCGGACGGTGGTCCGGGGCGTCCCGCGAGCCTCCGGTTTGGCCTTGTCCCAGCAAGCGGATACCACCTCCCGTGGTATGGCACGGCTGGGTCGTCGTGTGCTGAGATGGACGTGGCGCGTCCACGGAGACCGAGGCTCGGTCGTCCGTCTTGTCCTTGGATTTGGTGGCGCCGCGAGTGTCCTCGCCGGCGACCACCCTTCCGACGGCGTCTCCCCCGCCCACCGTTGGCTCTGGTGGCGGCGGATGAGACGCAGACGGGCCTCCGACCTCCGAAGCCTTCTTCTTCGGGGCCATGGAGCTGCTGCTGGTGAAGTTGTTGACGAAACTGGAGAGGTTGATGAAGAATGCGCCCGCGTGAACGCCGGATCAGGTTCGCACAACCTCGACGCCCCCTACCTGGCGCGCCAAAGATGTCGGGGGAAACTGTCCGCCACGAACACCTATGGGACCGGAGCCCCTTTGTCTGTGCGGTACGAGGGCGGAGGGAGCACGAAGAGCAGATCGTAGCGAGCACACGGGCAGTTTTACCCAGGTTCGGGCCGCGGTAGACGCGTAAAACCCTACTCCTGCTTAGTTGTGTATTGAGTTGGAAAGCTCGGGAGCTTGAAGAAGCAGCTACACCGAGCGTATGAGTGATCTAGGTTCCGAACCCCCTCCACGTTGTGCATGGGCCTCCTTTTATAGTGCAAGGGGTCACCGACAGGTGTCAACGTAGGAGAAAGGGGTAAAAACGTAAAAGAGGTGGTAGTTGTAACAGTGCGGGAATAGTGGAGCTACAGTGCGTGAACAGTGGTCGCCACCTACTTGGACAGTGGGGGACAAGGGCATTTAATGCCCGTCGCCGTCGACCCCAAAAGCTCCCGCCCTTGCGTCTCCGTCTGCCACGGCGATGGCTTCACCACCGTGGAGTGCCACCGTGTCCCCCAGGCTGCACAGCCATCCGCCACGCGTCCCTGGAATGGCCCCAGGGCGACGCGTGGGCCGATGAGCTGGAGCGCGGGCACACAGCGCAACTCTCCCGGCAAGGTGCGACCTTGCCGGGCCCGGGAGCTTGCTGGGCTCCGAAGCTTGTCGCTCCCCGGGCCCTCGCCGGGACGCGTATAGCGCCGAGGCGTGTCTTCCGTGATGTAATCTTCTAATCATCCTGGCAAGCTCCTCTTGCCAGGGCCTTGCGTGAGTGATGTAACCTTGAGCCTGGAACGGCCTTCCCGGCAAGCTACGCTTGCCGGGGTCTCGATCTTCTGTCTTGTATACTTTGTTTTTGAATAGTTTGATATGGAGCAGGAAGGTCTCCGGCAAGCACGCGGTAAACCCTGCCGCGGGAAGCTGCAACTGCCCGTGCACAAGTTGGGGTACTGAGGTACCCCTACCTTAGTACACCGACAAGTAGTAACTTGCAATAGTTTTGAGGTATTGCCATGAGTAATGTCTGAACTTTTGGCGTCAAGAGCTTTAGCCTATTAGTGATAGATGTCGTATTTTGGGCAATCCGTGTTTATTTTCGAAAACCTACAAAATAGTTGAGAACTTTAGCTACTAAATGGATCACTAATCTTTGGAGGGATCGAATATTAGAGTACACTCAGGTACCATGAGCCGAGGATGCGCAAGGATAACCAAACCCCCATACACTCCTCCTAGGGGTACTTGTCTCTTTGTGAACCTCCTAATTAGATTGAGAGTTACCGATAATAAGTGCATGAGTGCTTCGGACTAATGTGAGTATTCGAAAGTTGACACTTCCACCTAGCCATATTTTTCTAGCCTCTTCGGTACAGTGCATTGCCCTTTCTCACCTCGAGAGTTGGCGCATACTTCGCTGGTGCATCCAAATCCTTGGCACGATACGCTCTGTCATCATAAGCCTCATTATATCCTTCCTCAAAACAGCCACCATACCTACCTATCAAGGCATTTCCATACCCTTTCCGAGATACATTGCCATGCAACATCCATCTTCTCATGACTTGATCTTCATGTCATACATGCTTTTTGCTTGATCGATGAGCCACATGCTAGTTGGGCCTTGCCCTAATCATTGCTACATGACGCGCTAGTATCATTGCATATCCTGCTACACTGGCAGAGGCAGACATTTGCATACATCATGATAGTTTCATTTTCTTTATGTTGAGTACTTTTGTAAAGTGTGAAAGATCTTCTATACTTCTTGTAATTTGTAGAGTGTTGCCCCTAAAGTGAGGAAAAGATCCCAAAGAGGACAAATCAAAAGATCCCAAAGAGGACAAAATCAAAAGATCCCAAAGAGGACAAATGAGAGATAAATAGAAAGAGCCATTGAGGCCACAAAAAAATAAAAAAAATAGAAAAAAGGGAAAAAGAAATAAAAAAGAGAGAAGGGGGCACACTACTATTCCTTTTGAGAGATGCACACTCGTGCTCCATCTTATACCTTGTAGTCCATAGAGATTATCATTTATGCATATAGCTATGTGGGGACCTTCACACTATAGAACTTGGCTTGTATATTGCAATGATGAGCCTCCTCAAAAGAGCTCTAGGTCTTCTTGAGCAAGCAAGTTGGATGCACCCCCACTAGTTCCATTGCAGAGCTTACCTTTGCTCATATGTGCATCCATTGCATGGCAATCCCTACTCCTCACATCATATCTATCATTTGGCTTTCTCTCGCCGATGATTGTCCTCATTGATGTGAGCCTTTCACACCTTTTTTGTCTTACCCCTCCATCATTTTTCTCTCTTTGCCATCCTAAGTGTGGACTTTCTTGCTTACGCTCATCCATTGCATGAGTGCTCAAAATATCGAAAGGGAGTGGATCATTTTGACTTGTACCTGGCAGTTGGTCTGGGGATGAGTCAAGATAAGATTCGAAAGAAGATCAAGTGTGAAACTTTAGTAGATTAAGTTCTCAACAATATAAAAACTATGTTTTACTCTCTCGTATATCCCTATCCCCTTTCTTGCACGCAAACACCATTTGGAGACATTCCAGTCACGGACAGCGAGAGCTCTTGCACCTTTATGTTCTTATGTTACTAGTTACAATGCTAATATAGACTCTTGCTTGTTATGACTTGAATTGAATTACATGCCTTGATTGCTTTACTTAAAAAGTTCTTATATGGTTGGTAGCATGTCACCATAGAAATTATGCTTGTTATCATTTACCTACTCGAGGACGAGCAGGAATTAAGCTTGGGGATGTTGATACGTCCAAAACGTATCTATAATTTCTGCTTGCTCCATGCTTCTTTTGTGTGATATTGCTATGATATTTATGCACTTCCATACACTTTTGATCATATTTGGACTAACCTATTAACTCAGTGCACCACAGTGCCAGTTCCTGTTTTCTGCTATTTTTCTATTTCAGATTTCCCCCATATTAAACGTGCTCCAAAAATTCCGAGAAAAATACAGAAAAAATCAGTGTACAGGAAGCTTCTAGAAAAACCAAAGTGGGGCCAGAGGGGAGCCAGGGGCGGCCCAGGCGGCCACCCGGGGCGGCCCCACCCCTAGCCGCGCCAGGGGGGCGCCTGGGGCCCTCTCTCCGCCTCTGGTTGCCTCCTTTTGCATATATATTCCTCGGGTCCCGAAACCCTCGAGGACGGAACCCTTTTTCGCGATCTCGCCTCTGTTCCGCCGCCGCAACGCTTCCAAGATCGGGAGCATCAGGAGAACTCTTCCCGGCACCCTGCCGGAGGGGAGAACCACCACCAGGAGCTTCTCCACCACCATGGACGCTTCCCAGATGAGTTGTGAGTAGTCCCCCTTGGACCATGGGTCCATGACCAGTAGCTATGTGATGTTCTCCTCCCCTCTTTGTTCTTCATGGATTAGACCTCGTGAGCTGCCCTACATGATCGAGGCACATATGTAATATTTATGTTGTTGCTCTGCTGAGTTTGCTGGGATCTAATGGATTATGAGATTATGTTCAGATTGTGTGTGAGTAATATATTTGATTCACCTCTATTATATTTTAGTTCTTGAGTAATTCTTGCATGTTCTCCGTTGCTGTTTATTGCTTTGGCCAAGTAGTAGGTAGTAACTCCAAGAGGGAACGTTATGCTTGATTGTGGGTTCATGCCCCCTGATGACTAGCTTGAGTGACAGAAACATGAGTCTAGGAAATGTGCTGTTGCCACAAGGGGGAAAACAATGGTGCTTGTACTTGCGGGTGCAAGGATTGTTTACTTTACGCAAAGTTCTTTTAATGCAGTTATCTGTTGCTTTGAGTTTACACTTTGGGTTGGACTCGCAACTTAATACCAGCGAGATATTCTGGATAGAGATCTCAAGGTGGATGATTAGTAGTAGATGCAGATGGATTTCGGTCTACTTGCCTTGGCGTACCGCCCATGCTTTTGAGCCTCTACCTTTCTTTACAGCATAGTTAGCATTGGTTTGCGCACATAATCCTGTCAATTGCCCAGCTGTAATTTGTTTACCTCGCTTAGTTGTTTTATCATCTTTTGGGAGAGAGACATCACTAGTGAACATCATGGGACCCCGGTCCATATTATCACCACTGATCACACCTTATATTTACTTCCTGTTTCTATTTCCTAGTTGCAGTCATAGCTATCATTGTTATCTCTTGTGTTTGATCCTTTGTAAACAGCAAGGCCGGAGGGATTGACAACCTCTCTATGCTCGTTGGGAGCAAAGTTATTTGTATCTGTGTGCAGGTCCTGTCAACCGCTAAGTTTCTGTCGCCGTTAGCCGTTGACACCTACTTGTCGACCCTCAGAGTCTCACGGGATTCGATCCTTGGTATCTTTGCCAAGGGAAACTTGCCGTTACGCTGCATCCAAACCTTCCACTTGGGGTAACCAACGAGGGGCAAGAAGCCATCAGCTACTACCACACATTGGGATCCTTAATTGACCCTCTCGACTTATTAATTACCCTTGATCTCTGTCCAGGAGTTGCAACTAGTTTCTGGTGTTTGTAGTTTACTGGTGGTCGTGCACAGCGCTGACCCTCGGGGTGGGCTATGATGCGACAGGTACGTGGCACGGTGTACCGGTTGCCCGTTTGGTGACTCGGGAACCCTGTACACATCGTTTGGGGCCGTGAGCGACACCCCGGCCGGATCTCCCCATGGATGGAACCCAAATAGGCGATAAACCTGGACGAGAGACTCGTGTAGTTAGTCAGGTCGTGGCCGACACCCTCGCTGGGCTTCCGCTTGAAGGTTGCCGAGTACATGTCGAGTAAACAGCGATAAGTGGTGGAAGCGTGTGTGAAGAAGTACACCCCTGCAGGGTTATCAATCTATTCGAATAGCCGTTGTTCGCGGTACGGACTACTTGGTTACTCTTACAGTTCATAGACAAGTGGATGGATACTACTAAAAACCTCAAAACAAGTGTGAGTGCCGTGGATGGCCCTTCCGTAGGATGACGGAAGAGGATCCTCAGTGGTGTATTGTCGTGGTGAGTAGAGGACTCGTGTACGTAGTAATATCTTGCAATCTGTTGAGAGTTGTAGTATAGGTTAGGCAAGAGTCCAAGCTGTCTTTCTGCTATGAACTCCACTACCCCCTGTTGATAATGATGCATGTATGATATGTTCTGTTGTAAGACTTGCTGAGTACCTTTGTACTCATGTTTGCTTAATAACTGTTGCAGAGGCGAACCCTGCCCCTTCTGATGGGTTCTACATAGACGTTGACGTCGACGAGTAGCTTGCTACCCAGACGGAGATCTGGAACTTGTGAAGGGCCTTGTAGATAGTCAGGCTACACCAAGCATGTTCTATTTTCTAAGTTGTCTGTACTCAGACATGTAGCTTCCGCTTGTGCTTGTATGACTGTATGACTTGAGTGTTGGGTCATGTGACCCCTACCTGTATGGATATGTTATGTATGGCTCTTGGAGCCTCTTAAATAAAGTACTTTGAGTCATAGAGTTCTGTTGTGATGTAATGTTGTATTTGCACATATTGAGCATATTGTGTGTATGATTGAAATGCTTGGTATGTGTGGGATCCGACACCTAGTTGTTTTCCTTTGGTAGCCTATCTTACAGGGAAATGCCTCCTAGTGTTTCCAATGAGCCTTGGTAGCTTGCTACTGCTCGGAACACGTAGGTTGGCCGGCATGTGTCCTTCTTCGTTTCTGTGTCTGTCCCTTAGGGGAAATGTCACGCGTTGTTCCTGTAAGTCCTTGTAGCTTGCTACGACTTGGGTTCATACGTTGATGACGGACACGTTCGTTGCTGGGTCATGGATGCCTGTCTCTGTAATTTAGCGCCACTTTTGGTTTATAACTAGCCATGTCGGCCCGGGTTCTCTGTCATATGGATGCTAGCGACACTTTCATATACGTGTGCCAAAATGCGCAAATGGTCCCGGGCCAGGTAAGGTGGCACCCGTGGGGATACCGTGCGTGAGGCCGCAAAGTGATATGACGTGTTACAGCTAGATCGGTGTGACTTAGGATCGGGGTCCCGACATGCTTTTTGGTTGGTTCGCTTTGCAGATGATTGGTAGACAAATTCTGCAGATTTACCAATTTCGTTTGAATTTTTTGGAGTTCGAGAAGTAGGCGAACCCTGCAGATTACTACATACTGTTCTGTTTTTGACAGATTCTGTTTTTCGTGTGTTGTTTGCTTATTTCAATGGATCTATGAGTAATATTTGGAAGTATGAACCATAGAGAAGTTGGAATACAGTAGGTTTAACACCAATATAAACAAAGAATTAATTCATGGCAGTACCTTTGAGCAGTGGTTTGCTTTCTTATACTGACAGAGCTCACGAGATTTTTGTCTAAGTTTTGTGTTGTGAAGTTTTCTTTTTGTCTAAGTTTTGTGTTGTGAAGTTTTCAAGTTTTGAGTATTGCTTTGATGGACTATGGAACACGGAGTAGCAAAGGCCTAAGCTTGGGGATGCCCATGGCACCCCAAGGTTTTCAAGATAATCAAAAGCCTAAGCTTGGGGATGCCCCAGGAAGGCATCCCCTCTTTTGTCTTCATCCATCGATAACTATACTCGGAGCTATATTCTTATTCACGACATGATATGTGTTTTGCTTGGAGCGTCAACTTAGTTTATTTTATTTTGCTTGCTGTTTGAATAATATCCCAAGATCTGAAATTCTTAAATGTTAGAGGTTCTTCACATAGTTACATAATTATTCAACTACTCATTGATCGTCACTTATATCTTTCGGAGTAGTTTGTTATTGCTCTAGTGCTTCACTTATATCTTTTAGTGCATGGCGGTGGTTTTATTTTGAAGAAATAGATGAACTCTCATGCTTCACTTATATCTATTTGAGAGTCTAGTAGAACAGCATGGTAATGTGTTTAGGCTAAAGAAACTAGTCTTCACATGATAGACATCCAAAGTCAATGTAGTAAAAAATTTCACACTAAGTGCATTGAATAGAATGAGATGTTGGATGCTTGATAATTGTTTTGAGATATGAGGATAGTGATATTAGAGTAAAGCTAGTGGAGTTATTATGAAATTAAGAAATACTTGTGTTAAGGTTAGTGATTCCCGTAGCATGCACATATGGTGAACCGTTGTGTGACTAAGTTAGACAATGAGGTATTTGTAGAGTGTCAACCTTTGTGTGGAGGTCGGGGGCGCGCGATGGTTAACTCCTACCAACCTCCCCCCTAGGAGCATGCGTTGATTGCTTTGTTTTGATGACTTGTATCTTTTTGCAATAAGTATATGAGTTTGTATGACTAATGTTGTGTCCATGGATTATACACACTCTCACCCTTCCACCATTGCTAGCCTCTCTTGTACCAGGCAACTTTCGCCGGTGCAATAAACCCACTATATATCCTTCCTCAAAACAGCCACCATATTGTTCCTCAAAACAACCACCATACCTACCTATCATGGCATTTCCATAGCCATTCCAAGATATATTGCCATGCAACTTTCCACCGTTCCGTTCATATGACACGCATCATATTGTCATATTGCCATGCATGATCATGTAGTTGACATCGTATTTGTGGCAAAGCCACCATGCATAATTTTTTATACATGTCACTCTTGTTTCATCGCACATACCGGTACACCACCGGAGGCATTCATGTAGAGTCATACTTTGTTGTTGTAGTATCGTGTTGTAATGAAAGTGTGATGATCATCATTATTAGAGCATTGTCCCATGGGAGGAAAGGCTAAATCTATAAAGCCCC
>LR738713.1:86919690-86956686 GCA_902687465.1 Secale cereale | reverse complement strand
CCACAAAAAAAGGAAAAAAAAAAGAAAAAAAGAAAGGCCAAAGAAAAAAGAAAGGCCCAAAAAAAGAAAAAAAAAGAAAAAAAAAAGAAAAAAAAGAAAAGAAAAAAGGGACAATTGCTACTATCATTTTCCACACTTGTGCTTCAAAGTAGCACCATGTTCTTCATGATAGAGAGTCTCATGTTTAGTCACTTTCATATACTAGTGGGAATTTTTCGTTATAGAACTTGGCTTGTATATTCCAATGATGGGCTTCCTCAAATGCCCTAGGTCTTCGTGAGCAAGCAAGTTGGATGCACACCCACTAGTTACTTTTGTTGAGCTTTCATACTTATTTAGCTCTAGTGCATCCGTTGCATGGCAATCCCTACTCACTCACATCGATATCTATCGATGGGCATCTCCATAGCCCGTTGATACGCCTAGTTGATGTGAGACTATCTCCCTCCTTTTTGTCTTCTCCACAACCACCTCTATTCCACCCATAGTGCTATATCCATGGCTCACGCTCATGTATTGCGTGAAAGTTGAAAGGTTTGAAAAGATAGAGTATGAAAACAAGTGCTTGGCTGAAATCGGGGTTGTGCATGATATGAATATTTTTGTGTGATAAGGATGGAGCATAGCCAACACTATATGATTTTGTAGGGATAACTTTCTTTAGCCATAGTATTTTGAGAAGACATGATTACTTTGTTTGTATGCTTGAAGTATTGTTATTTCTTATGTCAATATAGACTTTTGTCTTGAATCTTTCAGATCTGAACATTCATGCCACAATTAAGAGAATTACATTGAAAAATTATATTGGTTAGCATTCCACATCAAAAATTCTTTCTTTATCATTTACCTACTCGAGGACGAGCAGGAATTAAGCTTGGGGATGCTGATACGTCTCCAACGTATCTATAATTTTTGATTGTTCCATGCTATTATAGTATCCTTCTAGGATGTCTTATGGGCTTTATTATACACTTTTATATTATTTTTGGGACTAACCTATTAACCCAGAGCCCAGTGCCAGTTTCTGTTTTTTCCTTGTTTTTGAGTTTCGCAGAAAAGGAATATCAAACGGAGTCCAATTGACGAGCCAATTTTTTATGATTTATTCTGGACCAAAAGAAGCCCCCGAAGCAAAAGAGGTGGGCCAGGAGAGCCACGGGCTTCCCTCGAGGGTGGAGGGTGCGCCTTGGGAAGGTGGTTGGGCCCTCCTATCTCGAGGACGGCCCGTAGCTCCCCTTTACTTGGCCCCGACTCCAAAAATTCCTATAAATATAGGAACCTCCAGACATTAACCTAGATCGGGAGTTCCGCCGCCGAAAGCCTCTGTAGCCACCGAAAACCAATCTACAGCCGTTCTGGCACCCTGCCGGAGCGGGGGAATCCCTCTCCGGTGGCTATCTTCATCATCCCGGCGCTCTCCATGATGAGGAGGGAGTAGTCCACCCTCGGGGCTGAGGGTATGTACCATTAGCTATGTGTTTGATCTCTCTCTCTCTCTCTCGTGTTCTTGAGATGGCACGATCTTGATGCATCGCGAGCTTTGCTATTCTAGTTGGATCTTCTTCTCCCCCTCTACTCTCTTGTAATGGATTGACTTTTCCCTTTGATGTTATCTTATCGGATTGAGTCTTTACGGATTTGAGAACACTTGATGTATGACTTGCACATGTTTATCTATGGTGACAATGGGATATCATGTGATCCACTTGATGTATGTTTTGGTGATCAACTTGCGGGTTCCGTGACCTTGGGAACCTATGCATAGGGGTTGGCACACGTTTTTGTCTTGACTCTCCGGTAGAAACTTTGGGGCACTCTTTGAAGTTCTATGTGTTGGTTGAATAGATGTTTATGAGATTGTGTGATGCATATCGTATAATCATGCCGACGGATACTTGAGTTGACAATGGAGTATCTAGGTGACATTAGGGTTTTGATTGATTTGTGTCTTAAGGTGTTATTCTAGTACGAACTCTATGATAGATTGAACGTTCCTACGAACTCTTGAATAGATCGATCAGAAAGAATAGCTTTGAGGTGGTTTCGTACCCTACCATAATCTCTTCATTTGTTCTCCGCTATTAGTTACTTTGGAGTGACTCTTTGTTGCATGTTGAGGGCTAGTAATATGATCCAATTATGTTATCCTTGTTGAGAGAACTTGCACTAGTGAAAGTATGAACCCTAGGCCTTGCCTACTATTATTGCAACACTGTTTATGCTCACTTTTACCACTTGCTACCTTGCTGTTTTTATATTTTCTTATTACAAAAACCAATATCTACCATCCATATTGCACTTGTAACACCTTCTCTTCGCCGAACTAGTGCACCTATACAATTTGCCATTGTATTGGGTGTGTTGGGGACACAAGAGACTCTTTGTTATTTGGTTGCAGGGTTGCTTGAGAGAGACCATATTCATCCTACGCCTCCCACGGATTGATAAACCATAGGTCATCCACTTGAGGGAAATTTTCTACTGTCCTACAAACCTCTGCACTTGGAGGCCCAACAATGTCTACAAGAAGAAGGGTGCGTAGTAGACATCAGCGGCCGATGTGTGGAGTAATAGTAGTAGATGCATAATCGTTTCAGTCTACTTGTCTCGGACATGATGCCTATATACAATGATCATGCCTAGATATTCTCATAACTATGCACTTTTCTATCAATTGCTCGACAGTAATTTGTTCACCCACCATAGAAATATGCTATCATGACAGAAACCACAAGTGAAACCTATGGCCCTCGGGTCTATCTTTTATCATATTAGTTTCCCATCAACTTGGCAATTTCTATCGCCATTGTTTTACTTTGCATTCTTTACTTTCAATCTATAACAAAAATAACAAAAATATTATCTTATAATCTTTATCAGAACTTACTTTTGCAAGTGGCCGAGAAGGGATTGACAACCCCTTTATCGCGTTTGCTGCAAGGTTCTTATTTGTTTGTGTAGGTATGAGGAACTCGCGCATGGTCTCCTACTGGATTGATACCTTGGTTCTCAAAAAATGAGGGAAATACTTATGCTAATGTGCTGCATCACCCTTTCCTCTTCGAGGGAAAACAACGCAAGCTCGAGAACTAGCAAGAAGAATTTCTGGCGCCGTTGCCGGGGATATCTATGCAAAATTCATATACCAAGTACCCATCACAAACTCTTATCCCTCGCATTACATTATTTGCCTCTTGTTTTCCTCTCCCCCATTTCACCCTTGCCGTTTTATTCGCCCCTCTTTTTCCGTTCGCCTCTTTTCGCTTGCTTCTTATTTGCTTGTGTGTTGGATTGCTTGATTGTCACTATGGCTCAAGACAATACCAAATTGTGTGACTTTTCCAATACCAATAATAATGATTTTATTAGCACTCCGATTTCTCCTATTACCGATGCTGAATCTTGTGAAATCAATGCTGCTCTGTTGAATCTTGTCATGAAAGATCAATTTTCTAGCCTTCCTAGCGAAGATCCCGCTACCCATCTAAACAACTTTGTTGATCTGTGCGATATGCAAAAGAATAGGGATACATACAATGATATTGTCAAATTAAAGCTATTTCCATTTTGTCTTAGAGATCGTGCTAAAACTTGGTTCTCTTATTTGCCTAGAAATAGTATTGATTCATGGAATAAGTGCAAATATGCCTTTATCTCTAATTATTTTCCACCCACTAAGATTATCTCTCTTAGAAACGATATCATGAATTTTAAGCAACTAGATCATGAGCATGTTGAAAAAGCTTGGGAGAGAATGAAATTAATGATACATAATTGCCCTACACATGGTTTTAACTTATCGATGATTATACCACACTTTTATGCTAACTTGAATTTTGCTTCTAGAAATCTTTTAGATTCGGCCGTGGGGGGCACTTTCATGGAAATCACTTTAGGAGAAGCTAGTAAACTCCTAGATAATATTATGATTGATTACTCTCAATGGCACACCGAAAGATCTACTAGTAAAAAAGTGCATGCTATTGAAGAGATTAGTGTTTTGAGGGGAAATATGGATGAACTTATGAAATTATTTGCTACTAAGAGGGCTTCTTCTGATCCTAATGATATGCCTTTGTCCAAGTTGATTGAGAATAATAATGAATCTTTGAATGTGAATTTTGTTGGTAGGAATAATTTTGGTGACAACGCATATAGAGGAAACTTTAATTCTAGGCCTTTCCCTAGTAATTCCTCTAATAATTATGGTAATTCCTACAACAACTATTATGGAAATTTTAATAAGATGCCGTCTGATTTTGAGACTAGTGTTAAAGAATTTATGAATTCTCAAAAGAATTTCAATGCTTTGCTTGAAGAAAAATTGCTTAAGATTGATGAGTTGGCTAGGAACGTGGATAGAATTTCTCTTGATGTTGATTCTTAGAAAATTAGATCTATTCCACCTAAGCATGATATCAATGAGTCTCTCAAAGCCATGATAATTTCCATTGATGAGTGCAAAGAAAGAACCACTAGGATGCGTGCTAAAAGAGATTGCTTTGTGAAAGCGTGTTCTTCTTGTTTTCATGATAATAAAGATGGATATCTGAAAGTGATTGATGTGTCTCCTATTAAATCCTTGTTTTCTAGTATTAATCTTGGTAACGATGGGATTGGAGATGAATCAACTTTAGTTAAAAGGCGTCCCAATGATTCAGAGTTTTTAGATCTTGATGCTAAAACTATTAAAAGTGGGATTGAAGAGGTGAAAACTTTACATAGTAATGAATCCAATATTTTGGATTTCAAGGAATTTAATTATGAAAATTGATCTTTAATAGATTGTATTTCCTTGTTGCAATCCCTGCTAAATTGTCCTCGTGCTTATAGTCAAAATAAAGCTTTTACCAAACACATAGTTGATGCTTTAATGCAATCTTATGAAGAAAAACTTGAATTCGAAGTTTCTATCCCTAGAAAGCTTTATGATGAGTGGGAGCCTACTATTAAAATTAATATTAAGGATCATGAATGCTATGCTTTGTGTGATTTGGGTGCGAGTGTTTCCACAATTCCAAAAACTTTGTCTGATATGTTAGGTTTCAATGAACTTGATGATTTTTCTTTAAATTTGCATCTTGCCAATTCCACCATTAAGAAACCTATGGGAAGGATTAATGATGTTCTTATTGTTGCAAATAGGAATTGTGTGCCCATAGATTTCATTGTTCTTGATATAGATTGCAATCCTACATGTCCTATTATTCTCTGTAGACCTTTCCTTAGAACAATTGGTGCAATTATTGATATGAAGGAAGGAAATATTAGGTTCCAATTTCCGTTAAGGAAAGGCATGGAACACTTTCCTAGAAAGAAAATCAAATTACCTTATGAATCTATTATGAGATCCACTTATGCATTGCCTACCAAAGATGACAATACCTAGATCTATTCTTGTATCATGCCTAGCTAGGGGAGTTAAACGATGGCGCTTGTTGGGAGGCAACCCAATTTTACTTTCTTTGCTTTTGCTTCTGTTTAGTAATAAATAATGCATCTAGCTTCTGTTTAGATGTGATTTTGTGTTTTAATTAGTGTTTGTGCCAAGTACAACCTTTGGGAACACGTTTGCGCTCACGAGAATTGCTGCCATGTTTTACTGGATAGTGATTTTAAGTTGTTTCTTTTTGAAGATGATTCATAGAAAAATTCCCCACGTCCGCCAATTTATTTCAAAAAAATTAGAGTTACAGAAGTATTCAAAAGTTACAAATTGCTATAGACTGTTCTGTTTTTGACAGATTCTATTTTTCGTGTGTTGTTTGCTTATTTTGATGAATCTATGAGTAGTATCGGGGGGGGGTATGAATCATAGAGAAGTTTGAATACAGTAGGTTTAACACCAATATAAATAAAGAATGAGGTCATTACAGTACCTTTGAGTGGCAGTTTGTTTTCTTATACTAACAGAGCTCACGAGATTTTTGCTAAGTTTTGTGTTGTGAAGTTTTCAAGTTTTGGGTAAGGATTCGATGGACTATGGAACAAATAGTGGCAAGAGCCTAAGCTTGGAGATGCCCAAGCACCCCAAGGTAAAATTCAAGGACAACCAAAAGCCTAAGCTTGGGGATGCCCCAGGAAGGCATCCCCTCTTTCGTCTTTGTCTATCGGGAACTTTACCTGAGAGTATTTTTATTCACCACATGATATGTATTTTGCTTGGAGTGTCATGTATGATTTGAGTCTTTGCTTTTTAGTTTACCAGAATCATCCTTTCTAGACACACCTTTTGAGAGAGATACCTGTGAATTGGAATTTATTAGAATACTCTATGTGCTTCACTTATATCTTTTGAGCTAGATAGTTCTGCTCTAGTGCTTCACTTATATCTTTTTAGAGCACGGCGGTGGTTTTATTTTATAAAAAACTATTGATCCTTCATGCTTCAGTTATATTAGTTTGAGAGTCTTTTAGAACAGCATGGTAATGTGCTTTGGTTATAAAATTAGTCCTAATATGATAGGCATCCAAGATAGGTATTGTAAAAACATTCATATAAAGTGCATTGAGTATTACGAGAAGATTGATACTTGATGATTGTTTTGAGATACGAGGATGGTGATATTAGAGTCATGCTAGTGGAGTAGTTGTGAATTTGAGAAATACTTGTGTTGAGGTTTGCAAGTCCCGTAGCATGCACGTATGGTAACCATTGTGTGACAAATTTGAAGCATGAGGTCTTTCATTGATTGTCATCCTTTGTGTGGAGGTCGGGATTGCGCGATGGTTAACTCCTACCAACCCTTCCCCTAGGAGCATGCGTGTAGTACTTTGTTTTGATGACTTGTAGATTTTTGCAATAAGTATGTGAGTTCTTTATGACGAATGTTGAGTCCATGGATAATACGCACTCTCACCCTTCCACCATTGCTAGCCTCTCTTGTACCGCGCAACTTCCGCCGGTACCACACACCCACCATATACCTTCCTCAAAACAACCACCATACCTACCTATTATGGCATTTCCATAGCCATTCTGAGATATATTGCCATGCAACTTTCCACCGTTCCGTTTACTACGACACGCTTCATCATTGTCATATTGCCATGCATGATCATGTAGTTGATATCGTATTTGTGGCGAGGCCACCATACATATTTTTTCATACATGTCACTCTTGATTCATTGCACATACTGGTACACCGCTGGAGGCATCATATAGAGTCATACTTTGTTCTAGTATCGAGTTGTAATTGTTGAGTTGTAAATCAATATAAGTTTGATGATCATCATTATTAGAGCATTGTCCCAAATAATAATAAAAGAATGAAAGGCCAAAAAAAATAAAGGCCCAAAAAAAGAACAAAAAAGAACAAAAAAGAAAAAAAATGAAAAAAGGGACAATGCTACTATCTTTTTCCACACTTGTGCTTCAAAGTAACACCATGATCTTCATGATAGAGAGTCTCTTGTTTTGTCAGCTTCTTATACTAGTGGGAATGTTCATTATAGAAATTGGCTTGTATATTCTAACAATGGGCTTCCTCAAATGCCCTAGGTCTTTGTGAGCAAGCAAGTTGGATGCACACCCACTTAGTTTCTTTTGTTGAACTTTCATACATTTATAGTTCTAGTGCATCCGTTGCATGGCAATCCCTACTCACTCACATTGATATCTATTGATGGGCATCTCCATAGCCAATTGATATGCCTAGTTGATGTGAGACCATCTTCCTCTTCTATGTCTTCTCCACAACCACCATTCTATTCCACCTATAGTGCTATATCCATGGCTCACGCTCATATATTGCGTGAAAGTTGAAAAAGTTTGAAAAATTTAAGTATGAAACAATTGCTTGGCTGAAACCAGGGTTGTGCATGATTTGAGTATTTTGTGTGACGAAGATGGGGCATGACCAAACTATATGATTTTGTAGGGATGAACTTTCTTTGGCAATGTTATTTTGAGAAGACATGATTACTTTGTTAGTATGCTTGAAGTATTATTATTCGTATGTCAATATTAAACTTTTGTCTTGAATCTTTCGGATCTGAACATTCATGACACACTAAAGGAAATTACATTGAAAATTATGTTGGGTAGCATTCCACATCAAAAATTCTGTTTTTATCATTTACCTACTCGAGGACGAGCAGGAATTAAGCTTGGGGATGCTTCGTACGTCTCCAACGTATCTATAATTTTTTATTGTTCCATGCTATTATATTATTTGTTTTGGATATTTAATGGGCTTTATTATACACTTTTATATTATTTTTGGGACTAACCTACTAACCCAAGGCCCAGTGCAAATTGCTATTTTTTGCCTATTTTAGTGTTTCACAGAAAAGGAATATCAAATAGAGTCCAAACGGAATGAAACCTTCGGGAGAGTTATTTTTGGGACAATTGCAACACAGAAGACTGGGAGTACACGCCAGGGAGCGAACTAGGCGATCACGAGGGCATGGGGTTTGCCCAGGGGGTAGGTGCGGCGCCCACCCTCGTGGGCCCCTCGTGCCCCCCTGACGTGCCTCTTCCTCCTGTATATACCTACGTACCCTGAAAACATCGGAGAGCACCACGAAACCCTAATTCCACCACTGCAACCTTCTGTACCCATGAGATCCCATCTTGGGGCATGTTCCGGAGCTCCACCGGAGGGGGAATCGATCACGGAGGGCTTCTACATCAACACCATAGCCTCTCCGATGAGTTGTGAATAGTTTACCACACACCTTCGGGTCCATAGTTATTAGCTAGATGACTTGTTCTCTCTGTTTGGATCTCAATACAAAGTTCTCCTCGATCTTCTTGGAGATCTATTTGATGTAATTCTTTTTGCGGTGTGTTTGTCGAGATCCGATGAATTGTGGGTTTATGATCAAGATTATCTATGAACAATATTGGATTCTTTTCTGAATTTTTTTATGCATGATTTGAATATCCTAGCAAGTCTCTTCGAATTATCGGTTTGGTTTGGCCTACTAGATTGGTGGTTCTTGCAATGGGAGAAGTGCTTGGCTTTGGGTTCAATCTTGCGGTGTCCTTTCCCAGTGGCAGCAAGGGAAGTAAGGCACGTATTGTATTGTTGCCATCAAGGATACAAAGATGGGGTTTATATCATATTGCATGTGTTTATCCGTCTACATCATGTCATCTTGCTTATGGCGTTACTCTGTTCTTATGAACTTAATACTCTAGATGCATGCTGGATAGCGGTCGATGTGTGGAGAAATAGTAGTAGTTGCAGAATCGTTTCGGTCTACTTGTCACGGACGTGAAGCCTATATACAATGATCATGCCTAGATATTCTCATAACTATGCTCTTTTCTATCAATTGCTCGAAAGTAATTTGTTCACCCACCGTAGAAATCTGCTATTATGAGAGAAGCCACTAGTGAAACCTATGGCCCCCGGGTCTATCTTTTATCATATTAGTATCCCATCAACTTGCCAATTTCTGTCGCCGTTGTTTTACTTTGCATTCTTTACTTTCAATCTATAAAAAAAATACCAAAAATATTATCTTATCATCTTTATGAGATCTCACTTTTGCCAGTGGTCGTGAAGGGATTGACAACCCCTTTATCGCATTGGCTGCAAGGTTCTTATTTGTTTGTGTAGGTACGAGGGACTCGCGCGTGGTCTCCTACTGGATTGATACCTTGGTTCTCAAAAACTGAGGGAAATACTTACGCTAATGTGCTGCATCACCCTTTCCTCTTCGAGGGAAAACAACGCAAGCTCAAGAAGTAGCACTACCATCTACAAACAAGACCCTTCGGTTTACATATCCACTGGAGGAGGCCTAGGGTTACAAAGATTAATTGAGAAGTAAGGAATCATTACACCCGAACATCTATCCTGCCTTTCTAGATACACAGGAGTCCTAACCAGACACGGGGGATGCTTGTTTATCTTCATCTTCATGGCCCATCTGTCTGACCCAGCTTCAATAGACCGGACGTTCATGGACCCCCAAATCCAGGACTCCCTCACCTATTCTTCATCGGACCAAGGATATCCATGTTCGAAGTGATGGAAGAGGTGAATCGATATAACCGAAATTTAGCATCCAATCATTGAGTCATGTCCTGCGCCTCCAATGTAGGTCCACCCTGCCACTAAATTCACATGCAAACCACTAATATTACTACCTAATGATAGTACGAAAAGAGTAGCAAGATAGCAACAAATCATGTACCCTCGTAATGAACAGCTCATAGTACCACCAATTGGATATAACGGTTTGGAAGAAAACATGCTCATAATGTTGAACCATTTGGACTTTTTGTGCAGTTCCACAAAAATCGAGCATCGCTGTTTGCACAGATATTGAAAGTGTGATTACTATAAAAGTGGCACTAGTTGAAGCAGAGACTCACAAATATAAGCATTCCAATTTCTTAATGGGAAAAGGTAGCAAGATTGTTTCCAACCACCTGTCTGAAGGAATAAATAAGGCAACAGTGGCTGATGTCAGGAAGGCATATATAGTATTTTCTGAAAAATTGAACCATTCCTGACATTTCCTCTTCTTTTAAGCATGTTTTGTGTAGTGCAACTAAAATAAAATGCCATCGCCGCATTGATAATTCCGTGATACTGTACAAAAAGAAATTACTTACCATTGCATCATGACGTCAGGTATGTAATCGACATGCATTAGAGACAAACATGCAGACCTCCTCCGATAACATAATGAACATTAATTTTAACAAAGGTGTGATTAGCTTTACTGGGAGTATTTGTGTGAACTCTACACCCTCTGTACCAATGCTGAAACTTGTTGCACAGCTAGTATACCAATGCTGAAACTTGTTGCTCTGGGAAAGCTTTCCACACCTTATATATGTCCATACGCTAATGCAACACCATTCGAATAGTAAAAGTTTGCACTAATCCAGTGGCTAGTGCAACAGACGAGTAATTTTTTTATTATGGGGTACAGTATAATGGTTTTACCGATCTGATCTCCATACGCTAGCACTGGAAGATTTCGGTAAGTATTAACAATATAAAATGTAAAGGTAACAAGTTTCAGCATTTGTATACTAGCTGGAAACGGCATTAAACCAAACACAAAAGTCTGAAGGTACTAGCATTCTGAACTAATGATAGTATAAAAAAATTGCAAACCATGTACCTTGAAGGTATATATCATTTCGAACTTGAGAGGACCTGAAAATTGCTATCCCAGTCTTGATAGTTGATTAAACATAAAACTTTAGCAACCGAATCAAAGAAAACAGCCGGAGAAGGAGGTGCCCCTCTTGACCTTTCCTCTTCTCTTCATAATTTTTTTATGCAGTTTAACCAAAATAAAATGACATCAGCGCCTTGGCATTCTGGAGACATTGTACAAAAAAATTGAGTTATCTCATGAAAGTAAGGTGTGTAATCTATAAGCATTAATAGTGCAAAAATCTGAAGGTAGTAACAAGTTTCATCGTTGGTATACTGGTTGTGCAACATCATTAGAATGCCTTAGCTGAAAAATCTTTAATACATCCACAATCAGTATCTACCTCCATGGACGCATAGAGTGGTGAGGGAGGGATGGTTGCCCAGAGCAACAAATATCTAGGCAGCATATGTGGATTACGTCCCATTTTTGGTCTCTTTAGCCACCTTTTTTCTATGTGAGGAAAACAAACCGATTGACCTGGCCTTTCTACCCTTTTTCAACCAAGAGACACGACCATGTCAAAAAAAAAACAAGAGACACAAAACTCGTTCCTTAGCTACTGATTTTCCCCTTTTCAACCTAGATGCGGGTTCGATACCTATTCTCTTCGATAATACTTTCTTCCTTACTTTCCTTATTCAACCCAGATATGGATTAGTCTGCATAAAGTAGGGCTTCCTTTAATAGCAAATTAAGGTTTTCGTCTGCGTGACCAGCAGAGCAGAGGTTAGAAAATTGGGGAGATGGTGGAGTGGAAAAAGATTCACATGCAGCGACGGGGCAGATGGGGGCAATAGAACAAGGGTATGGTTCAAAAAGAGGTAGCATTCCTGAGGGTCGGCGGGAAGTGTCTTCGCTCGTGGTCGTCGTCCTCCGCACACACTATGGTAGCGAGCTTGGGGACGAAGGCCATCCTGCGCGGGCGCTTGGTCTGAGAGGACGGCCTTGTCATCAGTGTGTGACCTCCCTCGCCGACGACGAGTGCGTCAACACTGCACGTCCTTTTCTTCCCAGGCGGACGGGATCCTGGCGGATCTGTGACCACCGGTGAGGGTGAGGACGGAGAGAGGGACCACCATCGTCCTTTATAGTTCTGGAGAGAGGGTGATAGTGTGATAAGCAAGTGGGCAGCCCTTAGCAAGCAAGCGCTGAAGCACCAGCCTATATATCTTTTTTGATACTAGTACGAGGTGGAGTAGTGGTACTGTGGTAGAGTAGTTTAATATTTTCTCTGCATACAATACCAATTAGTGGTGCTTCAAAACTAAATGGCACGCCATTAAAAAAATAAAGTTGAGAAATAATGTGGCACCTCGGGATAACGCTGCCAGATCGTATTTTGCACGAGAAATTTTACACCATGTTTCTTGACATGTGGTCGTTCCAACATGTCAGTGAGACGACAACGACTCCTTTTGTACAATTTCCAAACAGACGTCTATGTAGACTGGGGCGCCTCTTCCTGTACCGTGGCAACCGTCCACCACGTATTCACCTTTCCCTCTCGATTTGGAACTGCTCTCGCACGCTCTTCCTCCCTCCATTTGCCTTCACCCTTCCTTATGCCATTGTTCGATCGTCTTCTCCATGGATTGAACAGGCTGGAAATGACCCCGTTATTCTTTCCCCGATCTGAAAGATGACGTGGTGGAGGAATTCATTGATCGGTGCAATGTCATCACCTCGGCTAGCATGGCAGGTTCGTACAAGACCATTCTCGACTCAACAAATAGGATCATTACAAAGAATCCAAGGGTTCAGGAGCGATTTGATCTCCCCTATTTTCTTCACCATGACCCTTCTCGCCATCGCGGGGACGACGGAAGCCTTGCCTTGTGCGAGTTGATGTCGCTTGATAAAGATACGTGTGATGTTAAGATGCCATCACTTAAGGGTAAGGCCTGGGTAGGCACAAATGGAGACTAGGTTGTTTATATTGGGACCAACTGCAAGTGGGAAGTTGTGAATGTGTACACTCATCACCGGGTTCCACTTCCAAAAATGTCAGACTGCCTTGAGGTGCAGCACACAGATAGTCTATGTATGTTCAGATACGATCATGATGACTGTCGTCGATGGAAGATAGTAATTTCTCGAGTTCCCAACCGCTCTTGGGATTACAAGAAATATGATGTTGTTGCTATCTTCGACAAGCTTGTTGCTAACTCTGCTTCCACGGATCAATGGATATTGCTCAAAAATCAATTTCTGTACACGAATGAGTACTTTGATGCAATTCAATACGAGCGTCTTGTGTTTGCTGCCACCACTCGTGACACTATTTTTGCATGGAGTCCTTATGGTTTCAGGATGTTTGTCTTCCACCGTAATTAGAATTGTTTCATCCACATGCATGCTAGTTAGTATCACCGTACTAATTAACTTTCTTGTGTTTCCAAGGTCCTGTGAATATTCCATCACCTATTCTTGAAAAAATTTATAACCAAGGGGGAGATCACGAGTGATGATCACGAGCAGGACCTGTATACTCAGTGGCACCTGGAAACTTATTCCAATGGATCACCTCTTCTTGTATGTATACAGGGCACTACTGATGCTACTAAGGAACCAGGTGTTGTCTCCCATGGTCGCACTCTCTGGACCTATTCCAACATCCATTGGAGGGTATTCGGGCTCGATACTAGGGTGCTAGCACCAACACCTTCTGTCGGGTTCCGTATTGATAGTCTTGGAGGATACTCGCTCTACCTTGGACAAAACCATCCAATGATGGTGAAAGGTGATCCAGATGCTATTGCCACAACGTTACTACCATTTATGAGAAGCAACTGTATCTATATCTATACCTTGGACATTGCTATGGTTCCATACACTAGCTATGACAATATGAGTCCTGCTATAGGCCGCTTCAACCTGTATGATGAGTCATGCATTGGTCTCGATACTGATAATATTTGGCCCTTCGCAGAGGCTTGCCTATGGTTCAAAGCAAGCGTTTCCAATGCCGAGGATTGGTTGAGCTGAAGTTCATTTCATTGCTTGTTATTTGTTGTGTGATAAAACTTTAGTATTTTTAGTAGACCTTTTTGTTGGAAATAATATATATTCCAACATGTATCCTTGTTGTCATTGTGTGTTGATGCCTTGCTGTATGGAATGAATGGTGCATTTGCATAAGCATGTGATAAACTCAATATATGAATGGTTTGCGAGTCACTTCTTGGAGTGTGAGTACCGTAGTAGTAAATCCAACATCCGGTTATATGAAGTTCCCACATCACATAGAGCCAGTAGTAGTATCTCTAATCTTATAAAAAGCTGAGTTGGTGACGATGGTGTGCCTGCCATCCTGCAATATAGACCGTCTGATCTATATCTGACGGATATAAAGCAAACTATGACAATTTTGCAAAAAGAAACCTGCACCTCTCTCTACATTTGCATATAAGGCCTTCCCTCGTTCATCCTTATCTCTCACAACCTCATTGTTGAGCAATTAGAAAAGAAGCCTATGTTACAATCTGGCATGGTGGTCGCTGCCGGCGTCGTCCATCCCCATGCCTCTGCATAGTCCGACCACCTACCACAAACATGGCCCACTCCTCCTCACCTTATCTCTCTTCTTTCTTGTCTCCCGCACTCCGCTTAGTCCAAACTGTTGTGACACGAACATCGCCGTCGACGTGCTTGCAGAGGTCAATGTCGGAGAGGATCTGCATCAGCAGTGTACGCGCTGACTTATGTAAACTTGCAGATGTCGTTAATTTTTACACATGAGATTACTCCCGCATGGGTGAATCACAATAGATACTTTATAAAATAAATGCATCTTGGTGTTTTGTCCAATGCACGGGCATCTCACTAGTGCTAGTACAATAGTTAGTCCTAGTAGTAGTAGTATACCATCAACTAGAGCTAGGTGTGGCATGGAGGCTGAGAAATATGGTGATAGCATGAGGTGGGCTTGTACAGTACGTACGTATGATATAGGCACGGGGCTTGCCGTATTTCCTACTCCTCCGGCCTAATTTGGAGAAGATTTGACCGAGTTCTTCCTCATTTTTCCGACATGTGGAACATCCAGCATGTCATGTCATGCAAGGATATGGAGTGCTAGTTGAAGGCACGTGAAGTGCATCTTGGGTTACATTGTAAATATAATCTTACTCTTGAGTAACTCAAAAAGTGGCCACTGAAGATCTTTATTGGATTTGTTTGTCATCACCAGCACATCGAGGTGAAAGATGTCCAGGTTTAGTGGGTCATCTTGCGTTTTCGCTGACATGTGAGACCGAATGTGAGAAAACAGACAATGGGCACACTCTGCGCGTCTGCTGGCTGGATGAGAAGAGAGATGAGGGCTGAGCATGGACTGCAGGAAATTTCGTGACAATGTGAGTAGTACTAGTGGTGTACCGTACTCCTGGAGAGATAATATGTTCGATCTACGTAACCAGCACCTCGATATAGTGGGGTGGCATGGGCCATAACTATCTCTTCTCTCTCATGATTTCTCTAACTCAGCCATCACACGGTGGGAGGGGTGGGGGTTTGTTCATAGTCCGTTTTCTCAACTGCGGTCCCACTTGTAAGAGAAAATGCAACACAGCACGCATCCCCCCTTGAGCGGCGTGCTAGACCAACCGTGTGAAGGTGCGATGCGAACATGGCATGCTTTTCCTTTTGAACTTGTAACATGTAAAATTTGGTTCTGCTCCTTGGCCCGACCGATAGATAGTAATGCGAAGTTGATGCCAATTTTGTTGAGAAGTTTTGTTCTGGCGCGCTTCATGCCTGGTACGTACAAAAATTGTGAAGTTGATGCGAAAGGTTAGATAATTAATAGTACAATAAAGTCCCTCCATTCCTAAATATTTTTATTTTTAGGAAAGATACATATGGATCCACCAAGGACATCTTCACGCCCTAGTGCGCCCGGTCACCAACCGATGGGTGAGGAGCAGCGGCGTTGGCGGCGAGCTCAACATGCTTCTGAACAATGTTGTCCCAGGTTACCATGTGGTCCAAGAAGGCCAGCATCCTATCGTACTCCTCTGGCATGTAGTAGTCCTTGTGGACGATTTGCGCGTAGACGTGGGTGATTATGTCGATGGTGTCTTGCTGCACTAGGCGCTGCGTGGAAGCGCGACAACGAGGTGGACAATCTCCGGCACGATGGCGGGCAGTCGTAGGATCACCAGTGCGTCCAAGAGGTTGTCACCATAGAGGCCATTTAGGATGGCGGGCATCGCACATCCTAGACATGTGGGCTGGAGGCGTACGTCAAGGTCGTTCGCGAGCTTCTTGACGACGGTGAACTTGTCGAGGAAGCCAACGAGGACCTCATCGAACAAGGAGACGAAGCAATCGTCCAAGAGGCCTCTCTCCCTAGCGGCCTCAAGCATGACCTGGAGACGTTCCTTGGTGCCGGGCCGCATGTCGGCGTCGTGGACCATCTGGTAGAGCCGGCTGATGCTCGCGCTCATTGCCTCCATGGGTATAGCTTCTACTTGTCAACTGATCTTGCGATTGGAGTGATCACTCTTTCCCTTGGTTAGGGTGCGTAGGTGCGTAGGATTTCGTAGATTGGACTGGCGGGGAGCCTTTATATGAGAAGTGCAGACTACGTTGCATTCATGTGTGTGTTGGACATGTACTCATCGGGCCTCCCCGCCCTCCCTCCGTGCCAGTGCAGTATAATCATCTCACCAAGACCAAGTTGGGGCAAAACGAGAGAGCTTTGATGTTTACTGGTTTATTGGTCCCCTTTGCATTTTGCTCCAATTTTTGACATTTGATTTAACTAATAAAATGTTAATGCATGTAACCAAAAATAATATCATTGGAAACTACCCCTCCTTCCATCTATACAGGGCCTAAGTTTTGAATCTCTCGTAATACCAAGGCTGTTGCATAAAAAGCGGAGCAAATATTGGGAATAGTACTTGGCTATGTAGCCCGCTCTCATCCCTCTCTATTACTCCCTCGCATGCAACTTCCTCTCCCCCTTTTTCTGCATGCAGCCCAATAATAACTCCTCCACTCATGCATGCATTTGCCAAAGAAATACCTCTTTGGAGAAAAAAAGACTAGGAGGTGAGGTGAAGCACGCCAAATAACTCATCTGTGCATGCATGTAAACCAATGTTACCGCCATCTTGTTTTCACGAGGACGACTACGCGCGACCTGTGAGGGGGAATTAAGTGGGAGATGCATTGGTTAGCTCATTTGGCCTTCTATAGATGAAAAAATGAAGTCGTTTGAAAATAGCAATCTAAAATTTACAATGTTATGTTTTTTGTAATATACGACTTCTATTAGGTTGGTCAAATTGTCAACTTTGGGGTACATGCACACCTTGTAAACTGAGAGAGAGGGAGCATATTTTCAAATAAATTTTAGTATTGCATAAAGAGAATTGAGCACTACATGGGGTGCATATTTTGTAATTAATGTCATTGCATAAGAGCAAGTATAATATGTCGTACTCAGCAGGCTATACGATATGCTATGTCATTCAAATCCTAGGTGGAAGAGAGAGAAGTGAGTATAGAGAGCAGAGCCGGCGCTTGAGCAGTCGCCCGCCTATACGCAAGGTACGAGGCACAGCAGCTGGCTTGCAGCCCGAGCTGCTAGCTGTAAACTAGCGCTTTGCCTTTCCTCCCAATCCCAACATGCAGATATTAATAGTTAAATCCAACCCAACAGCCAACCTATAGCTATCCTATTAGGGCATCTCCAATAGGTTGTATGTTAGTATTGTTGGTAAAATGTCCATGTCATCAACCAACAAGCTATCATACAACTACTCCAATAGGTTGAATCTAAGTTATGAGAAAATAAATGAGATTGCTCTCTATTTTTATCTTGGAGCTTGTGCAAAGGTTGTTGGTTAATCTACATACAACTTTGTTCACTCTCCACATTTATTACATGCCACATCATCACTATGTCCTAGGTGTAAAATTTACTAACACCTATCTTACAACTGTTGGAGTTGCCCTTATATGGTCTTGGCTGTATGAAGACTGTAGATGACATGGACATGGCTATAGGGCCGGCTGCTACCTGGTAGGCGGGCTGTAAGGCTTAAAATATTGTACTATATCTTTGCTCAGTCAGATGAGAGAGAAGATAAGCGGGTTGTAGATTTACAGCCGGCTGTAGCACGAGCTCCGAGAAGATATGTGAGAGTGAATGATGGGACATGTTGTAAAAAAGTACTACTCCCTCCGTCTAGGTGAATAGTCATTTTGTGCACCGCAACCAAGGTTGAGTGGAAAATGAGAGAACTTAATGTTTACTATTATACATGAAATTAATAGTACCCCCTCTATTCCTAAATAATATTTGTCTTTTTAGAGATTTCAACAAGTGACTACATACGAAATAAAATGAATGAATCTATACTCTAAAATATGTGTATATACATCCATATGTTGTAACCATTTGAAATGTCTAGAAAGACAAATATTTGGGAACGGAGGGAGTATTTGTTAATTAATAGCATTGCATGCAATGAAATGACCACTGTTATGTACTACATGTTTGCTATAGATGGCATGGCAATATGTTATAGCCACCGGTCGGCTATATTATTAACCACGCTCTGAGTAGTCTCAAATTATTGAATGCATACGCACCCCACGTCTCCAATTGGGTGATTTCTTTTTTGTGTCAAAAAACAGGGAACGAGGTGGTTAGTTAATGAACCACGGCTAAAAGTTATGGGATTATTTGGTTTTCGTAATGTGACTAATGCACCAGTACGGAGGGAGTACAGACGGAGTAGTAGTCTTTGATTGCATTTTTTGTAACTTACCAAGCTGCGCTCGGTGAGTACAATAGTAGTATACTAGTCTGATTGATGAGATTTCATATTTGAGCCATCTACCGGAAGGGAGAGTGTATAATATCATTCGGAACTACGTTCAAAACTGAATAAATCAATACTCCATGTAGTATTTATTTACAGAGGGAGTAGTATATTATTTGTAACATGCATTACTAGATATTGCTAGTCAAATAGACGGACGTGGTAGTACTACTAAATCCAGACGGTGGTGCTACTAGTAGTAGTAGTAGTACCAATGTAGTAGTATTGTACTACCCGTTGGTCAAATTATTACGTGCTGCTCTCGCTGACACAGTGACCGTATAATCCCTCGGTGTAGAGAGATCGAGTGAGAGGGGAGGCCCGTGAGAGATTGTAGAGAGAGAGAAAGAGCTACTACCTCCGTTCTATAATGTAGTGCATGTATTTCTTTTAAAGTCAAACTTTTGAAAAATTGGCCAAGTTTATGAAGAAAATAATTATATCTACAATACCAAAGATAAATGATAGTATGAAGTAAGTACATGTTGTGATGAATCTAATGATCGTTCCACATGTAAATGTTTTTCTCCACATATACCTGGTCAAAGTTTTCTGAGGTTTGACTTTTCAAAACTTCCATATGTTTATGGACGTGAAAAGTACCCAACTAGAGAGAGAGAGTGTGTGTGAAGTAGAAAGAGTCAGTATAAAAAGTGTGTGTGCGTGTGTGAAAAAGCATGTGTGTCTTATGCAAATATATCACACATACATCTTCAACAACGGAAGCGAGGTGATCAGGAGATAGTGTGTGGTTTTTTGCAATCGAGAAAGAAAGACCCCTAGCACGTGGCCAAGACAGGCCTGACAAACAAGGGAGACAGGCTGAGAGAGACGTATGGAGAAAATGGAGACAATGGGAGCAGAGAGTGTATGTTTGTGACAGAGAGATCCCCTGCAGATTGTGATTGGACTACATGGGTGGGAGATCGAGTGACAAGGTGTGTGCGTGATAGAAGATACCCCGACAGATGATGAGATATACATATGGATGGAAGGAAACAATATGTGTGTTCCTGAGGGGGGAGTGCATGAGTTTTAGATGGGTCTATGTAGCGCGAGCGAAATATGTGTATGTGTGAATCAGGGAGATATAAAGTTTGAGAGAGATAGAGGAGCCCCGATACGGCTGATCAGTGGTGCATCAGATATCTGAGAGGGGGAAAGAGATACTCCATCAGTTCGATAATGTAGTGCATATAATTTTTTTAGAAGTCAAACATTGGAAACGTTTACCAGGTTAAGCAAATATTATTTATATCTATAGTACCAAAGATAAATCATACAAAAACTACATCTCATGATGAAACTAATGATATGTGTTTGGCGTTCTAGATGTAAATGTTTTTCTCCACGTACATGGTCAAACTTTGTGATGTTTGACTTTCAATGAATCTATATGATATGGACCGAGGAGAGTGCCTAAATCGAGAGAGATCAAGTGCGTGTGAAGGAGAATGAGTGAGTGTGCAAAGAGAGTGTGTGTGTGAAAGAGAAGGGGACAACAAACGATAAATCAGAGAGAGAGCGAGAGAGTGTTCATTTCTTATGCAAACATGTCACGCATGCATCTCCGAGATAGAAAAGCGAGGTGAGGAGATACATGAAGATTGCTAGTGCGTGATTGTTTGCAATGGAGAGAGACACCCCTATAGCACATGTCCAATAGAGGTTTGTCCAACAAGGGACAAAGGTCGAGAGGGACACATGGAGAAGATGGATGCATGGGGAGGGAGAGAGGGTGTGTCTGTGATAGAGAGATCCGCTCGAGATCGTGAAGGGACTATATGGGTGGGAGATCGAGGGACGAGGTGTGTGTGTGTGATAGAAAGATGCCTCGAGAGAAATCGAGATAGACCAAGTTAGGGAAAGATACAATGCACATGTTTATGATGGAGACTAAGAATTAGTCATGTATGTACATATAGGGGGGACTGCGTGTGCCCACAATTAAGTGATGGAGAATAATAGTTGGCTATGCTTGAGATTGTGTGTGTGTGCGTGTGAGATGGAGAGAGAACGAGGGAGAGAGGGAGAGTATTAGATGGGTCTATCAAGTGCGAGTGAGGTATGCATGCACATGTGTGACCCAGGGAGACGGAGAGTTCGAGAGAGAGAGCGGGAAGAGCTTCGAGACGGCAAAGTGGTGCGTGAGAGAGTTACGGGCAACGGGCCAGGGAATTAGTGTGCGTACGATGAGTGCCCAAGATATTTAGCTTGGACTAGAGAACCATACATAGTGTGCCAGAGAGACCTATACATGGAGTGTGCATGTGAACTAGAAAGACCCCCCCCCCACACACACACACGGAGAGAGATAGAGAGAGGGAGAGGGACCGACAAGGTCTTTGTTTGGATGCGTGCGATAGAATTGAAGATTGTCGGCGAGAGAGAGAACACGAGCCCGGGAGAGGGGGAGGTCGCGTTTATGCATCAAATATTTGAATTGGAGAACATGTTGTATGCAATCCACACATGAACAGAGATATGCATATCAAACAAGTTCATTAATTTGAATTTCAACATGTTCATGGAGTACTATAATACTGTACAACATTCTATTCAGTTCAGGTGTTCAATTTTGGATTTAGTTCACTATTTTGACCTGGTGAACGAGCTATTTTATTGAATCAAGATATTTCATTTTGGGTTTGATTCCTGTTTTTTCAGTGGGCCTGTCGGCGTCCTGGGAACGGGGGTACCTAGACTTGCCTGCCTGCGGCCCGTGACGTGGCTCCAACAGCGGCCTGGTGTGGCCCAACCTCAGCAACTACAACTCAAGACCCTCGTGAGGGGCCGAGCCTCGCGATGCGGGTGACAACAAGACCTCCCTGGGGGGAGTCTCTCTAGGAAGGCTCCCGAGGAGCGGAGATATCTATGCAAGGAGCACCTCGCAAGGTTCACGTGATGTGAGCCATGACGACCAAGGCCAGGCGGGCGCCAGCGGGCGCAGTGTGCCAGCCTCCTCTTTGGTGCTAAGAGGGCAAGCGCATGCGTGCAGTCCCGAGGGATCAGGCAAAGGTTTCCATATCAGTGCAACAAGATCAAAGACCGTCAAGGCTGCAGAACGGAGGTCGTCGTGGAGCCCGGCGTGCTGTCACCACCAGAGCCTTTGGCAAGCGAAGGCTACTTTTGTCAGGTTAACTTGTACTCGTTGTTCCCCTTCAAATTTGGCCGTTGTGGGATCCCTTCCCGCCAATATTTGGGAAGACGACCAAGGCCACTATAAATAGGACCTAGCCACCTCCATAGAGAGGGGGGGGGAAGAGGTCGGATCCACTACACCCTACTCACACCACAAGCTCATCCGAGCCCAAGAACACCTCTCCTCCGGAGGCTGTTCATCCCTTGTACTAGTTCATCCATAGTCGTATGAAGGCAATCCACCACACACACTGGACTAGGGTATTACACCACAAGGTGGCCCGAACCAGTATAATTCTCTATGTCCCCTGTTATTCGAGCACGTCGAGCTAGGCCGCGGAAACTTAGGGTGAGCGCACTAGGGAGGGAGTGTTCTTCGTGCACACCCCAGAGTTCGAACCTCTCAAGGGTTTGCGGAATCCAAAAACTGACATTTGGCGCGCCAGGCAGGGGTGTGCCGAAGCCTCTCTTCCGTCGCTCGGCGCGTCACCACTCCATCGCTTCCATGGCTGACCCTTGCCGTGCTCGTGCTGAGCGACAGGCCGCCCTCGCCGCCCGCGTTGCTCAGACAGCTCCCGTCGATGGACCTCCTCGCCGTTCTCCATCACCCGCTGCCAACGCTGCCACTAGTCCGACGTAGCACGAGTAGCAGGCCTCGTCGCCACATCCCTCGGTGCGGCGGGATGGACGGACCGCAACCCCATTGTTGACCCTCGCTGGCTCGACATCCCACGGCCGTCATGGGCCTGCGGACGCGCAGGCTGCGCTGCACATGGCGCGCGAGCTCCTGCGCTACCGCCCCGTCGACGACCTCTACGAGGATTGGCTTGACCGCATCGCCGAGCTCGTCAGCAGCGCTGGGGGCTCTCCTGCCCTGTCTCTCTCGCTACCTCGTCCGCCTACCCACGTGGGCGACGTGGCCCATGAAGCACCTCCACCACCTCTGCATCAAGGCATCGTCCACGATCCAAGACACGCGGCCCAACTGTGCGACTCACCACACGGGGTGCCCGTGCATGAAGAAGGAAGCTGTCATGAGATCCAGCGGCCTCAAGAAGGAGCGCCAGCGCTCCCTCCATAGCCGCGTCGAGACCGTGCGCCCCCTGCCATGGTGGCGCACGGCAACCAAGACCAAGCTCTGCCTCCGTGACAAGCTTCGGTACGAACAGTAGGTTGCAAGGCCCTCGCCCCTGAGCTGCGCAATGTCAACTGGCCTGGGAAGTTCAAGCCCGACCTGCCTCCATGCTACGATGGCACCCCCGACCCTGCTGAGTTCTTGCATGTCTACGAGCAGAACATCGAGGCATCCAACGGCGACGAGAAGATCATGGCGAACTGGTTCCCCATGGCCCTCAAGGACGGCGTGCACTCTTGGCTCCTGAACCTGCTAGCGGGTTCGATCTCCTCCTGGGGTGAGATGCACGAGCAGTTCATCGCCAATTTTCAGGGCACCCGCGACCGCCCCACCTGCGCGCATCAAGCAACAACCAGGATAAACTCTGCAGACGTTCATCCAGCACTTCAACAACATTCGCGTCAAGATCCCAAAGGTCACGGACGAGGCCATCATCTCCGCATTCTCTGATGGCGTCTGCGATGTCAAGACGAAGGAGGAGCTCGCCATCCACGAAGATTTGTGCACGACCCTGGAGCTGTTCAACCTTGTGACCAAGTGCGCCAGAGCTGAGGAGGGGCGCCTCTCCCTCATCGATCTCCCCACCGTTGACCCTGAAGACAAGAAGGCCAAGGCCAAGGATGTGAAGCGCAAAGGGCTGGCCGTGCTTGCAGCAAAACCAGAGATGAAGCATGGCCGCGACCACCCGGAGTCGTCCAAGGGCAGCCATCCGTTTTGCGCCTTCCACAAGGTGCACAACCACAACACCAATGACTGCCAGGAGCTCAGGGCCATCCGTGACGGGCGCATCGGCCGACGCCCCGAGCGTAGCGACCGGGCTACGTCCGTTGAGGAAGCTGTACCGGGGGCGATGGGATGACCGCAGCCCCCTTCAGGACTGGCATGATCAGCCTTGCGAGGGTGCTTGGAGGGATCAGCCTCGTTAGGGTGCCTGGAGGGACCAGCCTCGCAAGGGTGCCTAGAGGGACCAGCCTCGTGAAGACCGTCCTCAGGGCAAGGCCGGCCTCCCTCCGCTGCCACCGCCAAGGAGGAACGACGACTAGGATGAGGGGGCTGGGGTCTTCCACTCGCACAATCGCTTGCATCTTGGGAGGTGCGCAGGACCCAGCCTCTCAGCGCCTCTTCAACCAATTCCCCAGAGAAGTAAACACAGTTCTTCCCAGGATAGAAGCCACACGGCCGCTCAAGTGGTCCAAGTGCGCCATCACCTTCTGCTCTGCTGACCAGCTTAGTGCGCGGCAACCGGCTCAACGTCCTCTCCATCAACACGTTTAACCGTCTCCACGTACCTTATGACCAGCTACAACCCACCAGGCCTTTCTCAGGAGTGACTGACGGCTCCACCACCCCAATCGTACAAATCCGACTCCCCGTTACGTACGACACCTGCGACAACTACCACACCGAGCTCATCGACTTCGACGCCGCTCACATCCGCCTCATGTACAATGACATCCTTGGGTATCCAGCCCTATCCAAGTTCATGGACGTGACCCACCATGGCTACAACGTTCTCAAGATGCCAGGGAGCCAGGACATCATCACCGTCGCTTGCTAAGAAAAGGATGCGGTGTGCTCCCTCGAGCGTGATTACCAGACTGCGGCAGTCGAACACCCCGACAACGAAGACACTATCTACCCCCCTGAAGCCATCCCGAGAAAGAAGAAGCAGCTACTCGCCCTGGAGCCCCACGAAGATGCAGCACCCGGCGGCTGTGCCTCAGGATCCGTGCCCATGGACGGGGCGCCTCCCTCCCTCGCATAGGAAGGCGTGTCTGGCGCCCCCATCAGGCTGGGCTCGGGGGCTCTCCTATGGAGGGCCTCTGACCTAGCCAACGTCTCGAGGGAGGCGCTCGGGGACCATGTGGAGGCGTGCTTCACCGCACGCTTCCCTCCGGAGGACACAAGGCGAGAGGCACCAAGCACTCAAGAGTTCATCAACCAGACCATCGAAGACATGCAGGTACCAAGGACGATGCATGGCGAGCGCCGCCCGACGCCCAGGAGTCCAAATGTCGTCCCCGGCTTGGGCCACGGGCTGCGCGTCTGCCTCAACGTTCCAGGACTCAACAGGATCACGTCTCAGGAGCTCTACTGGCCATATCAGGTGGTCCGATGCAAGGGTCCCCCTCACATCTACGTTCGCATGCGCTTCGGCTTGCCGAACCAAGTGGCCTTGCACCAGCGCCATATGCGGGAAGTCCTGGCGGCTCACGAGGCTAGGCATTAGGAGATCTTGGCGGAAGTGGCCTCGGTTCTTCGTGAGCTCTCGGAACCTCCGGAGCCTCGCGAGGCCTCGGAGCCTGACGGCTCGTGAGGAGTGACATTTGCAGCAAGCGTCTTCGGCTACACCAGCACCCCTCCAGCATCGATGCCAGGTGACTTTGTTTCAATTTGTTTAGTTGGGGGTGCCCCTTGGGCCGCATCATCCCCAAGTCGCACGGGCTTGCCCCTGCGACGTGTATCATTTTTGCATCCTTAGCTTGCTCTGTTGGGGGCGCCCCTTGGGCTGCATCATCCGTAGGCCGTATGGGTCCGTCCCTGTGGCATGTATCTAAGCCGTTTCACCCCTTTTTCATGAGTCTACTACCTACTTATACCTTCCCAACACCAGATACTCCGAACATTGCACACCTTGGCGCCCTTCCACAATGGACGCTGAGTGATGTTTGCCTTTCTTCCAGGATCGATCACATAAGAAGTCTGGGCACGGCGTTTGTGCTCGGGCCCGTCCTTGCAGTGTTGATAAATCCAACTACTGAGCTCTGTCAGGCGGGCCGACCCCGTCCACGTCACCTACGAGGGCCGGTGGTGTCCGGCCTCTCATGTGATTGCCTCAGGAAATTCATTTGGCGCTGGTTACCTATCCATCTTGCAGGACCCCCCCACAGCTACCAAGGACCAAGACTAGGTGCAAGCCGCCTTGAGGTAGGGCCTCGTGAGTCCCGCGCTGGCTTACGAGTGCCCAGACAAACCTCGTCTGCTCTGCAGTGCAAGCCACGTATCAGGGCAGGGCTGTAGATGCCCCGGGGGCTCCACTCAGAGGGAGCCCTCACCCACGCACCAGCGGAAGCACCATGCTCCGCGCTGGCAGTCGACATGGTCGAGGAATGGCTATGCCCGTGCAAGTGCGGAAGCGCCATGCTCCGCGCTGGTGATAAACAACTGGGGGCGACCCCTTGGCCGCACCAACCTCGGGGAGCCGGCAGGCTCGGTGCCAGGCCTCGTTGCAACGCCTCCCCTCGGGAGAGCCGCAAAATGGGGGTTGAGCACGGGGGCTGCGCGTAGGTCACACCTAGCATACGCCCCACCAAACAGGTATGAAGTTCTGTTCGTACGTCAAGGGGGACCCTGAGCATCGCTTCTCAGGCGCCTAACTGGCCACGTAGCCCCTCACCCCCTGGTCTTGTCCTGGCGCTCCGAACATGCCAGCGGTGGCGCGTGCGGGGGGTCGGGCCCTGCCGATGCAGAACAACGAGGCCTAGCTACGTATTCTCGTTCAACTGTTCGTTTGCACGTCAAGGGGGAATCCTGAGCATCGCGTCTCAGGAGCCTAACTGGGCACGTAGCCCCTCACACCCTGGTCTCGTCCTGGTGATCCGGACGAGCCAGCGGCGACTGAGGTATGCGCGGGTTCGGGCCCTGCCAACGTAGAACACTAAGGCATGGTTTCACATATCTTTCCCGAGGCCCGTTCATATGCCAAGGGGGACTCTTGAGCATCGCGTGTCAGGAGCCTAACTGGCCACGTAGCCCCTCACGCCCTAGCCTCGTCTTGGTGATCCGGACGAGACAGCGGTGGCTAAGGTATGCACGGGGTCGGGCTCTGCCGACGCAGAATGCCAAGGCAAGCGGGAAGGAGGATGCGGAATCCAAGTAATTATTACGAGACATATTGTTCTTCAAATACCTAGGAAAGAGTTTAAATGCCTCTGCGAGGCATGATGTCTATTGCAAGAATTAAGAACGAAGGAAAGCGATACTGACGGGACTCATCTTCAGCCTTGGATACCATCGGCTACTGTCGCGGGAGCGGCACCGTCACCAGCAGGAGGCGCGGGGTCCACGACAAGGAACTTCTCCAGCAGGGCGTCCACCAGGTCCCTCACGGCTTCGGCGGCGCCCGCGCGTCACTCTTCATCCACAGGGTCGAGAATGGCTCCGAGGTCGGTGCTCGGGTCGCGCAGGTGGAGGTAGCTGAAGACGCGCGTCAAGGCCGAAGGAGAGAGTGAACGGGCCTCCCCTTCCACAATTTGGCCAATTCCGTTGACCACTCCTTCAAGTGCCTTGACGAGTTGGGGTAGCAGCTCAGCGGGATCTTCCTCAACATTCACCAGCGGATTCTCCAGGCCCTTCCCATAAAGCTCTCGCAGGGCCTTGCGGGACTTCAGCTCGAGGGACTCGAAGACCGTGTGTACTCCGGCCAGAACCATTGCCTTGGCATCTATCTGAGCCATCTTCGCCTCTACCTCACCCTTCAGCTTCTCTAGAAGGCCGAGATCAGCGGCCTACCCCCGTGCCAGCTGCTCCAGCTCGGTGTCACAGCTGGCGACCGCTTCCTCCCGGGCCTTCAGCTTCTCCTCATACGCCTTGAGCTGGCGGGCCTCAGCGGCTTGCTGGTCGCGAAGGGTCTTCAGCTCGGCCTCCAGTTCCCGACAACGTCCCTCTGCGGCCTTCACATCCTTCAACGCCGTGTCACGCTCTGTCGCGGCTACACCTGCGGCCCCTTCACCTTCCTTGGAGGCTTTGGCGGCCTGGCTCTAGGCTGCACGGACTGCTGCATCAGACTGCAACCACCCCGAGATTAGCTCCAAGCGCCCCGACGTCGGGCGGTGATCAGTACTTTGAAAGTCATGACGAAGCTGAGTCAGCGTGTTGATGGCCTTCTCCAGGAAGTCAGGCAAAGCAGGAAGGTCGTGGATCGGAAGCACAGTGGAAGGAGGAGGAGGCAATGCTGGCGCCAAGACTTGCGAGGCAGCCGCATCGGAAGAGACAGGGAGCTCCTGAGCCCTCGAGATTCTCGAGGAAGGGCCGGGGGATCTGGAGCTGGCTTGGCCATATGGTCCACCATCTCCTGGCAAGTCTCGGGACCTTGCGGGGGTGATCCGCCGACTATAGCGATGACGCCTCCCCCCCCCCCGCCACAAGGGCGGCGCGACCACAGCAGGCGGTTGAGCCACCGGGGTCACAACCGAATCTCTCCTCCTCTTCGACGCCGACGCAGGCCTAGCAGTGCAGAAGAGAGACATCAAGAAGCAGCAACAAGTATAAAGACAAGTGTATAGGCGAAGCGCTTACTGGTCCATGGCGGCATAACCCCTCTCCCTCTTCTGGAGCATGAGGTCTGAGAGCCTCGTGGCGGGAGGCACGAGCGCTTGAGCCCCCGGAGAAGATGGGGAAGCGACAGCCGAACTCACTGTTGTGCCGGCCGGAGTCAAAGCAGAGGTACCACCTTGGAGAACCAGCGAGGACCGCCCCTTCTTCTGGACCCTGATCTATGGCCCCTATGGGGAGGAGCCCTTCGACCATGTGGAGACCTCGGTGGGGCGTGGTGGCTCCACAGCTGGCCGCTCGCCGTCGTCGTCATCATCGAGAAGAACGCGGAGAAGCGCAGACTAGCATGGGGGATAAGTCTCTCCCGCGCCTTCTTGGGTCGCCTCCGAGTCTGTCTTCCCCTCCCCATGCCGGACTCATTGGAGGATAGCACCACCGAGGCCCCGGTGGGCGCTGGCAGCAAAAGCCCAAGCTTGCTGAAGGCAGGCATAGTGATAGCAATTTGGGCCCCGTCCGCGCGGTGGTACAGAGGAAGATGGGAGTCAGCAGGGTACGCTTAGTCCTCCGACACTAGAAGAAGGAGGATCTGGCCTAGCTCCCCGTCGGTTAAGGCATCTGGACGAAAGCAGAGGTCATCGCCTTCTTCCATAAGCTTCCACATGGGGCGCGAGTGCGCTTGAAGCGGAGCTAGGCGTCGCATCAGGAACTCCTTGATAATCATGGCCCCAGTCAGCTTCTCCGCCTTCGGGTCATCGTGCTTCAGGTCAGCCACCATCCTTGCCAACAGCTGCTTAGCCCGGGGGTCACTGAGCTTCGCTCTGTTCCACCCGTCGTGGGATGCCGGCACCTCCGTTGGTGGCACCAGCAGCGGGTGGGAGACTTTCGCGTCCATGAGGACCCACTTGTTCCTGAAGCCCTCCACCTTCTTCCCGGCTCTTGAGATTGCGTTGGCCCCATTAGCCACAATGAAATTGGCACACCCCGAGCACTGGCCCTCCTTGATCCGAAGGTAGAAGAAGTGGCGAAGCAATGCCACAGACGGCATCACCCCCATGAATGCCTCGCTGTAGAAGGTGAAGATGGAAAGAAGAAGGATGGAGTTGGGATGAAGATGAAGAGCCTGAAGATTATAATGGCGGAGGACGGTGAAGAAGAAGTCAGAGAAAGGGGGAACGAGCCCCGCGAGGATAACGTGCTTGAAGAAAGGGTAAAATGTGCTGCCTGGGGGCTCCGGCACGGCGGATCTCGCTTGGAGCTCAGGCTCCTTCCCCTCGTCGTCACCACCCGCTGCCATCAGGCGTGCGGTGGCGAACTTCTTCTCCAAGATTGATGTCACGCTCAGGGAAGGTTCGAACCAGGAGGACAAGCAAGTGGCTCTCATCTTGTCCGGTGCCATCAGCTATGGGCTCAGGGAAAAAAAAACAGGCAGATCTGGAGACTCCGGGGCAGGAAGGAGAAGGGGATCTGGAGCAAGGCGAAGGAAGGTAAGGGAAACCCAACAACGCTCGCTATCCTTTTGTCAGATTGGGTAGTTGCCGAGGCAGCGTGGGAAAGCGGAGACGCCCATGTCCAATCAAGTTGCCATGCGTCGACCAAGGCCACAGGCGTTTGGGGCCCATGGCGCTTCGCCCTTGCCCCTTTGGCTTCGCCTCGAAGCCATGTCCTTGCGCGCGTTGGGACCGAGGGCTACTGTTGGCGTTCTGGGAACGGGGGTACCCAGAGTTTCCTGCCTGCGGCCCGTGACGTGGCTGCAACAGTGGCCCAACTTCAGCAACTGCAACTCAAGACCCTCATGAGGGGCCAAGCCTCGCGAGGCGGGCGACAGCAAGACCTCCCTGGGGGCAGTCTCTCTAGGCCGTCTCCCGGGGTGCGGAGATATCTATGCAAGGAGCACCTCGCGAGATTCACATGACGTGAGCCATGACGACCGAGGCCAGGCGGGCGCCAGCGGTCACAGTGTGCCAGTTTCCTCTATGGTGCTAAGAGGGCAAGCGCATGCATGGAGTCCCGAGGGACCAGTCAAAGATTTCCATATCAGTGCAACTAGCCAAAGACTGTCAAGGCTGCAGAACGGAGGTCATCGTGGAGCCCGGCGTGGCGTTACCACCATAGCCTTTGGCAGGTGAAGACTACTTTTGTCAGGATAATTTGTACTAGTTGTCCCCCTTCAAATTTGGCGGTTGTGGGATCCCTTCCCACCGATTTTTGGGAAGAGGTCCAAGGACACTATAAATAGGACCTAGCCACCACCATAGAGTGGGGGGAAAAGAGGTCAGATCCACTCCACCCTACTCACACCACAAGCTCATCCGAGCGCAAGAACACCTATCCTCCGGAGGCTATTCATCCCTTGTATTAGTTCATCCTCAGCCGTACAAAGGCAATCCACCACACACACTGGAGTAGGGTATTACACCACAAGGTGGCCTGAACCAGTATAATTCTCGGTGTCTCCTGTTCTTCGCCCACGACGAGCTAGGCTGCGGAATCGTAGGGTGAAGTGTTCTTCGTGTGCACCCCTGAGTTCGAACCTCTCAAGGGTTTGCAGAATCCGAAATCCGACAGGGTCAATTATTTGTCATATAATAAATCTTTAGCAACGAGCATGTAAAAACACGTTAGTCCCGAGCATCATTTCACCATCTAAAAAAGAAGTGGCAAGCTAATATTTCAAAATTTGATTCGAATCGACTTGGTAAGGTAGACGTGGATGCTCGTTCTCCCAAAATCTGAACGAACCGGTAAACACCCTCTGCTCCATGGAATTCGCCCAAGCAAATAAATGGGAGACGCGAAATTACCGGCCTATGTGGGGACACACATCAATTTGCCTATTGTACATTGAGGGTAGGTTCGTAACTTCATCCAAGCACGGCTTCTCCTCGGCCAAAATGACACGTGCCGAATAATTCATAAACAATGGGCGGAAAAGCATCCTCTCCTCGGCCGAAATCGCTCGCACCGACTGTTTCAAAACACGCCCGAAATCGCCCGCGCCCACTATTTCAAAACACGGCCTTCTCGCCCGAAATCGCTCGCGCCCACTATTTTGGAGAAGCAAAGTTACTCTACTATCCCCGACCCTCAGTACACTGACCCAAGCCCTGAAGCCTAAAGGCAGGGGTATAACTGTGACTCTCCCCACATTTTAGACAAATGCGTCTGTAAGGCATGGTTCCCCCTCCCAATTCCCCACTCATACATCGTGGGCACCAAATCACCTTCTCCCCGTAAGTTCCCTTCTCCCCACCCGCAAAACCTCAGCCCCTCCTCCATGGCGCCCCCATCGCACCAAATTCACAGCCGCCCTCCTACCCAATGCCGGAGAGGCTGTCCATTCGTCGTCGTGCACGGGCCCGTGGGCCTCTTCCTCCGTGCTGCTGGAGTTTCCTCGACGACGGCCGCGTGAACCGTACCAGAGCCAATTCACCCCCGCCGTTTTGCACATCACCAGAGCGGCTCCAACTTAGGATGAGTCCAGGGCCCAGGCGCTGCTTCCTCGTAGTCGTAGACCGTCGTGAGATCTCTGCTTTCCTACCGCCGGTAGCCACTACAACCGCACCAGCCTCATCGACTGGGCAGCTGGAGCTGCCTACTTCACCAGGCTGCAAGATAGGTCGTACACTCATCTCAAATCACTTTATTTAGGCGTCAATTGTCTGAATTTTTATTTTGGGCCAATCGATTCCCAATGGGAAGGAGCACCCCTCGAGGCGGCGGGGCTCTTACGCTGCCGGTTGGCTGGTGTCTAACGTAAGGGTGCGGGGACTCAAGTGTGCCGCGGAAGCAGCGCTTAGCTGGCTATGTTAGAGTTGTGTGGGTTGAAGGTACTAATGCTGCCGGGTTTGGAAGACGGCGAGTCTTTGTGGATTATCCGGGGCGGTGCAACCACGTTAGTGCGGTCGGGTGAGGAGCGGGGTTTTGGTCGGAGCTCTCGCTACCAGGGACGACGGAGGAAGGCTACTTTGCCGGTGGTCGATGCCTCAGCCGGGAGGCATAAGACGACCATCAAGCCGTCCGGCGTAGATCTGACAGTACCAAAATAAAATAAAATTGTGTGACCCCATTTTAGTTTCCAGTCAACAGATATGTGACCACTCTCATATCTTACTTCAAATCAGAGATATGTGTCGTTCTTAACATTTTTCCTTTTCTGCATCTTCAGCCACACCGTCTTCCTTCTCACGGCAGCTGCTCCAACAAGGGAAGCATACACCAGAAGGGAGCTATAGTCCCCACTCAACAGTTCCCTGTATCGAATGTGTGTGCCCTACTGTGACAGCCACAACAACTGCAGGGCCATTGACAAGTCAGCACATGATGCTCACTCCTATGGATTGCAGAAAGATAGGTTGTACCCTCATCTTACTTGTGTGCAACATTTATGGCATTGTTATTCATCTAAGCATGGAAAATAGATTATTACATTTCACTATATATTCATGCTGGTCTCTTAAGAGTCTTGTTCAGGAGTTAACGTTGTTCCATAGTTCAAATAAGAGACTTGTTTTCTAGGCAAGATCATTCCATAGTTATCATCCATCATCCAATGTTATCCCACAAGCTGGTGATTATATCAGATCTAGTATTACCTATGTTGTCCTTTAATACTTTTGTGTGCCATCTTGTTAAACTCGAGTACAAACGATACATATTCTGTAGCTTTCATTTGTGTTCTCCCTTCAGTTTTTGAGACATGTTGCTGCTAGCTAAGCCCAGTCCTACTATTTATGTCGTCTCCTACAAGCACTCATTACATAAATCTAACTACTAGTTGTCTTCCATGCATGTCAGATATAATTGCACACACTGATATATCCACAAGAACCTCAGGGAGCAATGTAACAGCCCTCAAACTTGACTTCAGTGATACCCCATATGATGGAACATGTAAAGGCAGTTCTTCAGAAGACTTGCAGAATGATGCCAAATCCTATTCACCCCACAAGGTCCTTACTCTAACTTGGCTCGTGATATGGGTACATCATGCATATAATGTCTTGGAGTGCATCTACTCTGTTGCAATGCCATGTTCTTGGCCTGCTGATGATGCATGTAAATATGTCATGCCTTCCTGTTTATCAGTACCTATTCCATTCATGATATCATGTTTTCCAATTAAAGTACTGTCATTCTACTCTGCTGTAGTGCCATCTGCTGAGTTTGGACATCATGCTTCTGAATATCTTATGCAATGTTATTCATCAGTATGTACCTCATCTGTCTACCATACCATGTTTTTTACATTGAAGTGTTGTTCTAGTGGTTTGTTGCAATGCCATCTTAGTTTGCCAATCATACAAGCATATGTTGCCTTAGTGTTTTTCTTTACGTATTCTGCTATCGCACATTTTTGCATTCAACTAGTGTTTTTTCTCTGTTGTCCAGTCGTATCCCTAAATCTTACATCATACTCCCTCCATTCGGATTACATGTCGCATAAATGGATAAAAATGGATGTATCTAGAACTAAAATACACCTAGACACATCCATTTATTTCCTATGGAGGGAATACATATCAATATGTCATGCCTTTCTTTTCTTGAGTACCTATTCCATCTCTCCGCCGTAGCATGTTTTATAATTGAAGCACCATTCTTCTATATAAGGCATGCAAGGGGAAGACGACTATGTTAGAATCTGAAGGGTTACAAAGGTCTTTCAGAAAGATCGAAACGCCAGGAGATAGTAAACCAACTCCAGTGTTCATAGATACTTCTCCAGCACAGAGAAACCCAATTCCTACTGATAATAAGCATATTCAAGTGGCCAAAGAACTAGTCCGCTCCAGTCCAGCAAAAATATGTCAACTCCATTCTAAAAAGCGTGTGCGTATCCTCACATCATGAAATTTTATAGCATTAAACTCATATTTTATACATGTTTCTTACCCATCTCTCTATTAGAAAATAAGCTTAAATGATAGAAGACTTTCTAAAGGTCGAGCATGAATCATATAGTTGATATGATCAACATAAGATGTTCACCATTGAAACCTACTCCATCTCACGTGATGATTGGACATGGTTTAGTTGATTTGGATCACGTGATCATTTAGATGACTAGAGGGATGTCTATCTAAGTGGGAGTTCTTCAGTAATATGATTAATTGAACTTTAATTTATCACGAACTTAGTCCTGATAGTTTTTGCATATCAATGTTGTTGTAGATCAATGGCCCATGCTATCGTTCCCTTGAATTTTAATGTGTTCCTAGAGAAAGCTAAGTTGAAAGATGATGGTAGCAACTACACGGACTGCGTCCGTAACTTGAGGATTATCCTCAATGCTGCATAGAAGAATTATGTCCTGGAAGCACCGCTAGGTGACAGGCCTGCTGCAGGAGCAACTCCGGACGTTATGAACGTGTGACAACCCCGTTATGATGACTACTCGATAGTATAGTGTGCCATGCTTTACGGCTTAGAATCGGGACTTCAAAGACGTTTTGAACGTCATGGAGCATATGAGATGTTCCAAGAGTTGAAGTTAATATTTCAAGCAAATTCACGAATTGAGAGATATGAAGTCTCCAATAAGTTCTATAGCTGCAAGATGGAGGAGAACAGTTCTATTAGTGAACACTTGCTCAGAATGTCTGGGTACTACAATCACATGACTCAACTTGGTTGCAAAGTTGATGAAGATAGTGTTATTGATAGAGTTCTTCAATCACTGCCACCAAGCTATAAAGGCTTCGTGATGAACTATAATATGCAAGGGATGCGGAAGATAATTCCTAAGCTCTTCGCTATTGTGACGCCCCCGATTTGTCCGTACACTAATCATGCACGCAAATGTGTACGACCAAGATCAGGGACTCACTGGAAGATATCACAACACAACTCTAGACACAAATTAAAATAATACAAGCTTTATATTACAAGCCAGGGGCCTCGAGGGCTCGAATACAAAAGCTCGAAAACACAAGAGTCAGCGGAAGCAACAATATCTGAGTACAGACATAAGTTAAACAAGTTTGCCTTAAGAAGGCTACCAGAAAATTAACAATGATCGAAAAGGCAAGGCCTCCTGCCTGGGACCTCCTAACTACTCCTCGAAGCCGAACTCCATGTAGAAACATCATCGGGATTCTCTGGCTCCTGGACTCCACCATCTGGTTGCGTCATCCGAGAAGAAGGGAGAAAAGGGGAAAAGGGGGAGAAAAGGCAACCGTGAGTACTCATCCAAAGTACTCGCAAGCAAGGATCTACACTACATATGCAAAGATATCTGTGTAAAGGGGTAATATCTGTGGACTAAACTGCAGAATGCCAGAATAAGAGGGGGATAGCTAATCCAAACGAAGACTACGCTTCTGGCCACCTCCATCTTGCAGTAGTAGAAGAGAACAGATGGAAGTAACAAGTATCATCGCTTCTCGCAGCCTCCGTCTTGCAGCAGTAGAAGGGAGTAGATGGTAAGTTCACCAAGTAACATCGTATAGCATAATCCTACCCGGCGATCCTCCCCTCATCGCCCTGTGAGAAAGCGATCACCGGGTTTTATCTGGAACTTGTCTGGGTGTGTTTTATTAAGTATCCAGTTCTAGTTGTCATGAGGTCAGAGTACAACTCCGGGTCGTCCTTTTACCGAGGGACACAGCTATTCGAATAGATTAACTTCCCTGCAGGGGTGCACCACATAACCCAGCACACTTGATCCCATTTGGCCGGACACACTTTCCAGGGTCATGCCCGGCCTCGGAAGATCAACACGTCGCAGCCCTACCTAAGCACAACAGAGAGGTCAGCACGCCGGTCTAAACCCTAAACGCACGGGGGTCCGGGCCCATTGCCCAATGCACACCTGCACGTTGCGAGGGCGGCCGGTAAGCAGACCTAGCCTGTCCTAATACCAGAGTAGGCTTTCCAGTCCAATCCGGCGCGCGCCGCTAAGTCGCTGACGTCAAGAAGGCTTCGGCTGATACTACGACGTCGAGTGTCCATAACTGTTCCCACGCAGCTGGTTAGTGCGTATAGACCAAATGGCCAGACTCAGATCAAATACCAAGATCCCGTTAAAAGTGTTATTATGAAATAACCGCGGACAACGACCAGGGCCAGGCCCACCTGTCTCCTAGGTGGTCGCAACCCATCCTGTCGCTCCGCCACAAAGTAACCACCAGGGGACTGCCGGGAACCCAGGCCCACCACTACCTGGGTGGAACCACCTGCCCCTTCAGCCCCCATCTCCGAACCATCATCATGTGTATGTAAAGAATGTGTATAGTATATACCCGTGATCACCACCCGAGTGATAACGGCCCGATGGTATAGCATGGCAGACGGACAAGAATGAAGGGCCACTGATGGAATACTAGCACCCTATACTAAGCATTAGGACGGCAGGTACATGTATGAACAGTTGTAGCAGCAATGACAGGCTATGCAACAGAATAGGAGTAACCGAACAGTAACATGCTACACTACTCTAATGCAAGCAGTAGAGAGAAGGATAGGCGATA